>JADMLD010000744.1:0-623600 GCA_017589585.1 Phylloscopus whistleri | reverse complement strand
AGTAGCCACACGAAGTGTGGTGGTGAGCAAGGATTTTTATTGCTTGGGTTTGATTTTTGGGCACCTCTGCTCTGCCCCCAAACTCCTGCTGGATGAAAATGAAATTAAAGAGGGTAAAAAAAAATTTAAAAAAGAAAAGGATAAAAAAGGTGATTAAAGGAGAGAAAAGGCCCTTTTGTCCCTTGCCCCAATCCTGCAGAATGACAGCAGAAGTGCTTGCACAGGGTTCCTCCCTAACAAACAAAACTTTTTTTGGGGGGGATGGTATTTTTATTTCTTACTCCCAGCTCCAGTGTATGTTTTTAAGGAGGTGTGAAGAGCTGCTGCACCCCTCCTGGAAGAAACGAGGGTGCAGCTCTAGGGGGTCTTCCAGAGGCCTCACCTTCCATCCCCAGCTCCCTTTGGATTTGTGGGAGGTTGTTGGATAGAATTTCTCTCCGGGGGACGACATGCACACATTATTCCCCCTCTCTCTTTTCCCAGGATTTTGGGAGTATTCCCCTGTATTTCAGGGTGAGGCTCTGGCTGCCCCCTCTCCTTGCAGGGCAGGGAGGTGAGGAGGGCTCCGGGGGTGCCGTGACCGATGGGCACTAACCCCCACAGCTTAAATTCCGAGCTGGGGAATTTAAGCTCGGAAATTTAAGCCCGCAGGTGTTGGCGCTCCTGCTTTAGGTGCCCCGCTGGGGCGGCGGCAGCGCCGGAGGGGGAGGGCGAGCATCCCGCACACCTGAGGCAGGAGCAGCCCGGACACCTTGCCCGGTGCCCCCATCCCACCCTAAACACCCCCCCCCTACCCACCCCCGCCTGGGCGCGCAGCCCTGGGGAGGGGGCGATGCGCGAACGCGGAGCCGGCTGCGCGCAAGTTACTCCCCCTTTCCCCGGCACTTTGCCTCCCTCCCCTTCCCCCCCCACCCCTCCCCGCTCCAAAAGCCGGGCTGCGCCGCCGAGGCTCCGCCAGTGAAGGCAGCGCTGCCGGGGGAGGAGCTGGGGGGCGGCGATGGAGCCGCCGGAGCGGAGCCGGCGGGCGGCGGCCTGAAGCCCCCGCCGGCAGCGGCAGCCGAGCCCCGAGCCCCGGCGCCGAGCCCACCCTGAGGAATGAGCGCTTTCCAGGCAGACCTCCTCCTCCTCCTGCTCGGGTGCCTCCTGCTCAGCCACGGTAGGACCCCCGCACTTTGCGAGCGGGGCGGACGGGAGGAGCCGGGGGTGGGGTGGGTTGGAGGGGTGCGGGGGCTGCCTGCGGGTTTTGCGGGGGAGAGAGGGAGGATTGCAGAGTTTTCCCTGCATCCCCGCCGAGGCAGCTTACCTTTCTTTCCTCTAAAAATAACGGGGGTGGGGGGTAAAAAAAAAAAAAAAAAAAAAATCTTTAGTATGCAAATGAGTGCCTTCTGTTCCGGCTTGGTTAATTGGATCGTGTTTGTGTGTAAACACGGCTTGGATGAGCAACAGCCCCCCCAACACTCCCCCATCGCCGCCCGGTGCTTCCCCCGGTGCAGGAGGCGATGGATGCTCAGTTTCGGTGGCAGCGGAGGAGCCGCTCGGGCTGGCGGTAGCCCGGGGACAGGAGCCTGCGGCTGTGGAGCCGGGGTAGGGGGCGATTTGCGCCGGGGGGACGCGGGGAAGGAGAGAGTTACCCCGGTGTGCGGCCAGCCCGGGGGAGGTGGGCACCCCGCGGGGGTGTCACCGCCCCACAGCGTGGGAATCCGCAGGCATTCCCCCCGCAACTTTACAACCTGCTCGATTCCCACGCAAAAAAAATTAA
Source organism: Phylloscopus whistleri (assembly GCA_017589585.1). Taxonomy (NCBI): domain Eukaryota; kingdom Metazoa; phylum Chordata; class Aves; order Passeriformes; family Phylloscopidae; genus Phylloscopus; species Phylloscopus whistleri. The sequence continues at coordinate 621,841 of JADMLD010000744.1, read as the reverse complement.
AAATAATAAAAAAAAATAAATAAAGAAGGATTTGGGCAGGGGGTGCGTTTTGGGAAGCTGTATCTGCCACGCTGCTGTGTGCCTGCTCCCTGGGCTGTCTGTCACCTGTGGAGGACGCTGAGCTGCAGCCAGACCCCGGCTTCGCCTCGGTGCTGCTCATCCCCTCCCAACGCCGGTGTCAAATCCCATCTGTGTCACGCCGCCGTGGTCCCCACGCCAGCTTTTGTGAGGGTACGGCTTGGGGATGCTTGGGAAAAAAAAAAAAAAAAAAGAAAAAAGGGATAAAAAAACCCCAAACCCACGCAGCTCGTCCATCTGTTGATTAAATGAAGGATAAAACTTTTGGAGAGAGTAGTGCTTCTCCACGGGCAGCTGGTTTTTTCGCTCAGCCAGACATTAGTGCTGAGCATCCCCCACCGTACGCTGGGTTTCACCCTATTCCCCGAGCAGGGACGCCGTGTTTGTGCTGCCTGTGCTCCTGGTTATCCTTCCCTCCTCTTTTCCTGGGCTCGGATGTGATGTTGGGCTCCTACGCTGTCCTCCCTTCCCCTTTTCCTCTTCCCCTCACTCTCTGCTTGTACTAGTATTCCTTCGGGGAGAAAGCCGTGTTTGCATTTGCCTTTGCTGCTGCACAAAGGAACCCACTGCGTCCTCCGTGTGGGTTTCTGGCTGAACAAATCCGAACTCTCCCTGGTACAGCAGGGCAGCGGCGGGGCCGGGCAGAGAGCAGCGATTTGGAAGCTGCTCCCGGCCTTCCCGCATCCCTCCCTGCTCCCACAGATCCTGCCAGGTCAAGTGGCAGCTCGCTAGCGGGGCTGGAGAAGTTTGTGAGCGGGATCCAGCCGGGATTTGTCGGGTTCTTTCCCCCGCTCCCTCCTTTTGCAGCCATGATTTTAATGTGGGTTAATGCACTTTTTAATAGCGCTCGCCTTGCCAAGCCACGGCGGCTCCTCGGCTCTGCCGCCTGAGCTCCGCTGATTTGTCTCCTGCCTGCTCCAGCAGGATCGTGCATCTGCTACCTGCTTATTCATGCCGGTTAGGAGGCACGGAGAGTGCCTTGCAGAGCGATTTTCCCGGCCGTTTTCTCCCGCAGGATGAGCCCAGAGCGTTCCTGTGGCGTTGTCGCGACAAAGGCGCCGTGGGCAGCACCGGGGCTCTTCCCGTGTGGGTGAAACCGTGCAGAGGGTCCCTAACGGGATTAATGCACGGGATTCCTCCAGCCACGCCGTGCTGTGGGGGAGGAAAGGCCTGGAGGTGGAGGTGCTGAGGCTGATTTTGCAGCACGTGTGGTGTTTGCCTCCCCGCGAGGTGTGTCCAGGTGTGGTGGCACTCGCTGTCCGTGGCAAAGTGTCCCTGAGCTGTGGGGATGGGATGCATGGGGCAGCCCTGCCTTGCCCAGGAGGAGCTGGTGATCCAAAAGTCACTTCAGGGAACTAAAATCACTTCAGCAATTTCAGGTGCTCCTTTTGGTGGGCATGGGGCAGGCAGGGCTGTGTTTTCTGGCCAAAGTGGCTTGAAGGGATTTGTCATAATTAAATTCCTCCGAGCCAAGGGCAGCAGGGCTGGAAGGATCACCTCTGCTGAAAGCCCCACTTGGGATCTCTGGTCTGGACACTGAAAGAATTCTCCTTGTCCCAAACTCTCCAAAAGGACACTTTTCCATCACGGGATTTGTACACCTGTGCCCTTGGGTTTGTGTTTCATGGGCATCCCAGTGCTATCCCGGCATCCTGCTGTTCCTGCAGCCTGTGCAGGCTGGGACTTGGGCTTCCAAAGGAGCTTGCAGGAGGAGGAAGCTGCTTTTTGCTCCTGTCTGGGGCCGTGCTGCACCTGGGTACCCCAGGCATGGCTCAGCCTGGGAGGGAGGAGGATCTGCCCCACAGCTCACTGCTCCAGGGGACCTGGGCAGAACAAATTGCCTTCCCTGGAGCATCCTCTCTCTTTCCCCCTTGCAAATGGTCTGAAGCAGCCTGTGCTGGCTCCTTCTCAGAGTTGATAGCTCAGTGCTCCAGGGCTGTTTTTTCCCTGGTACCACCCCATCAAAGCTGTCAGGGCCACAGCTTTGGTGGAAGGGAGAGAAAGTCCCAGCAAATTGGCCCCCTGTGGAGATGGGATGTGTGGTACCCTTGGCGGGGAGGAATTGCTGCTGCCATGAATCTGCCTGCCTTCGCTTCTGCCTGGGGAATAACTCACCCATCCCTCCCCTGCTCCAGTGCCAGCCAAACTGGGGGAGGTGGAAACCACTGGGGAAGGTGTCTCAGTGTGGGAGGTGGGGCTGTGGGGAGGAGCACCCCTGAAGATGCACCTGCAGCCACCTCCTCTCCCTGGGAGAGGAGTACTAGGTGGATTTGGCAGCATCTTAAATTTACCTTGGATGGGAAGATTTCTGCCTGTCTGGGGCTCTCTTTCCGAAGGCATGTTTGCTTTCCCTCAGGGTGATGAATACAGAGTTCTCTGGGTGTTGCAGGGTATGTTTTTCTCCTTCACAGTTCACTTGGTTCCTCCCTGGAAGCAAATGCTTTACAATCTTCTGTCAGAGGGGCCCGTTATCAGCAGCAGTGGCTCAACTTCCCACTGGCTCAGCAGCAACCCCCAGGTGGAGAAGGGTGAAATTATGCTGATGAGAGAAACCAGGCCAATTCCACGCACCAGTGCTGGTTAAGACCAAGAGATGAGGATTTTCACGTCCTGGGGATGGTTAGTGGGTGATGGGGAGGAAAACCCACAAGGTTTGGGGTGCTGGGAGTGTGTGTGCAAGAGCTGGGACGCTTGGGGGGTTTCTGTGTCTGACAACCACAGGTCTGTTAATGAAAAGCCTGGAAATCTGTGGTTGTGGTCCCTCTTCCATGCAAACTCCTCCTGCCATGGGGAGAGCAGGGCAGCTTTGCAAGGGGAGTGTGTTGGGCTGTTCCCTAAAGCCAGCAGGTGAGTGTCAGCACTGGGAGCTGTTGGGGAGCATCCAGTGAGCTTTAAAAATGGTGGTGGGGAAGAGCTCCTGAAGCCCAGGTGGCTGCACCTCAGGATGTTTTGGGAACTGAAAATGGTTGAGTAGAAGACAGAGATGGTTTGGAAAGTGCTTTGTGAGGGCTGCTGGTGGAAAGGTGCAGGCTTGGCAGGGGTGATGCATTCACAGCTGGGCTGCATGGGAAGGAAACTGAAATAAGCCTGAAGTTAAAACTGGTGCTGTCCAGTCTGTGCTGTCCCAAAGGAATGGTGCAGAATTGCCTCCTCCAACGCCTGTTTTAACACAATTTAGCTTCTCATCTCCCATCTGCACCTCCCGCAGTGAGAGCCACGTGAGGACCACCGATGACTTTGCTCAAATCAGGTTTTCTTGCAAGGTTTCAGCTCTCAGAAAAGCACAGGAGGGAGGAGCCGGGTTTTGTTCGGGTGCCCTGTGCCAGAGGGAGGGGAGCCGGGCAGATGTTCCTCCTCGGAGCGAACGCTGCATCCCCACCAGCCTCCCCTTCCAAGGTTAAGCAGAGGTGCCCAGGCAGTTTATGCACAGCACATCTCGGGCTGATGTCGATTATTTCTGTGCTTTCCTGTTGGTTTAGGGGACACCAACTGGAGTCTGAACGTGCCTGGAAATCCCTGACAGGTTCCCAGCACCGCGTGCCACCAGCTCCAGCCGCTCTGTGGTCGGACTGCAAACGTCAGGATAAAAAAGCTCCGTGCTCTTCTTTCTTTTGTAGCTGTAAATAAAGAGGGGAGAGGCCAATGTGCCCCTCAGGTTGTGAGTTGGCTGAGGATCAAGGGCTTTGAATAAACTGTTTTCTTCCTGTGAGCAGCCTGTGATGGAGAGTGTGGCTGCTCCAAACCTCTGATTTAATGATCGGCTTTGCGAGTTTGTGCTCTCAGCTCCTCGGCACGCGGGGTGCAGGGGGCTTTATGGAAATGCTGCTGGGGAATTGGCTTTACATCACTTCCAGGATCCTTCCAGTAGGATTAAACAGCTTCTATTTATTTATTTATTTACTTTATTACAACCAACAATTGTTGAAGGCCCTAATTTATCTTCTGTTCAGGAGCAATACAAGTCTTTTCCTTTGGCTTCATTGGGAGCTACCTCTGGCCAAAGAGAGCGACGGAGCCACAGTGACCGTGTACAGAGGTATTTTATAAATCAATAGGCAGTGAAACAAATTGGTTGTAAATCAGTCTCTCATTTGCTGAGATTTAAGGCATTTGGTGGAGCTGTGAGTTTTTTTGAGGCGGTCTGCCCTGCCTTCAGGGCTGGCACATGGCCTGGATCTTGCAGGGATGTGGGAACCCAGGATCCGTTTCAAACGTGCCAGGAGATGTGCAGGATTTCTTGGCTGGGGAGAAATAAAGTTTAAAAACCTGTGCTCGTCTTTCCAGGCAAAGGCTGAGCAGCAGGATCCTGGTGCTGCTCAGAGCTCGTGGGTTTCCATTCCTCCACTTCCCTGCGCCTCATGGCACATCTGTACTGCAGGCTGCTGGAAGGGGGAAGAGGAAAGTATCCATTTCTGAATTGTGCCTTGTGGTAGGACCGAGAAAATGCTGGGATTTGGTCTTGGAAACGGTGGCCTAACAGATGTCCTGGTTCAATATGCCCTTTGAGTGTAGCCGAGCCTGTTTATTCATTGCCTCGCTGGCAAGACCCACACTCAAGTGTTTGCCTTTCCCTGGTGGCAGCAGCAGCCTCCAAAGTGGAGCAGAAGGAGCTGGAGGTCACTTGGCTGTTACAGGGCTCTTCCTTTTACCACTTGCATTAAACAGCTTAAAATCTAAATGTGCTTTTAGTGCCTGTGAGCGATGGGCTCTGGGCGTCCTGCCTCGGGTAGTGTCACATGCTGGAGAAGTGGGAGGTGGAACACTCGCATTGTTAAATTCAGATGCTAACTTGGGGATAAGATCTTGTCTTAATGTGTTCATTCAACGCCCCCACTCGCAACAAAAGCTACAGCAGCTTTTGGTCTGCTGCATTTGGGGTGGAGCAGGATGTAATTGGTTTTGAGGCTTTGCCATAACTGCTGCTCATTAACCATTGATGCAGGCACGGTCAGACTTTCAACTCGGATAATAGATGCTGTCTTTTGTTTCCAATTACTTTGCGTTGGGTGGAATTGCTGCGTGGGTTTCACGTGTGTGTGTGGTCATGTGGTGGCTAATTCACCTCCTAAGGGCTGCTGGATTTATGCTCTGGGGTCTGGAGTTGTCCTGCTCAATAGGACACGAGGTAAAGGCAGTGGTGAACTCCCTGCCTGGCTGGGCCGGTCTGGGAGGATGCAGCAGCTTCACCCTACAGCTGAACCTTTCAGGAGCCTTCTGGTGAGCAACCCCAGCGTTGTGGGAGGGGAAACAGAAATGGAGAAAATGTTCGATAATGTGTTTTTTTCTGAGGAGCTCTGCCAGCAGGACACACACTGCAGGTGAGAGGAGCCCTGCTAATCACAGGTGAAATATTCACCAGTGGTGGAAGGGATGAGCATCCTCAAACTTCCCCATGGATGAGGGACCAGGCCTTGTGCTGTGGGCCCAACATAAGCAGGGAGTGAGTGGAAGAAGCCACAGGGTTTGGAGTCCCACCTGGCATTTTGGGCAGGTTATCATTAACCTAAAATCACCTAACTCTTAAAAGATCAGGAAGGAAGGGCCTGAATCCCTCTCAGGGGCCTGTTGTCCCGTCCCCCTCCCACCCCCAGCATAAATGAGTATTCAAGCAGTCTGCTGCCAGTCAGTGAATGTCAATATTGGATAAGTGTTTCCTTTATATCACTGCAATTTAGCATAAGCTGCTTGGAAACAAATGTCTTCCATAAGCATGAGGTGTTTCAGTAAGTACACAGTCAACATTACTATGAGGATTAAATAAATGTCAGCCCCACTTGTATGCTCAGCAGCGAGTTAAGACAGCCGAACTTGCATAATGGCCAGCACGGCAGGAACAACAGCAGGGATTTCGAGAGCCTCTGGAAAAAGTGGAGTGGAAGGAGCTGCTTTGGATGGATCCAAAGCCCCTGGATTAGAAAGGAATGTGGAGACACATGCAGAAGCTCCTCAGAGCAGGGGTGGCTGATGATGGGAAGAAATCCTCCCCCGTGAGGGTGGTGAGGCCCTGGCATAGAGGAGCTGTGCCCTATCCCTGGGAGTGCCAAGGACAAGTTGGATGGGAACTTGAACAACCTGGGATAGGGAATGTCATCCCTGCCCATGGCAGGGGGGCAGAAAGATGCATTTCAAGGTCCCTTCCAACCCAAACCATTCTGATTCTATGGCATGGAGTGCAAAGGGATGCATGGAGCTTCCTTTTGGACCACCAGGCCTGCCCTTTCTTTGGCAGTGGCTGCAAACCAAAGAGGAAGGACGTGGTTTGGCCAATATTGGCTGGATCTGGTGAGGTTGCTGGCTCAGGAGGAGCAGCTCCCCTGCAGCCCAGGTGAGCAATGCTTAGCTGGATCTGCCTTTCCCAGTGCAAATTGGGAGTTGCTTGGCTGCAGCTGGGGAGGCCAAGGCTGGGGCTGGGCTGTCACTGCTGTGTGAGGAACTGTAAGCCCTGATTCACCTCCAGCTCAAGGCTTCCCAAAGCCACAGAGGTGCAGCCCATGAGGAAAAGGTGACACTGGTCCGTGCTGGCAGTGCTGTGGGGCCTGCAGGTGCTGCAGGGAGATGGTCACCTCCAGCTGCTCTGCCTTCAGGTGCTGGGTGAGAGTTTCTTCTGCCCAACAGGAAAAGGCCTCTGGCTTCTCCAAAGGGATTTAAACCCAGCCAGCACATGGAGATGTTGCTGAGGCAGCCGAGGCTTGAATCTTTCCCTCAAGCTGTGTCTGCAGGAAAACCCTGCTCTTCACCACCCCTCGCTTTGCATCTTCACCTGTCACCCTGAGATGTCACCCGGCGCTGTCTCGGTCAGCCCATGACAAGTTCTGCCAAGGAGGACAAAAACCAGGAGCGTGGTGGGGGCTGAGCTGGCTGTGTTTCCACTCCCGACGATGCAGAGCCGCTGCTCTCTCCCCAGCTGGCAAGGCGCTGACTGTAGCCACTTGTTCCCAGCTGCACAAAAATAACCGGAGACAAAATCGTTATCACTCAGATGAGCCTTATCAGCTCCTCTGATGTCTGCGGCTGCCTCCGCCCCTGCGAGCGCTGGTTCCCCGCTGAATGTGTGTTCAATGACCGGCCTGGCTGCTCCGGGTGCCCCCAGCCCAGCATCCCAGGTTTCCCCAGGATCCGCCCGCGGCTCTCGCCTCGTTCGGCTGCGAAATTCCAGCGCAATTCCAGCGCAATTCCAGCGCCGGAGGAGCAGCTGGAGGACGCGGGGAGTGTCTCGGTAACCCAGACTGAGGAGGAGAGCGCCGGGGATGCGCAGGGGAAGGGCAGCCCGGGTGTCCTGGCTCCCGAGCAGGTCACCTGGCGGAGCTGCTGCAGGTTTTACCCTCACTGTTCGCCTTCAGCCTGGCGGTGGCAGCAGCCGCGCTCGCATGGAGCCGAGCGCCGCGCTCCCACCTGCCGGTGTCACGCTCCTTGGGAAAGGTCCAAGGTGACCCGCTGGGCTCCGGCTCCGCGGGGATGCTCAGAGCACCGCGCCCCAGGTCTGGGGCTCGGCGGCCAAGGCCATTCCCTCGGAACCGAGAGGGGGTGGGAGAAGGGTTGGGACCCTCTGAAGTCGCCACCCCAGTGCGTGGTTGGACACGTGTCCGGGAGGAGCTTGATGTGCCCCTGAGCACATCATGAGTGCCATGGGCTGCTCCCCAGGCAGGACGGGTCCGGGAGGGGGCCGTGGGGCTGTCTGACCCGACTTTGTGCCCCCCACGGTGCTAAATGCACACAAGGGGCTCCTCACCCCCAGGAACAGCTCCACCACTCCCTCGGGTCCATGTGAGATGGGCTGCTGTTCCTGGTCAGTGGTGCTGTGCTGTTCCTCGCTCTCTCCCATGAGCTAATCCCCGGAGTGTGATTCAACACTGGCCTCTTTCCCTCTGGCTGTGTCTTTAATAAGCCAGGAGTGATGGGGCCACCCCCCAGCCTCCACAAGTGCTGGAGAAACAGAACCAACAGATGCTAAAATTAGGCACAGCTGTTTGCAGCGTTTTGTCCGCCCGATCACAGAGTCTGACACTGTCTGTACTTATTCCTCATCTTGTCCAGACACTGAAAAGGTTTAAGATATCAAAGCTTGGAGTGGCTGTAAATTAACTCCTTCTGTCTAAGATGAAGCTTGACTTACTGATGGTAGATTTCTTGTGATTTCCTTTATTTGCCCTTCTAATGATGGGAACTGCCAGGGAACAAGACAGGGTCTTCCCTCTGTACCTGGGAGACAACACTGCTGGATCGGCCTGCTCAGGAGCTTCCCCACCAGGGACCAGGGGGAACATCTTCATTCCTGCTGTCCCTCAGCCTTTGTGTGCCTAAACCCTGCTCTGTGTGCAGTTGGTCAAACCTCGGCAGTCCAGCTCAGCCTCTGCATGCCTAAAGTTGTCCCAGTCCAGCCCCACATCCTGGCCCTGGTGATTCCAGCCCCACATCCCGGCCCTGGTGCTTCCAGCCCCACATCCCGGCCCTGGTGCTTCCAGCCCCACATCCCGGCCCTGGTGCTTCCAGCCCCACATCCTGGCCCTGGTGATTCCAGCCCCACATCCTGGCCCTGGTGATTCCAACCCCACATCCCAGCCCTGGTGATTCCAAGCCCCCCATCCCAGCCATGGTGATTCCAGCCCCACATCCCGGCCATGGTGATTCCAGCCCCACATCCCGGCCCTGGTGATTCCAGCCCCACATCCTGGCCATGGTCATCTGCTCCTGCTTTGCTGCGGGGGAAGGTTTTCTGGGCATTTTTGGTGCGTGCAGGCTTTGTGTTCATGGTTTGGGTGTTGGGGTGGGTGTCACCCCACGGCTGTTCCTTCCCCCCCTGCCTGGTGTGTTTGGCCTGGCAGAGGCTGTAGGGAGCATTTTGGGAGGAGGTGGCTCTCTCTGTCACCTGCCACCCCTTGGAAAACATCCGTTCCTCTCCGCTGGGGTGGCAGAGCTGTAACACTCTGGAAAGGGCGGCAGGAGGAATTTCATGGCAGAGCAGAAATGTCTTTTCTGTCAAGCCTGGAGCAGTGTAAATGTCCCTCCTGACAGATCTGCGCTGATGGCAGCAGCACAGCTCTCGGGCTGGCTGTGTCGGGGTCTGCATGGGGTTGTGAGTCTGAGGGGTCTTTTCTGTCTCTGTGTCTCTCTCCTGCGGCAGAAGCGCCTGCTGAAGATTCCTCTCGCTCCGGTCACGCTTAAAATGATAATGTTGGTTTAAGATAGACACTTGTGATAAACTGGGGAACACGGCGCCCTTTGAAATCCTCAAAGCTCTCTCTCATCGAGTGGGCTGGCTGGAAAGGCAGCAGCCAGAGCAGCCCAGGGTGTTGAGATTGGCACAGTTCCGTGCTGACCTGCTCCTAAGGGTGCTGTGCCTCGAAAGGGCCGCCACCTCTCACCCTCCTCCCCTCCTGACTGCAGCAAGGTGGTGTCTGCTCCACTTGGGCAGCATCTCTGTGCAGCTTCCTGTGGTCTTCCCAAATTGCCTCTTTTCACTCTTTCTGTGATGGAAGCAAATCATGGAAGCCTTTAGGGAAGGCTGTTTTTCCCTGGGGAGGAGAGGGGGGGAAGAGTGAAACATCTCAAGCAAAAGGACCACGAGCAAGTGCCAAGGGGTTGATGTCCCTTGGCGATGTCTTTGCAGGGGTGGTTGTAGCAAACCTTTCATCCAGCACAGTGATTTTTTCCTGCAGCAGGGAGGTTTCTCCCCGTGGTTTGGCTTTCTCCCAAGGATAGACAGAAATCTGTGTAGTTCTCTTAACCCCTGCAAGTTTCTGCTGACTCGAGCGGATCGGAGTTGTTGTCCCAGTGGGAGTATCTTGTTCAAAATCAGGAAGAAAAGTTGAACTTTTAAAACTCATAGAGCAGGAAACATCCAAGAGTTAGGGATCGGAGACTTGGAAGTAGACTTGGGAAAATACCACGTTTCGATATCTGAAATTTTAACACGGAGTTTAGAAAGGGTTTTTTTGCACAAAGGATGGTGAGTATCCCTGTGGTGGATGATGGGGAAACTCTTGTAAGAAACATTTGTCTGCCGATTGCTGGTTTCTCTCTGGGGCTTGGAAATGGATTTCAGGTCTCTTCTTGCCTTTGGCCTGGCCAGTGAGCCACCGTGGTGGCTCTCTGAACGTCCCAATTTGTCACAGTATATTGAATTCTAAACCAGTGTTAATCTGATCTGTGTGTCTGTAAAGCATCTTGTGTTGGGTTTGATAAAATTAGGTTTTATTGTCTAACACAGTTTATTTCTCTTGGTCTGGTTGCGTGCTTTTATTGCCTGTTCTGCTCTGCACCACGAGGCCATCGTGTGCCAGCATCTGCCTCACTTGCATGGCCTTGAAAGCGCCTTAAAATCAGCCCCTAATTATTGAAAGTATGGAAAGGCTCTGAGGGTGCCAATGATATCTGTCTGGCACTGGTGCATTGAGCAGGTAAAGAAAGGGCCTTAGAGGCAATTGAAGAGATTGATGGGCAGTAATGGGGATAATTGTAATTTTTGTCCTGTGTTTTTAATAAAGTGATTGACGACAGGCACAGCTGGAGCCCCCGTGCGGAGACCAAGAGATGCAGTTAAATTACAGAGGCTTCTTAACTTAATGAGGCCAAGTAATAAAAACGAGGCATAATGAGCAAGGTATAATAGTACTATTATACTTAGAGTGCTCTCGCCCAGGGCTGGGCAGGAGGGGCCTGGGAGTGTTTGGGATGATCTCCCTGCAGGAAGGGCTTTCCTCCCTTGGGAAGGATCAGGAGTGGGAGACCGGGGAAGGATATTGGGTGATCCCACTGGGAGAAAGGGCTTTCCTTACTGGGGGAAGATCAGGAGTGGGAGACTGGGGAAGGATATTGGGTGATCCCACTGGGAGAAAGGGCTTTCCTTACTGGGGGAAGATCAGGAGTGGGAGACTGGGGAAGGATATTGGGTGATCCCACTGGGAGAAAGGGCTTTCCTCCCTGGGGCAAGATCAGGAGTGGGAGACTTGGGAGGGATATTGGGTGATCCCACTGGGAGAAAGGGCTTTCCTCCCTGGGGCAAGATCAGGAGTGGGAGACTTGGGAAGGATATTGGGTGATCCCACTGGGAGAAAGGGCTTTCCTCCCTTGGGAAGGGTCAGGAGTGGGAGACTTGGGAAGGATATTGGGTGATCCCACTGGGAGAAAGGGCTTTCCTCCCTTGGGAAGGGTCAGGAGTGGGAGACTTGTGAGGGTTATTGGGTGATCCCACCGGGAGAAAGGGCTTTTCTCCCTTGGGAAGGATCAGGAGTGGGAGATTTGGGAAGGATATTGGGTGGCCAAGTGCTAACCCAGGACTGAATGAGCAGGTGGAGCACCGGACGTGGTTGATCCCCTGCCTTGCTGCTGGTTGTATTTGTGAGGTTTGGGGCAGCTCTGCTCCAGGTTTTATTCTCTTCATGTCACCTTGGGGGGTGTCCATGTGACCCTTGGTGCTACACGGATGTCATAGCCAGAGGGTCAGATTTTGTGACATGAAGGAAAAACAATGGAAATTTAACAGCCTGGAGGCAGGATGTGCAGGGAGTTTGGTGGATGGCCTTGGGAAGGTTGGTCAGGGCTGCACCAGGCTCATATCACACCTTGATTTGGAGCCTTGGCAGGGAGGCTGCAGCAGCTGGATTGGGACCTTTGTGGGGGTGGAGGTGGGAAGAGGATTAGTGTCTGCAGAGCAGTTGGGTGTCTGCCGCTGCTAAATGTGGTTAAACTTGAGCGACTTCTAATCTAATAATGAAAGGAAGAGAAATAAGTGTTCTCAGTGATGCATGCCCCTCACGGTAAGTACTAATTGAAAACAGATATTTACTTTAAAATGAAAATGTAATACGATAATGGTGGGTTGAGAATTTCGCACACGTAGGAGGGAGCGATGAGCATGCACAGCCTCCCATCTGCTCTGCCCGGGCGTGGTGCCCCTGGGAGCAGCATCTCCCACACCACGGGGCTGCTGGGCTTGTGCTGCAGCAGAGCTCAGCCTTGCTCAGCTAAAATCAGCTTCATGGGGGGTCTCTTGAGCTGACCTTGGTCTGCAGAGGACCTTCCAAGCTGGGCTTCTGTCTTTCCCCCCACACCTTGCAGAGCCTTCCCAGCCAAATCTCCACGGGAAGGAGAGGTGGGGTAGATTGGGGAAGCATCACCTGCCTTGTCACTGAGATGGGGACAGTGGTGACCCTGTTCCTGATGGTCTCTGCTGCCAGACACACCCCTTGCTGCCCCTCTCTGGCTGTCCTGACCCATTCCCTGGCTTGGTGGGTGGAGCTGGCTAATGCTGCCTTTGGGGGCTGCTGGAGGAGCACTGGGGACACCTTTGCTCTCTCAGGCCGATCTGAATGGGTGCTGACCCCTTGGGGAGACCCTTGGCTGAGACTACAGCACCCCTTGGTGTCTGTCTGCCCTCCCCTCCTCTCCCTGAGCCGTTTCAAGCCAGCCGTTGCTCCAGAGCTGGAGTCAGGATGCTTTTCCCAGTGTTTGTAACAAAGCTCAGTGCAGCGTGACTGGTGGCCATTAAAGGATCCTCCCCAACAAGAGCCCCCCCAGCGCTGGAATCTTCTGAGGGAAGTAGCCTGGCCCTAATCCCTTTGTGCAGAGTTCCTGCTTGTTTCTTCCTATGGGTGCATTTGTATAATTTGCATTTTGCACTCTGATCGTATGCATAGAATTCAAATTGAAATGGGGCTTGAATACATTTGCATGCTAATGAGGCGGTGGCTTTATTTATTTATTTGGGGCCCTCTCAAGCAGGCAGCCGTGTGCTGGGGAGCAGCTCGTGCAGCTCTCCTGGTGACAGAGCCCTGTGGCAGCACGAGGAGCCTCAGTTTTGTCCCAAGTCCCACTTGCCCCCTGTGTGTGAGCAGGGCTCTGCTCCAGTGCCCTCGGCTCAGCCTTTCTCAGCCTGTGTGGAGATCCACAATTTCAGCCCCCATGATTACCCAGAGGTGCCTCTTTAGGCCGTCCCAGTGTTAACTGGGTGTGGGGGAAACCTTTCTGTGTTAAGAGTTGGGTGCAGCCAGCATCAGCCACTTGATGGTGACTGCCAAGCTCCACGGGCAGAATACCCAGAGCATGTCCCCGTTCTCCCCTGGACTTTGGGGCGCTGCCCACAGCTCCCTGTGTTCCTTCTCTCTGTTACGGGGCTGCTGTTTCTGGAGTCCTTGGGCACCTGTGCTTGGGGTGCTGCACAGGGCCTTGGGCTGTGCTGCCCATCACTCCCCTGGCGCTGCCCTGCTCCACCCACGCTCTGCTCCCTCAGCAGGAGCCTCTCAGCCTCTTGCAAAGCAACAGCGAAGAAAGTTTGGGAATGTTGAGAAGGAGAAGCCGAGGGCTGGGAGAAAACCAGTTCCCAAAACTCCGCAGCATCACTGGAGGAGAGAAAGACACCAAAGCCTCTGAGCTGCAGCACCAAGTGCCTCTGTGCTGTGCCCCAGCAGACAAACCCAGAGCACAGCTCAGCCCTTCCATGCCAGCTCTCCCTCCCGGATGACTCCTGCTGCAGCTGAGTTTCGTGCTGGCACAGGGAACACTGGCCAAGCCAGGGCTCCTGAAATGGCAGCAGGAATTGGGTCACATCGCACTGCCCCAGGAGAGGGAGTTTCTCTCAGAGCAGTCTGGCTTCCAGTTATTATTTTACAGAGGAGTTAGAGGTTGATAAGGGAGCTGTTCTGACTGCCAGTGGGGCTTATTTGGGGCTTACTGTGTGCTCCAGTTTGTATTTTAATATAGTCAAAGGTGACTTACAACTTTAATATTAATTTTAAAACTGATTGCTCAAGATGTTTTTTTTATCTACATTAAACCAGATTAATCTCTGCCTTCCTTGATCCTGTTGGTAGCTTTTCTCTCCCTGGCTGGAGCCACACGTGGTCTGTGTTGCACCAACAAAAGCTGAGGAGGAAGATGTTTTTGTGGTGATAAATAATTGTCACGGGGCTGCTTTTCTTCCAGAGAAATCTCAGCTCCACGAGCCCGACAATGGCATCAGTGGGAGCTCTTGCTTTTGTCCAAGGCTATCCTCCTGAGCGTGCAGAACGGGGCTTTGCTGAACAACACCTGGCTTTGTGCTAACCACAGAAACCTCCCCCTTGCTGTTGTGTTTCTCCCCAGTTTTCCAGGCGCTCCAGAATCCGTCTCCTCCTGCGCCGCTTTGTGCCTCTGGCATTTCAATTCCTGGCACGTTTGCCCTGCTGCTTACGGGGGGTTTCATGCCCGAGGTGACAACGTTCTGTGGGCTGGGAAGGTGGCCCTGGGGCTGGAGCTGGATCCTTGTCCTGCTTCAGGCTCCTTGAGCAGCCTTGGGCAAGGCAGAGCGTGGTGGTGTTCAGCCTCTGGGTGCCTAATTCGTGGTGGTTTGGGCATTTGCTTGATGGTTGGAGTAAAGGTCACACCTTTCAAGGTGGCCACTTGGGTACCCAAAACTGAGTTGCTCTCGGCAAAATTCAGCATTGAGTTGGGCTGCCCAAAGAGGAGGCTGGTGCTCTCCAGCGGATTTCAAGGTAATCCCGCAATCCCAAATGGTTTGATTTGGAAGAGACCATAAAGCCCATCCAGATCCACTCCCTGCCACAGGCAGGGACACTTCCACTAGACCAGGTCACTCCGAGCCCTGTCCAAGCTGGCCCTTGATGATGTGGTTCCATCCCAAATGATGTGGTTTAAGTGAATCCCCTTGACTTGACTGTTGCACTTGATGACCTTGAAGATCTTTCCAATAGTAATGATTCCATGATCCTACGACATCTCCAGGACACTCAGTGACCGTCCTTGCTGGTGCTGCCAGTCTGGGGAGCATTGGGGGCTGGTTGATCTTTGCAGTTGGAAGAAAAGGATCAGAGTCATGGCCCTGGACACCTGTGGTCATAAAGCTTCATCTCCTGAGCATCGGCCAGGCCAGCCTGGTACAGTGACACCAGTGAAATCATCCCAAATGCCGAGTTCACAGGATCCCTGTACCTCTGGGAATGTCTGATGGAATCAAATGCTCTGTGAGCAGCCTTTTGTTTTTCTCCTGGTTTGTGTGTGGGAAAGCACTTCACTGATGGTCCATGTTCTCCAAAATACCTCCCAAATGCTGCCTGTAGCTTTTCTCCTGCCAGCCTTTACAAAGAGCTGGGTTTCAGAGCTTGTTATTCCATGCACAGAGCTGTAAATAAACATGCTGGATTGGTGGGCTGGAATTTGAATGAGCCGAGTGGATCCGAGAGTGACATGTGGGGGGAACTGAGGCACGGAAGGCTCGTGTGACATCTCTGAGAGCTGGTATCACAACCTGGGGGGAAAGCAGGAAGATTCGTTTGCTGGATCTGCCCCTGCTCTGTCTGTTCTGCACACACTGCTTCAGCCTGAGGTGGGGAAGCACCAGGTACTGTGTTGGCTCAGGAGCCAAACGAGATAAGACAGTGATAAGACTGAAAAGCCACTAAAGGCAAGACTTGACTCCGTGCAAGCAAATGCCGAGCAGCAGCCACATAAATCCCATTTGTTTTACATTTCAGAGCTTAATGAGACAGAAATCGCATGGCAATTGTCACATGTGAAGGCAGAGATTGCTGCTTTGCATTTAACTAAAGCCAGCACCGTATGCAGCACCGGCGGCTCCGGGGATCCCACTCCTGCTTCCGTGGGGAGTGCTCCTGCCAGCTGCTGCTGCCCTGGAGCTCAGCACCAATCCTGGCTGGGAATAACACCCCTGGCAGCCACACCAGGTCCTCCTGGAGGTCCCCAGCCTTCTCCAAAATACTGGAATGTCACATTCTTTGTGTAGAGGATGGTTTGGGCTGGAAGGGTAATCAAGTCCAGGAGCTGAATTCTTTGTGGTTTCACCAGGACGTGGTACTGAAAACCTTCTTTGGGAATGATCTGTAGGAAGTTTAATTAGGCTGAGAGCAGGTGCTGCAACCCCCAGGATCAGTCCAGGCTGGGGATGAAGGGATGGAGAGCAGCTCTGGGAGAAGCACTTGTGGTGCTGGTGGGTGAGAGCTGGACAGGCCCTGGCCCAGAACCCCCCTGTGCTGGGCTGAGCCCCAGCGTGGGCAGCACGGGAGGGGGGGATTCTGCCCCTCTGCCCCGCTCAGGTGAGACCCCACCTGCAGAGCTGCCAACAGCTCGGGGGTCCCAGCACAGGAAGGACCTGGAGCTGCTGCAGCCAGGCCAGAGGAGGCCATGGAGATGCTCCCAGAGCCAGAGCCCCTCTGCTCTGGAGCCAGGCTGGGAGAGATGGGGGTGCTCACCTGGAGAGGAGAAGCTTTGAGGTGATCTCATTGTGGCCTTGCAGTGGCTGAAGGGAGTTGACAAGAAACATGGGGAGAGACTGGGGATGAGGGTCTGAAGTGACAGGACAGGGGAAAATGGCCCTAAGTTCAGGGAGGGTAAATTTAGATATTAGGAAGAAGTTGTTCCCTGTGAGGGTGCTGAGGCCCTGGAATGGATTTTGCAGAGCAGCTGTGGCTGCCCCATCCCTGGAAGTGTCCAAGGCCGGTCTGGACAGGGCTTGGAGCAACCTGGGATGTGCAAGGTGTCCCTTCCCATGGCAGTGGGGTGGAACTGGGTGAGCTTTAGGGTTCCTTCCAACCCAAGGCATTCTGTGTCACCGGGTGGAAACCCTCCTGGGAAACATCTCCAAACTGTGTTAACCATCAAGCTCTCCCTGGTTTGTCACTGCAGACCTGTAGCTCTTTCAGATGAGTTGAACAATAGAAGGATATTAGTGCCAAAAATGCATTAACTCGGGTAACTTCCTTCATCTCTGCTAATTTGTGCCTTCGCTTTCCAGATAATGTTCATAAATTGCTAAAGCAGTACTTTAATATTAACATAAGCTGCAGTCTCTGTGACAACTGTTACAGAATGGGCTGTTTTCAGCTCTGAAATTGATTTTTTTTTTCTTTTTGCCCTTGTCTGTCTGAACTCAGAAACTGAAGAGAAAATTTTTTGTTGGGTTAACCAAAAACATGACAAAAAAAATTTGTTTCTGGTCAAATAAAATGTTTCGTCAGATATGATATGTTCTTTTGTTCAGACTTTAAAAACCTTTTTTTAAAGTAAATTAACTTCAGAGATGCCTTGGGGGGGAAAAAAAAGTCCAAATGTTTCATGTAGAGGAGAAAATGTCTAAATAAACCACTTTCACTTTTGACACCCACTCCTCCCCTTTCAGGCCAAATGGGCTTGATGGGAGTTTGTGAACAGCTTGGCTTGACCCACATCTGTGATGGAATTGTCGTGCCAAAGATGCAGGGGGAAGAGTTAATGAGTCATTTTTTAATGGGTATCTCAGTAGGTGAGAGAAGGACTGAAATGATCCATTTGAAGGAATAATAGGACCCTGGTTAGGTGACTAAATCCTGCTCTTAATCATCCTGGGGGCGGCAAAGAGGGGAAATTGGGGGTTGGATCCTCGTTAGAGAAGTTGGGGGTGAACAGTTATTTTGCAGCTGGCCTAGAGCTTTGGGGGGATTAGGCTGGATGTAGGGAAAGGCTCTTCCCCCAGAAGGTGTCAGGGAATGGACACTGCCAGAGGTCCAGGAGCCTTCAGACAACACTCCCAGGCACAGGGTGGGGTTGTTGGAGTGCCTGGGCAGGGCCAGCAGCTGGACTGGGTGATGCTGGTGGGTCCCTTCCAAGAGAAGGAACCAAACCCAGCTGACAGTGCCTGGTGTTGATCCTCCCTCATCCCCAGGGCTCTGTCAGGCTGTGACTGGTGGTGTGCTGGGTTCCCAAAGCCCTGTGTTGACTGATTCACCGTCAGTTCCTTCAGAGTGTTGGCTGTTTCCTGGTGAATCCTTACCAGGGAAATTGGGGCCTTCTCCCAACTCCCCTTCCCAACATCCCAACTCATTTGTTGTGAAGCACTTGGAGAAAATCCTGCTGGGATCTGCTGCTGTGGTGTCTCAGATGTGAAGTGAGCAAAGGAAAGTCATTAGGGTAGGACCTTTGTAGTGGTCCAGGTCTTCTGCTGAACAAGAGCTGCTTTTCTGGGTGCATCCATTTGGATGCATCTCCTCCAAGTTTGCACATGGAGAGCTGGGAAGGCTGTGATCTGTTTTAGTGCAGTAATTGAGCAATCTCATTGTTCTGGACACAGCAACTAATGATTTTTTTTTCTTTATGATAATGCATCTTCATTACTCTGGGGAAATCATTTGCTCCTGTGAAGACAGGCCTCTCATTCCTGGGTTAAGGGGGAAGAGACTAATGGCTTAATTAAAAGGTTGGAGAGAAAAATCTGTCTTAACCCTTTTTTCCTGTGTTTGAAGCGTGCTGTGGGTAAGGAGATGCACATGCAGGCCTGGCACACCCTTCATCTCAGAGAGTGTTTGGGACCAGTGGACACAAATTCCAGGTGTTCCATCCATCACCTGTGTCTCCCACAAGCCACCTGGAATGGGTCAGCGAGGGCCTGAGCTGCGTTTGTTTGTGGCCCAGGCTGAGATTTATTCCGTGTGAAAGGGGGAGCGTTATTTAAATCCGCACATTTTGCAGGATGTGAAAGCAGCTCCCTGTAATCTACAGCCCTGGTGTCCGCTGGGAACGCTCCATTAGCATCTTTCATTCCTGGAGTTGGATGCTTTGCAGCTCCTTTTAGCGGTGATAATCCAGCAAAGGGCCTGTGTTGTTCACACTGCAATATTTATGGAGCCAGCCTTCCTCTGAATTTCCACGCTGGCTTTGGCCAAAGGTAGAGAGAGAACACAAACAGTGACTTCAGTAACACAGCAGTGCAGGCTTTTCCCGTGCTGGGCTGTGGGGCTTTCAGCCTGTTTGGAGCTGACTTGGTATCCTTTGGGAAAGGAATAGGAAGGGCTGAGTGTGTCTGACAGTGATTGTGCTCTCCCAGCCTCCATCCCAAGGGAAACAGTGCTGCAAAGCCCTTTCCTGCAGACAGGTGAACAATATCAACCTCCTGAAGCAAAGGCAACAGGACCAGTGGGTGAGCTGCTGGCATTTTCAGGGTGCAGGGGACCTGTGTCCTTCCCTCCAAGCCTTTGAACAGAGCAGTGGCAATGCAAGGCATCTCTTTGTGTCTCCCAGAATCATCTCCCCATCACCTAATCACCCCTACACCATACAACCCTGCACCTTATCCCCAAGTGCCACGTGCAAAACGCTTCCAGAGACGGTGACTTCACCTCCCTGGTCACCTTCCAACACCTGATGAGAAAAGCCACCCTGCAAAGGAGCAGTGCTTTCCCTGTGGTTATTTTGGGCAAGCCCTTCTCAGTTGGCTCACACCTCTGAGTGATGTTATCTTGGGATGTGGATGCCAATAGTTTCCTTATCCATGGGGCTGGATGGAGCCCATGCTCATGCCCCATGGAGGTGGATTTCCCAATAGTTTCCCTTCCATGGGGCTGGATGGAGCCCATGCTCAGGCCCCATGGAGATGGATTTCCCAATAGTTTCCTTTCCATGGGGCTGGATGGAGCCCATGCTCAGGCCCCATGGAGATGGATTTCCCAATAGTTTCCTTATCCATGGGGCTGGATGGAGCCCATGCTCAGGCCCCATGGAGATGGATTTCCCAATAGTTTCCTTTCCATGGCTGGATGGAGCCCATGCTCAGGCCCCATGGAGGTGGATTTCCCGTGTTTGTTTTCACGGCTGCTGCGTGTGGTGCCTTTCCCTTTCCCTGCTCTGCCTGCAGTGCTCCCTCCACACTGTGTTCTCCCAAACTGGAGCAGTCTTTCCTGTGCCAGGGAGAGGGCAGGGGGAGCACCCTGGGCACATCCCAGGGGGTGCTGCTGGGGTTGGTTTGGGTGCCTGAGCTGGCAGGGAGGAGCGGAGCCCCCGGCACGCACGTGCCTCTCTCTGCAGCTCCAATCCCCCAGCTCCTCTCTCTTCATTTGACACAATTAAATATTAAAGCCAGTAAACACTTTAGTTCGTCTGCACAGCACTGTCTGCCCAATTATCCTCCTGCAGGGCTGTCAGACTCTGCCAGTTGCTTCCCTGGGTGCTGGCAGCCTTTAGCCTCTACGCCAGCATCGCTCCGAGGAAAACCCTGCTCTCCAAACCTCCCTTCCCACCTCTCTCTGCAGCTCCTCATGCCTTGGGGTTACCTCAGGTATCCCAAGGCAGTATTGGCCTGCCTGAGTCTTTTCAAAGGGACAGAAGGAGCTGTTTGTTCTTCTAAAGCTGTTTTGCAGCTATTGACTGGGGAATAAAGAGGGAGTTTAGGCAATGGCTTCTCAGAAACCTGTGAATAGAGGTCAGAGCTGTTGTTGTCTGTGAAGTGCAGAACAGGTTCTTCTTCCCCTGGAGCTGCAGGATGCTGCTCCTGCAGTTTGGGTGGATCTGCAGCACCCCAGAAATACCTCCCTGAAGGTGGGATTTTGCTGCTTCCAAAATATTGGAGTTAAGGCTTTATTGTGGTGTGGAGTCTCTCCTCAGCCCCTGCCCCAGTACTGAGGTGCCCTCCTGGCAACTGAAACCCCTTTTTGTGTTTTTATGAGGCCGATGAGATTTTGCTGACAAGAGAAGGGAAATTGCTGCAGTCCTCCCAGCCTCAGTCAAGCAGAGCTGGTTGGGGATGGGTTTTTGTTGTTGCTGTTGCTGTTGTGTTCTTGCCTTTCAGGGCCTTGACATTCAGTGGAGTCCATTTCCAAGAGGGATGGGACAGCAGGATTTTACTGTGGTTTCAAAAGACAGTTTAAGTGCTTGAACTGCTGCCATCACTGAGTTACATGCCTGACTCTGGCCTTGACTGTGCAGGTTGAATTTCTTGCTCTGATTTTCAAGGCAGTCGGCATTAGCAGCTTGTCCTCTGCCAGACAGATCGCTGGGAGCAGCTAATGGGGTTTCTCTTTTCATTCTCTCAGCAGTGATGTGCATTCCCAGACCTTGGCACCTGAGCTGGTCACTGGGAATATCAGCAGATACCAGCGAGGAGTCTCTGCCTTGCTCCAGGGCTGAGATAATCAGCGTATGCAGAGTTCCACCCCAGCACAAAATTCAGATTGGAATTTCTCCTGGTCTCCATTAAAACTTATTACCCACAGGGGTTACTATTGAGCAGCCCTTCTCGCCAGTCTGTATTTCCTTCCTGGATCAATAATCTCGGTATTGATTTCAAAATAAGTTGGTATCTTGGAAGTACAGCGATGCTGGCTCCGGGCAGCTCGGGCTCTGCTGCTGTGGGAATTCCCCATTGCAGCTCTCCAGGTTTTATCTGTCAGCAGCAGGATTTGGTGCCTGTGTCTCACACCCCTCCAGAGGTGGGACTTCAGCTGGGTTTGTTGTCTCAGAAGTAAAACGCTCCTGTCCTGTGGTGTGATCCTGGCGCTGCACAGCCTCAGCTCCCAGGGCTGTGGATCTCCTCTCGTCCCTGGGGATGGCTCCCAGCCCTCCACTGTCAGAGGGTGCTGGGTGCAGGCACCGGGAAGGAAAACTGCTCCTTTGGGCTTCCATAAATCTTTCATGGCATCTTACAGCTCCCCAGGGGGAGGCTTTTGGGAACCTCAGTGCCACCTTCTCCTGAGTCTTTCTGTGATACCGCTCTGCCTGGAGCCATTCTTGGTTATTTCTCCTTCCCCCAATATCTTGCAGGGCAGAAGCTGCTCCTCTCCCTGGAATTGTTCTCAGCTGCCTCTGGTCTTCAGAGCTGTTGAATTGACCAGCAAGCTCCTTTGCACGCTTTGCCCTCCAGCCCAAGGAGACCTTCTGGAACTCGAGTTAATAAAGCACAAATCTCTCCAGGCTTGATGAACTCATCCCTCTGACGGCTTTTGTCCTGTGTGAGGTGTTCCATAAGAAGCTTTGCTCTTCCCTACCACACCAGAACCTGCAGGCTGAGCTGGCTTAGGAGCAGCTGAGGCACCAGGCAGGATCCCTTATGAAATCTGTTGGGAGTAATGAAGCACAGATGACTCTGTTTTCTGAACCGATGCGGAGCTGCTGTTTCTAGAAAGCTGCCAACCACACAAGTGTGAGGTTAGCGATGGCAAGAGCTTCCGTGGGGAAGCTGGGAAAGCTCTTGGTGCTGTCAAATGTCTCTGCTTTCAGCCCAAGAGGCTTCTGTCTTTCTGTCATGGACAAAGTGGCTGCTCCTGTTCTCTCCCTTGTTCCTTCCAGATCCTGGGAGGTTTAGTGCAGCTCACGCTTGCAGAGCACTTGGGTAAAGCGTTCTTGAAAAGTGCAAAATATTTATTGGTATTTGCATAGCAGCCCCTGACCTGCTGTGAAGAAGCAGCCCTTCAGCTCTTCTGAGTAAATATACCTTCATTAAATAAAACTCTGCCTGTACTGCACGGCACCGCTCTGTCTCACCTTCATCTGCTTTTTCATGTGTAAAAAGTCTTAGGAGTGTTTGACTTTAATGAATTTTGAGCATGCAAAGTACCTGCCTGGCCCAGCAGTGCAGCTTTGGACCCTGGTGACAGGAATGAACAGCACCTGGGGGGCTGCTGAGGAATCATTTCCTTAGGGAGCCACCGAGCACTCAGTTTGGCTGAAACCTGCAGGGTTGGAGGGGCACAGGGCTGTGTTCCAGGCTGGGAAGGTGTGTGGATTGGTGTCACACACGACACAAAGAAATGACACCCACACCTTGAGATGCTCAAGGCAGAAAAGAGGCACTTTATTTATAAACTTTAACATTTATAGAATTTTTAGTAGTCACTATAGATTGGAGGAAGAAAACCTTTTTCTTTAACTATATTGGGTAACTTAACAGTCCATCAACAGTTTGGGGTTTTTTATGAGAAGAATGTAAACATGGTAACACCGTTACAATAATAAGAAAGTTGTTTATGTAAAATTGTGTTTGACTTTATTGTAAAAGGTAAACACAGAAGGCTAAAATAGAACTTTAGAAAAACTTCTTAAAGAGACAGAGGAGAACAGCAAAAACCCAGACAGCAGATTGGGGCTGGGCAGGGCTCCTTGTGCTGCTCCTGGGGCATCACAGCCACCCTTCAAACCTCCTCTGTGCTGCTGCAAAGCTGCCTGGATTGCAAGTGGGATGCCAAGGCTTTAGATGCTCTCAGTGGCCCATAAAATCTTCTTGAGCTTTACATGACGTTAAAGCTTGAAGAGGCACTATTTAAAGCAGAGTGTTTTCACAAGTGCTTGAGGTTGGCTTAATGCTGCTCTTGTTGCAGTTAAGCCCAGTTCAAACAAACTTTGTTCAGCACTGAGCACACTCTGGAAATATTCCCCTCTCCCCCACCCCCAGAGGAAGGTAGGCAGATATTTGTGTTAGAAGAGCTCAGAGGCTCCAGCCATTTCCAGGCTGACTGGAAATGGGGAGGACAGAAGGCACTGGCCATGATCTGCCAGCTTTCCAGCCTTGGCAGAAATGGTAAATAGGCTGCCAGGTAATGCTGGGTGTTAAGGGGGTATTTCTGCTTTATAATTCATTGAGCAGCTTACAGGGTTCAGCTGGGAAGCTGCTTTCTCTTCAGCATCTTTCATTAAAAAAAAAAAAAAAAAAGAAAAGTTGCACAGCTCAACAGATTTCCTTGATAAATTCCTGAAGTGTATCCTCATCCTTCCCTCATGTCAGCTGACAAATGACTGTTTTGTCTGGCACTCCTTATTGACATACTTGTTTTAATACAATGCAGAGAGCAAAGAGCCCAGGCAGCACGAGCCTCTTGCTTGTAGCTTCGGGGGCTCGTTTGTCATTTGGGAACTGAGGTGCTTTTTTTCCCTTTTTTTTTTTTTTTGTGGTTCCTCATTTTCATTCAAGGCTTTGTTGCAGATTATAAAATACAATGTTCAGAAGAGAAGTTCCACTTGTTTCCCTCACCAGTCACCTCTTAGCCCCCAGTGCCACAATTTGGGACACTGACTGTGCACCTGCCTGTCTTTGCTTCCCTCTGTTCCAGTGTTTAATGTGAGAGCCAGACTGGGAGTGTGCTTGTAGCTGTTGTACTTGGAGAGTCTTGTGAAGCTTCCCCAAGCCCCAGGAATATGTGAGGGATAGAGAATAAACACCAGATGCTGCAGTGCCACTGAATAAAACTGCAAAAGCATAATCCACTCCTGTGTGCCAGATTCATCCCATCTATGCTTTGTTCCCTATGCAGCCTGCTGCTCTTAGAGAATCCTAAAATCCCAGACTGGTTTGGGTTGGAAAGGACCTCAAAGTTCATCTCATCCCTGCCATGGGCAGGGGCACCTTCCAGTAGCTCAGGTTGTTCCAAGCCTTGAGGGCTCTGCAGCAAGTTCCTGATGCTGTGAAGGATTTGTGCTCCTGCTGGCTTTCTCCTTAATCTGCCAGAGATGGGATTTGCCAAATCTTGAGCTCGAGTTCAGCTGGCTTGCAATGGGATTAGAGCTCCTGAAGAGGCGAGGAGTTTCAAACGTGGGTGTTGCTGTCACTTCTGTCCTGGAGCTGGCAGGCTGGGGGGATGCTGGAGTAATTTGGATCTGGGTCCATTTTCTGTTTAGTCCTTGGTGGCTGAGTGTCTGGGGTCCCTTTAAAACAAGATCACTTTGTTTTCTTGCCTGGAGCACAAGCCACTGTCATCATCTGCCACATCTCCCACCAGTTTACGACAGGTGAAGAAGAATTAAATACCAGGAGGATTATAAGAAGACAAAATGTAATTACTTAGGGAGAAATCCACTGGGATTCTGCTGAATATCCTGTCTTATAAGGACTTTTGGGGCTTCTTAGCTGTCTGGGAGCTTCGGGATCTGCTAAGGCTGCTTTGAGAGAGTAGCCTTAAGTCTGCAGCACTGGGGGCAAAGATTGTTGGGCTGGAGGTGATGTTGGGATCGTTCTGGGTTCGGAGATGAGGTTCAGACCCCCACATTTGGGGCTGTGGTGCAGCCTTTGGTGGGTTCCTACACCAGTGGAATGCTGCCAGGCTGTGGGGTGAGTGTGGGCTGCCCCACTCTAACCCAGTCTGAGGGTGTGAGTCAAATCCAACGGAGAATAAAACACCTCCAGGGCTAAGGAAGAGCCAGGCTGTGCTCTGTGTGTGGCTGGTGGCCCCACAGGCTCTGGTGGCCACAGTGTCAGGGTCCAGAACAGAGGTGCAAAGCAGGATCAGCCATTCTTGACAGAGAAACCTTCAGAAAGTGCCTTTTCCTCTGAGTAACCGACTGTGGGAGAGGTGAGAGAAGGACCGAACACTCTGCTGGACCAGCTTTCTCCAAGGTCATCCTCCTCAGCTGCCTCCTTCAGCACCCAGGACCTCCCCATGCCTTCTGCCCAGCTGTGGATGGTGTTGGGTTTCCATCTCCCTCCCGCTGCTCCCTCCCCCTGTCCCAGCACCATATGTCATTAAAATGCTCAGACATGTGGAAAGGGCCTTGACAGAGATGCAAGGAGACAGGGGAGAGGCGGCCGGGCAGAGACTTTGTCAGATGGAATGATTCTGACATTAGCCACAGGTAACCAGGGAGAAAGATACAGCCAGGGGAGGGGGAGAGGGCCAGGGACCTGGAGTGACAGGGCACCAGGAGAGGCAGGGAAACCCAGAGCAATTTCCAGCTGCAAATGGAGTGGAAAGCAGCAGTGGGGTTGGAGGACTGGAGCATTGTCTTTATTGCAGTGCAGGGCCGTCAGTGACCCTGCCTTGCCATCAGCTCGGGCTCTTTAGGGCAGAGACCAGCAGCAGGAGGGTTTCTTTCCCTTCCTCCGCCCTTTGCCGTGCCAGGAGCTGGTTTGGGAACCTTTTCCTGCTGAGTGTCCTCCCACAAGCCTGTGAGGAAGATGTTAGCCCGTTCCAGCCTCCACCTGGGCCAGGTGAAGGTGGAAAAAGAGCCCTGGGAGCATCTGGGGGGTGGAGAAAGGTGAGTCTGGTGTGTGCCCACTGCAGTGGGGAGGTGCAGGATTCCCTCTGCTTCCTGCTGTTTGCTGGGAACCTCCCTAAAAACCCAAGCCAGCGCTGTTTTGCTGGTTGTTTATCATGTTTTGAAGGTATTTTTCCCCTGCAGAGAACACCTCTGAAATTGCTTTGTGATCCTGTAAAGAAAATAAATGAAAGGAAGCTTTCCCTGCTCCCATTGATGGGAGGAATCCAAGCATCCATGTAGGTGGCAAGCGTGGCTGCACGGCCCTGAGTGTTTGATATTCAGGGCAGGAAGCTGGTGGGGAAAACCCAGCAAAGAATTCCTCGTGTCGTTAGTGCAAATATGCCTGTGGTTCAGCAAAATCAAACAAACCAAACACTTGGAGCTGGGAGGGGAGGAAAAAAAGCAATTCCCAAACTCCGTGCAACCTGCAACAGGAACGCAGCTCCTGCTGTTGGAAGGGGCTGGGCTGGAGAGCTCCGGGAGGAATCCCATCTGGGGCAGGGAACACAGGATCCAGCTGCAGGTGATGGGTCAGGAGTGAGCCAGGGCGTCCCACACGACACGAAGAAATGACACCCACACTCTGAGATGTCCAAGGCAGAATAGAGGCAGTTTATTTACAAACTTCAACATTTATCAAATTCCAGCAGTGACTAGTGGATTGGAGGAAGAAAATCTTCCTCTTCAACCACACTGGGCAACCCAACAGCCATCAACAGTCTCCTCCTTATGAGAAGAATGTAAACATGGGTAGATGGTTACAATAACAAGCAAAGTTATTTATGTAAAATCTGTCTGACTCCATTGCAAAAGGTAAACACAGAAAGCTGAAATAGAACTTTAGAAAAACTTCTTAAAGAGACAGAGGAGAACAGCAAAACACCCAGACAACACCAGGGCACACAGCACCCCTGGAGGGAAGGCTCCTGCACAGCCCTCCTCGCCATCCAGCCTGGGAGAAGGGTGTTTCTATTTATTTATGAACAGCTGGAGGCTGGGGTCTCCAGCCAGGAAGGGTGAGTTCCAGCTGTGCCTCCATGCCTGGCATGGAGGGACTGGGAGGCTGCTCATCACGGCCCTCACTGGGAAGTTTCCCTTGAAAATGACCCACCTGGTGGTAATTTTTAAAGGATTGAAGGGGTGTGATTGCTCACACGAGGAGTGGTGAAGGATGGTTGGGGCTGGAACACTCTGATGTCCTCTCAGGTGGCTGAGTTACAGCCTGTCTGAAGATGGGGCATTCCCACTGCTTCCCAAACAGTGTAGTGCTCTCCTGCCTTTATTTTCCCAAGTTTTCACTGTGTTCCTTGAGGGATGTGTTGGATCTGCCTTCAGGTGTGAGGACAGGCGTTTGCTCCTGGGCAGGTGCTGCTTTAGGGAGGCTGAGATGGTTTATATGGTTTTCTCTGGGACCTGGACATAGAAGCCATGGAATACCCTGAGCTGGAAGGGACCCACAAGAATCGCCCAGTCCCAGACACCCCAACAGTCCCACCCTGTCCCTGAGAGCGTTGTCCAAAGGCCCTTGGAGCTGTGGCTGCCTCATGCCATGCCCATCCCCTGGGGAGCCTGTTCCAACTTATGTTTACCAGAACTTTATATTCTCCCTAATTTCTGGCCTGGTGGCTGATTTTTGGGCGCATTTCTCCTCTCCCCAGGCTTCCAGCACCGTGCCTTCCTTCCATGAGTCACTCCCAGCCAGGCTGTTCCTTCTCTCCAAGTGGCCTATCTAAACACAAACTTTGTACTCTTAAGTGCCAAGGGAAGCGTTCTTGGGGGAGACGAGCTCAATTTGTTTAACACTGTAATTCACTGTTAGAAATCTCTCTCTTTTGTCACAGGCAGAGGCACTGGATGCGTCAGCCTTTGATCTCGGCGGCTGATCTTCTGCGTGGAAGAAATTTCACTTGAACAAGTGAATAACACTTGAAATTATGTGTCTGAGATACCCATTACCAACGTGTTGCACTCAGATTTAGGGAGGCTGTTGAGCAGCAGATAAATAGTACATGAGGTGCCTTTTAAAATACTTTTATTACACCAGTATTTTTCTCCATGAGACGCTCTTAAGAACTGGGAAACTGCATTTCCTCTCCTGCCATTTTAAAAAATGCTCCACAAGCCTGGGTTTATGGTACTCTGCCTAATTTGATAGATGTTGATAAATGGCATGTCTTATAATGAGTGGCTTTGGGGCTAAGTGTGCATCGTGGTTGGATTCGAGTTTGCTTCTTGCTCTGCAATTAATTCCTTAGGTGACCTTGAGCATATTGCTTCAAAGCTGCCTCATTTTACTGTCTTATCTCCAAATGAAGTCCCTCCGTTTGGAGAGGGAAGCCTAAATGAAATCTCTCCTGGCAGCTGGGAGCTCAC
Organism: Phylloscopus whistleri; assembly: GCA_017589585.1. NCBI lineage: Eukaryota > Metazoa > Chordata > Aves > Passeriformes > Phylloscopidae > Phylloscopus > Phylloscopus whistleri. The sequence continues at coordinate 593,671 of JADMLD010000744.1, read as the reverse complement.
CTGGCTGTGTGCAGCGGGTTGCAGGCCGGGGTTGCATTTCACCCTCCGGTGACACGTTGTGCTCTGTTGTGTTACGCCGGAGTTAAATCCGGCATTTTGCTCTCATCTGTCAGGCTTCTGCGCTAAGGAGATTCACCTTGTTGCTTTTACACAGCTCCAGGTCCCTCTGCTTCACTTAATGGGATTGTCTGTCCAGGAGACAGCTTGGGGAAAATTTAAAGATGTGCTTTCCGCCTCCTGTGTTCTCGGCGTTGCCTGCCCAGGAAAATCTGCCGGAGCAAATCTCACAGGGTTCACAGGGGCTGCTCAGGAACACACACACACACACACTGAGACTTTGAAATTTCCTCTGCAAGTGTCCACCCAAGTGCCAACTGCATTTTAAGCTCAAGCTTTAGGCTGAGAGGTTTGAACTGCTCTGCTTTGTGTGCACAAGCTGGAAGAGAGGTGGGCACCAAGATTATGGAATCAGGAAGCCACTCAGCATTCTGAAGGAGTAAAGCTGTTTGAGGTATTAAATGAGGAGCCCTAGAGCTGGGAGAGGCTCTGGCCAATTTGGCAAAGGCTCAGCGTTCCAGCTGAGGAAGGGAAGGGTTTGATTTGATGTAGGGAAGGAATCCTTTACGCTGTAAGGGTGGTGAGGCTCTGGCACAGGTTGCCCAGAGAGGCTGTGGATACCTGATCCCTGGAAGTGTCCAAGGCTGGGCTGGATGGGGCTTGGAGGTACCTGGGCTAGTGGAAGGTGTCCCTGTCCAGTGCAGGGGGATTGAACTGGATGGGCTTTAATGTCCCTTCCAGGCCAAACCATTTGGGGGTTCTGTGAGTCTGTGAACTTGGAGCTGTTGGAGGACTTGCTTTGGGTTTGGGAGCAGCTCCCTCTCCCCAGTGCCCCAGACTTGGAGCTTTAGGGTCTGGATCCCACCCACGACCTGAGGCAGCAGAGAGCAGCAGCCAATGCTGTGGAGCAGCTGCTGCTCCCCAGGCCCTTCCTGCTGCACCCACATCCCAGCACCCACCCCTTCCACACGGTGCTTGAGGCCACTTAATAACCCACAGCAACAAAAGGGACTGGGCTCCGCTCCTTGACATATCTGATGGTGTGACAAGAGAACTGCAGCATTTTCCAGAGCTGAGAGCCAGGAGCTGTTGCTAATAGCGTAATTTCCAAGCTGGTGTTCTCTTTTGAATTCCCATGGATGGGATAGGAAGTGTCAAATTTGGAGCTTTTAGCTGCTTGACCTCCAGCTTTGATTTTTGAACAGGCTGTGCTGGTGTTTTGTTAGTGGCCAGCTGCAAAGGAGAGGGACTCAAGGGAGCATTGCCTGCACCACAGATCCCTCCCAAAGGGATTTTGGGTCCCCAGTGATGCTGGCTGCTGTTGTTTCACAGGTGACAAAGGCACCTCTGAGGAGATGGACTCCAGTACCATAAGGTCCATTTCTAAAGAAGGCTGTTTTGTTAAACACAAGCGTGTGCTCTGAGATGATGCATTCCTGATCAGAGGAAGGGTCTGTGCTTCTGGAGGCACAGACACCGAGAAAGGGATAAAAAGATTTTCCTTAGGTGGGTGTTAAGAGCAAAGACACGTCGATTGCTGGAGGCAGTGAGGGCTGGTTCCCACCCACCGGCCTGCAGCCTGTGCTTTTCCATCTCTGCCTCGTGGATGGAGCTTTCCCCTTCTGCAGCACGAGCACAGCAGAGCTTGTTTCCCTTTGAAGTGCTCCGAGAGCTTCAGGAGGTAAAAAAAAAACCCGCAGTAGGTGCAAGAATCTCCTCCAGTGGATCATTATTTGGTGTGTCTGGAAATACTTCAAGGGGGGATGCAGAGCAGAGCTGGCTGTGGGGCACACTGGGCGTACCTGTGGGCAGAACACCTGTGAGCAGGGCTGCTCTTCAAAGTTCCTCGTGGACTTATTGCTGTTCCAGGCAGCTGGCACAGGGAATGGCTGCTGGAGCTGGGGATGTAAGGAGACACTGGACTTGTTTTCAGTGCAGCTGCTGGGCTGTGACAAGAAGTGCTGCACAGTGCAGGTTAGCAGAGGTCCCTGCGAGGCTCCGTAATGAAACACAGAACCTTTCACCCTCAGCCAAAGCTGCTGTAAATTGCAAACGGGGATTAAACCAGGAGCAGGAGCTCAGAGCCCTGTTCCTTGTGGTGCAAGACACTTGGGGAATTTTGCTCCCGCGGAATTGAAAAATCCACAGCTAAGAAAGCAAGCGTTACGGGCCAAGGGAGCAAGTGTAATGAAACCAACTGTGACTGTGCTCCCCAGATTAAATCCAGAGCATTTGGTTTGCAGAGAACTCCCCGGGCACGGGTACTCCTTTATTCTTATTAAATAAAGCAGTCATGCTCTATCTGGAGGACTTGCAGAGATGGAGCCACTGGGAGGGGGGAGCACGGGGGGGAGGAGATCAAAATGGGTTTGTCAGTGCACAGCTCACACCGAGCACAGCAAAGAGACAGGGAGAAGCAGATCACACGGGGAGAACGAGACTGAGCCACAGCCAAGGTGTCAGAGCAGGTTTGTCGCTGCCAGAGCCAACTGGAAGTGAAAGCGTCACGGGGAACCAGAGGCAGATCGAGCCTGTCAGGGAGCTTTAGCTCATCTGAGGGCTGAGAACACTCCCAGCCCCGCTGGGATGGGCAGGAGAGCAGGGGCAGGCAGGTGCCTCTGCGGGCTGGAGGGGGTGGAGATGCCCAGTGAGGTGCCCAGCTTGGGAAGAGCTGCTGCAGCACCCCTGGCTGGTGTCCAGGGCACAGGGAATGTGCCACTGTAGGACACCAAAGAAAGATGAGAGACTCCAAATATTTCAGAAGGCAAAGAGCATGGGAAAAACAGGCTTTATTGTTGGTTTTTACTACCTTTTATAAGGTGTTCTGATACAGACTTAGCATGATTGGTGAATAGGAACGACACCCATTTGTTAAACTAGAGAAACAGCAAAACACCACCTGGAGAAAGATTGTTTGGAGAAAGGATAGTTGTCTACCAAGATCGTTTTGAGAAGAAGCTTTCTTGAGAAATTTTTCCTTGGGAAAATTCAGCAGCTGCTAGCAGGCTGAAATCTCTCAGACCCAGAAACATCAGGCTCACAGGAATGGTTGTGCCACCCAGAGAGCCTGACACCTCTTGGGGGAGTCCCGGGGAACACTCAGAGCTTGTCTTGAGCTCAGCAGGAGTTGAGGGAAGGTTGGTGGCACATGAGGGACGGGTGGCTCTCTCCAGGTGGAGTTTGGGTGGTGGAGGGGCAGAGCTGTGCCCAGCACTGGGTTTGCCTTCCTCCCTGCATCCCCTTGCCAGCAAATCCCCTTTTATTATTCCTCCCAGCTCCCTTCCCCGTGACAGCCAGGGGATGCTGCTGTGCTTTATTGCCACCACATTAATGAAAAGGCCATTGTAGCTGAGGCTCCTTTGGTGACTTGGAGATGGATTTCCTCTTAAGGCGAGTAAAATGAGCCATCCTCAGCCCGTGTGGAGATAAGGAATGGTGAAGGATGGTGGGGACTGGAGCAGATGTTGCTGGGTGGAGGCCATCCTTCTGCCTGACGAGTTGTTTAAAATCCTGCAGACGGTGCCTTCTTGTCAGCCAGAGCTATGGATGGGGCAGGTGGGGCTTTTGAGAGTCACTGGATCATTGAGTTGTTGGAAGGGACCTTAAAGCTCATCCAGTGCCACCCCTGCCTATGGCAGAGTTGGGACTGGATGAGCTTTAAGGTCCCTCCCAACCCAAACCATTCCACGATTCTCTGAGTTTGGGATCACAGAGCACTTGGATACCAGGCAGAGACTCTGGAAGGACTCAAATAGGTGCTGAGTCCACCAGAGTTTGGCCTTCCTACTGAATCTGATGCATGTTGTTCATTTTTGCACAGCCCTACTGCAGAAAGGCTGGGTTTAAAAAATAAGGAGGGGAGAAGTTTCCTATCTGCTTTAAATTAAAATAAATCCAGAGCAGAGAAGGCCTTTTGTAAGGTCTGCTGAGTTAATGGATTCATAATGACTTTTAAAGCTTCACTTGGGTAAGAAATACTGTTCATTTCATAATTGCATATAAATATACTTTCTCATAATCCAGGACAGCATAGCAAAAGGAAATCTACTGGCTTAATTATAAATCTTTTTATTAGCTGGAACCCCGCTGGAATAAAAAAAAGCACCACATATTGTTTTTATCTAGGAGGAAAAGCATGGGGAAAGGAGGGAGGGGGATGTCTTGGGAATGAGTTATGGGGAATTAAACAGGAAAGAAAACAACTGGGAGTGCTGGGGGGCAGCAATGGAGGCTCCCAGGGCTCCTCTGAGCACTTTTCCAGTGGATCCATGGGTGAGGAGCATCGGCAGCCCCACCTCCCCAGGAGCCCGGAGCCAGCACAGCAAATCAATTCTGCATCCAGTCAGTGGCTTTTCCAATGTGTATTTTTTTATCTCTTTGACCTACCTTGACCCCAGCTGAAGCAGATTTGTCTCTCCTAGCTCCTGTGCACCTTGCTGGCACGGGCAGGTTTCTCCTGTGGAGCTGCATCCCGAGGGCTGGAGAGGGAAGCTGAGGTGGAAGAGGGGATCAGGGGCTGGTGGGTGTTTGTGCCCCCGGGGATGCAGAGGTGCCTGCAGGGAGCTGCTCCAGCTGGGAGGTGCCACCTGTGCTGTGTGGGGATGGCCTGGGAGCAGAGGGATGCAGGGATGGCTGTCACACACGACACAAAGAAATGACACCCACACGCTGAGATGTCCAAGGCAGAAAAGGGGCAGTTTATTTACACACTTCAACATTTACAGAATTTCAGCAGTGACCATGGTAAAAATTCAGTGTGGGAAACAGAAGGGCAATGGAGAGCAGAAAGAGCAGGAAGAGGCAGCTGGAACAGCTGGATAAGCACAGGGATCGCCCAAAGCAGGGGTCAGCATTCCCAATATTCCCAACTGTCGCAATTCGACACAAATGGACACCCACACGCTGAGGTGTCCAAGGCAGAAAAGAGGCAGTTTATTTACAATTTCAATATTTATAGAGTTCCAGCAGTGACCATGGATTGGAGGAAGAAAATCTTCCTCTTCAACCACACTGGGCAACTCAACAGTCCATCAACAGTCTCCTCCTTATGAGAAGAATGTAAACATGGGTAGGTGGTTACAAAACCAAGAAAGTTGTTGATGTAAAATCGTGACTGACTTTATGGCAAAAGGTAAACACAGAAGGCTGAAATAGAACTTTAGAAAAACTCCTTAAAGAGACAGAGGAGAACAGCAAAAACCCCAGACAACACATAGCTGGCTCCAGTCCTTTCTCTGGGAAGCAGCAGGGCTGAGTCAGTTCTTCGGGAGCAGAGCTTTGGGAGCTCACCCCACCCCACCCCACCCCAGCCCACCCGGGCGGTTCCTGGGAGCTGGGTGGAGGCTGAAGGATCGGGCTGTTGTGCCCAGCCCATCCATCACTCCCGGGGAACTCGGCACCCAAGTGCTGCCTTTAAAAACAAAAAGGAAACTAATTAAGCGCTTAAAGGTTGAACAGCCCATTTGCACCTGATGGAGACAAATGAGGCTGCCTGGTGCCCAGGAAAGCTGGCACTGCTCTCCTGGTCCCAGGTGGCTCTTTTGCAATTCTGGGCTGCTGCAAACCCTGGCACTGCCAGGCACCTGCTGCCTGCCCTGCCTGCAGAGCCGGGGCTGTGCTGGTTCCCTGGCATCCACCTGCTTGGGGAGGGTGGTGGGAGAGGTCCCTGGGCATCACCAGACTGGTGAGGGAGCTGGGGGGGCTCAGCCTGGAGAAAAGGGAGCTCAGGGGCACCTTCTCCCTCCCCACAGCTCCCTGGCAGTCGGGGGCAGCTGGGTGGGGGTCGGGCCCTGCTCTGAATTAAGGAGAGGGTATCATGTTGAAGTGCACCAGGGGAGGTCTGGGTTGGACACCACGAGGAATTCCGTTGGGGAAAGGGGGATCAGACCTTGGAATGGGCTGCCCACAGAGGTGGTGGAGTGTCACTGTAGAGCATGAAATCAGGACACAGACTCACAGAAGGCTGAAGATTCAAAATCTTGCTTTATTACCAAAGAACCTGTCTTTTATACCTTTTCACAGTGAGCCCACTCAAGAGGTGAGATCTTTGGACCCATTGGTCACACCAAGGGGCTATCAAGCAAATTCCCTCCTCTGGGAAAGAATGTAGAAAAATAGGATAGTTTACAATAACGTGCCCTTGTTTGCCACAAGTGTCCCTGGGAAAGGATTTTCCTAAATCAAAACATGGCAGGCACAATCCGTGGCTACAGTGGAGTCCCTGTCCCCGGAGGTGTTCAAGCACTCAGTGCCACGGTCTGGCTGACCTGGTGGTGGTGGTGGTGGAGGCTCACAGGTTGCACTCTCTGATCTCAAAGGTCTTTCCCAGCCTCAGTGATTCTGGGGTCTCTATAAATCCTCCTCCCCATGCCCTGATGCCCCACAGCAACAACTTTAATCTTCACAGCCAAATCCACGCCCAAGAGCCTCCTGCTGCTACTCCTGGTCTTGCTCCTCTCCTGAATTTGGGTGCTGGTGTCCTCTGAGCTGTGTCTGAGATGAAATGCAGCTGCTAAGTGGGAAATTTTAGGGGCTACAAGCAATTTCAGCGGCAAGGATGTATCATACTCTTTATCTCTCTGGATACAACCCAGTTCTTGGAGAGAATTTAAAGTACCAGCATGGCTGGGCAAATAATTTCCCTGTTTATTTTGCCTTGTGTGTTGAGAAATCTGATGTTAATTTGTTCCTTTTTAGAGGAACCCAGGAAGGTTTTATCCAAGCTAAATTGTCAGCAGTTTTGGCCAGATCTTCCCTGGGTCTTGGATGTACTGGTGGAGGTGGGAGGGAAAGAGAAAGCCAGAGCCAAAGCAGAGAATTGAAGAAAAGCAAAGCAGAGCAGGACAGTAATACTCTTTTGGATTTCTTTTTCATGTTCTGAAAAGGAAATAGGGAGGAAAAAAAAAAAAATAATCGCCCGCCCTTCCCTCCAGACCATGGAATTAAATCTATAACCATTAGAGAAACATTTTGACCGAGACATCTTTTTTTTCTCTCCGCTCCTTCTCTGCATTCAAAAGCCTCCAAAGTGTCAGCATGTTTCCATGCAGGCGAGATGTGCATTGCATCTAAACAACATCATGTCAGTGTGGTGGAGAAAATTCCCACTGAGGGCCCTGCAGGTCAAAGCAAGCTAATGTATGATGCCCTCCCTTGCACTACTGAGCGTGAGTTGTGCTGATAAGACTCCCCTCTCTCTGTCTATTAAATCTTCTCTCCTGTATAAGCAGTGCAGGCACAGAGTTATTTACTTATTTTCCTGGCCTTCCTCCCCCCCTAAACTGTTATCCTTGAGCAGGGGAACCCTGTTCAGCCACGGGATCTGGTGGTAGCCATCCTAGTTGGTTTTATTTTATTTTTATTCCATTTTTTTTTCCCCCCACTCTGTGACACTGGTGAGTTGTGTCTGGTTGCTTTATGTGCTGCTGTGACTTAGCTGCAGGGCCTGTCCTCGCTTCCCCGCTGTCGCGGGTGTGAGGTGAGTGCTGGATCCCCCTCAGCTCCTTTGGAAAGTGGCTGTGGGAAGCAGCTGATATTTCACCGCTGTCTGAAGCTTTTGATGTGCAGGATTTTTTCGGGAAGGGAGCTGATTTGTTGGGAATTGTTGCCCTTCACCTCTGCCCTCTCCATTTTGTGCTCATCCCGCACTGCCTGGGCACTGAGCCCCTCTTTCTCACGTTGCTGCTGCTCAGTGCAGGCATTTTGGTGCCCTTTCCTTATTTTCTGAGCCTGTTTTTATCCCAGCCTGGGGGGTACCTGGGCTAAAGACAAATGTCCCCTCCCTGGGTGGCCGTGGAAAGCTTCCAGCCCAACCCTTGCACAGGGCTGGCTCATTAACCACGGCTGCGCCAGTGCCCAGCAAGGAGGGACAGAGGTCAAGCTGTGAAAGCTGCTCAGGAGGGGCTTTTTTAGGGAACTGTTGGAGCCTCTTGGAGGGGAGGCCTTGGGGACTCATTATGTGCTGCCAGTGTTGTAAGGAGCAAGCTGGCTGCGGATCTGTGGAGTGTAAACAGGTACACAGGTCGGGCACCGACAGCCCCCTGTGTCTGCTGCAGCAGCAGCAGGGTTGGTGGTCACAGGGAACCTGCAGGGTTTGGGGTAGGAAAGGTTAAAAGTAGGAAAAGAGGGGACTCTTCTGTACTGAGGACCTGCTGTTCCCTGGGCAAAGAGGGCGATGAGTGTGCAGGTGAGGGGCTGTGAGTGCTCCCACTGTGGGGATAAGGAGGTGTCTTCAGGAGGGATGGAGGGAGCCTCTGCCGTGGAGAAAGGGCAAAAGAAACAAGGAAAGACAGCCAGATAGACACCTTTAATCTTTTATATTAACTGAGTCTTTTTGCCTGTGGATTTGGGGAAGGCAGCTGGCTCCCTTAGAGGCAGGCTGGCAAATGAAAAAAGGGATGACAGGAGATCTCTGATGCTGAGAGTGGATAATGCTGGGAGAGGGCAGCGCTGGGGAGGGGCTGAGCACTGAGGGGGGGGTGGAATCACCAACATCTGCTCTCACACTCAGTCTTCACACTGATCCCCCCTCCAATCTGACAATCTGCTCCCCTAATCCCTAAATCCCACCGATCTGTGCAGCCACCCCTCATCCCTGCAATCCCTCCCGTGCTGGGGAGCAGCTGCTGGGCAGGACAGAGCCCGAATGAGACACTGCCCTTGCTGTCAGACACTGCTGACTTTCCCCACCTGGCTGGGAGAGGCAGAGACAGGAATTAATCAAACAAGCATCAGCAGCTGTGAGGAACAACTCCCAGTGGGTCCTGAGGCAGTGGGGTTCAGCTGGGTTTGGGGTAGGGGGTGGTGAGCCCACAAATCCAGCCTGCTGGCTCTGTTCCTCTGCTCTCCCTCTGGGAACCACAAAACATCAGCCAAAACACAGGGAAAACCTGGGAGTGTTGCTGTGACCCCCCCCCTGCCCTGTGAGTACCTTCAGTGTGTGCTCAGGCCCAGAAGTACAAAGACATCTTGGCAGGAGGCTCGGCTGAAAGCAGCCAAGTCTGGGGAAATCTGAGTCAGTTTGGAGGAACAGGAGTTGTGTGGGATTACCACATCCCTGCCAGTGTTTCAAGCAGTTGGAAAGGGAAGAAAATGAAGAACAACTCCCCGTGGGTCCCGAGGCAGTGGAGCTCAGCTGGTTTTGGGGTAGGGAGCAGTGAACCCAGAGCCTGCTGGCTGTGTTCCTCTGGTGTCCACAAACTGTGTCAGTCAAAACACAGGGAAGCCTTTTCCCTGTGGGGCTGGTGGTCCAAACACTCTGCTGGAGCTTCACCTGTGCAGCCCTTCAGGTCCAGACCCAGACTCCCATCCCTTCATCTCTGCCCTCTCAGGAATGGCATGGTTGTTGCTGATGTGCCCCCTGTCAGTGGGCAGCGCTGTTCCTCCTCTGGGAAATGTCACTCAGTCCAAACCCAGACTTTGTGTGGGCACCAGGGGTTTGCAGGCACAGGGACATCCCAGGGGGATGCTGGGGGCCTGGATTCACATCCTGCATCGGGCTGGACAGGGGAGTAACACAGGTTTCTGGGGAGGAGAGGGACATTCCCTGGAGGAGAGGCATACCCGTGGCTGCTGCAGGGCTGCTCCCACCCCCAGGAACACACTGGTGTTATTTTAAGGTTTTTAAACCTTTTTGTTTCCCAAAGCTCATGTGGCTTCTTCAATACTTGGGGGCCCCCAAACAAAGCACAGGCTGGTGCAGCAGAGCTCGGGGATGGACTGATCCCACATAAACACCCCAGCCCCTCTTCTTGAGGAAATGCCAGGTCCTTTAGGGGGAGGGGAAAAAGCTGAGCTGTCTTTGCATTGAAACCTGTTGGCATGGAAAAAGTGCTGAGATGCCACCCGTCATCTCTTTAGCACCTTGTCAGTGGCTGCAGCCTGGTGCCCAGCCACAGGGGCTATTAGGGAATAGCTCAGCAGCTATTTTTACACTCCAGCCAGCTCGCTTGGGTGTGATTCTTCCCTAAGATTTTTCTCCCCCTCCGTCCTCCCAAAATTAGCTGGATTTTCAGTGCTTGACACAAAAGAAGTTATCGGAAAAATACCACGCAGAGAGGCCTCTTAAAGCTTTCCTGACTCCTGGAAACGTGTCCCTGGGCAGAAGGAAAATGTCTGTGCTCTCTCCAGGAGGGAAACTGATGTTTGTTCCATGGCTTGTGGGCATGTTTATGGTGTTTAGGGCTGGCAGTGACTCTGCTCCCGGGGAAGCAGGTGGATGTAGCCTCTCTTGTCCCCTCTAAAGGTGTGATCTGGCTGCAGGGAAAACCTTTGTGTGCTCTGGGAGTTCTGTCGAGCCTGTCCAGTGTGACAAGTGCTCCAGAACTGCCTTGGCTCACCAGATGGAGCAGAGCAGGGTTTGCTTTTTGGGGCTGCTGGGGTTTTGTTGCATGCACAGTGTGATTTATTGCTGTGGGAAGAGCTGGGAAAAGCCTACTGATGGTCAGCACAGGACATCCTGCACCACAGGTGTCCTGTGGATCCCTGGCTAGCAGGCTGACATGCAGGGCTGTGCCTCTAATTACTGTCATTAGTGCTGCCCCACTGCCAAGGTCAGCTCTCAGTTGAAGTTCCTGGCACAGCCCTGCCACTTTAGTGGGAGTGATTTAAATGACACTCAAAGGCTGCAGGCAGTCCTTGGAATGGGCAGGGAGGGGAATGATGTGGTGTGTGTGTTGCAGGTCTGTGCAGAGGCACAAACTGACAGCGGAGTGAGGATGTTCCTTTGGTCCCTTCCCTTTCTTGGGAAGGAACTGAGGAATGGAAGGGCCTGTAGAGCTGAGGCTGACCATGCTCTGGCCCTTGGTGTCCTGTGCCTCAGCCCATGGAGAGCCAGGCAGTGAGAGCAGAAACAGCTCAGGAATACCAGAAGCCCTGGCTGGGTTCCCAGCCTTGGAGCCAAGGGAAGGACCTCCCGAGGTGGATGGCAGGAGCTCAGCAGCAAAGCTCACGTGAGGATGGGTGTCTGCCTCTGGAACCTGCTACCTCAGGGCCCAAAACATTGGTCAGGACTGAGATGGCAGCATCAGAGCCTGGGTTTGTGGGTGGGACAGTGGTGAGTGACCAGCTCTGCCCAAGGCAGCCTGGCTGGGAAGGCTCCCGTGGCACTCTGCCTGGGGAACAGAGGAGCTTCTGCATCCTCCAGGGCAGGGTGAAATCCTCCTGGACCCCAGAATCTTCCCTGAATTCAGCTGCCTGGTTTAAATAACCCTTGTTTGCAGGCATTTCCTCATCTCCCCTTCCCTGCTTGGGCTCCACAGCAGTGAGGCCACAGGTTCTGCCAAGTCTGGGGAAATCTGGGTCAGTTTTGGGTGCAGGAGTTGTGTGGAGTGGGATTATCACACCCTTGACAGTGTCTCTCAGTTGAAATGGGCACAAAAGTGTGTTTTCCTCTCTCCTCCTTGCTGACAAAATTGAGGCTCCTTCTTGCTCTCCTATGGCTAAATCAGCTGAAGCCTTCCTTTTTGTTTAGGTAACCTTCTCTTATATTAAACATATACCCAGCAAGCCAGATTCATTACTTATTAATTTGCAAAGTGGTAAATTTCAAAGCTGTCATAATGCTGAAGTCATGTTCACTTTAGTTATTCTGCATAATTAATTACAAAGTAATAATTTGTACATCATGATATTTTCATTCCAACATGAAAGCCAAAGACTCGGAGCCGTAACAGCCTCAGGCACCAGTGAGGGCCAAAGGAGGTTTCCAGACGTGCCTGACTGAGGAGAATATCAACTCAGCCTCTCTTCTGGCCTTCTGGGGAGGTTCTTCTTCCTTCTCGTTGGAATGACCTCTCCCCTGTGCCTGGAGTAGCAGCTGAGGACACTGGGATGGTTCAGCTGGAGGAGCTCAGTTCCACACTGGCAGCCCTAAAATGTCCCCACCAGGAGGTGACTGACCCAGAGCTCCTGCAGAGCACCCAAGGGGCTTCTCCAGGGAGCAGGAAGGGACCTGGGAGTTGTGGTGAGGGCAGGCTGGACGTGGGTCAGCAGTGCCCTGGTGGCCCAAAGGCCACCGAGTCCTGGGGACATCAGGCCTGGCTGGGCCAGGGAGGGATTGTCCTGCTCTGGGCTGGGCCTCACCTCCAGCACTGGGGACACTTTGGTGCCACAAGATCTAAAGCTGTTTGAAAAGGGAGGGACGTGGGGATGGGGAAGGGCCTGGAGGGGAACAGAGCCACATGAGGAGCAGCTGAGGGCACTGGGATGGTTCAGCTGGAGGAGATGAGGGCAGAGCTCTGGGGCTGCAGCTCCTCCCCAGGGGCAGTTCCATCTCTGCTCTGGGACAGGGACAGCAGCCAGGGCACGGCTGGAGCTGTGCCAGGGCAGGCTCAGGCTGGATTTAGGGAAAGGTTCTTCCCCCAGAGGGTGCTGGCACTGCCCAGGCTCCCCAGGGAATGGGCACGGCCCCGAGGCTGCCAGAGCTCCAGGAGAGCTTGGACAGCACTCCAAGGGTGCCCAGGGTGGGATTGTTGGGGGGTCTGTGCAGGGACAGGGGCTGCACTGGGTGATCCTGGTGGGTCCAGCTCAGGATATTCTGTGATTCTCTGGAAAGGTCACAGGGCAGGAGGGAAGGTTCCTGTTTCCCAAACCTTGTCTTGCACAGCTGGCTTGCACACCCTGGTGCTGAGAACTCTGTGCTGTGTGTCACAGAGACCTTTCTGGTGCTCTCCTCGTGGTGACGGGGAGCTGAACCTGCTCAGGGTGCCTGAGCACCTGCAGTGATGCTGCACCTCTGGGACCTTCCAGAGACGGTAAAGGAGAGCAGGGTGAGGGCTGGAGGGGGTGAGCACAGTGCAGAGCACCATCAGGCTGTGCAGGGTGCAGAAAAATAAATGTGGGCTTGGGAGGGAAGAAATGCCAGTGTTGGGGGAGCTCCACAGGAAACAACCCTCATGATTGCATTGATTTGTACTTTTTGGTGCTTGTTTTTATAAACAACAGGAGCAGTGGGTTGTGTCTGGAGCTCTTGAAGGGCTGTGACAATGGACACAGGCTACAAACACATCTGCAGGGATGGAGCAGCAGCTTCTCCCCTGTGCACTAAACCCCTCTGAAGTGAGGGTGAACACTCAGTGCTTCTCTCCACCCCTGCTGAGGGTGCTCTGAGCCTTCCCTCCTGTCCATGCTGCTCTGGAGGGGGTTGATCTCATTTCCCAACTTCTCAGCTATGGAATTAAAAACCTCTCACTGACAGCTGAGAGGACTGGACTCACCCGACCCGTGGAGCTCAGCTTTGGGTAAAACTTCAAGAGATTCCATCAAAACTCCCCGTGAGCTCAGTGGCATTGATTTCCCTCCAGACACAATGAGCCTTAGCAGCTCTGTCAGCTGCACATCTTTGATCTCTGTTTTACTACGAGATTCCTTCTCTCTCCAAAAACTCGGATTTTTGGTTCCCTGTGAGTTGATTCCTCTCGTTTTCAGGTTTCCCTGAGACAAGCATGGCAGTTCCTGGCTTCAGTGTTTGTGGCTCACCTGGCCCTGGAGGAGAGTTCTGTTGTTGGTCCCTGATCCAGTTCCTCCTCAGAGGCCTGGATGTTCTCACACCTTCCCCTGTTGGTGCTGTTGCTCGGGGATGTCCCCAAGGTGATGCCACCTGAAAAGGTTTCCCCAGGAGGCTCTGGAGGCCCTTCAGGCCCTGGTGTGTTGTGTTCCTCTGGGGAATGGTTTTTCCCCCAGAACCCCCTGAAGCCTGTGACCATGGAGTTTGACCCTTCTTTCCTATCTTGACCCTACTGGCTCAGGCCCAGCTCTCTCTCCTGAGCAGAGACCAGATAAAGTCCTGTTCTCCCTTGTTCTCTCTTTCTCCCCTGGAACCCTTGGAGAATAAAGCCTTGGACTGATCCCAGGGGGTGAGAGCCTCTTTGGGAATCTTTTACCCTGTTTCCCTGAGATGTTCCTCCAAAGCCCCTCAAGGAAACTGAGCTGGCCACAGAAAGCCCAGGAGGGTGGGCAGGGGAGTATCTCACTGGTGAAGGGAGGAGATGCAAAGGAGGAGCTGTACCATGAGTGCAGTAAAAATCCCCTGACCCCAGGTGTGCCCCACAGGGGAAGTTTGAAGGTGCAAGTGGAGAAAACCTCGTGTGTGCTCAAGGACAGCCTGTGCTTGCTTTTACTTGCCTGGCCAGGGGTGGTGAATGGATCCCTGTGGATCTGGGCCCTTCACAGAGCGGGCAGGGGGTGTCTGATGTCACAGTGGGCCAGGGGTCACTGGTGTTTTACTGCCTGTGTCCAGCCTGGCCCTGCTGGGAGCCCCCTGTGCAGCACCAAGGAAAGGGTAAGGCCATCAATCTCCCACAGCCAGATCCCTGCTCCTGAGCTGGAGCTGGCTCCCTTGGGAATGCCACTTAACCAGCCCTACTGCAGGGAAATGCCTCCTGTGACAAGTCTCATTCATTAGTTGTGCTTGATGATGTCACATTTAATTGTGGTTGATGATGTCACAGGCAATTGGGAGGGCGAGGGGCAGAGGGGATGTGAATGGGGAGTGCTGGAAGGATTTCCCAACTCCCCTGCACTTCATGTCCTTCAGCACAGCCAGTCCTGACATCCCATTAGCAGGGAAATGCACCCGGGCTCATCCAGCAAAGCCTTTGCAGCCCTCTGGATTCGGGGCTTTTTCCATTTCCACGGAGTCTGCCCGTGTTGATTCCCTGGGAAAACAAAAAACAAGATACTGAAAACAAACAAAGCTTTCAAAAATTGAGTGGTGTAAGGGTAAACTTGTAATTTGGGAACGGTTGTTACATTCACCATTGCAAAGATCAATCTATAGCCTTTGTGAGCTGCTGATTTTGCCCAGTCTTGAGAACTTATTTTAATCACTTGACGCTAATCTCATTTCCAAGCCTGCAAACGGTCCCAAACATTGAAATTATATGTTAATATAGCGGGATTGACAAAAGGAAGCTGCTTGTATCGACTTGGAATTAATGAAGCAATTCAGCGATGAACAATATCGCTGGCAGGAGGTGTTAAGGAGAATTGTTGCAGTTGTTAAATTTTGGCACTGAGAGGTCTCATTGCTCTGAGGAGACGGTCGGATCACAGCGAAATGAAAATTACCTGGGAACTTCACAGGGTTTTAGTTATTCTGAGTCATTTCACAAGGAGTGCAGCAGAAAACAGGGAAACGGGGGTGGGGGGACTCCTGGTTATCCACAAGTGCTTTTCTGCACTGCTGAGGGAAGGGTCCTCTCTGCAGATCCCTGATGGGGTGGAAATAACACTTTGCTCACCCAGGCTGGGCTGTGCCCCCCTCCAGCCCCTGAGGATGAGCTCAGTCGTACCCTGTGTGACAGCAAAGACAGCTCTGGGGCAGAAGGGTCCTGACCATTCAGAGCTGTGAATTTGCAGGTCCTGAGACAGAACCACAGAACCTCCTGAGCTGGAGGGACCCACCAGGATCATCCAGTGCAGCCCCAGTCCCTGCACAGACCCTCAACAATCCCAGCCTGGGCATCCCTGGAGCTCTGTCCAAGCTCTCCTGGAGCTCTGGCAGCCTCGGGGCCGTGCCCATTCCCTGGGGAGCCTGGGCAGTGCCAACACCCTCTGGGGGAGGAACCTTTCCCTAAATCCAACCTGAGCCTGCCCTGGCCCAGCCCCAGCCGTGCCCTGGGTGCTGTCCCTGTCCCAGAGCAGAGATGGAGCTGCCCCTGGGGAGGAGCTGCAGCCCCAGAGCTCTGCCCTCATCTCCTCCAGCTGAACAATCCCAGTGCCCTCAGCTGCTCCTCCTATGGCTCTGTTCCCCTCCAGGCCCTTCCCCACCCTCATGCCCCTCCTTTGGATGCTCTTTAACACTTTCACCTCTCGTGTTGAAGTGCCCAAAGCTGCCCCAGGTCTGGAGCTGAGGCTGCCCCAGCCCAGAGCAGAGCAGGAGCATCCCCTCCTCACCAGGCTGTGAATGCTGGGCCTGATGTCCCCAGGACCCTCCTGGCGTGTCCCAGGTGGTGTTCCAGCTGGTTGTGGCTCAGGTTGTCCCCCTGCACAGCTCTGCAGGGCTGTGGAAGGCTTTCCTTTGCTGTGGGTTCCCCTTTTGTGGGACCTCTGTTTTGTTTGGGGCTCCTTGCACAGCCTGGTTCCCAGCTTTGGCTTGAGGTGTGTGTGGCTGCCAACAGCTCCAAAGGGATTTTCCTTCCCCAGAGCTCAGTTTGTGCTGCTCGGTGGTGTCAGCAGAGTGAGGGCTTGGAGGAGCCTGAACCAGGCTTTGATCCCCTGACCGGTGCTCCAGCCCAGCCAGGAGACACAGAGCACAAAGCTGCACCTCGGGAGAAAAGGGAAACTCGTTAAGAAATAAGAGTTTCTGTTCTTTGGACTAAAATCCCCCAGTAAGACTCCAGAAAGATGCCAGGATGTGTTGCTGCTGTTAACATCTCGAGGCTTTGAACTCGTACATGCAATACTTGAGAGACAATTTGGAGCAAGGCACAGCAAAAACGCTTTAGAAGCTGCTGGCTGACAGTGATAAACATGTGCAACAGAGAGGGAGGTGCCCAGTGGATTTTGAAGGAGCTGCTGGTGGATCTGTTCCTCCAAGGGAGCCGGAGTTGAAAGCTGGAGCATGTTTACCAATTATTGACTCTCTGATTGATGGCTTAGGGAGGTGAAGGAGACATGAAAAACAGCAAATTTCCCTCCAGATGAGGGAGATCCTGCCAGGGCGGGGCAGGAGCATCACAGGCAGCCCTGCTCCTCCCTCTCCTCAGCAAATCACCTCTGGTTTGGGAATGTGCCTTTCCTCAGCGTCCAGGGAGCGCAGGGATTGATGCCCATGGACAGGTTTTTGCTCATCAGCCTTCAGCTCCAAATGGATTTCGTGTTCCCTGGTGTTAATCTGTGCTCAGAGGCTTCTCTGAGCTGCAGCAAAGTGCCTGTGCTGCTTCCAGGTGTGCCTGCACTTGCAGCCTGGGGTTTAGGGATAGGGGAGATGGGCAAAGTTCTCTTTTATTCTTTTTTCTTTCTTTTTTTTTTTTAATTTTATTTTTGGGTTTTTTTGGAGGTTGGGGTTTTTTTTTGGTTTTTTTCCTTTGCAGGAGGAGGGGCCAGGGCTGCCTCTGTTTCCCACTGGTAGTTTTTCCTGGAGCTCTCTTAGTGACAAACCTTTATTGAGGTAAAGTACAGAGCACTTTGAAATTACAGCTTTTTCTGGTTCGGTACCTGGTTGAGGGTCCCAGTGGGCTGGGGGGGGGGTCTGTTCTGCTTGGATATTAAATACAGGTGGCTTCTATTCACCAGAGTGAAGTTCCCTGTTGATCTGTCAGGAGTATATTGCAAACAAAATGTTTACTTTTAAATCTCAAAGTGACTAAAAAATGTAGATAACTTTTTTTTTCCTTGCAATAAAGAGTTCTGGGGTTGAAAATACTTTCATTTCACAAGCTGAAGGTGTTCCCTGAGTGTAGCTCAGATTTGCAAAAGTACTTCAAGCCCCCTCTCTGACATTTTTTGCTTGTCAACCCCCCTCAAAAACCTGAACTCTCTGAAAAGGTCAATTTGGAGAAGCACTTCTTTGAATTTTGGACTGGAGAAAATTCCCAATCTCCCTGTGGAAGTGTCTGCCAGGATCTTGGCACCCCCTTTATCACTCTGCCTGTGGCTCTCAGGTGTCTCCCCCTTCCCTTGGTTCAAGGCACCACGACCACACATTGATGATGGAAGGGAATTTGTCTGAGGTCATGGAGTGAGTCCGTGGCTCAGGTGGGACCTCAGCCCAGAGTAGCTGTGTCCAGCCTTGGCTTTAACCACCCCCATCCCTCTGCCCTGAGATTTAAACTGATCTGGGATCAGAGCCCCAGTGTGGGACTAGGGTGGGGTGTAAGGAGAGCTTTTGGTGGAAGGTTTGAGATGGAATTGACGTTTCTATTTGCAGGGTCTGTTTGAAACTAATGGAACAAGGAGGGGGGGAACACGTTGTTTTTCTGCTCTGCAGGAGTTTGAATGTTAAATAGAACAAGGCACCAAAATCCTCCTGCCCAAGCCCCAAGTGCTGGTGTTCTCAGGGTCCTCTGTGTGTGTCTGAGAGCATCACAGGGGTTTGGAGTACAGACCAGGCAATCCCAGACTGGTTTGGGTTGGGAGGGACCTTAAATCTCATCTCATCCCCCCCCAGAGCACCTCTCACCAGCCCAGGCTGCTCCAAGCCCTATCCCACATGGACTATTTCCTGAGCAGTCTCTGTTTTGTGCTGGCCTCCAAACTCTCCTTTCCTTGCTGAGAAATCAGCCCTGAGAGATGCTCTGTCCCCCCAGGCAGCCCCCAGCATGGGCAGCCAGCCTGAGCCCTTGTGGTGCTGTTTTTCCTCTCTTGCTGCAGTACTCAGCACCCCAGTTCTCTGAGCCTTTTTTCTTGCCTTTATTTTCACTGCAAAGACACAATAGGTGCGTAAAGGTAAGAGGCAGTGGATGGGAGGTGAAGCTTTTAGGAGTCCTGGGGATAGAAGAGAGCAGTTTATCTTTCCTGGCTTATTACTTCAGGATTTTTGCCGCCTCTTTGACAAAAGAAAGTCCAGCTTGTCACTGGTTCCCCTCTGATGATTCTGGGGTTTTGTGGGAAAAGCCAATCTTTTCTTTGGTGGAAAAAGCCAGTCTTTCCTTTAGTGAAAAGCCAGCTTTTCAGTCAAAGCCAGATTTTCAGCAGAAAATGGTTGGAGATTGATCATCCCAATGGAAAAGCTGCCTCTGCAGCTCGCTGTCACCACGGCTCAAGCACAGGAGAAGCTCCAGCAGGGTCTGTCAGCTCCAGGCAGGCACATCCACATCCAGAACGATCCATGGCTTTGGACAAAGGATGATAAATGCCCCGTGTGCAGCTGTAATAACCTGGGTGCTGCTCAGGGTGGTCTCTGCTGCCAGAGGGGATTGGCTTTGGGCTGGGTGGGGTGGGAAGCTCTAATTATTTGTCAGATAAGAATCCAACCTTCTCTGCTCACTGCTTAGTTAGGCTGTCCACAAGCTGGGATTAAAGACTTTGCATTATTGGCTGAAGATAAATAAAGATGGTTTAACATGATTTCAGCAAGGAACCTTCAACAGCATCTGTTATCCTGCCCCAAATGCTGTGTGTGAGCTGAACCCCTGACCCTGAGGCAGTGAGTTAGTGCCTGGAGATGTCTCCTGGACATTTTTCTGAGTGCTTGAGATGATGGCCCTGAACCTGACTGCTGGGGATGCTTTCTCTGTGTCTGGCTTAATCGGTTTGATAGACTGTCCATCATTTATTTTTATTTATTTGCATTTAGGAGAGGGGGAATTTGTTGCTTGGGCTCTGTCAAAGAGCTGTGGGCAGTGGCAGGAAACAGCATCTGCCTTGGCCCTCACAGGCTTAGGGCAGCCTAAAATAGACCAGGGGGTGTTTGGTACAAAGTGAGGGGCATGAGGAAAAGCAATAAGGGGAGAGGCCTTTCCTGCCTCAGCCCAAGCACTGCTGGGTGTTCATGCAAAGCAGGAAATTCCATCTACTTTTAGTGAGGTTTCTGGAGAAAGATTCTGCAGATTCTGCAGGGACAAAGCCTTAAGTGATCATCCCTTGAGAGCTGAGGCTTGGAAAACTCCCCTCACCTGAGGTTTGGATGTAGTTGTTTCACCTGGAGCGAAACCAAGCCTCCAGCTGCAGGCAGAGAACCCTCAGCTGTGATAAGTGATGGTCCTGCAGTGGGAGGGTGGCCTGGGATGGGATTTATGCTGCTCTGTCCAAAAGGCTGCTGTCCATATAAAGACTGGAGTAGGCCGAGGTTGGATGTTGGAAAGGAATTGTTCCCTGGGAGGGTGGGCAGGCCCTGGCACAGGGTGCCCAGAGCAGCTCTGGCTGCCCCAGGATCCCTCCCTGGGAGTGCCCAAGGCCAGACTGGACAGGGTTGGAGCAGCCTGGGGCAGTGGAAGCTGTCCCTGCCCATGGCAGGGGGTGGATCAAAGATGACCTTTAAGGTCCCTTCCTCCACAAGCCTTTATATGATTCCTTACTGATTTCTAAACCAGGATACTCATTAATGGTTAAGCTGAAGTGAAGTTGTATTTTTCTTTTTCTCAGCGATTTGCAGGCCACAGTCAGGGCAAGAGCAGGAAAGCCTTGTCTGTACCACAGCAGTAACAACTGGGAAGCAAGTGTCTGGTGATGTTCATCGTGTTACTGTGCTCCTTAAAATACATATGCCTTGAAGTCTGCCAGGCGTTTTGCTCTACAAAGCATATGGTTTAACAGATAAAATGATTTCTGACCTGGAGACCTGAACTGACAACTTTGGAGACAAACAAAAACCAGGATGCCTCCATCTGTCAGGGCTGGTTCACGTCCATGCTGCTTACTGACATTTATGTGTGTGCATCAGGAAACTGCTTCAGTGCCCCTTCCCTTCCCCTCCCCTCCCCAGGAGCTGCTCACTGCCCACCCTCCTGTTCCTGCCTTGCTGCACCAGCTCTCCCCCAGGCCCTGGCCACGACCTCTGCTTGGAAGGGCTTTGCCAGCCCTGTTCCTTCAGCAGTTCCCTGGGTTGCTGGGTTCAATCTGAAGCTTTGAGCAGGGTCTTCCCTCGACCTTTCCGTGCTCAGGAGCTTGTCACGAGTCAAGTTGGCTCCAGCCCCATCCTGACGCCAGAGAGTAATTCAGGGATGTCATTCTAATGGCAAATTCCTCTGGATGACAAAGCTTTGGGTGCTGGCCCTTGTGCTCTGCCTCCATTTCAGTTTGTCAGGTGTGTTTCTGTATTTGAGATCCCCTCTCAGCTTCCTGATTTTGATAGGGCTCTGTGGCCACATCCTTGTAGGGTGAATATTCTAAAATGTTCCTGTGATACCCCCTGCAAGTGTCCCAGCCCTTGCAGAGGTGCTGGGTTAATGACTGATGGCACTGCTGAGTGCAGGGGCTCAGTGGTGGTTTAGAAAGTCACCTCCTGCAGACCACAGTCACTCATCAGCCTTGGCATGGGCACTGCAGCCAGACCGGAGCAGTAGTGTCCAAAAGTGGTGTCCTGTCACTCCAAGCCCTTGTACACAGTCTCTCCCCATCTTTTTGGCTCCTTCAGGCTCTGGAGGATAATTCACTCACCCCAAAGCTTCTCCTCCCCAGGTGAACACCCCCATCTCTCCCAGCCTGGCTCCAGAGCAGAGGGGCTCTGGCCCTGGGAGCATCTCCGTGGCCTCCTCTGGCCTGGCTGCAGCAGCTCCAGGTCCTTCCTGTGCTGGGACCCCCGAGCTGTTGGCAGCTCTGCAGGTGGGGTCTCACCTGAGCGGGGCAGAGGGGCAGAATCCCCCCCTCCCCTGCTGCCCACGCTGGGGCTCAGCCCAGCACAGGGGGGTTCTGGGCCAGGGCCTGTCCAGCTCTCACCCACCAGCACCACAAGTGCTTCTCCCAGAGCTGCTCTCCATCCCTTCATCCCCAGCCTGGAGAGATTTGGAGCTGGGGATGGTTAGTGAGGGGTGGGTGCCACCAGCTCTGTGAGGCTTTGGGTGATGAGCAAACTTTTTCCTTCTCCTTTCCTCGTTATTCTCTCGACATCCCCATTGCCCTGTGCACATCCAGGGGTGGAACAGCTGAGGGGGATTATTTCTGCTCTCACCAGCAAATCCATCCCCGTGTAGTTATTTAAAGCTGAAACTAAAAAGCCAAGCAGTGGCTGAGAACAGAAGCTCTGCTAAGAAGTTTTAAGCAAACATTATTAGATCTGACCTCTTATTTATCAGCGACTTTGCACAGGGAAGTCTGTTACCCTCTCACTGCCTCAGCAAAGACCTATTTTCCCAGCCATAATATCCCCGCCAGCAATCAGTCTGATTGGAGTTTGGGATGATGCAGTAAATATACCAAAGCTGAATTTAAACAGCAGAGGAGCAAATAATAATAACTTGAGGCCTTTGGCCATAAAAATGCAGACGTTTACCTTGAATGTTGACTCAAACCATTTCAATTTTGTGCCAAATGAGGCTTGAAATGTATCACCCCGTGTTCAGTGTCCAACCAATAAAAATGGCCTTAAATATTGCACCTTCCTGCTGGCACTGCTGCAGAAGTGAAACTCCTCTCTCTTGGTCAGAGTCCCCTGGAAGCAAGGCAATAATGACGGGCTTTGTTTGTTTATTTAGGGATCTCAGAGAAAACTGTGAATATTCACTGATGTTCTGGAGGCTTTTTTGCATTCACCCAGGCTGCACTGCAAGGTAAAGCTTTGTCTTCCTGCTGTGACACCTCCAAACCTGCAGTTCTAGGTGGCAGGAGCGGGACATGGTGGAGGAGGAGCATGGCTAGGTAAAGGAAAGCAGCCAAAATCTTTATCTCTGCACTTTACTGAGCTTCCTGATTCATTAGCAGGCCTGATTATCCAGTTCCGTGGCTGTAATCCCTAATTAAACAGCACTGCTGACAGCGTGTTTGTGCCAAGCTGAACATAAGTGGCCTCTTCTTAATAAATGTGTAAGTCTGATCTCTGTACTGTTAACAGAAAAATGAGAGCCCAAAGTTCTTGCAGAGGTAATTGCCAGAGGGACTTGCACTTATTTTACCCCTTAAATGCTCAGTCAATGACCATTAATGTTCAATATCCTTTAAATTGTAATTCCTCGAATCAAAAGCTTGTTTTGAGAAGGGAGGGGAGGCCTCTGTGTGTGCCCATCAGGCAGCAAGGTGGTGATGAATCCATCTGGAGGAGAGGCCAGGAGCTGGAGGTGCTGTCCCTTGTTCTCAGCTCCTGCTTTCCCCCCAGCCTTTCTGTGGGGACACAGGATGCTCGAGCAGGTGCTGATTCCTGACTGCACTGAAATGTCCTGTTGTCTTCAGAGTGGGTTAAAGGTGTTTGGTGCTGTTTGAACTTCTGTCCCATTTTGGGGTCTGTGTTTGGGTGGTCCACATGGCAAAACTTCAGGGGCAGAACCGAGGGGATGTGGTACGGGTGGAGTGATTTTTGTACATTACATCGTTTTATTGCTTTGGCAGCAAACAGCTTTGAAATGGGAGGGGCAGGACCTCACCAGCTCTGGGAGGGCTTGAACCTGGTTGCAGGAGCTCAGGTGATGCCACCTCACCCCCGTGTCCATACAGGAATTTTTCTAACCTGTCCTACCACACTGCTTAAAACAAGAGCAGCTTCTTTACAGACAGCACCGAGGGAAAACAGATTTGCAGCTGGTGTGGGGATGTTTGTGTGTGACACAGGACTAAGGCACTGCTGCCTTTCTGTTTCCAAAAGGTGGCATTAGCTTTTGGCCATAACTTTTGAGCCCGTGGTTTAGAGAGGCTGAAGGATGATGTGAGTCAAAGCTGCATCCACCTGGAGTGGTGCTTGGGAAGCACTCAGGGGGTGCAGCTATCCCTGCCTGGCCAGAGCTGCTGCTTCCCTTGTGCTTTTCAGCCCCTGTCTCTCTGGTATCTGCTGCCTTTCCCTTCCTGTGAAGTTGTGCTGGCACCGGGCAGGAGCAGAGCCCCTGGGGGCTGGGTGGATGGAGAAGGGGTTTTGCAGAGCAAGCAGAGGGAGTTCCTCCCCTTTTGCTGTGACTCTGCTCTTCTCTCTGCCCAGCCCGGGGCAGTGGTTCAGCTGCAGAGGCTGCAGCAGATGGAGAGGCTGCCCTGGGCTGGAGGCACTGCTATAAATTCCCTGTGCCCTCGGAGCTGGGTGACACACAGGGAATGTCTCCTTCTGGCTCTCCAGATCCGGCCTTTTGCTGTCCCCAGGGACAAACCCGGCTTTTGGGGTCAGGGTGGTGCTCTGGGCTTGGCAGCCTGGACCCAAAGGGGCTGGAGAAGGGGCAATGCCTGCAGCTCACGGGGCCAACCTGAGGCTGTGGCCCCCAAATCCAGGCAGGTGCTGTGAGGTGAGATCCCCTCCCAGCTGCAGGGTGGCCTTCTCCTGAGGAGCCACGTGAGCGACATCCATCCTCCCCCCATCACCACCTCATCTTTTATATTTTATTTTCCCCCAGCAGATGTGAGGATCGTGCTTTTGTCAGCTTTCCTCCTGCTCCAAAAAAGGGAAGAAGGATTTGAAAAGAATATTAAATTCAGGAAGGGTGCACAGAAGGGATGGGAACAAGTTTTCCTATCGCACATCAGAGCCGCGTGTCCCACATTCCCCTCCTCGAGGCGGATCCTTTGCCTTGATTCCTTTACCTTTCTCTTCTCTTCTGTCATGACTCCTGGAATAATTAGTTACTAGCAACTGTGTGTGTGTAGTTTTAAAGGCAACTTTTATATCAGCAGCATGGGTTCCTTTGCCACAGCTCTGCAGTGCCTCGTTCCCTTGAAGATATGCAATCAGCACTTCTCCTGAACCCACTGATATACTTGGCCATCACTTAAATATCATTACAGGAAAGATTTCGACGAGATCACTGCACGTTAGGCTTTAAAGTTTGACTTTAAAAGAATGTCTGGGCTTTGCTAAAAGGCATTAGTAATGGGATTCTCTATCTTTGAGCTTAATTTATTCTGAAGAGAAAAAAGGCCATTATCTTAAATCTTTTTTTTCCCCCTTTTCCTCCTCGTACAAAAAAGAAGAAAGGGAGAAGCAGCCTCTGAAGTCCAGCACTTATGGCAAACCCATTGTTTAATTACTTGCTCTTTTCATCCTTTGGAGGGAGGCGAGCTTGGGGGGAGGTGGCAGCCAGCAGTGTTTTGGCGTCATGGCTCCTGTTGCTCCACAAACAATGCCAGGCTTGGGGTGTTTTTTAACTCCCCCTTCTCTCAACCTGCTTTGCTCCAGGATTAGTGAGTTATGGGTTCACTTTCCACGAGAAAAGCAGAGTCATTCCTGTTATGCAGCGCTGTGGGTGAGCCTCGACTAAGCCAGGACAGGCAGAAAAACTGGGATTTCTCAATGTTGGTCAACACCTGCAGGCTGGGAACCTTCCTCTGAAAGAGTTTGTGACAGACAGACCCTCCTTTGCAGAGCTCTCATCAGCTATGCCAAAGCATAGACCAGGAGTGAGTCCATGGATGTGTTTTATGTGCAGACACTGCTGGGAGCAGCTCTTGGCTTCTGGAGGATTTGATTTCCATCAATACCATCAGAGCAGAGAGTGTCTACGAACCTCCTGTTATTAGTGCTCAGCCAGCCTTGAAATTTTTGGTGCATCCCAAGCCTGCATTGTGCTCATGCATCAAAATTGAGCAAAAAGCTTTGCCTTGGGTTTCATTCCACCTGAGGGTAGGTTCAGCCTTGGGTTACAGCATACAGAACTCTTAGATCAGGCCAGAAACAGAACCCAAACAAACCCAAACCCAAACAGCTTTCAGCAGCACAAGTATTTTTTTTAGCAAAACTGAGGAGAGAAACCCTGGGAAAGGTTCAATCCCAGTTTTTCCAATTCAGAGCCAAATGCAGTTCCCTGGAGCAGGGAGCTGGAGCCTCCATTGGCATCAGTGCTCTGAACTTGGAATGCGTGTGGGGCTGGAGCAGGGAAGAGCAGAGGCTTTGCCCCAGGGCCATGGGAGCTGTGCTGATTCCAGCTGTCCTGCTCTTGGACTGTGACTTCCCCATTCCACTGGAACTGCTTCGTGCTCTCTGGGCCCTCCTGGGCACAGGCAGGGCTCCATCCCTCGGAGCTGTAGCTGCTGGAGCCGGAGTTATCTGACGAGCTGAGGATCAATTATGCATTAGAGACCTGGTAATGATGAGAATTAAATGAGCTTTTGCTGAAGTGTGCCGTGCTTCTGTTCACCTTCACGTGGAAACTGCTCTGAAGAGCACCAACATCTGCACCAGTAATCCATCTTCTGGCAAGCACACTGGCCCCGTGTTCACAGATGGGAGGGCTCTGCTGCTGCCTCTCCTGGGACAGGGAGCTCTCCACCAAACTGTAGTGGTTTTCCATGCCTGGGGTATGCACACCAGCACTGAGTCACAGTTCTGGGGCCGTGGACACAGCAAGGGTGTTAAACATCTTTACACTCTTCCCTGCCTCCTGCTTTGAGGCAGTTTCTTGTTGCCCTGTTTGTTTTTCTAAAGTTCCTACAGCCTTCTGATGTTTTACTTTTAATAATGGAGTTTCTCACGGATTTTCACATAAACAACCTATTGTTCTTTCATATTTACATTCTTCTCATAAGGAGGAGACTGCTGATGGGCTGTTGGGTTGCCCAGTGTGGTTGGAGAGGACAATTTTCTTCCTCCAATCCGTGGTCACTGTTGGAATTTTATAAATGTCCAGGTCTGTAAATAAACTGCCCCTTTTTGCTTTGGACATCTCAGTGCCTGAGTGTTGTTCATTTGTGTTGTACTGCAACAGTTTCTCATCATGGAAAGGCTGGGAGGGCCTGGAGAAGGCTCTGGGGAAAGCTTAGAGCCCCTTCCAGGGCCCAGGGCTCATTCCCCATCCAGGAGGTCAGGACATGGCCATGAAGCACTGTGGAACATCCACCTGGACGCCTGTGGATGCTCCAGCTGCCCCTGTAGGTACAGGTGTGTCTGGAGGGAGTTGCCAGCTTTTGGCAAAGGTGCAAAAGGGTTTTTCTGTTGCACCACTGCCTCGGGAGCCCAGGAACCAACCTGGATGGTTTGAGCACCTTTGGTGCTGGCATTGTCTGTTGTTCCTTCAGAGAATCCCAGAGTCACTGAGGTTGGAAAAGACCTCCCAGAGCATTGAGTCCAACCTGTGGCTGATCACAACTTTGTCCCCAGCCCAGAGCACTGAGTGCCACATCCAGGCCTTCCTTGGGCACCTCCAGGGATGGGAACTCCAAACCTCCCTGGGCAGCCCCTTCTAATGCCTGACAGCTCCTTGAGTGAAGAAATTCCTCCTGATCTCCAACCTGAACCTTCCCTGGCACATCTTGAGGTTGTTCCCTGGGGGCAGAGCCCGACCCCCACCCTGGCTGTCCCCTCCTGTCAGAACCAGAAGCTCCCCCTGAGCCTCCTTTTCTCCAGGCTGAGCCTTCCCAGCTCCCTCAGCTGCTCCTTTTCATAGGACTGACTCTCCAGACCCTTCCCCAACTTTGCTGCCCTTTTTTTTCTCCAACTTCAGGGTCGGAGCCAAGCCACCTTTAGCATTGTGCTTGTCCCAGGCCTGGATGGGTTTAGTTCTTGACTTTGGCCATGACCCAGGGATGTGACATCCAAGGGTTCCAGTGCTTTGGGTATTTTCTCATGGGTTTGGTCTTATGCAAGATTTAAACCTTGGTCTCCTGACTCCAACCTTGATTCAAACAAGTGTCACTGGGCACCTGAAGCATAATCTTTAATTTGTGCAACTTGCAGAGGTCGATGCATGGTTCCTAGGACAGCCCAGACTGGTGGTTAAAGCAGCTTCAGTTCAAACTTTCCTTGTTTGAGTCCCTGTGATTCTGTTCCTCCCCAGGGCACAGCTGCATGCTGACACTTCCCTATTGCCATGCAGCCCTGCAGGTTAATTTATTTTTTCCAAGGCACTTTGCAAACATTAAGTGTTACATAAATCTCGGGTGTTATTATCCACAAGATGCATTGATTTGCAGTGTGGTCGTATTGTCTGGATTTCTTTTTTCCTTTAAAAATTTCAGTCCATTAGAAAGAAGGGGGAGGAAGGGGGGGGGAGCCCCATAGGTCTTGTATGAGAGCAAACAGTTCCATAAACACAGAGCTGAAAGTGGCTGATCAATGAGAAGGCAAACGGGGCCAATTGTGCATCAGCTCCTGACTCCAGTTACGGTTTTCACTGGGGACTCTGGGCCTGCTGGGATCAGTGCAGGAGTGTGGGGACCAGCTCTCACAGCAGTGGGGCATTTTCCCACTTTTCCCTTAATTCCATCCCCCCTGTGCAACTCTGCTGCACCTCTGGTTTTCGAAGGGAGCAGCTCATGTGTCAGTGGGAAAGTCCAATCCTGATAACAGTGCTATTTATGCTCCTGTGGCACTGCTGTCTCTCCAGGACAGGGAAACACACACCAGTGTCACAATATGACAGGAATGAACGACACTCACATGCTGAGGTGTCCAAGGCAAAAAGGGGCAGTTTATTTACAGACCTGGACATTTATAGAATTCCAACAGTGACCATGGATTGGAGGAAGAAAATTGTCCTCTCCAACCACACTGGCCAACCCAACAGTCCATCAATTCTCTCCTCCTGCAGAAAGGAATGCAAAACAATCATTGGCTACATGGAAAGTGCATGAGAAACTCCACCAGAAAAATGCAAACATCAGAAGGCTGAAGCAGAACTTTAGAAGAACAGGGTGACACACCAGCCTTTTGGGGGTTCTGAGGGTGACCATGGGGAATAAATCACCAGGGAGCAGCAGTGGAGAGCAGGGCTGCTCCCACAGCTCCTCAGTGATGCTGTAACTTACTTTATCAGGAGCAGCAGGACAGGAGAGATAACTGAATGCTTTCTGTTCGGCTGGGGGCTGACAAACACGGGGGGTTATTTTTTGGCTGAGTGACACCGTAATGGCAAGCATTGTGTTCTTCTCCATTTTTATTTGGAAAGCTAAGATGGAGCAAGCAGGCACTATCTGTCTTTTAGGCATGTTAAGGTGTCCCCCCCCCAGCTCCAATCAATCATAACTCTCCAGGAGTCATTGATTTACAGACAGCACCAAACCACCTGCTCGCTGCATCCCCAGGCTATTTTTTTGTGTGTGTGTATGTGAGGAACTCTGAATTCTGCATTAGTGGGAGGCAGAAAGAGGCAGGACACTTGTAACCACTGAGTTGCACCTCCCTTGACCCGCTCCCCTGCAGAGCCCAGCTCTGATATTCCCAACTCGCTGCTCACAGCCAGGCTGACACCAAGCAAACTTGTCTCATGGTCTGTAAAATCCTAAGTTTTTGGGTGAATGAGATGGGAATTGCTGATCTGGGGGGAACCAGCTCTTGCCAGTGGTCCCTAGCTTGGTGTTGACTGTTCAAGTGTTGAGTCTTTTTTTGGAGCAGAGTCATCTCAATCCTCTTGGATTTCCACTGGAAAAGGGGATGTGTGTGATTGCACCGGGCTCTTGTGTGTCTCTGCCCTGGATTCTCCCGTGTGTGGGGAGCACTTGAATTTTGCTGTGGAGCACCGGTTTCCCAGACACAGAGAACTGCAGAAGCAATTGCTTTCCAGCAAGCCAAGAAGCCATGCAGGGCTAGATTCTGTTTATTGGATGGGATTCGTGTTTGCAGAAGTGCTTTGAGATCCCGGGCAGATGGACCCGACAGAAGCGCGAAGCTCCGTGTCCTCCTCCCGTGACAAGATGTGAAGGCTGAAGCTGCACTTGTAAGAAACTTCCCCCAAATCTGAAGTGTGCCAAGGTTTCTGAGCTGATCTTGGGAAGAGTGGCCCTTGTGAGGCAGTAGATTACAGCAGCGAGCCGTGCTGGGAGCGGGATCTCTCTCCTGCAGAACACGCTCCCATTGTCCCAACCACAGTTTGGTATTTGCCATAAGCCACGCTCTCTTATGAAAAAACCATTTGCAAGATAAGTAAAGGAAAATGTAATCCCTGAGTGGAATGAAAGGTGCTTTGAAATGAATGGGGGATAATCCTTTTGTTGTCTGTTACAAATGCACTTTATTTCTGCATTATCTGAGCATGAGAATAGACTGTTCTCTCAACCAACAAATCCACTGCAGCACCCTCTCCTCGGCGCTCAGACCCCGGCGCAGCGACAGAGGCGCCTCTGAACTCCCTCAGCTCGGCGGGTTGCAGAAAAGGGCTCTTTTGAATTTCAAAATCCTGCCGGCGTGATTATTTTGGCGTTTGCACTGTGCGGAGTCTTGGCTTAAGTCACGCTAAAGACGCGGGTTGGGATGCAGGAAGTGGTCTGAGGGATTTAGCTGCCTACCTGCCCCTGCCTTCCTATCCAAACAGGCAGCAAAATCTGCCTAAATTGCTTTTAAAATCACAAAGCCTCTGCTCCAGGGACTTGTAGTCGGGGTCGAAGGATTTCTTCCATCTGCTTTCAGTGTTTTTTCCTTTGCTGGCAAATTTCTCTCGGCGAGTTCAAGCCCGTTGATTTATGCAAGGAGATGCTTCCAGCTTCTGCTGGACTCCGTGACCCCTGTGGCAGCAGCCAGGCCGGATCCATCCGGCCACTCCAGCAGAAAGGAACACTCAAAGCTTAAAGACTGACCACTGCAGAGCCTGGAATGATAGCAGCTCTTTCCAGCTAATGTTAAAGTGCTTTAGTTACTGCAGGCATTGATTCTGGGGCCCTGGAAAATGCATCCCAGCATGGCTTCTCCTTGGATTTTTAGTGAGTGACCCAAGTTCAGGAGATAAGTCGTGAGTCATTTGTTCACTCTGATTTTATTTTCTGCCATTTCCAGCCTCCAGCCAGTGGTTCAAAACTTCTTTACACTCTTCCCTCCCTCCTGATTTGGTGCAAGTTTCCCATCATGGAAATGCTGGGAGAGCTGGGCTGTTCAGACTGGAGAGGAGAAGGCTCCAGGGAGAGCTCAGAGCCCCTGCCAGGACCTAAAGGGGCTCCAGGAGAGCTGCAGAGGGACTGGGGACAAGGGATGGAGGGACAGGACACAGGGAATGGCTTCCCACTGCCAGAGGGCAGGGATGGATGGGAGATTGGGCAGGAATTGTTCCCTGAGAGGGTGGGGAGGGTCTGGCACAGGGTGCCCAGAGCAACTGTGGCAATGCCCCTGGCAGTGCCCAAGGCCAGTTTGGGCAGGGCTTGGAGCAGCCTGGGACAGTGGAAGTTGTCCCTGCCCATGGCAGGGCATTGGAATGGGATGAGCTTTAAGGTCCCTTCCCACCCAGACAATTCCAGGATTCTGTTTCCAATCTGTGCTGAAGACAGGATGCAGATTTTCTTTGGGGTTTTGCTTCAGGAAAAATCTTTGGAAGTGAGGTCTGTCCTGGGTTGAGTTGTTGCACCTCTTGCAGGCTGGGCAGTGCCTTTGCCTGGGTGAATTCCCAGCAGCAATGCTCCAGCTCCAAACCCTGAGATCCCATCAGGATCCCATCAGAGCCCAGCTGTGCAGGGACCACGGTGCCTTCCCTGGATCAACAGGTCTGAGCCTGGGGCTCCCATTATTCCCACTGCCTATGGCATGCATGGTTTCAGTCTTGGAATAATCCAGTTGCTTTTAGTAAAACAATTATAGCTCTTAGAATTTTTCTTTGCAAGCAGAGTAATTAGAGGAGAACGGGAAATTAATTAAAAAGCTAATTATTAAACCCATGAATGTTGTTTTCAAATGTTTTAATGAATTTGCTTTTGCCAAATGCCGCCATTTCCATTCCTTTTTCAGCTCTGGTGGTGGCTGTAGTTTGGGAAACTGAGGGAATCAAAGTGTGGGCTCCTGACGTGGCGTGGTGTAGTGCTGGCTCTAAGGAGATTAGGACACAGATGATGGAAAAGACACAGGAACATCTCTAAGCTGCCTGTAAGCCTGTTGTCTTCCAGCTTTTTCCATTAGGAGGCACAAAGGAAATTCAGGTTTTCTGCCTCCTGGAGCCTCACGCCATTGTAATCTCGAAGTAATCCCTTCAAACAAGCGTTTCCCTGCCCTTGGAGCAGGTTTGCCATGGGGTCTTGCTTCCTTGGGAGCCACGAAAGGCTGCAATTAATCGGGGTGCTTAGGTGGCTTCTTCAAGACCACATTAGGCTCGGCAGCAATTTTAAAGCAAGTGTCCACTGGTAAATGGTGAAAAGCACCCAGGGAAAAGCCGGGATGTTCCCATGCATAGCAAACGATTCATTAGCATCCCGGCGATTAGGCGGAATACCAAAGTGACCTTGCAGTCATTAGGAGAGAGGTGTGTTATGACTTAAGTTTAGAGGGACTTGCATTACAATGTAACAGCTAATTAGTGTTACCTCTGCTAATTGCTACATATTGCTGAGGTATATAAAAATAAATGCCTGAGTGATACCGGGGCCAGCAGTGCCGAGGCTGCGCCCGTGTTGGAACAGGGGGAGAAGTTTCCTGCCATAATGAGCAGCAGCAGCTTGGTTCCCTTCGCTGGCAGCTTGTTAATGTGGCTCTTGTTGTCTGCTGACTGCAAAGAGGGTTTTTGTATGGGGATTGTGACTGTTGGGCTCTCCAGTGCCCTTTTGAGGCGGGTTCCCACCGCTGGAGTCCGGGTGAAACCACGGGAGAGCTGGGGGCACTGCAGGGGAATTCCTCCAGCAGCAGCTGGTGCTGGTGGCTCTGCCAAAAAGGTGGTTCTTGCATGAGGCTGCAGCCATGGACTTGGGGACAGAGCCTTCACCTGCGCTGCCAACAATAAATCACGGAATCTTGGAGTTGTTGGGGCTGGGGAATATTCCAGGATCAAGTCCAACCATTGATCCAGTGCCACGGTCATGGGAGAGACCTCTGCTCCCAGGGGACAAGCACAGAATGAGAAAAAACAGCCTCAGGCTGCACCAAGGGAGGGTCAGGTGGGCATCAGGAGGAATTTCCCCATGGAAAGGGCGCCCAGGCATTGGCAGGGGCTGCCCAGGGAGGTTTGGAGTCTCCACCTCTGAAGGTGTCCAAGGAACACCTGGATGTGGCACTCAGGGACAAGGTGGGGATCAGGCACAGCTTGGGTTCCATGGTCCTGGAGGTCTTTTCCAACCTTAATCATTCTGTAATTCTCTGTTCACCACTAATCCACGGCCTCAAGTGCCACCTCCAGCTGTTGTTTGAACACTTCTAGGTTTGGTGACTCCACCACTGCCCTGGGCAGTCTGTGCCAGTGCTTGACAACTCTTTCCACAGAGAAATGTTCCCTGATGTCTAATCTAAACCTTCCCTGATGCAACTCACAAAAAGAACATAAAGGGAAAATAAAGAGAAATGCTGAGGCTTTTACCCCCAAGGACCTGTGAGTCCTCTCCCCAAAGCTAAAAATTTTGGAAGATCAGTCACTTTGGATAAGCCAAGAATAAGAGAAGAGTTGACCAAGGAATAATCTCTGCAGGGGGCTGTGCTCTGGGTATTTTCCTGTACACAGGTGATCAATTACTCTCTTAATAAAGAGAATAATTTTGCCTTCATCCTGCCTTGCTGATGGGTGGCAGATGTACAAGAAGGCAGGCTTGGAGTTCGGTGAGCAGCCCAAGGGTGGCAATGTCAGGAACAGCATTGATGTGACCAGGACAGTTTTCTTTCTACTGGAACTACAAGGAAAGGGGTGGAAAGCCACTGGGAATGTTCAAAATAAAGCTGTGCCTGTCTGCATTCCTGGCTTATGAACACATTCACTTCTCAGCTTCACAACACTTCAGTTTCCCAGCTGCCTGCCTGAAGTTTTGAGAGGTTGGTGGGGTTTTTTTATTGTTTGTTTGTGATTTGTTTTGGTTTTCTTTCATTTTCAACAATGGGGCTAGGAGAAATGGATAATTAAAGTGAAATCTTTGTTCCACGTGGTCTTTAGTCCTAAGATCATCATCAGAGCCAGACAGTGATATTTTGATATTCAAGACAATTTTTTTTTGATATCTGGAGGGAAGTTACAAAGCAGGGAAGGATGGCAGGCCTGGCAGTTTTATAATCGCTCTGTCTAATGTGCAGTATCATGGGACACCTCTCAGATGTCTCCACGGTGGCTTCTGTGTGCTTCAAACACGTGTGCTCTTAACTGCAGAAACCAGCTCCTGAATTAATGACTGCGGCTTCAAAGGACCCTCCCCCTCCCCAAGCTGGAGATCTGAGGGCCATCTCCAAGTGGGTGACATGCCTTTGAAAATTATGCAGTGCAAACAATAAACCTCATTAAAGAAAGTCAGCAAAAGCAGCTCAGCAACCCAGCCTGGGGACCTGGACACGGTGGGGACACAATCCAGGATCTGTGTCCAGGGCCAGGCAGCACCAAAATCTCTGTGTGTGAGAGCAAAGTGCCTGTGAGCTGAGAGTGAAGGGCCAAGTCCTGCCCTCGGTCACACCAACCCTCTGCAGAGCTCCAGGCTGGTGTGGAGTGGCTGAGAAGTGCCCAGTGGGAATGGACCTGGGAGTGGTGGTCAGCAGTGGCTGGACACGAGCTGGGTGTTCCCAGGTGGGCAAGTGGCCCCTGGGCTGTGCCAGCCCCAGTGTGGGCACTGGACCAAGGCAGTGATTGTCTCTTGACACTGGGCACTGCTGAGGGACCTCTGATGCCCGTGTCCAGTTCTGGGCCCTCACAACAAGAAGGACACTGAGGGGCTGGAGCATGTCCAGGGAAGGGTCTGGAGTCCCAGGAGCAGCTGAGGGAGCTGGGGGGGCTCAGCCTGGAGAAAAGGAGGCTCAGGGGGCCTGCACAACTCCCTGACAGGAGGGGTCAGCCAGGTGAGGGTCAGCCTCTGCTCCCAAGTAACAAATGATAGGATGAGAGGAAACCACCTCAAGCTGCACCAGGGGAGGTTTAGATGAGATGCTGGGAAAAGTCTCTTCACCCTAAGACTGAAACAGGTTTCCCAGGCAGAGTCCCCATCCCTGGCAGTGTGCAGACAACATGTGGATGTGGCACACTGGGGACATGGTCTGGGGGTGAACATGGTGCTGGTGTTGAGTTGATGGTTCCATTTGGTCATCTGAAAGTTCTTTATGAACCTTCACAATTCTGTGGTTCTGTGAGTGCCCATCCCCATGAGGCCATAGCATTCCCTCCAAGGAGCTGTTGCCAGGCAGGAGCCTGGTGGGATGTGGTTCATGGGCAGGTGAGGGGCTTGGATGAGTTTCTTGTCTCCTGAGACGAGTTGGGCAGTGCAGGGTGGAGCTGCTCACCTGCTCCTTCTTCATCGTGGGGTTGTGGGGAGGGTTTTCTGTGCAGAGTGAAACCAGTGCTTTGCCAGGCAGCAGTTCCACATCGACCAGCACCTCTGTTAGTCTGGGCCACCTCGCTGAGCTCCATCACCACCTCAAAGAGAACCCACCCCCCATCAGGCTTGGGGCCAGCTCGGCCGCCCCAACACTCTGCCCATTTTGAAATGAGGATTAATGAGTTCTTCCATCTGATACTTGTTCGAGATTTGCCATTTGGGTTCATTTTAAACTAATTTTATTCCCCGTGTCACTGGCAATTTATGCAGCAAAGGCAATTATTGGAGATGAACGCCTGCCACAGCTGAAGGCTACAAGTGCCACTTCCTTGGATGCGTGAGGAGCAGAGAGCTGGGGGATTGGGGTGGGGGGGAGGGAGAAGGAATATTAGAAAAATAATCTTTCCCTACAATGTTCTCGGAGTTGATACACACACCTTCATAAAAAAGTAATTTAATTTTCCCAGTGCAGCACGAAAAGGAGATCTAATTACCCACTCCTAAATTGCTTCCTTAATTTTTCAAAACATGGCTTTTCTGTTTATGCCTCTCCCCGAGCCCTGCTCCGAGCCTGCCGTGGCGCTCACCTCCATCTGGAGGTCAGTGATAAAGCCACCTGGAGAGGAACTTGCTGCTGATAGCAGGTGTTGGAGCTCCTAATGTGCCACGTGGGCCTTTTGTCCACGCTAATGGGACTTCTCCACAGGCAGCATCCTCTGGTGATCCTGGGAATTTGGGAGGCTGCCCCAGAGCTTGGCTGGGGATGTGCATCAAACGTGGGTGTTTTTTCTCAAGGTTTGCAGGGGTTTTGCTGCCTCAAAGCTCTGCCTTTTGCTGCTTTCTGGGTTCCTGGGTCTCTCTTGGCAGCGTTGCTGTGGCCCTGTGTCTGTTCTGCATCCGTATCAAAGACTGTAAATCCTCCAGAATGAAATTCCTGGAGTCTCCAAGAGATTCCCGCGGCTGCTGCCTTTTAGGGTGTTTATTTACCTTGGACTTGGACAATAAGTTCTGCCAAGTCCCCAGGGACCAGCGTTTCTGCAGGAAGCTCTTGTAAAAATCGTCAGCTGTGTTCGAGACAAGTGTTTGAAAAACTTCCTGGTTTTGATCATGTTGCATCGTGTGCCTCTCCGTGCTTCATGTACTCTTCCCGTGGATTTCCCTAAAGTTCAGCTCACAGGCTTGCTTTGGAATGTGAAATGATGTACACACACACCTCCTCTAATATTTATAGGATAAATGCTAAGCTGTACTTCAGTGATTATCAGGAGCTTCTCAAAAACAGGTTTCAGGTGTTGGAGCTGACATGACACCTTCAATTATTTACTGGGAGCTGGGTTTCAAACTGCTAGCTGTGGCTTGTTCAGGCATTTAGAGGCTCACAAACTGCAGCTGCTCGACTGGAGAAGGCTCCACGGAGACCTTGGAGCCCCTTCCTGTGCCCAAAGGGGCTCCAGGAGAGCTGGAGAGGGACTTGGGACAAGGGACGGAGGGACAGGATGCAGGGAATGACTTCCCACTGCCAGAGGGCAGGGCTGGATGGGAGATTGGGCAGGAATTGTTCTCTGTGAGGGTGGGCAGGCCCTGGCACAGGGTGCCCAGAGCAGCTGTGGCTGCCCCTGGATCCCTGGCAGTGCCCAAGGCCAGGCTGGACATTGGGGCTTGGAGCACCCAGGGCTAGTGGAAGCTGTCCCTGCCCATGGCAGGGAGTGGAAGAAGACAATCTTTTGAGGTCCCCTCCAACCCAAACCAGCCTGCGATTCCACGATTCTATGAAAACAATTCCAGTGCGTGTTGTCCATTTTTTAAACTTCTTTTTGTGTTGCATCCCACTGGCAAACCCCCCCTCTCTGTGCTCCTTGCCTTGTTGGGTCTGAGTTCTGCACTGAAAGCTGTAGGGATGGGGTTTTTTATTTGCTGTTGTTCTCACTGGTGCTGGATTAGATTCTTTAGTTTTACCCCATTTTTTTCCCCCACAAATATTTATGGCAGCATGCAGAGCTTCTCAGGGTATCTTACAGAATCCCAGAGTGGTTCCTTTTGGAAGTGACCTGAGGATGATCCAGTCCCAGGGCCCCAGTGGGGCTGGTGGTGGCAGGGCAGTGTGGGTCAGGATTCCCACTCCTCCAGGCGGGCACGAGGGGGTCGGGACCGCGTGAGCCCGAGGCGGCGGCTGCCGGCAGAGCTCTCCCTCCCGCAGAGCCTGGCTGTTCAATAATGCTCTAATTAACTACTGCAAACTTCAGAGGACCCAGCTAACTCTAATTGAGAGATCAACAGAGGCTGCAATGAAGTTAGATGTGCATACTAATTACTGAATTATCTAACACCTGCTTTGGAGAGCAGCAGCAAAATATAAATACATTTTGCATTGTAAGGGCCTTGCTTTGAGGAAGGCGAGATCTTGCCTTGTCAGACGCATCTCAGATCCCTCACGCCGGCTGCAGCTTCCCAGAGGCACCTCGTTGGGAAAGCTCTATCCTTTATTTTTGAGGCTGTCATGTTGCAGGCTCGGTTGTGAGAAGCCAATTAAGCAGGACTCCAAACATTAACTCAGATGCTCCCAAGGGTGGCGTTGAGGATGATGATGATGGTGGTGATGACAACGACGTCCTTGGCAGAGCCCCGGTGAATTCTTACAGCGCTCTTGAGTTTCGTGTCGGTGTCCAAATGACACTCAGCTCGCTGGCAGCTCCCAGAGTTACTCCAAAAAAAAAAAAGAGTACAAACAAGAGGATTCATTTTTCAGCTGCTGTGTGGCAAATACAAAGGTTAAGTGTCCCAGGCATTAGTGCAGGCATCCACAGAAGGGCTGTGGCCAAGCACTCTTGGAATGGGGAGGAAAAACAAGAGAAGGGGAGAGGAAAAGCTGGTTTGGTTTTTTTTATTATTATTATTCCGTTCTGCTGGGTTTTTTTGCATACTCATCTGAGGTGTGATTTCCACATCATCAGCTCAGCCAGCCGTCACCAGCAGCCCTCTGAAGGCAATAATTTTCTGCTAAGCAATTTTGTCACCGTGCTGGAAGGATAAATGAAACCAATGTTTCAGTGCTTTGTCCAGCCTGCAATCAGCACGTGGCACATCTTCCCTCAACAAGTGGTTATTCCCTATTTCCTTTTGTTGAGGATTAAGCTGCTTACCGTGGCAAATGCGTGAGCTTTGCTATTTCCTCCCCCTTTTTTCAGTATATTTGCTCAAGTGAGACTCGTTGGCTGTTTTGATGGTTTCAGTAGTGCTATCTCCATTTGTTACAGAGCTGGTTGGATGTTTTCCTGCTGAGAACTGACTATTCCATCCCTCCTGAAAAGGCAGGAGCTGTTGTGGAGCCTCCTGCTCTCAAAACACTACTTTTGCTCAGGTTGTGATATGCAGAGCCTTGAAATCTAAAATTCTTGGCTGTACTGAGCTAGAGCCAGGTAGGGGAGGGGGTCTGCAGAGCAAAGAACCTCCTCTGTGGAGTCCCATCCTGACTCCAGGTGCTCTTGGAGAGACAGACACAACTTCCCTGTCACTGCCTTGTCCCAAGAGCCCTCTCCCCTCACTCCTGATCAAAAGGCCTCAGATGCATCCCCACGAGGTGTCTGTGCTGTTTTGGGGAAGGGGTTGTTAGAAATTCCCCTTGTGCTCCTCTCACCCACCACAAACTGGGATTATTGACTGCCTGTGATGCTGAACTACCCTCAGCCTGCTGCTTACTTGGAAAATCTTTTCTGTAACCGCAGTTGCCAAGCAACTGTCAGCTGTATTTCCAAGATGCTCAGGCCGCCTTCAAGATGTTTGGACCCAAATGCTGCCACTCCACTCTCCAAGATTGCTGTTTGCTCTGGGCAGGCAGCTTTGGGAAAGCCAGGTAGTGTTCTTCCCATCCTGACATCATCTTCCCTGGCTTTATTAGCATGTTTTCCCAAAGCTCTCTGCCCACTCATCCCATTGATTATCCTGCTGCCTGGCTCTCCCTCCAGCATGTGCTTGGACACCTGGCATGGTATTGAGTGTGAGAGAGAGCTGGAAATCCAGGTGTTGCACCTCATCAGGAGTAAAAGCATTCCAGTCTTGTGTTTTTCTTATTATGAAAAAAAGTGAATTTTTAGTAGGAACCAAGACAATTAAAAGACAGAAATGCTGGAGGTGTAGGTTTAGATGAGATATTAGGCAGCAATTTGTTACCATAAGGGTTGTGAGAAACAGTGCCCAGAGTGGTTGTGGATTGCCCTTCCCTGGAAGTGTTCAAGGCCAGACTGAGCAGCCTGGTCTGCTGGAAGGTGCTCTTGCCCATGGCAGGGAGGTGAAACAAGGTGGGCTTGAAGGTCCCTTCCCAGCCAAGCATTCCATGATTCTGTGATTGCACTGATGCCTTAGGATTTTAGCTTTTCTATTTGTCATTTATTTGCAATCCTGCAGTTCTTTAGTGTAGAACTCCAAACTCCACACACAGGGTCAGCTGCTGCTTCCCCACTTTGCTCAGACACAACAATTCCTCTCCAGGCCTGGCAATCAAGGACACCTCACTGCCTCAGGCCCTGAGAGATGGAAACAAAAGTGAGTTGGGGGCAGCAAACTTGGGGTGAATGACTTCATTACCTGGAGCTGGAACTGGGAGATGAACCCCCAATGTGCAGATGGACCAAACTGATCAAAGTGTGAAACCCATGAGCATTGTCCATTTTGGATGCAGCTTTGTCTGCCCTAAATGTGCCTGAAGGCCCTTCCATAAACAGAAGAGAATCAAGAGAATATTCTCTTGATTCTGTCTGGCCTCTGTTTTCAGGTAGCCCCAGCAAGGCATCAGTGTCACGGAGCCGGTGCCCGCAGTGCTCTGTGGATGCTGTGGCAGGTGCTGCTGCCTCTCAGGGCGCTCTGGGCTCACCTGCCAGGCTCCAACCCTCCATCCTCACCTGGGAACGCAGCTGCTCCAGGTTGTTTTTCTGCAGCAGGAGCCCAGTGATGTCTGTGCCGCTCTGCACGGAACGGGAGGGACGGTGGAAATGAGAAACCCATCAAACTTTGCCTAGAGAAGGGCTCATTAGCAGCCTCCCTCCGTCCACGGCCACGCACGGCTCAGTTCACTCCGGAGCCAGGCTGCTCCATTTGGGTTAATAGAAGGAATCTCTGTTCCATTAGGTGCATTACAGTGACAAAGCGCCCAGGGAGAGGGAGCTGGTGCCTGTCAGCCGCCCGAGGACCGGGCTGTCACTTGTGCCATCAAGCCTCCCCCACTTATTTGCAATTTTATTTTCAGACGTGATTGACATCTGGAGGCTCTGACATTCTCGGCACAAACATACAGCCTGTTATTATGCTTGCATTAACATTTTGATAAACACACAGCGCGGCATTGAAAAAGTAATTACATGTCATCACATCTCTGCCTCATCAAAGAAAACTTTGCTGTGTAATTGCTCCAAGATTTACCCAGGTACAATGTGCTGCTTCCAGTAAAGGCTCCTTTCTCCTGAAGAGCTTACATTTACCTTTTAAGATGCACAATATCTTTTTCCCCACGGGGCTTTCCGGGGCTAAAATAAACTCAGCAATATAATTTAGCTTTTCATAAATACACTTGGATATTAGAGCGTGGTACTCTTTGCATAATATTTATTTAATGCCGGATGTAAATATGCTGTGTATTATATGGGCAAAGCTATCAGGGGAAGTTTTTTGCAGACAGGTAGAAATAGCACATTGTTACCCTGGCTCCTGCATTAGCACAAGGGCCCTTTGCACTTGTATTTATATGGGTACTTCTCACAATGACATCTAATTTTACAATAAAGTGAGCTTAGCTGAAGCGCCTCGCTGCAGATTCTAAAATATTGGCTATTTCCTCGCTTGTAAAGGACTTTTCTGATGGGTCTCTGAAAGAGGTATTATATGGAAGAATACAAATAATTTCAAGAGGGTTTTTTTTTTTTTTTCCCTTCCTTCAGAGCCGAGTAAGGAAGAGAAAACCTCATTGATGTTCAGTCAATAAATCTTGTGAGATAGGTGCTGATAGACCTGAATAAAGGTAGAAGGGAAAAGCAGAGTATGATGATAAACCAGGTGAAGTGGTCAATGCAACAATTGCTGGCCATGGAGTGTTTCAGATTCTTTTCTTTAACGTGCTCAGTGCTGGCTGAGGCACATCCCTCCTGCCTGGGAAGCCAGGAATAATACAAACCTGTTCCCACTGCTGGCTGATGGGATTTTATCCCTTTTGCTAAAGCAGCCCATGTTTGGGCTCTGGAATTACAAGTTTCATGTTGTGCCCCCAGTTCTGATGGGATTGAACCCTGATATTTCCTACCAGAACATGAAGTGCTGAATATTTGGTCTGGGTGGTTCAGTTCTCACATTACAAGGTTTCTTCATGTCTGTGGTTACTGGAGGGATGTGGAGGCTTGAGCATTGCACAATTAGTCTGGTGCTGCTTCTGGAGTGGGGAATAATTCTTTGGATTGTTCCTGAGAGGAGCCTTATGAGCAAATCCTTTGGGAAGCCTCTTCTCCCTCACTGCAGTAATGAGGGAAATGAGTGAGGAATGGCCTTAACAGTCACTGCTTCCCATCTTCTGCCTTAATTGGGGCTTCTGTTTCCAAAGAAAAATATCTCCCCTTCTTCTGCAGGAACGTATTTTCTCCACTTTCTTCTGGAGATGTCAGGGAAAACAATAGTCTGATTCTTTTCATCCGAGGTGGTCAGGGACTCACAGGAATCACTAGGATGGGAAAAGACCTTTAAGAATCATCAAGGCCAACCATCAACCAAGCCCCACCACGTTCACCACTAACCCACATCCCCAAGTGCCACATCCACGTGTTTGCTGAACACTTCCATGGGACGGTGACCCCACCACTCTGTGCAGTCTTGCTTGACAATCCTCTTTCCATGAGGAAAGTTCTCCTAATATAAAATGTTTCTAATCTAAACCTCCCCTGGCACAACCTGAGGCCATTTCCTCTCATCCTCTCAGTCTGAGCCTGTCGCTGCCAGGTGGGACAGGAATTGTGCCAACCTTAGAGCTGCCACCACCTGAGCATCTTGGCTTACCCAAAAAAACCAATTCCCTTTCCTCCCTGGGCTGGGTGCTGGCTCCAGCAGAGGTGTCTGGCATTACAGAACAAGGCAGCACTCCTGGCCTTGGGTTCCCCAAACCCCTGCGCTCTGGGGGATGTCCTTTCTCTGGGAGATGTGTGCTCAGCATCCCCCAGAATCCCTGACCTTGCTGGGAATGACCGGGCAGCATTAGGGCCACGATCCCAAGTGTGTTTAATGGTTGGGTAATGCCCTGTTAATGTCTGTTAATCCTCCCAGGAGCTTGGTATTAGCTCAGCTTTAGCACCAGACTGAGTCACTGCTCTAACAGGATGCAGCTGGGAACATCTGTATCTCACATCTGTATTATTATGATTATAGGCTTGTGGCCTAGATAGAGTGTCTGTGAAATTAGATCTGGTATTACACCTCCCCAGCAGCTGGGGG
Organism: Phylloscopus whistleri; assembly: GCA_017589585.1. Taxonomy (NCBI): domain Eukaryota; kingdom Metazoa; phylum Chordata; class Aves; order Passeriformes; family Phylloscopidae; genus Phylloscopus; species Phylloscopus whistleri. The sequence continues at coordinate 551,533 of JADMLD010000744.1, read as the reverse complement.
GGTTCATTCCCTCTCCTTCCTGCTAATGAGGGCTGGAAGGGCTGGAGGAGAGACCCTGGGAGAGGCTCAGGGGTGGTGGTGTTGCCAGGGCTGGGGATGCACTGGATTGGCCCTGGGGGTGGGGGGAGATGCCAGGCTCTGACCTGCTCTGTTGAAGGACAAAAGCTGTCTGGGCAAGTGAAGGTCAGGCAGAAGTTTGGAATGCTCTCAGGCATAGGGTGGGATTTTTGGGATTCTCCTGTGCAGGGCCAAATATTGGACCCAATGATCCCTGTAGGTCCCTTTCCACCTCAGGGAGATGTATGGAAATCTATGAATTACAGCACAGGGGGGACTTTCTGTTGTTGTGTTTGACCTTCTGCTTTCTCACCTATTGTGAGGGATGGCTCCCTGGATTTTATTCTTTTCCATCCCAAGGAGTGTGAGCTTCTGCTCTGCCCAGAACCTTCTAAGTCTGGTCCCCAGACTGTCAGATCTGCAGCCATGAGGAGCTGAGGGATTTGATTCTCTCAGGTGAGACCCCACCTGCAGAGCTGCCTCCAGCTCTGGGCTCCCTGCACAGGAAGGACCTGGAGCTGCTGGAGGAGGCCACAGAGACACCTCAGGGCTGGGGCCCCTCTGCTCTGGGGCCAGGCTGGCAGAGCTGGAGGTGCTCAGCTGGAGAGGAGAAGCTCCAGGGAGAGCTCAGAGCCCCTGCCAGGGCCTAAAGGGGCTCCAGGAGAGCTGCAGAGGGACTGGGGACAAGGGATGGAGGGACAGGACACAGGGAATGGCTCCCATTGCCAGAGGGCAGGGAGAGATGGAATATTAGGCAGGAATTATTTCCTGTGAGGGTGGGCAGGCCCTGGCACAGGGTGCCCAGAGCAGCTGTGGCTGCCCCTGGATCCCTGGCAGTGCCCAAGGCTAGGTTGGACAGGGCTTGGAGCACCTGGGACAGGGGAAGGTGTTCCTGCCCATGGCAGCAGGTGAGACTGGCTGACCTTTAAGGTCCCTTCCCAACCCAAGCCAGTGCCTGACTCTGGGATTCTGGGATTTGGGCAGCAGCAGAGCCTGGCTGTTGTCTTCCAGCAGGAACAATCCACACTGACGTAGGAAGAGCCAGGGAAGTCCCATGTGCCATCCTGGTCTGTCACTGTTTATTGCATTACTTATCCCAAGGAGCTGTTGCAAGTGGCTCACGATTCCTCTTCATCTTTTCCATCCTTACCCATTTGCTTTCAGAACATTTACATTTAAATGTGTGTTTCTGCAGAAGCTTTACAGGAAAGCAACGTTGGACCAAAAAAAAAAACAAAACAAAACAAAAAAAACCCCAAAAAAACAGAGAGAGACTCTAAAATGCATTTTTCATGCTCCTTCATACTCTATTGATTTTGTTTTTCTCATTTTTTCTTATAAAGAGAAGGTTTTCTAATACATTTTTCAGAAATAAAGGAGTCAGCAATTCTACCCTCCTAAAGCAATAGTTATTCACCAAGATTACAAACAGAATTTGGGAGGGAGGGCTATTTATATAAATTTCCCTTTTCAATACAATGAATATGGTGAAAAGCAGGCTTCTCCAGAGCTGTGTTTCCAAGCAGAGAGTTCTGATCCTGAGTTTCTCCCTTGCCTGGACTGTTGGTGATGGGCAATGCAACTTCACTTCCATGAAATCATGGAATATCCTGAGCTGGAGGGACCCAGCAGGACCATCCAGCCCAGCCCCTGGCCCTGCCCAGACACCCAACAACCCCACCCTGGGCATCCCTGGAGCGCTGTCCAAGCTCTCCTGGAGCTCTGGCAGCCTCAGGGCCGTGCCCATTCCCTGGGGAGCCTGGGCAGTGCCAGCACCCTCTGAGGGAAGAATTTTTTAGTTATTCTGAGTCATTTCACAAGGAGTGCAGCAGAAAACAGGGAAACGGGGGTGGGGGGACTCCTGGTTATCCACAAGTGCTTTTCTGCACTGCTGAGGGAAGGGTCCTCTCTGCAGATCCCTGATGGGGTGGAAATAACACTTTGCTCATCCAGGCTGGGCTGTGCCCCCCTCCAGCCCCTGAGGATGAGCTCAGCCTTACCCTGTGTGACAGCAAAGACAGCTCTGGGGCAGAAGGGTCCTGACCATTCAGAGCTGTGAATTTGCAGGTCCTGAGACAGAATCACAGAACCTCCTGAGCTGGAGGGACCCACCAGGATCATCCAGTCCAACCCCCTGTCCCTGCACAGACACCCCAGCAACCCCACCCTGGGCATCCCTGGAGCGCTGTCCAAGCTCTCCTGGAGCTCTGGCAGCCTCGGGGCCGTGCCCATTCCCTGGGGAGCCTGGGCAGTGCCCAGCACCCTCTGGGGGAAGAACCTTTCCCTGGTATCTGAAGGACATTCCCTGATATCCCACACTCTGCCCCGTGTGAGAGCCAGCGAGGAGGGAGCCGCAGCTTCCCTCGACAAGCACCTTGTAGGCAAAAATCACTTTTCTCTTGTCACAAGGCGAGAAGTTATTTGTAAGCGCTGGATTGCTGCGGTTTGACATCACTGATGTCCAAAATTCCAGCTCCTGTTTGAAATGGCTGCTTCCAAATGCTGTTTGTGTTGGTCTGTTTGAAGAAGGAGAGGGAGAAAAAAACAGGGCGACAAACAGCATGTCAAAGTTATTGAGAAGAATTGCTGTCACTGCCGTGCCTGCCTAATCTCCCAGGGCTTTTTTCCAGTTGGGGACTGTTTCTGAAATGTTGATAGTATTGGGTGGGTTTTTTTGCATTTGAGAGCATCATTATATTTGCTGCCTCAGAAAAAAAAAAAAAAACAAACATCCCAGGCCTTCTGTGTAGCTGCATTTTGCTGCAGGCAGCCATGCATCTTGGTTAAACTCCTGCTGCTGGCCAGCAGCTGCCAATGGTAGTCAATAATGTGCCCTTTGATACAAAATCTGCCTTCTCACTTTGCTGGAACACAAATGGGAGCACATCTCCTAAATGACAAAGTTTGGCTCGGAGGCTCAGCTGCTTTTTTGTGTGTTTGGCTCTGGGAGTTTTGAGCCGGGGTCAGGCAAGGGAGTGGCCTTGTGCTCCCACCTCGGGCACTTGGAAATGAAGAGGTCTGGGCAAATAACAAAAATTTGGATTTAAACTTCATGTCCCCCCTTCCCCTCCCCCCCATTTTTATACTGCTGCTATTATTAAAAGTATTAATAGTTTCAAATAACAACATTGCTATTACTTTTATTTAATTTATGATGATTTTTGATTGCTAGGTGCCTGTGGATTGTCCTCCCCCTTGCTCTGCAGTCTCTCCCTGCTTGCTGCAGATGAGCTCTGCCTTCCTGCCTTCTTGCTCAGGGTTATTTCTTCCTCCCCCACTCTTCTGGACCAAAATGTCTTTGCCGACTGCGGGAACCTCCCCCTTCTATTTATCCTTGTTCTTTGTAATCTTGTACAATGTAGCTTAATCAACCCACTGGTGCTCGGCTGAATCCTGTCTGGGAGACACAAAGGAATTAAAGAGGTTGAGTGTTGAAAAGCTTTTTCCAGTGTCTGAGTTGCCTCCGGCAGAGCCGATCCTTGTGCAGGGCTCTGCTGGGGATCGGCCCCGCCTGGGCACGGGGGCTCTGCCAGCCCCTGCTCCTCAGTTTGACAGAATCACAGAATCACAGAGTCACGGAGTCACGGAGTCACAGAATCACAGAATCACAGAGTCACAGAGTCACGGAGTCACAGAATCACAGAGTCACAGAGTCACAGAATCACAGAGTCACAGAGTCACAGAGTCACAGAGTCACAGAATCACACAGAATCACAGAATCAGAGAATCACAGAGTCACAGAATCACAGAATTTCACAGAATTTCACAGAGTCACAGAGTCACAGAATCAGAGAATCACAGAATTTCACAGAATCACAGAGCCACAGAGTCACAGTCACAGAATCACAGAACCACAGAGTCACAGAATCACAGAATCACAGAGTCACAGAGTCACAGAGTCACAGAATCACAGAATCACAGAATCACAGAGTCACAGAGTCACACAGTCACAGAATCACAGAGTCACAGAATCACAGAATCACAGAGTCACAGAGTCACAGAGTCACAGAATCACAGAGTCACAGAATCACAGAATCACAGAATCACAGAATCACAGAGTCACAGAGTCACAGAATCACAGAGTCACAGAATCACAGAATCACAGAGTCACAGAGTCACAGAGTCACAGAATCACAGAGTCACAGAATCACAGAATCACAGAATCACAGAATCACAGAGTCACAGAGTCACAGAATCACAGAGTCACAGATTCACAGAATCACAGAATCACAGAATCACAGAAACACAGAATCACAGAGTCACAGAATCACAGAATCACAGAGTCACAGAGTCACAGAATCACAGAGTCACAGAATCACAGAATCACAGAATTTCTAGGCTGGAAGAGACCTTCAAGATCATCAAGTCCAACCCATGCTTTTAACACCTCAACTAGACCATGGCATCCAGTCTGGTTTTTAAACACATCCAGGGATGGTGACTCCACCACCTCTAGTTCCACACTGGCAGCCCTAAAATGTCCCCACCAGGAGGTGACTGACCCAGAGCTCCTGCAGAGCACCACGGGGGCTTCTCCAGGGAGCAGAAAGGGACCTGGGAGTTGTGGTGAGGGCAGGTTGGACGTGGGTCAGCAGTGCCCTGGCAGCCCAAAGGCCACCGAGTCCTGGGGACATCAGGCCTGGCTGGGCTGGGGAGGGACTGTCCTGCTCTGGGCTGGGGTGGGGTGGCCTCACCTCCAGTGCTGGGGACACTTTGGTGCCACAAGAAAGATCTAAAGCTGTTTGAAAAGCATCCAAAGGAGGGGCATGAGGGTGGGGAAGGGCCTGGAGGGGAACAGAGCCACAGGAGGAGCAGCTGAGGGCACTGGGATGGTTCAGCTGGAGGAGATGAGGGCAGAGCTCTGGGGCTGCAGCTCCTCCCCAGGGGCAGCTCCATCTCTGCTCTGGGACAGGGACAGCAGCCAGGGCACGGCTGGGGCTGGGCCAGGGCAGGCTCAGGCTGGATTTAGGGGTTTTTATGGGGTTTTTAGGGTCTCATCAGGCTGCAGGTGCTGAGGGCTGAGGGCAGGGTGGGATTGGGGGATTTGGGATTTCTATGGGGTTTCTATGGGGTATTTGGGGTTTCTATGGGGTCAGTGATATTTCTATTGGATCAGTGCTATTTCTATGGGGTTTCTATGGGATTTGGGGTTTCTATGGGGTCAGTGCTATTTCTATGGGGTATTTGGGGTTTCTATGGGGTTTTTATGGGATTTGGGATATTTTTTGGCGTCTCACCAGGCTCTTCCTGCTGGGGGCCAAGGACAGGGTGGAACTGGGGGATTTGAGGTTTCTATGGGGTATTTGAGGTTTCTATGGGATCAGTGCTATTTCTATGGGGTTTTTATGGGATATTTGGGGTGGTTTTGGGGTCTCACCAGGCTGTTCCTGCTGGGGGTCAAGCCCACCTTCCCCAGAGGGTGCTGGGCACTGCCCAGGCTCCCCAGGGAATGGGCACGGCCCCGAGGCTGCCAGAGCTCCAGGAGAGCTTGGACAGCGCCCCAGGGATGCCCAGGGTGGGGTTGTTGGTGTGTCTGTGCAGAACCAGGAGCTGCACTGGGTGATCCTGGTGGGTCCCTGTGCCTCAGCAATTCTGTGATCTGTGACTCTGGGTGTCTGTGCCCAGGGCTGGGGCTGGACTCACACCCAGCCGGTGTCTGAGCCATCCCCCTGCTGACACAGCCCTCAGAGCTGCCCTCCCTCTGTCACTGTGAGCTGCCCTTTAATCCCACTCCCTCCACCCCCTCTCAGTGCTGACCCCAGAGCCCGGCACACCCCACAGCTGCTGGCAGGGAAGGGGCTGGAGGTGCCCCAGGGGAACGTCGCCTTCCCACGTCCCCCCGGATCCATTAATAACAACATTATGTTGGGATGTTTTCCCCTTGTATTATTCTATAGATCATTTTTATTATGTAGATACAAACCCTTTGATATTGTAATTGTGAAGTACACGTTATGAAGACAAATGTGTTTGGCTTAATGAGAATGGATTGCCAATAAAAGCTGAAATAGAGGAAAGCATTTTATTATTATTTTTTTTTTTTTTTTTTTTAGTATTAGCCCTCGCAGGAAGTGTTGTCAGACTGAGCATGCAGCAGAAAAGAGCCACGATGCAAAGAGTCTTTTTAGTCTGTTGATGGAGCACTGGCTTCCCAAGTGTTGTGGTTATTTGATCAAAAATAAACTACCTCAGGTGGCTGCACAACTGAGAAAATCAACAAAAAGACGAAGTGAAGTGTGATGTGTGCATTGCAGAGGTGGAGTTGGATCACTCCCAAAAACCTGGAAATTCTTTTGGAGAAACTCCTGAGTTTGCAGGTCTGTCTGGAGAAGGCAGAGGATAAATTCAGTGGTGCTGGTGAGGAGCTGGATAGCACAAGCTTGAAGGGACTGGTGGTCCTGCAGTCCCAGAAGAATGATTTCCTAGAGAAGGGAGGCAATAAATGATTGGCCTGAAATAGAGAGGTCAAGGTTGTGTTGTCCACGACCTGAGGAGATCTTTGCTGTGGGCAAACTGCAGAGAAAGTTTGGGGTAAAGTCATAAAAGACGAAAACCATCAGTCTTTAGGAGCATGGACCTCTCCAAGCCCCTTTGTCATCCTTCCAGTGCCTGAAGGAGCTGACAAGAAAGATGGAGAGAGACTCCCTGCAAGAGCCTGGAGGGACAGGACACAGGGAATGGCTCCCACTGCCAGAGGGCAGGGATGGATGGGATACTGGGCAGGAATTGTTCCCTGGCAGGGTGGGCAGGGCTGGCAAGGGTGCCCAGAGCAGCTGTGGCTGCCCCTGGATCCCTGGCAGTGCCCAAGGCCAGGTTGGACAGGGCTTGGAGCACCTGGGACAGTGGGAGGTGTCCCTGCCCATGCAGGGAGTGGAATGGGATGAGCTTTAATGTCCTTTCCAATCCAAACCAATCCAGGATTTTATTATTTCAGTGGCCATCAGCCCTGCAGTGTGGGGACCACCATCCCTGTTTCTGCTTTGCAGACAGAACTGGGAACTCTGGCTGCACTCAGGGAAAGACCCAGGATTGCTGGGCGTGAAAGAACCTGCTGGGTGTGGGTGGGGAGGAGCCAGGTGGAGATGGGTGACACAGGGATCAGCGGGTGAGGAGCCAGGTGGAGATGGGTGACGCAGGGATCAGCAGGGGAGGAGCCAGGTGGAGATGGGTGATGCAGGGATCAGCAGGTGAGGAGCCAGGTGGAGATGGGTGACACAGGGATCAGCAGGGGAGGAGCCAGGTGGAGATGGGTGACACAGGGATCAGCGGGTGAGGAGCCAGGTGGAGATGGGTGACACAGGGATCAGCAGGTGAGGAGCCAGGTGGAGATGGGTGACTCGGGGATCAGCAGGTGAGGAGCCAGGTGGAGATGGGTGACACAGGGATCAGCGGGTGAGGAGCCAGGTGGAGATGGGTGACACAGGGATCAGCAGGTGAGGAGCCAGGTGGAGATGGGTGACTCAGGGATCAGCAGGGGAGGAGCCAGGTGGAGATGGGTGACACAGGGATCAGCAGGGGAGGACCCAGGTGGAGATGGGTGACTCAGGAATCAGCAGGTGAGCTGGAGCCGAGCTGTTCTGTCCCCCCCTCCCCGGGCTGCCCAGCCAGGAGCAGTTTGCACATGGACAGGCAGCTCCAGCCCGGGCTGTGCTCACCTGTGGCTGCTGAGCTCGCTCGGAGCTGCCAGCCGGGGAATCGCCGGCGAGCAAACAGATGGAAGGAGCCCTCTCCCCGTCTGACGCCAGCGCAGATTTAATCAGCTCACACTTCCCTTCTCCACCTGGCACAGACACCGGGAAATGGATCTTGATTTGCGTCCTCCCAGCTCTCCCTGTAGACTCTTGACATCTTTGTTTTCTTGTGACTTAACGGCAGCAATTGCAGCCCAGCACTTTGCCACCTGTCGCGGGGACGAGCCCGGTCCCTCCCTGGCTGTCACTGCTTTGCTTTTTGATTTTTTGACTCTGCTTTCTTTGAGGGGGGAAGATAGAGATATAACAGGATGAGGAAGAGAGCTGGTCCAGTGCTGGGACTGTTGGCTTTTTGTGCTGCGTGTTTGGTTCATTTCCACACTCCCTCTCTTTCTTCCCAGCATTAAAAAATGTTTAGGCTCAGCTTTGTCCCAAATATTGCTGAAAGTGGGGCTGTTCCACCCTTGTAGGTGTTGCTGTTGCTTGCAAACTCCTTAATATTTCATGTCTTGCTTTCTTGGAAGCCACCTCTTGGATCTGGTTACTGAACGTTAAAGCTGTTTTCAGTAGAGAACAGAGGGGGAAAAAATCCCAAATGCCTTCAGGCACTATATTAAAGCTTAAAAATATGATTTCTTTCCCTTTGAGACGGGAAAATGAGTGAAAGGCCCAGCAAAGGAGGGTTTTTTTGCATGGGAAGGACGATCCCAAAAGAGTCCTGCTTTGAACAGAACCTGCTAAGGGTCTTCATGGAGAAACTGAGGCACAAACCCAAGCTGATAAACAAGGAGAGAAGCCAGGTCTCACCTGCTGCACACAGTGGCCTTTGAATGTGGTGTCTTCCTGTCAGAAAGGAGATTAATCCAAATTGCCTAAAAAAAATCCACACAAGGAGTGAGGGAGGGGAAAAGTCCCTCCCTGCCTGTGCTGTCAGAGGGATTTGTGTGCCTCAGCAGAGCTGTCAGAGTTAAATCCAAACACAACCATTGGAGCCAAGGAAATTGAGAAGTGAAAAGTATTTTATTAACGTTCTGCTATTGATTTCTTAATGGCTTTTCTTCCTGGAAACAGGCAAAAAATTTACTGTGCTTGGAAGGTGCTTGGGGCAGGGGCTGGCAGTGGGGCAGGGGGTGGGAGGTGCCATGAAGGTGTCCAAGGCTGAGTCCCAACCTGCCCCTGGAGAAGAAATGCCCAGGGAAGGAAGCACAGGAACTTCAGCAAGGTTGGATTTGGTTTCCACCCTTGTGCGCTCCTTCCCCTTTGAATATCTCTGTTATTTTAAGCTTTCAGCACAGCAAGGGAAGGAAAAAAAAAGAAGAAAATCGCTTTGCACTTGCAAATGATTCTGTAAAGCTCATCAGTGCTGCAGTGCGAGGTGAGGAGTCTGGGACAACAACACCAGCCTGGAAGGAAACTCCTCCCTGGGCTTCGGTGGAAAAGGGAAGCATCAAACCCAGCTCTGCTGACTCCTGGTTGTTCCACTGAGCAGCCCAGTCGCCTGGAAAGCTCAGCACCTTGTTTGTTCTGCTCTTGACTTCTGATTCTTCCCTCTCTCCACCTCATTTTTTTCTTCAGGACTCTGTTATATGAATATCCTTGGCTTAATTTGCATTGCATTAGAGTAAAACATTTTAAATTTCTTCACAGCAGAAGTAAATCTGACAGACTTTATGAAGCCATTATACCTGCAGGTATTTTATACTTTTAAAATACATTCTTGTCAAGCCATCTTAATTATATTATTATATGTACTTTTGAACTCGGATCCACTCTCGGGTGATATATTACTCTTCTGACAGTGCAGTCCTAAAAAGCTACAATTTATATCAAAGCTTTGTGGCTGAACAAAGATGTATCTATTATGGATTCGGGGGGATTTATTAATTTACTGTTTTGGAACACTTATTCATTGACAAAGCTTGCTGGCTCTAAATTTCCAGCGGGCGATTACGGCGCGCGGCGTCTCCGTGGCTTTGGAGGTGCTGGGTTTGCAGCTGAGAATGCAGGAGAGCAGCTGCAGGTGCAGAGTGCTGGAGCCTTTGCCTGGCTTTTATCTGGGGTCGAGGTTGACAGCATTGCCCATTCCTGTGCCAGTGGCCACACTGTGATCTGTGGCCCTGGTTGGTACCTGTGATGTTTGGGTTTCTCTGAAACTCTTTCCCAGAGAGTTTTCAGTAAACAAGACACGTTTTCCTAACTGTAACCTGTGTTTACATTCCTTTTCCTAGGAGGGATTTCTTGATGTCCCTCTGACTTGGCCAATGTAATTGAAGAAGTTTGTCTTTCTTTCACCCACTGGGTTGTTTTTTGTAAAACAGTATAAAGGGAAGAAATTCCTGGGTAATAAACACAGTCACTGTCAGCCTTCTGAACTCATAGTCCATGTTGTTGTAATCTTGAACAGCATCAGTGATCTCCTACAGGACAGCCCCAATGCTCTGAAGGACCTGCCCTGGCAAAAAAAGGTCTTCAGTGAGTCCTTCAACAAAACTGTTCAGGGCTGGACACCAATGGGGGTTCAGAGCGTGCAAGGGAAGTTCTTTGCTGCAGCACAAACCCTGTTTGCAGGAGGGATTTTGCTCACAGAAATGAGAGAATTCCAGAATGGTCTGGATGGGAAAGAACCTCAAAGATCATCGTGCTCTGCTCTGTGCCATGGGCAGGGACATCTTCTTGTATCCCAGGGTGCTCCAAGCCCTGTCCAGCCTGGCCTTGGACACTCCCAGGGATGGAGCAGCCACAGCTGCTCTGGTCACCCTGTGCCAGGGCCTCACCACCCTCACAGGGAAGAATTCTTTCCCAATATCCCACCTAACTCTGCCCTTGTCCTGTCATTCCAGGCCCTTGTGAAAAGTCTTTCTCCACCTTTCTTGTCAGCCCCTTTAGGCACTGGAAGGGGCTCTAAGGTCTCCCTGGAGCCTCCTGTTCTTCAGGCAGAGGAACCCCAGCCTGGCTCCACACAGAGGGCTCCAGCCCTTGGGGCATCTCCATGGCTTTCTCTGGACTTTCTTCCAACAGAAGAGCAGAGTGGGGGGTGTCTGTCCTGTTGGCTGGAGTTGTCTTTGAGTGTCCCAAGGACTTGGGCATCAGGAAGGGCCACAGGGCTGCCCATGGAGTTGCTCACTCCCATGACCACAGGCACAGCCTGTGCCCCTCCTGGGCTTTGGGGGTTATCACCCAAAAAATAGGTGGTTGGTAAATCTTTATCAGTTCAGGATTTCCTGGTGGAGCAGGCTGAACATTACTCCAGACTCTTGGTGAATGGTTTTGCTGCTAAGGGAAGCCACGTGCTCATCCTGAATTCCATTTTCCAGTAAATCAGCCCGTGGATGTAGGAGATGTAGGCCTTCACTTAGCCCTGGCAGTGGGGTTGGAACAAGAAGATCTTCAAGCTCCTTCCAACCCAAATCATCCCTTGGCTCTGCTGTCCTATCAAATATTTGTTGAGATGTGAAAAGACCTCCGAGATCATCAAGTCCAGCACGTGACCAAACACCACCTTGTCACCCAGACCACAACCCTAACTGGACACTTCCAGGGATGGTGACTCCACCCTGGGCAGACCCTTCCAATGCCTGAGAACCCTTTCCATGAGGAAATTCCTCCCGATGCCCAACCTAAGGACTGCAAAGAGCTGGGCCAGTGACATGGAGAGGTGAAGGTCCCCTCCATCCTTCCCTTACAAGGGATCCTCCCCCAAACCCCTGCTGGCTCCAAGGCTCAGGGCTGGCAGCAGCAGCTCCTTGGGCTCCCCTGGATGTCGCACACGACACAAAGAACCAACACTCACACGTTGTGGTGTCCAAGGCAGAAAAGAGGCAGTTTATTTACAGCTTCAACATTTATTGAATTCCAGCAGTGACCATGGATTGGAGGAAGAAAATCTTCCTCTTCAACCACACTGGTCAACCCAACAGTCCATCAAGAGTCTCCTCCTTATGAAAAGAATGTAAACATGGTTAGATTTTACAATAACAGAAAGGTTATTTATATAAAATTCTATCTGACTCCATTACAAAAGGTAAACACAGAAGGCTAAAAATAAGACTTTACAGAACTCCTTAAAGGGCCAGAGGAGAACAGCAAAAACCCAGACAACACCTGGTCATTTCCCCTCCTATTTAACAGTGAGAAAAGAACGGATCAACAACTGTTCCCTAAATTGCATCAGCTTCTCCCCTGATGAGCTCCTGTGGATGGCAGGTCTCAGCTGAGGTGGCACCAAGGGGAGGGGACATTCCTCTGTCCCCTTTGGTTGCTGGGAGCTCCAGGAGATCCAGGGCTGGAGTCGCAGTGAGCCAGGAGCGTTTATTCCAGGAACCTCCTTCTGCAGTGAGTGTTCTCCTCCCGCCTCTCCTCGGATTAAGGAGGTGAGGAGAGCTGGAGGAGCAGCTTTAGACTTTCTATTCTGAGCAATCACCAAAATCCACTCAGGAAGTTTAATTGCTTCAAGTAAAACTTGTAAATACCGACAGGGCACAAAGCACTTGAGCTGGCAATTTTCTTCACTGCTTTCTGAGGATCCAAATGATATTTTTCATTCCCTATTGTTGTTCTAAAGGTTTTGGAAGAGCACTGATTATTTTTTTTTTCTATCTTTTTCTTTTATATTTTTCCTAATTTTTTTTTTACCTCTTCAAACCCTGCACTTCCCTCCCAAAACATGTTCCAGTCAGGTTCATTGAAATTGTCTTGGTATTGTCAGAAAAATCAGTTTGACTGCTTCGTCTTGTAAAACTTTCAAAGCTAAAAATTAACTGACATTTCCAAGTGAAATGTCATTTTGCTCCAAATAAATAAATAAATAAATGCGATGTTTTGACATTTTTAAAGCACTCATCCTTTGTAAAAGGGAAAGAAGTTCTTTAAATGAAAGTTGTGTCAAAACTGACTTTTTTTTTCCCCTCTTTTTTTTTTTTTGCTCAGAGAAAATTTGACTTTTATGGATTCATTTCTGTGAGAAGATACTGTGTGGTTCACCCATGGGGCCGAGCTGGCCCCAAGAGTGACTGAGGGAGGATCCTATGAGGATCCAACCAGTGTGGAGAGGCACTGGAGGAAGTCTTGGCTGGGCAGCTGGATGGTTCTGCATGCCTGGCTGCACATAAATACACATTTCCCATCCCTGGAAGTGTCCAAGGCCAGGCTGGCTGGGGCTTGGAGCAGCCTGGGATAGTGGAAGGTGTCCCTGCCCATGGCAGGGCATGGGACAGGATGGGCTTTAAGGTCCTTTCCCCAAACCATTCTGGGATTCCATGATTTTATATAAATATCTAGAAATCTTTATTTTGTGCTGGCTTGGCTGCTTGTGTAGAACTTGAGGCAAATTTCCAAAGCATTTGAGCAATCCAAGCATTTCCTGCCGTGGCCTGGGACCCAGAGCCCTGGGAATGAATCCTCTCTTCCACCGGACTCTGGAAAAGTGGAGATGTCTGATCACAGAACCATTAAGGTTGGAAAAGACCTCAAAGATCATCAAGTCCATCCATTGATGGGACACCCCCACTAAGCCATGTCATGCAGTGCCACATCTGCTTCTTTTTGAGCACCTCGAGGGCTGGGGACCTCACCAGTGCCCTGGACAACCCCTTCCAGTGCCTGACCACTCTTTGAGGGCAGAAATTTTCACTGATATTCAACCTGAACTGATGCTGTTCAAGATCACAATGACACAGACTCCCACTCAGAAGGCTGACAATGACTGTTTATTTCCAGTTATTTCTTCCCTTTTCTTTCCCTCTGTTCTACAGAGAACAACCCAATGGGTGAAAGAAAAACTTCTTCAATCACATTGGCCAGAGCAGAGGGACATCAAGAAGAAGTCCCTCCTAGGGAAAGGAATGTAAACAAAGGTTACAGTTAGGAAAACGTGGCTCTTGTTGACAGAAAACTCCCTGGGAAAGAGTTTCAGAGAAACCAAAACATCTCAGGCACCAACCAGGGCCACACCAAGCCTCCACTGGTGCAACCTGAGGCTGTTTCCCTTGTCCTGTCGCTGTTACCTGGAGGAACAGCCCGACCCCCACCTGGCCACAACTTTCAGGGACTTGTGGGGAGTCAGAAGCTCCCCCTGCTTGCTGTTGTTTGGGTCAGCCCTGCAAACAGCAGCTTTCCCCCTGATTTTATCTCACTATGTTGTTAACATGAAGATAAAGAACAGCATCTGAGCGAAGAGTTGGTCTCAACTCCAACTTCCCTGAATTTCACCCCAGGAGCAGCACTGGGATGTGCCTGAGTGTGGGTTTAGTGTTCACTCACCCAGTCCCACTGAATGTACAGCTCAGAGCCAGGGGGTTTTTTTATTATTTTTACATTGATTGATGTGCTCCCTGCCTTCGGTGGAAGTGGGGTGCCTTGCTGAGGGCAGCAGACCCCAGTGTGTTCATTCAGAGACATTCCATGGCCCAGGGGGCTCTGAGAGCAGCAGAGCTCAGGTTTAAGGAGGGTGGGCAGGGCTCTCCAACAACCTCCAAGGTGGGATCCTCAGCCTGAGGGCTGAGCCAGGGGAGCTGCTCCCTGTGCCCCCCCTGGGGCAGGGCAGTGGGAGTAGCTCGGGGCAGGTTGGGAGATGCCTCGTGGAAAAATGGAGAGCAAACACTTTCTGTAGCTGCTTCTCTCACTCTCGTGCCAGGGAGTGCAGCTGATGTTGGTAAATCGCTGCAGAATGCTGTAAATGATGTGTGGGAGGGGAAAAGGCAGAAATAATCCTTTCTTCATGCAGGGAAATCTTCTGTGTTGGGGGCAATTTATGGCAGAGGTTTCCTGTAATGACAAGGCAGGAAAACCTTCTGTTCTAAAGGGGTGAAAAAAATCCCCCCTTTGTTCTTATTTCCATCTTAGGGGTTTTTAAATATCTTATTTCCCTGCAAACCATCCTCACAAAATACTCCTGGGCCTCCCCAGCCAGTACATGGCTCAGCCACACTTTTCATACACTGCCATGGTTTCACCCCCCATTTTCCCTGCTGCTGAGGTTTTAGAGAGGTTTCAAAGCCAATTCCATTTTCCCTCTGGTGTTCTGGGATTTTTCTTCGTTTGTTTTGGGTTGATTGGGGTGTTTGGGTTGTTTTATGCTGGAGTTTTTTATTTGGCAAGGCCATGCAGTTCCCATGCCTGTAACTCCATCCCTTGTGCCTTTCTGGGGTGGTCTGGAAGCAGCTGAGCACAGAGAGCGGGAGAACAGCACCAACAGCCTTAGACATGCCAAAAACTGCTGCAAAGCAGAGGGGAATCATGACTGACCACAGCTGGGAGGGGTCTTAATCCCATATTTAAATTCCAGTGGGCACATTTTGCTTGAGCATCTGGAAAATCCTTTTCTCTGTGAGGAGAGAGAACCCTGGAGGGGTTTGAGGCAGCTCAGACACACGAGCAGTGTTTATTGGGGGCATAGCTCCTCCTGGTACTGGGAGAAATGCAGAGGAAGAAGAATGGCTTGAGAGGACCTGGAGGGATCACATAACTCATCCATTCTCCTCCAAGCCATGGGTTAGGCAGTGCTGGCTTTATCAAGGATTAGGGACCATCTCACTGAAGGAGGGTTTGGTTGTGGCAGGTGGAGATGCCCATTTGGGAGGCTGGTGAAAGGGTGCCCTTCCACTACTCCAGGTTGCTGCAAGCCCTGTCCAACCTGGCCTTGGACACCTCCAGGCATGGGGCAGCCACAGCTGCTCTGGGCGCCCTGGAGTGCCTAACACACACCTGGCACCTGCATCTCCCACCCCCCTTGCCTGTCTCCCTCCTGCCAGCAGCCCTTTCCAGAGCTGGCTGGTGCCAGGGCAGCATCACCAACCCTTCAGCAGCTACTTCAGAAGAAAGGAAAGTCCTTTGACTATTCCTTGGCATGGGTTCAGATCATCTGAGCCCGGCCCAAGTGGGAGCTGAAGCCCAGACAGGCCCCATGGAGCAGAGCTGCTATTCTGAGAGGCAAGGGAAGGCGAGGCTCTATTGGGGATCTGTCAGGGCAGGCAGGCAAGCCGAGGGATGAGAGGTAGTCAATGACATAAGAGATGTCAGGGTTCATTTCCAGTAAGAGCCGGTGAAGCTGGGAAAATTGCTCATTAATGCTTTATTGATATTCACGTTCCTATTGAAGGAGTCTGGGGTGGGAGGTGGAGCCCCTGTTAATGGGGCCAGGCTGAAAATAGGTTCTTTTATGCCTGGGCAAAGGGGATGCACTGACCACGGGAGGTTTGCCTGTGTCAGTCTCTCTAAATAGAGCCTGGATCAGTGCTGTGGCTGAGCCAAAAGCATTGGGAGGAAAAAAACTAATAACTCAGGTCAAACCACGCCAGGAGCGCTGGAGTTCTTGCTCGCTTTTTTTTTTTTTTTCCACAAAGGAAAATCTGAAGCAGATTGTTGTAAAACTATGCAAAATGTTCGTCTGTGGGGTTTGGGACTGTTTAACCCTCGTGTTTGCTTTAGCGTTCTGTTTTTAGAGTAATTTGAATTTAAAATGCTCTATCAAAAGGAATTTATTTCCAAAATGTCAAATTACTTTATTTCAGAAGTGCTGACGGTAAAACGTTTGGCTTTTGAAAAACAAGGCAAACTCCATTAGCAGCTTGGCATTGGTGACATGCACAAATATTTTCTGTTTCTCTGAAACTCTTTATTCCATACATTTCCTACGTCCTGCTTGGTTTTGTAGCCAAGAGCCAGGCTGAGCACTGCTGCCCCACAGGGAACATCCCCAAACCCAGCAATTCCCAGCATGGTCGCAGCTTTTGGGGCTCACTGGAAATGGGATTTCACAGAATCACAGAATCCTAGAATGGTTTGGGTTGGAAAAGACCTTAAAACTCTTATTCCAACTCCTGCCATGGGCAGGGACACCTTCCACTAGCCCAGGCTGCTCCCAGCCCCATCCAGCCTGGCCCTGGACACTTCCAGGGATCCAGGGGCAGCCACAGCTGCTCTGGACACTTTGTTGGTGGCTTTTCACGTGCCTGGTGCTCATGCCCTGCACACTCATGCTCTCAGCCTGCTCAGGCTCCATCTGGAGTGGCCAAATCACTTCCCCAGCCTTTCCCAGATTTCTCTGGCTCTGCTGGAACCTTCACGTCTCCCCTGAGCTGGGGATGGAGCAGGAGCCTCCCTGGGGGAAAGGCAGTGCAGGAGCAAACCTGCCACAGCTCAGTAATTGGAGTAGGTAAATCAGGAGGTAAAACATCTCCTGGTATCATGTTCAATAAAGCTCTGCCTCTCACCTGTCTCGTGCAGCCTCATTTCCTGGGCTGTGGATCAGCAGGGAGCAGCCGTTGCTGGAGCCCTGTTGGCACATCTCAGAGGTCTGCCATGCATAATTCCCATTTTTTTTTTTTTAGCTTTGTCACTTTGTTTGTTCTTTTTGCTGTTCCCGTGCCTGTTCACATGTTTGATCACAGCAGGATTTGTGGAAGGGCAGGATGTAACATCCCAAATGCTGAGCCAGACCCCAGTCTCCGTGCTGAACCAGGAACCGCTCCTGTTGGATGTTATTTTAAGCTCAGTACATTCCCTGCTCTCCCGCATCCAGTCTGATCCTTCTGTCTGCTGGGACATTGTTTTAATGGAGCACTGGGCATTCCACAGGTGGTAAGAAGCTTATCCTTGTTGTCCCTGGCCTATAAAAGCAGAATCACCCTTCCTGTTTTATAGGTAGAGAAGGTTTTCCCTGGCAATGTCTCCTGCCAGTCTGCTTTCCTTTCCCACTAAAGCTGTGATCCCTGGAGCAATGGCTGGGAGAGAGCTGGGTGTTGTTGTCTGGGTTTTTGCTGTTCTCCCCTGTCTCTTTAAGGAGTTTCCTAAAGTTTCATTTTCAGCCTTCTGTGTTTACCTTTTGCAACGGAGTCAGGTACAATTTTATATAAATAACCTTTTTGTTATTGTAAAATCTAACAAGGTTTACATTCTTCTCATAAAGAAGAAACTGTTGATGGACTGTTGGGTTGCCCAGTGTGGTTGAAGAGGAAGATTTTCTTCCTCCAATCCATGGTCACTGCTGGAATTCGATAAATGTTGAAGTTGTAAATAAACTGCCTCTTTTCTGCCTTGGACATCCCAGTGTGTGGGTGTCATTTCTCTGTGTCGTGTGCGACAGGGTGTTCCCTCTTTGGGGCACTCAGAAGATGGCAAGCAGCTTGCAAATCCCTTCCCCTGTGTCAGAAAGGGGAGTGATGGATGTTTATCAGTGCTGGGATGATGGAAGGTGCTCCTGTCAGGGTTATGGCACCGCTGCTCCCGGACCTAAGGCCATGGAAGCAATAACACGCAGGATATCGCTCTCCACGGTTTTATGGTCCTTTTCATCACCAGAAAGGTGCTTGGTTCAGTTGGAAGTTGATTAAACTTGCAGGGAAGGATGGTGATTTATGCCTGACCAGTCCTCCCAACCACTTTGTAGCCACTGTGTGAATTAAGGCTGATTAAAATCGAGGGGATGTTCGCTTCTGCCTCACGCTGGGTTTTTGGATTGGGATGTCGGGAGCATCCATCCGTGCCTGTGCTCCACCAGGCCCCTGGCTGCCAGGCACTGATGGGAGAGGAGGGCATGGGCCAAAACACAAGAGCAGGGCACTTATTATTCCAAATGAAAAGCTGCTTTTCTCATTAAAGCTGAAAATTATGGTCTGCAGATAACTCTGGTGGTGGTTCACAGAATCAGTAAACCCCCAGTTTGTTTTGAAAGCCAAGTTGCCGAAATGCCAAAATACATATTTTGCAAATTGCTTAATTTCCATTTGAAAAGATCAAACCTTATTCCTTCTGAAAGCTGAGAGGTGGGGTGAGGGAGGCGACACACGCACAGCAATTTCAATCTTCTTTTTCCTGAAAGATCATCATTTGATGGAAACTGAGAGCAGTGGAGAAACTGCTTCCTTTTGTTTTATTTTGCCTTTTAAACAACCACCCTGCAGGGAAGCTGATGGTCTGAGTTATCAGGGAGTCTGGGCTGATTCCAAAGCAGCCATAGCTTATTTTTGGAAGCAACATTTCTGGCTGTCAGGGCGTCTTCCTTTGATAGCTTCTGCCTTTTGGAGGCGTGATGGTCACCAGGGCTCTCGTGGATGCTCCTTGCTCCCTAAAACCCTTGCTCCCACTGAAATGTAGGATATAAAAGCTCCTGTCAGGCACGCAGGCTCACAGGAGCACTGTAAAATCAGAGGCTGCAGGGAGCTGCAGGATGGATGAGGACTGGGAATGCTGAGCCTGGAGATGTCCAAGGAGTTCTGTGCCGAGCTGAGCGCACGGGCAGGCGTCGGGCGGGCACTTGGCACGTGGGGCCTGGCTCAGCCCAGCTGTGCAGCTGAGCACCCTTCAGCCCCTCCAAGGTGTCAATAGCATTCACATCGATTGGCTGCTGACTGCTCAGGAAGGGAGAAGCAGTGCAGGGGGCAGAGAAACAGCTGGAAGGATAATTTACCTCAGAGGTGCCCGTGGCACGCACGGCCCTGCCCTGGGCCTCCACACCCAGGGACTTCTCTTTCTTTCCCATAACCACTTGAAAAATAAAGATGTATGATGCCTACTTGAGCAGAATAGATTGTTTTCGATTGCTATTCATCTATTATTTTAGAAAGTAAAATGAATAAAACTTATGCAGGTCACAGACATTAAAGAGCATTTTTATATCAGTTTGGGAGCGCTTGTCAGCTTTGATTTATTAAGTAACGTTCCCCGACTGGCTACTGGTGTGTGTTGTCAGTCTCTTGATAATGGATAGACCTCACAGCTGAATGCTCTGTGATTAGACTTCTCAACTATATATTTTTAAATAAAGGCATTGCTTTTTTGGGTTTGCTCATTTCCCTCTCTTAGGCAATTTCATTCATCTTCCCTCGCCCTCCCTCTCTCCGCTGTAAATTTGTTGTTGTTGGAAGCTGTGAGGATGCTAAATGGGACACATCTTAGAGGGTTTGGGTTGGGATTTTTTTTTTTTTTCTTTTTGTTCCACCCCCCAAGCTTGCTTCCAACTTAGCTTGATGGATTAAATGTCATGGGGGGACAAAAGCAGGTAAGAGAAGCTGTAGAACACCTTTCCAGAGCGAACACGCCACACGCTGCTCTCTTCCTACGACTGTGTCAGCATTTTTACTGTCACACTGCTCTTCCCTGGGGCTTAGGGATGGAATTGCCAGGGCTGCATGGAGAGGTGGATGTGGGAGCCCTCAACCTCTCTGAAGGGAGCAAACCCAACACTGCCAGCCCTGGTCCCTCCTCCGTGAGGTTGCAGGGAGTTAATGGGAATGTGAGGCCTTGCCTGGCTGATGAGGAGCATTCAGGGAAGTTCAGAGGTGCTCTTGTATCTCTCTCACCACAACAGTTTGTTTTCCCTTTGGAGGATGGCCCTGTGCTGCCTGGCTGAGCTCAAATCCCACTGCTGGGAGCCTCTCCAAGGGTGGCTCGGGAGCCCCTTGGCCGCCAAGGGCAGGGATTTGCAGTGCTGGCTCTGAGCTGCTGTTACCAGGCACGTGCTGGGATCTTCTCCTGGGAACGGCAGCAAATGGGACTGAAGATGAGTATCCTGGGCTAAAATCCTCAGCTAGAACTGTAATTATGCTTTCATAAAGAGCTGAGCTGGAACGAGGATGAGATTGTTTCCCCGGGGGCTGCAGGAGCACTGGGACTGACTCATTAGCGTGGAATTGCAACAGCGCAGGTGGGAGGCCACCAAGTGCCTTTGTAAATGACTCTTGCAGATCCTCCAGGAAGGGCAAAACTCAACAACTTCCCTGGGATGCTGGGATGAGGCAGCAACCTCTGCTTTTGTGTTCCAAGGCTTTGGTCTCAGACCAAAACTGATCCGTCTGACTTGGGAAAATGCAGAATGCAGTGATAAGAAAAAAAAAAATATTGCACTGATTTCATAAGCCTTTTTACTCTTGTATGACTCTGAAAATTGCTCTTGATTTAAAGGTTAAGATCTGACAAGCCAACAGACCTTAAAGATCTTTTCTTTCCGCTCCTCTTTTCCTCTCTGACTCCTTCAAAACTTGAAAGATGAGAAAACCTGTGCAGGACCATCTGTATGGGGAGGGGGGGCAGCAATTCCTTTGGGAATTGCTTCCTGCTGCCCCTCACTGCCAGCTGGGGACACATTGGTCACACAAGGACTTGGTTTCCCCAGGCTGCATCAGCCTCTGGTCCCTCTCACAGCAAGATCCAGGCCTGGTGACCCCATGGGGTAGAGGGGGTGAGGAAGAGGAGTGCCAGGAAAGGACAGAGCAGGGTTGGAGCCGTGGTTTTGGAAGGACAAGTGACTGTCCCTGGTGATTTGATGTGATGGTTGGCTGCAGGAGGCCCCTCTCAGAGCCAGGGTGTGCTCCCAGCAATGCCTTTGCAGTTCATTAAGTGTCTCCTGCTGCTGTTTCTCAGCCTGAAACGGCCTTAGTGGCTTTGCATGTTCCAGTGACACTGCCATTATCTCCTGATAACATACACACGCATTATGAAGCCAGATTGTTCATTTACACCTTGAAATGATAGTGCTACTGCTCACTGAACAAACCCAGCCCCAGTGAGCTCTGAAGAGGCTCATTAGGGGCATTTTTGGTCAGTCCCTACTGACTGCTGTTTCTAAAACTGCCCTGGTGACAGGCAGGTGGGAATGCCATGGGAAATAAGTGCCTGAGGCTCTCGTGCCAGGAGGGTCCCTGCTCTTGTGGAGGTGGATTTGCCACCAGGGAGAGGATTTGGCTGCCAGGCCCCCCAGGTGTGAAGGCAAGGGTCTCCACTGGGATGGGACAGCACATCGGGCCCAAACTCCCTCCAGGTCGGTGGAGCTGGTGGGGAAGCACCCAGGGAATTCCACTGATGTGTCCCAACCTTGGCATTGTGGAAAGGAGCCCTTGTTCTGGCTCTTGGCATCAGCAGCTGGGTTGGTTGTGCCACCTTTGGCTCCGTGAGGAGCTCCCTGCCAGGCTCATCCTGTGGAGAGGCAGTGCCATGTTTTAGGTTGGAGCAGGGCTGAAACCTCGCAGAGTATTTCCCATGGCCTGAGGACAAACAGCTTCAGCCCTTCATTGCTTTAGACCCAACCTGAGTGCAGGAAAACCTCTCTGTCCTACAGCAGAATCCACCCAACCAGGTCCTTCATTCATCTTTTTTTTTTTCTTTTTCTTCCTCTGAACAAAAATGTCCACATTTCTCCTATTTACCAGGCAAAATCCTGGCAGCATTTCTCCCTGACAATGTGTAAAACAACACTCTCCAGTTTCCCTGGGCCAGTGCTGCTTCTCCCCCCAGCTGAACGTCCTCTGCGTGCCCTTCTCCGAACTCGGCGCCCTGTGGGGAATTCATGGATTATCAGCAGGAGTTAGGACTTCCAGGTGAGGGGCAGTGAGGGAATATGGACGTGCCAGTGGATGTTTCCACAGGGAAGCTGCTGCCTGGCCCCCCAGCCCTCCCGATTCCCGCGTGGCTCCTGCTGGAGCACCAGATGGGCTTTAATCGGGACCGCCGCGGCGCCGCGGGGTTATTATTAAGAGACATCTAGTTCTGGATGAGAGAAGATTATCCAGGGTTTATTTCCAGCTGATAACACTCTGCCCTTCCACAACACCTTTTATCTGAGGATCTCGGAGCTCTTCACAGACTCAGTTAATTAAGACTCACTTTGCCCCCTGGAGCCGCGGGTGAGACCCGGGCTGGAGCTGCAATTAGGAGGGATCGGCTCCGGCAGGCAGATAAGACACACGATCCCCTGCCTGCTCTTATTTGCATGTTTATCTCCCCGTGCAGTTGAGAACAGTGAACCCGCAGGTTGCACCGCCTGCCCAAAGTTCTCCCAAGGTGCTGCACCGCACTGAAAACTTGTGGATTCCCCTTTTCCAGCCCCAGAACGAGCTGGATGCAGGGACTCATCAGTGGTGAATGATGCTGACTTTGTCCTCTAAGTCTCCCTTTTCTCCTCTCCCAGCGCTGGTTTTCCATGGGCTCCACACCTTGGCTCTGCTCGAGTTTCCTTCCTGCAAACACAACCTCCAAGTCTTCCTTTGCTCGAAAATAACAACAAAACCCCTCGCAGGCCTCCAAAAAAAAGAGCTTTTGCTGCCTCTCCCCACAGGGCCAGATTCCTCAATAGTGATTTCTCTGGAGAATAGCTGGGCCCGAGGTTTCCTTCCCCTCCTCTTTTCTTTTCTTTACTTTCCCCTAACTAAAAATCAGGAAGCTCTAAAATCCTCTTTGAAGTAACACTGTATGAAGAGGATTTATCCTTGTCCACTTAAATATTCATGACAGCTAGCATTTCTGTTCAAAAAGACACTTGTTTATTTAGATAAGATTTAATTTATTCATAATTTACCTAAATTTGCAGGAGCGTGCATGTACATTTTAGCTTATAAGTAGCGTAATACATAAAACATTATTGAGGCATGCAAATTACACAAATACAGCATTGGAAACTGCCTGCTTGTTTTAGGCAGATAACTAATTTCTTACCCTGAGTAGAGACACAAACACAATTGCCTGGGCTTGTTGCCTGGGATTTGGCGACTCTGAATTATGCTTCCCTTAATGCAGGAGGCACAGCTTTAGAGCAGGGCCGTGGCAAAGCCCACTTTTTTTGGACTGTGAACCGTAGTAATGCCAAAGCCCTTTGCTGGAATTTATTTTATTTTTTTTTTTTTCCCCAGTCCTCTCTCCGGGGACTCAGTTTGGGTTTGTGTCAAATCTCGAAGTTTCCTTTTTGTTTCTTCGGGATGGGGTTAGAATTTCTAGCAGGGTGCTGTCTCACCAGTGCCTGGGGGGGTGTTGGAGGGAGCAGATACCCCTGTTCCACAGCATCCTCTGGCAGAGTGGGATCTGCTTTTCCTGTGATGGAACTCCTCGGAGTCAACAGTGGAGCCACTTGACCCTAATGAATCCCTGCACCCCTCAGGGTGACATGGCCACTTGTTGCTTTCCAACAAATGGCCCAGAAGTTCCTTGTAGCCCCCAAAGGTCCCATTTTCTACTTGCTTCCAGTTAATAATTGCACAAATCAGCAACCACACAATGTGCTAGGCTGGGGAAAGCAGGCTGGGCTTCCCCCCAGATATCCAGCCCCCTGTGCCATAGGACAGCAGCACGAGGGCTGAGGCTGGAGGGGATTTTGGGCTCTGGATTTGCCAGCTGGGCAACAGGTACTGACTTCACAGCATCACTGCTCTCAGCACTGCTAGAAATTGCTCCTAACAGAGCAATAATGCTCAGGAAGGAGATGTTTGCAGCTGCATGTATGGAATGTAGGGTTTGTGTCTGTGCAGCCTGCAGGAGATCTCTCAGAGAGGTGATCCCGTGCAGATCCCGCTGTGCAGGGCTGTGTTCCCACAAGGTGTAATTAAGGCTCTGTGACACCTCCCACGAGACTCTGCATTCCCTGGGCTCTGCCTGTGCCAGGCTGCAACTGTTTGGGCTGGAACTCGCAGGGCCAGATGTCCTCCCGGGCTCACAGGCTTTGTTTGTTTGTTCTGCAGGGATGGACGAGGAGGGATGGGGACAGCAGGGCTGCTTGGTGCTTTTGCTTTTTCCTAGCTGAAATCAGAGCCAACATTTTCTGTCATTTCCAAGAGTGAGTTTAATGGGGAAAATACGTTTTCCCTGGGTTTGCCTGCTGCAAAAATCACTAATGAGCATCTCTGGAGCCCGAGCACTTCGGGACAGGGACAGGTGGTTTTGGTGGACCATGAAAATGCTTTATTTTATTCTTGGAAAAGCCCTTGCACCTTGGGGAAAAAGCCTCTTCCTGGCATTGGGAACAACCTTGAGTGTGCAGGTGGACAGGGAGGGTAGAAACTGCTGGGGAAATCCCCCCAGGGAGCAGTTTGTGGTGGCACTGTCCCCTCTGTCACTTGTCCTCAAGGCTGCCAGCTAAACCAGAGCAGGCCCAGCCTTATTTCCATGCTCCTGCTGGGTCATGCAGTGAGGAGAAGGGGGTGGCTCTGCTGCATTTGCTTTATAAGAGAATTTAATTACAGAGGCTTAATTACATAGTCACAGCATATTTGGATTTCCAGCAGGTCATGCTCTCACGGGGTGGAGAGAAATCACCGAAGGAGCTGAGCTGGTTGTGGTGAGCTCCAGGAAAAACCCTGTCTCAGAGTAATGGGAAGCAACATAAGACCCAAGGAGAAATGCTGGTATTAAACACTTCCTGATGAAAGGAGCTCTGCCTGTTGTGTGGGCTGGAGATCCTGGGATGAAGTGGTGCAGTGCACAGGGAAGGCTTTAGTGGCCTTAACCTGGCAATGCTTAATTTAATCAGAGATGGTGTTATCCGACCACAATCTTGCAATTGCTGCATCCCTGTGTGCAGAGAGGTTTCACAGGAGGATCAGAGGTGTTTTCATACAGCCACAATCCCCATTTTGTCCTTTTTTCGCCTGGCCTTGGCTGGAAATCCTGCATAGGCTTGTGCTTTGAAGTGAGGATTTTATGATGGAGTGGGCAGACTCCAAATTCTGACTTTGTTGGGACCTGTTGGAGCCGTAGAAATGCAGCAGGATTGTACATGTGCTGCTAGACTGGTGGGAATAACGAATCCCAGAACAGACTGGGTGGGAAGGGACCCTAAAGCCCATCCAGTTCCACCCCTGCCATGGGCAGGGGCACCTTCCACTACCCCAGGGTGCTCCAAGCCCGTGTCCAACCTGGCCTTGGGCACTTCCAGGGATCCAGGGGCAGCCACAGCTGCTCTGGGCACCCTGTGCCAGGGCCTGCCCACCCTCACAGGTGAGGGGACATGGACAGGTGGTTTTGGTGGATCATGAAAATGCCTTATTATATTCTTGGAAAAGCCCTTTGCACCTTGGGAAAAAAAACCTTCTTCCTGGCATTGAGAACAGCCTTGAGTGTGCAGGTGGATAGGGAGGGTAGAAACTGCTGGGGAAATCCCCCCAGGGAGCAGTTTGTGGTGGCACTGTCCCCTCTGTCATTTGTCCTCAAGGCTGCCAGCTAAACCAGAGCAGGCCCAGCCTTATTTCCATGGTCCTTCCCAATATTTAAATTCCTTCCCAATATTTAAAATCTCTCCACTTTTAGTTTATTTCAGCTTATAGTAATTTTAGTTTTGATTAATGCCATACAGGTGAAGAAAAACACTCCTCAAAAACCAAGAAGATGTTGGCCTTCCCCACGATTTTGGAGGGAGCTGAGACGAGGGAGTTTGTGTTTAGGAGTGGGATATGTGAAGAATGTCTGAGCAAAAACTTCAGGTTGCAAATCATTTCACTAAAATAGTTCATAATTGTGTGAGTGTGACCACCTTGATGCCTGCCCTGTGCAGAAGGGGAAATGCAGTGTTTGGCTATTCCTGAACACACATTAATTAAGGGAAGAGATGAATATTTACTGACCAGCACCAAGCAGGGTGTATCGGAAAAGAACGCGGCATCGATCGGAGTGAAAAATAAATAAATAACAGGGATGTCCCCCCCCAACACCACCTGTGGATGTATTAGGGAGAAAATATTGAACGGGGCTCTCCTGGCTCCCATGCAATTGATGCAATTTATTTTCAATTTGTCAAATGTGGCATTGGAGCAGCAATTGGTTTTGGTGATTTATTAGGAATTTTCTAACCAGGGCACTCTGTCATTGGAGTTACTTCACTTGTGTTCAAGTAGATTTTTGTCTTTCTGCAAGCTCAAGCTGTGAAGCCAAGAAGGTGAGTTTTTCTATATTACCCCCCTCCTTTTTTTTTTTAACTGAAAGGGAAAACTGAAAGAAACTCAGCCAAAAAGGGAAATGGGGGAAAAGTAGCAGAATTGACATATTTTAAACATCATGACAGGATGGGCTGTTTAAATTGCCTCTGTGAATTGATTTAAAAGCTGTTGGAAGGCATCTCTATTTCATTAACTGTCTTTCTCCTTCATTTCAGTCACTGGAGTCATTGCCTCTTATTACCTTCCAGGTTCGTGATATCCATCCACATGGTTATTTTAGTTATTACTATCTGTATACAGAAAACGTAAGAGGCAATTTTTGGGACAGAAGCAGCTTGGGAGGGATGTGGGGATAATAAAATAAATAATTTGATTTCTGGGTGACACCCATGATTCAAAATCATCGAGATTACCGGAGTGTTTGTGCTGGGTGTGCAGTTTGGTCAGAACCAGGGGGGAAGAGCGTGGGGGTTTCTGGTATCCAACCTGGATCTGGTTATGAGCTTGAATAACTTGAAGACGTTGAATAACCAATAATGAACCCACAGCAAAATTTCTCCTGGGAATTAGGTGCTGCATGGTGCTGATGGTATTTTTCAACCCTTCTGACAGTGGTGGTGTCAGGAGTTTGGTGAGTTTGAAGTGTATTTTCATTTACCTTCCTCCCCAAAGTGGAACTGAGGGAGCAGGAGGACCCTTTCCTTATCCTTGGGGACACTGATGATCCTCCCTCAGGGAACATCAATGCTCTCCTAATCTGAGAGGTGAAAAGGTGCATGTGGTACCTGCAGAGGCTGCTGGAGGTTACCAAGGTCTGTGGGGGGAAGAAAAGGGGAAAGCTTCTGGGATGTCTTTCCCAAAGCTTTTCTTTTTAGACCTAAACAACGCGGCAAGCTCCAGATTATTTTCACATTTTCAAAAACGCTGGAGCTTCCAATCTGTTTTCCCAGAGCTCTGCGGAGTCATTAGCTGCTTACAGCACTTAAAAGAAAAATGTGGTGCTTCGGAGACTTCGCTTCTGTTTGCTGTCTTTACCACCAACTAATTGGTTGGATAACGAGCAAATATTTTTCCTCTGTTCCTCAATTTCCAAGATTTTGACTTGCAAGCAGGAAGAGCAGAAGCTGCTCGTGGTTGGCAGGCAGGGAGAGGGGAACGGGCTGTGGGGAGGCCACCGGAGCCACGCTCGGGATGGGATTGCAGGGCCTGCATCCAGCTGTCCCCACCCTTTGTGCCTCTTCTGCTGTGCTTTTACATCCACAGCTCTGCTCTGACTCATCCTTGAAGGCAGGTGGGGAGGGAAGGGGTGAAGCTCTGCAGGGCAGGGTGACCAACAGCTCCCCTTTGGTGGGAACAAAGCATCCTTGACAGGAATGATCCTATTAGCAGGGTAACTGTGGCGAGCAGAGACAGCTCCTGGCTGCACCAACCGGCATTACCTTGATTTAAAGGCACTGCTTGTGGCTTTAAATGGAATTCTCTGGCCTGGCTGGGTTTGATTCAGCCCCCCCTCACACCCAGCTACCTCCACACCCACCCCAATGGCAGCAGATGTGGCCCCATTGTCCCACCACCCATGTTCTTGCTGTTTCCTGGAGCACGTGCTGGATAATGGCATTTCCCAACCTCTGCTCTCACATCAAATTCCCAGGCCTTTTTTTGCACACAGCTCTTGGTGCTGGTGGCACCTCGCACTTGCAGGGTGGCAGAATGGGAAGTGGCAGTCTCCAGCCCAAACAAGGCTCATCCTGAAATTTTATTAATGAAGATTTGCAGCTGCTCCTGGGACTTGAAGACTGCCTGCGAGGGCTGGTGACAGGATTCACTGGGTGAAACATCCCAGTGATAAATATCAAGTGGGAGTGATGAGCAAGCCGTGGTCAGTTCAGGAGTGGGTTTTTCATGTTGGCTGGGGAATAATTTGGTTTCCAGTCGCAGCAGAATGTGTTACTTCTCCTCTCTCTCCCCCACCAACCTCCTAAAGATGCTGCAGGACTGAGCTCGAGTGTTGCAGCCACTCACCTCGTTTACAAGCCAAGGTTGATCAGCCTTGAAAGGAGGAGCTGGTGAAGCCTGAAAGCTGGGACGTGCTTTGGGCGGAGAGGGAAGGGCTGTGGAGCCAGGCAGGGTTTTTTGCAGGTGAAGGCAGCAGTGATAGTTATGGTGGATAATCACCCTGCTCCATCTGGGCTGAAAATGTTGCTAATTGAGGCAGGACTGTTTCTCGTGGGAGAAATAACCTTCCTGTTCTCAGGGCTTCACTGTGAGGGTCAGGGGTCCCTTAGGAGATGCTCTCCACCTCATCCTAGGGCTGCTTTAGCTGAAATACTATCAGCTATTTTCCTTCTATTTTCATCCATTCCTGGCACTTCCCATCTCCAGCTTGGCAGGGAAAAGAGAATGGGAGAGAAATCTTTCATCTCCATTTCCAAAGCCGTGCTTCACTCCCGAGGAGCAGGCGCAGAACCGATGATGCTCACGGAGCTGTCTCTGACAGCTCCATGCCAAAGGGAAACCTGGGCTTCCATTTCCAGCCCTGTCCCCCCTGGGCACAGCTGAGGAGTTCGTGGGGATCAGCAGGGAGAAGGAAAACAATTTGAGCAAGGGGCCCTGGAGTCAGGCACATGGAGAAACTGGTCTGGTGGGGTTTTTCAGCTTTCATCAGTGTCAAGTTGATTTTATTTTTAGAGCAGTGATGATATTAAAAATAAAAGGAATGGGGGGGGGGGGTGAGTAAAGCACCTACAGGTACATGGGGCAGGGCCCCCATCAGCTGCTCAGCTGGTCCTTCCTGACCAAGTCAAAGCTTTTTAGAGCAGATGATAGGATATTTTACAAGGTGAGTGGGGTCGTAGCCACACTTACCTGCTGGCTCACCAATATCCTGCATTTTGCAGCATTTGGGAGTGGAGGGAAGATTTTGTCCCATGGACAGTGTGGTGTAGGGGGAAGGGGGACCCCTGGGAGAGCTGCTTCACTCTGTCAGTGCGTGGGGACTGGGCTTGGTGACAGTCCCCACAGCTGCCAGTGAAGACAACAATTCCAGTGAGCCCTGTCCTGTCCTGCCCAGGACCAGCAGTTGGGATTTCTAAGGAAGATTGGAAAGAATGCTGCAGCAGGCAGAGGTGAGGGGCCCCTGCCTCCAGACAGGTGCTACCCTAACTCTTAATTGCCAAAAACTGCTTCAAGGCCTGAAGTGTTCATTGTCTGTCCCAAACTGCTCCTCCCTTTCAGCATCAACTGCCCTCACTCACCTCAGCACCCCAAACAACCTTTGGTTCCTTCCAAAGCCATCAGGGTCAGGTTCCTGCTGCCACACACACCAAGAGAAGTGAGCTGGTGTTTGGGGGAGACACATCCCCTTTTTATAGGCAGCGAGTGGGGACTGTCTCCAGATGTGTCCCTCCAGTTCTTGAAATGTTTTTCATCTGTGAGAGAAAGGAAGGCAAACCTGTGGGTGGCAGAGAAGTTGCCTGGAGAAGTTCTGCTCTCTTCTGCTTTCACTCAGCCCCAGTTTCTTCCCTGCTAATGATGGTCATATGCACATATGTGAGGCTATTATATATTTATATTTTTTATCATTGTCATTACTGTTGTGTTCTGAATTGCCCCAGCAAAGCTACCCTGCTTTCTGTGCCAAGGAGCGTGAAAATAGGAGGAGGTTTAGGCT
Source organism: Phylloscopus whistleri (assembly GCA_017589585.1). Classification (NCBI taxonomy): domain Eukaryota; kingdom Metazoa; phylum Chordata; class Aves; order Passeriformes; family Phylloscopidae; genus Phylloscopus; species Phylloscopus whistleri. Next base: position 521,486 of record JADMLD010000744.1, on the reverse strand, counting down.
TCTCTGATGTTTTCTTTGTCTTCTGAGCAAAAAAAAAGTAGCAGGAAAGCAATAACATAAGACTTCCAGTCAGGACTCTAGCTGCCAGGAGAATTATTAGTCTTTTGCAGCCTAGGCTCAGGAAGGGCTTTTTTACATCTCAAGCCAGGCAGGTGAGACAAGACACTGGTGCTCAGTGGTGCAGGGCAGGGCTGCTTTCACAGGGCAGCTGCAGCCAGCAGTGAAGAGGGCAAGTCCTCAGTGATGCCAGCCCCTCCCCGAGCCTTGTGTCAGGAAAAACAATGTACTTCTGTGATTTTCCTCTCCTTTGTTGCAGAGCTCGTGCTGCTCTGGTGCAGACAATGAGGCTGCAACCGTGACCCTGTGCTGGCAGAAATGCCAGGGTGGTTCAAGGAAGAATCCTGAGCAGGGCATAAAAACCCCCACAATAATGCTGGCTCGGAGCCCACAGAGGTGAGCTGGTCCTCTGGAGAGAACAATGGGTAAAAATTTGCCTGTACAGCTCTTACCCAGCCTCAGTTAATGGAGATAATGCTCTGCTCACAATGAGCCACTTCTGCTCTGCTGCTTCCCGTGACCTCGCTGAGCTCCACGGCACTGGTGGTGATACAAAGAGGTGAGTCCTGTGCCAGGAAAGCCCAGGCCTTGGCTGGGAAACAGGAAAGAGGGAGCAGAGCCATGGCTTTGTGATCATCCCAGCCAGTCAAGAGCGATGGTGGGCAAGTAGAGGCTCTTCAGTGGAGCCACAGGTGACTTGGGCTGAGCGCAGCAATCAAGAGCTTATTTATCCCAGCTTGGAGTGTCACGCTCTGGTAACCAGGCACTTCTTGTTGCTCATCTCGAAATCCCAATCGAACGCCTTCATTATCACCCAGCAGTGTTTCCTTTGTGGATAACAAGTCATACTGCGAGCATTAATGGAGCGTCGGATGGATTTGTGTTGTGGGATTGTTGTAAGCGCTGATTGAAGTTCTGCCTGTGATTAGGGGACTTAGTCAGGTGTGAGAGAGGGAGTCTCTGCTGCCTCGTAAGGTCTGGGTTTGCAGCGCCCCTCCGAGGGGCGTTGTGGGGTGTTCCTTACCAAGTCAGCTCAAGGAGTTCCACGCGTGAGATTCCGAGTTTGCTTCGTCCCACCTGGCACCCGTCACTGGTGGTGTGACCCCACACACACAGGAGCCAACCTCCAGGCACTGCCTGGGATTTTAGCAGCTGTCTAGAGGGGTTGTGGTGGAGCATCATCCTCCCTCTGGGATGTGGACCTCGTTCTGAAGAGGTGGACACAGAGGAAGGGGAAAAGCGTGAGCTCATCTCACCTGCTCAAGAACAAGAAAATATCCCAGGGACATGAGAAATGTTCTTTTCTTGCTGTCTGGAAGAAACAGGACATCAGGTGGGGTAGGAGCTTCTTGCCCAGCAGCTGTTGGGAGTTGGGAGGCAAAGATGCTCCACCCCTGCTGAACACTGTGACACTTTTGTTCCTCGAGGAGATCAGTCGTGATTCCCTAATTGGGCTGAATGCGGAACTGGGGGAAATGCTGGTGGCACGAGGTATCAATTTTAACAATGAAAAATGATGGGAAGTGGCATCCTCCCTGTCTGGCGGGCTCCCAGCCTCCTCCACTGCACACCTCATTATCCCGTTCCACTGCTTCATCTCCATAACATTCACCTCTAAGGATGGTGGAGGGATGCTCATTTTCTGGAGTGTTATTTGATTGTTACCAACCCAGCCCCTGTTCCCTCTGGAATGGCAATGGGGAATATTTCCAGGACATCATGGCTTGCTGGACTGATGGGTATGAGCTGAGAGTGAAGGATGTCCAGAAGGATGTCCTGCCTGGTCTGTGTAATATTTCCAATTCAGCCTTTCCATCAGTGCTTTTGGCCAAATTCCCATTTCCTTGGCTCCAGAAGAAACTTTAGTAGGAGAAGGGTGCTCAGACCTGCCAGGAAGCCATAGAGCTGAGTTGTGGCTTAGACAGAGAGCTGGGAGGTGCAATAAAATAGGCACAGCTGGGGGTTACACTACAAATGTGTGTCCAGCTGATAAATTCAGTAAATTACCCTGCAGGCTGTGGGCAGAGCGGGCTGTAAAACTGCTCCTCACCTCCCCGGGGAGCCTCGTGCAGGATCTCAGGGCAGCCCCTGACACTGTGGGGTGTCCTTGCAGATCTCCTTTCTCTCCCCAGACTGGTTCCCCAGGCCCTCCAGTGGTTCCCACTCGTATGAGCCCCACGGGCTGGACACCCGTCCGTGACTCCCTGGCCAGCGAGAGGTGCCAATCACAGCCCCCGTGTCCCCTGACTCAAGTAATCTCTTCAAAGGCTCCTAACAAGTTAATAAGCATTGATCTGCTTCTCATCAGATCATCTTGGCTGTTCTTAATGAACCTGGGCATTTTCAAGCTTTTCTTTCCCCTTAGAAAACGAGCTTCCAAATAAATACCCTTGTTCCAGTCGATGGGCAGCTGATTCCCTCTCCATTCCCCCAGCATTACAGTTTGGATTGAAGGAGGCACCCCTCCGGCTTTGTGGTGGTCACGTGTGTTGGTTTTGGAGGGAGGCTTAAGTTAAGCAAATCTTATATTTGGTCTTAAATAAAGATGGATTTAATTACAATTAACTGTCTCACTGAGGGGTGGTTTCAGAAAGCCGGCTCAGCCCTGATTTTTCTATCTAAGATTTAGTTGTAAGCCCTCAGAAAACACCCAAATTTTAATTCTCTCCTGGACAGGCTGAGCCTTGAATAGTAAAAATAAAGGTGGGAAGAGCAGTTCAAGAGGAGCCCTCAGAACAATGAAATTACTGACTTTTTGTCCAAAAAATTATTGCCTTAGGCAGCTGGGATAATCCACCCTGCTGTCTGTAGCGTGGCCAGGAGAGAGCTGTCAGAGTGATGGGGTCTTTGAGAGATCACTGATGGGTCTGGTGTAAATGTCCACCTGCTGCTGGAACTCTCTGTTCCCTGCCTCCCCCATTTCCAGGGGATCCAGAGGGCTGATCCTGCCCTGTCATTGCTTCCCCTGTCTGGTAAATCCCTCATACACATGTTGCCATCTGGTCCCTAATGCTTTGTGTCAGTTTAAGTTCCCCTAAGCTCTTATTGACCATTTCTTGTGTTATCTGCACACTCCCTAATTCCTCTTCTCCTCTCCCCAGGGATCTGATCCCTGACTTAGGCAAATCCTCATCCTCTTCATTTGTGAACACAGATGCAAAAGTAAATATTGTAAGTGTCGGTGTCAGCTTCTTATCCTCTTCTGCCTCCAATTTCCCTCTGTCAGTCTTATCTGTGCTGGATCCACTTATCTCCTGTGTCTGTATAATGGTCTTTTCCTTCTGTGTTTTTGTAAAAGCCGGGAGATTCTTGTCGTTAACTGTCGTTTTCTCCTTTAATTATATCCCCGAGTGTTTACCTTCCCCAACCCATGCCCCTGCTTCTAACACATCCCCACTTCTAAGCAGGCGAGTTTGCTTTGTACCTGACTTTGATTAAAGATGGGAACGTCACAAAATCCCATGTCCTGGAAACTCAGAACCCGTTTGAAGCTGAGCCTGAATTCTGCGTGGAGCCAGCACTGCTGGCTCTGCCGTGGGCACTGCTGGCACTCCTGGGCTGGGGCACAGGGGAAGTGTGGGACATCACACAGCCCTCGAGTGATGGACTGAGAGAAATCAAGAGGGGATTTACAGCTGAGTGTCTGGATTTTCCTGTCTGAGATGGGGAGAGTGATTCCTACAAAGAGTAGGAGTCATGTGGGTGAAAGCAGGGCAGAGGCAGAGCTGAGCTGCCCTTTCCTTTGTGATTTTTTATGGATGCAGGAGCATTTTAGGACAGGCCACAGCCAAAAGGCACATGGAGTTTAAGCCACAACACGAACACCAAACTCCCCAAATGCTTTGGAGTGCATTTTCTGGAGAGCTGCAGCCTGCTGGGTGCTCTCTGCTTTGTGCTGACACCAGATCCACCCCGAGCCCTGGGATTTACGGTCTGATCATGGCTAATGTTATAACCTGGATAAATCAATTTATTTTACCTGGAAGTGCCCCACAATAGTGTTTATTACATAACAATTCCTATCAGGAAAGTGTCTCAGTGTATGATGTACAGCAACACTAAACGCCGGGGTAGCGGGAGGGCCCTGCTTTTTGCAAGCTGTAGCAGTTCGTAATTTCCAGATCAATATGATGATGTGGTTTTTGAATTTTAATGAATAAACTACACTGGTGTTTGTTGTTTACCTGCTTTCTGATTTTTTTAACAAGTGGCTCTAGTGATAATTACCAAAATTCTGTAGTCACAGAAGGAGGGAGGAGGGCGGGGGGGGGGAACCTGGATCCTTCAATAACTCTCCAACTGGGCAATTATCTCCATACTGTATGTGCTGCTTTTCTATAAATGTTGAAATTCAGTAATTACCACTAGAGCCAGCCGTGACATTTCGAAAGCAGATACATAACAAATAGGGATGCCATGGAGTCATTAAAATTCAGATATCAAAACAGCTCTCCCTATTCTTCTTTGCATGAATCCATCTCTTTGTTTCATGAAGAATTCAGTTGCCAATTAAATACCTTTTCTTTCCTTTTCCTTTTTTTGTTTTTTGTGGAGTTTTTTTTTTTATTTTTTCCCCATTTTCCTTTTGCTTTTGCAAATGAATTATAATCTCCATGAAAGGAGCTGAATTGACAGTCGTGACAGTTGGTGCTTTAGGAAAAAACATGGACAAATTTAGTCCTTCCTGAGGAACCCAGCCAGCACCTCCCCAGCTTTGGAAATGGTGAGGTTGTATGGAAAATCATGGGAAAGAGGGATGTTTTCCCAAGCAATTCTCCTTCTCTCCTTACAGCACCCCTTTTCTTGCTCATCCTAAAAGGAAAGGCATCTTCCAAGGTGCCCAATAACTTTGGGAAACCTCTTTTTGCCTGTCCCACCAGAGCTGTGGCTTCATGGTAGCTCAATTATCTCCCAAATTGTTATTCCTGCTGCAGTCTTGTAGCAATCCCTGGCATCTGGCAGTCAGAGCTTTTTATTAGCTGTTTTTTCAGTGGTTTGGTGGGGTTTTTTTTTTATTTTTTAACAATGTTGTCTTGTTTACGGGTTTGACTCTTGGAAGACAGGATGTGATGCCTCCCAATCAGTCGCTAATGAAACAGAGGGATTGACAGGCTGGAATTGATCCTTCCTTTGTAATCCAGGAGCAGGCAGACAGGTCTGACTGTGAACCTGTCAGGGGTTGTGTGTAAGACAGGTGTGATGAGGAGCCCGGGCGCTGAAAACAAGGAGAACAGCGCCTTCCAAAACCTCACGAGCAGCAAAATCTGTAAGGCTTCAACTCCTCCCTCCCTGCATCTGAGTGCTGCTGGTGTGCTTTGCCAGGAAGGGCTTTTGGAGACAGCAGGATGGATTTGATCAGAGAGGGGCTGGCGTGTGGAGTGAATCCTGGTCCTTAAGCATGGAAAAGCACCACGAGCCTAAATAGTCACGGTGTCAGAGTCATGGGATGGGTTGGGTGGGAAGGGACCTTAAAGCTCATCCAGTTCCACCCCCTGCCATGGGCAAGGACACCTTCCAATATCCCAGGGTGCTCCAAGCCCCAGTGTCCAACCTAACCTTGGGCACTGCCAGGGATCCAGGGGCATCTGGTGCTGCTCTGGCACCCTGTGCCAGGGCCTCCCCACCCTCCCAGGGAACAATTCCTGCCCAATATCCCATCCAGCCCTGCCCTCTGGCAGTGGGAAGCCATTCCCTGTGTCCTGCCATTCTAGGCCCTTGTAAAGAGTCTCTCTCCATCTTTCTTGTCAGCTCCTTCAGGCACTGGAAGGATGAGAAAGGGGCTTGGAGCTATCCATGCTCCTAAAAATCTGATTTTTGTCTTTTATGACTTTACCCCAAACTTTCTCTGTAGTTTGCCCACAGCAAAGATCTCCTCAGGTCGTGGACAATGCCCTGACCTCTCTATTTCAGGCCAATCATTTATTGCCTCCTTTCTCTAGAAAATCATTCTTCTTGGGACAGGGAGATCTCCTTTTGCATGGCACTAAAGGAGGAGCTGCAGTAGCTTGTACAATTTAAGGAGGCCTCAAGTCCATCCTTTGGTTTTCCAGCAGTGGCCAATTTGCTTCTCCTCCACCAGCTCCTCTCTGGGAGCAAAGCCTTGCATGAGCCCACTCAGGGGGAGCTTGGCTAAGGTTTATTCTCGAGCCTGGTGCTTATATGTTAAGGTGAATAGGAATAATACTCACTTCAAGGAGAGATGAGGCCCTTGTGTTGACTACATTATCATTTATACGAACAAAAAGAGCTTAAAATGTTAGCATATCCTTTTGAAAACAGAGCTTTGCATCCTATTAGGAGGAAGGAAACACAACCTGCGGCGCATTTTATTTCCAAGCGCCTGTCAAGAAACACTTACGGCTGTCGCCTGCTCACGGAGCATCCAGCTTGAGGAATAAATTGGGAATAGTTCCCCCAGAGCTGATCCCCCAACAAAGGGATGGAGACACCACTCAGTTAAAACCCAGCCAAACTCAAGGCTTGGCTCTGTTTTGGGTGCAGGCTCAGGGAACTTGGGGGATGGAGAGTTGGGAATGTTTCCTGGTGCGGAGGTGTGGATAGGAGCACATCTCCCAGCTTGGCTTTGGAGGCTGGGGGGATTGGGGTGGGATTCCCCCATTTCATGACACCGTGGGTTTCAGCAGTGTGGTTTTTAGCCTGGCTGGAATAGAGAGGGAAAACAAACTTAATTTGACCCCTGTGATGTGGGAAAGAAAAACCAAAACACATCTCAACATCAAAATTGCTTCCTGCTGGTATCAGGTGGCTGGGGGATTTCAAGGGAATAAGCTGGAAATCCTCAGTCCCAGGTGGAGAGAGGTGTGCAATATGTAGCACATATGTAGGGGCTCATGCAGGTGTCTGACACCTAAACTGGCCATTGGGATTGTGCTTCCCATTCCCTGAATCTGCTCCCCCATCCCCTGCACAAGGCACTCAGTTCTGCCTGCACTACTGCAAGCAGCCTTTAAGGAAAAATTGGGAGAAAGCCCTAAATCTCAAACAAAAAACTTCCCTTTCCCCAAAAATGGCTTTTGGAGACAAGCTGCTGCTTGGCAAATTGCTAATGTGAACTTGTAGCCCCACTGGAGTCTTTGTAGAGCCAAAAACCACCTGGAGGGGAAGAACCTGGATATTCAGGTGAAGAATTGCTTTGTCAGGCTGCTGAGTCTGCTGCTCGGAGCCTTCTGCAGTTGCCTCTTCTGCTGTGGAAGGAAGTCCCTCACGTGCCCTTCCCACTCTGCCCTCTCTGCTGAGCTGCATGGGGAGGGGGGATGCACTGCCCGTGCCAGCTCAGGTGCATTTTTGGGGTGGGAAGGGGATTGTTGGGTCTGCTGAGCTGGAGTTCATTTACCACAGGAGCCATCCCAGTGCTGTGCTCCCAGTGGCAGCTGGAAGAGTTTATAACACACCCGTGTTCTGGTTTGGGCACTGTCTGTCAACATTCCCCACATCCAGGGGCTGGGGATGGCCAAGATCCTGGGAGGGGACAGAGCCAGGCCAGCTGACCCCCGCTGACCCCCAGCTCAGATCAAAGAGCAAAGGAAGGGAGGAGGAACAGGGGGAACAGCCTGGCTTCCCAGGAAGTGGCTGAGCATCCCTTGCTCAGGGGGGATGGCAAGGAGAGAATAAACCTTTTTTTTTTCTCTTTGCTTGTGCATGCAGAGTTTGGCTTTTTCTTTAGTAAACTGCCTTATCTCAGCCTGTGAGTTGTTTTCCATCTTATTTTATCTCCACTGTCCAGCTGGAAAGCTGGAGCAACTCTGTGTGCACCTGGTGTCCAGCCAAGGTCAACCAACCAAGTGAATTGTGAAATCACAGAATCCAGGAATGGTCTGGGATGGAAAGGACCTAAAAGATCATCTCTTCCTGTGGGCAGGGACACCTTCCACTATCCCAAGCCCCATCCAGCCTGGCATTGGACACTGCCAGGGATTCAGGGGCAGCCACAGCTGCTCTGGGCACCCTGTGCCAGGGCCTGCCCACCCTGCCAGGGAACAATTCCTGCCCAACATCCCACCCAGCCCTGCCCTCTGGCAGTGGGAAGCCATTCCCTGTGTCCTGTCCCTCCATCCCTTGTCCCCAGTCCCTCTCCAGCTCTCCTGGACACCTTTAGGCCCTGGCAGGGGCTCTGAGCTCTCCCTGGAGCTTCTCCTGTCCAGGTGAGCACCCCCAGCTCTCCCAGCCTGCCTCAATTCCAGCTGTCTCATCTGAACAAAGGTTTCATTTCAGGCTGGAGCCCCAAACATCCTCGTAGAGCAACTTTCCTGAGCTTCAAATGCAGCCAAAGCTTTAAGAAACACCACTTTTATTGCAGTAAAGGCTCTGTGTGTCCTGCCTGCTGCTGGGCAGGGCCTGGGGATCTCCAGTTGTCGTAGCACTGCAGGGTGTGTTGGCCAGCAGATCCTGGGTGGAGCAGTGGCATGGACAGGTCCTTCCAGAGCTCCAGCGTGCACAGGGTGCAGATGAGGCAAGGAATTGGTACCAGACTGGGAGCATCTCCGTGGGGATCCGTGTTCCCCCAGTCCTGGCTGTGGGCACACGCCCCAGCTGGCTCCATGAGAGATCAGGTGAAATGAAGATGTCTCACTGTCCTTTCTCATCAACACTGATACATCCAAGATCCCAGTGATAGGCAGAGCACTGCTCCCTCACCTGTCCACTTTGATTAATTTGGTGCCTCATTCCTGGGTTCTGTGAATTTGTCTTGGTTCTGCTCTTCCCCTCGAGGCAGAATTTTCTCCCCCTCCTTTTAACCACATTCTGCTACAAAGCCCTACCCAGGCTGCACAGAGAGACCTACAGGAGATGATGTGCAAAGTCCCTGTGCATCCCAGAGCACAAAATCCAGCTATGAATCCTCTTTACAAGCCTCCAGAAAGCACTGCTAACACCAATGCTCTGGTCAGAGAACCAGGAAAAGCGCTGCAGCTTCCAGGCACTTCAAACCCGGCGCTATCAGGAGGGCTCTGGGCTCACACAAAGTACTCCCAGCTTTAACACAGAGCAGGGAATAAAAGCTGGAGTCCGTTGGAAAGGCTTCCTGTGTGTGCAGGAAGATAATTTATGGTAATGAGGACAGCACCGAGTTGCTGTAAGTTACAAGAACTTATCACTGCTCTCTGCTGTTGCGGCACATTCCCGGGATTTGGTCTCGCCAAAGCAGCGTGAATAGATTTATTTTGCATTGTTAGACTGTCAAGTCACTGCAGAGCAACAACTTCCAAATGATAACTTGTGCAGCATGCAGGAGTTGGGAATTACACGCTTTTAGTCCCTGCAAAGAGCCAGGGTGGCTGACAGCTGCTCGGCAGGAGCCTCTTCCCAGCCCTGCTTCCCAATCCCTCCCTGTGCTCAGCGCATACGGTCAGCGGCTAGGCGTCAGCTCCTTCCTCCCAGCCCCATGAGGCTGTTTTTAAGGATCATATCCATTTATTTCTAGTGGCAGAGCGTGCCAGAGCAGCTGAGATGGAACCATGGAGAAGAGGGAAGCACCTTTTGCTGATCCTGATGTGACATTGGCTGGGTTGGGGCTGGTTGAGTTTGGAGCAGGGGAAGAGGCCCAGGCAGGGGGAAAACTTGTGGTGGGACATCTGGAACATGAGTCCCAGGAGGAGTGGCTGAGGGGACTGGGGTTCTTCACACTGGAGAAAAGGAGGCTCAGGGGGGACCTTTTGGTTTTCCACAGCTCCCTGACAGGAGGGGGCAGCCAGGGGGAGGTCGGGCTCTGCTCCCAGGAATAAGGAACAGGACAAGAGGAAATTGCCTCAAGTCGCACCAAGGGAGGTTCAGGTTAGTTATTAGGAAGAATTTCTTCATAGGAAGAGTGGTTAAGCATTGGAGCTGGGAAGTGGAGGAGTCATCCCCCTTAGAAGTGTTCAGAAAAACAAGTGGATGTGTCATTTCAAGATATGGTTTAGTGGGCCTGGAATTCAACTTGGTCAAAAGTTGGACTTGATGATCTTGGAGGTCTTTACCAACTCTATGGATTCAATAATTCTGTGGTCTCCTCTCCTTGCCTGATGTATCTGTGTCTCACTTCCTGGGCTTTGGCTCCTGTTGCTGCCCCTGGCACTGGAGATTTGAGTGTAATGGTGTTGGGGGTGACTTCAGGGTGGAAACCACCAAACTCTGGCCCCACAGCCACAGGAGCTGGGGGTGAGGATGTGGGTGTTGTTTAGTGGTGTCACTGGCCGCAGCTGTTGGTGACACCCTGGAAATGTCCCCATCACAGGGCGTCCTGCAGCAGGACATGTGGTCCAGTCTTTACACAAACCCCAAGGGCATGGGGAGCATTCCTGTGGGAGCAGGGCCTCTCTCAGATGTGGGATAAAAGGGGAAGAGTGACACATGGAGTCATGGAGATGAAACACATAAGAAGCCTGGGAGGAGAGCTCAGACTCACATAATTGTTCTTGAGCTTTCATTTGCTCCTGAAAAGGTAAAAATAACATCTGGTCCTACTTGATTATGACTACGTTGCCTTTTTCTCCCTTTGCTTTGGCTCTTCTGAACATCCACACAAGTTTATTTCTTCTTGTGGTGGGTGTTGTGCACCAGGTCTGATCTGAACCTTTTCTCTGGATTCCTGCAATTATTGGGTAGGGTGTAACCTCACAGAAATTGGTGTTGCAGTGCCGCCTGCCTCATGCTAGGGAGGTACAGGCACCAGCTCGGGAATGCAGAACACCCTGCAATAGCCTTCAGGCTGGAATATTTTGCTATTATTTTTTTTTAATATTCCACTGGAGTTTGAGACTGTATCAAGAAACTTCTTTTGAAAAGGAAATAAACCCATAAATTATGGCATAGTCTTTGCAGAAAGGCAAAAAGAATACAAGATTGTTTAAACGTATTATTTGCTGACCTTGACAGTTTACTTGTAATGTTATTTAAACATTTGGGTTTGCAGGGCGGGGGTTCTTATTTATTTATTTAATAAGCTGCCAGCTTACAAATTGCGAAACTTTCGCGGCTCCTCTTATCTTCTACAGAACCACTGAGATGGCAAAATATATTCTGTGTCTCAACAATTCCGCCTGCATTTGCATGAGGAAATTGGAAAGCGAGTTGTTTTCCCTCGTCTGCATGACAATACCCCGAGCACAGTGCAATTCACCCTTTAATTTGGGATAGTTAGCGTGGGAGAAGAATGGGCCCCGCAGTTTGACTTGATTCTGTTGCTGATGTTGTCGCCGTAATTAAAATTGATTTATTAGTAGAGGCAACAAAATCTGTGCTTACCTGTTTATTCAGCACCTTGTCAACTGCAGAGCACAATAGTCGGGGTTACCGAGGTCAAATCTACTGCAGAGCTGGAGGAGTTTCGCCAAATTGAGTTTTCAGGGAGAGCCTTTAATTAGTGAAACATTTCCAGATGGTTGATGGTGAAAACACCAGACCCAAAATGGGACCAGGACCTCCACTGGCTCTGCAGGAGCGTGACCTGGACTTCATCAGGACATCCTTACCTGGATGCACATATGGGTGGGATAAAACATTCCAGGAGTTACTTAATCCTTGTTGCATTAATTTGGCAGCAGCACATCTCATAAGAGCTCACGGCGGTTAATAAGCACTTGATTGGAATTGAGGAATCTCTTGAATGCAGGGAAAATGGCTGAAATGAAGCTGGGATGGAAAGCAGCCCCTGTGGTTTGTTAGGATTTTGTGTCAGGCTGGTGTTTCTGAGGATGGTTTAATGTTCCAGGTAGAGTCTCCAAGCATGAGCTGTGAGCCTTGTGCTCCCAGATTTGTGTGATTTTCGTCAATGTGTGAGAAACGACCGCTCACTTTAAAATTTTAGAAGGTTTTATTGAACCTTAACAAATACAACAAAGGACTGAATAAGGAAAAGGAATAAGGAATAAGGTCAGAGCTGCTGACCCGGCAGCCACCAGCTCATCTACAAAATGGCTGCTCCACCTTTTATGCCCCTGGTGGCGCATCAGGTAACCCTGGCCCCGCCCAGAGGCTGCCAATCAACTCTTCGTCGCCATCCATTGGTGGAGACTGCTTTCTTGCAATTTGATTGGCGGTCAGGTGTTGCCATGCCACGCCCCCCAGTGACAAGCCTGCCCTCCCAGCTGCCCCAGGCAAGGGCACAGGCCCAGCCCTCCCTCCATGGCCTGACTGCCAAGGCCGTCCCTTGGCAACCATACCGGGGAAAGGGGGCTATGGAGAGAAGAGAGGATGTCCAAACAACAAATCACAATAACACAACTACACATCAATAAAACTTCTCTTGACGTACCCACAATATTCATCCCCAATCTTCGTATTACCTGTCTGTAACAAGTGGAAAGACACAACCTCAGGGAGGGTTTGTCTCAGCTGAAAATGGGCATTTGAGGAGACCTGCCTGCTAAAAGTGCTCATTCCTCTCTTTTGGCTGTAAAAGAAATCTCAGGTGATGGATTCATCCCTCAGTGTCTGACTCAAGCTATCTGGCCTGCTTGCTCCAAACAACATCAAAGCTTTTTGGTGCTTTCTGAGTGTTTTAAGAGGAATTGAATTTCCCGATTTTGGCTGTACGTCACTGGATTAATCCTGGAGCTGGAAGCAATCTGTTTGGAGTGAGACAGCGCTGTCGGAATTATGAAGCTGTTGAGACAACGAGGAGTGTGTTGGACAACTGGTTTGGTCACAAAGGAGCTTTGAAAGGCAGATTTAGGCCGATGCCAAATAGGCTTTCAAAATCCCCCTATTTACTCTTCAAAATATGCAGGAGCAGAGATTTTATGAGTAATCCTTGTACTTCTTCAACACAAAAAAATATTAATATTAGATAGGGACCCACTGACTTTGTAAAAGGATAAATAAGGGCAGAAATATTGAATGGTTGGAGAGAACTGTGTAGCAAATGAAAATCCATTTCACTTGCCCTCAACAAGCACAGGCCAAGGTTGGAAAAAGGCTGGAGTTTTGGAATGCTTTAAATAAGGGTCACTGAGGAGGAGCAGCAGGAAATAAGTGTTCACATCCTTAATGGCTGCAGTTACCTCGAGTGTGGTTTTTTTCCTTGTGTTCAAGTACTGGGGGGTGGCATAGATTGAAAGTTATATTTTGAGGGGTTGAAGTTTATGGTGTGAAAGAGAAAAGATACAGCAGTAAAAAATAAAACACTCCTGCAGTGCTGCTGCAGGACCGAGGCTCATAAAAAATACTAATAATCCTTGATAAGAGTTCCCTGAAAAGAAGGGATTTCTCCAACCGTAGAGTGCCATCCCTGCCCACAGTGGGGGACTGGGACTGGATCATCTTTAAGATTCTTTCCAACCCAATGCACTCTGTGATACTGCCAATAGAATGACTGTGAGACATCTATTTTCTGCTCCCATAAAAACAAAAACAAAAATCCTTTGGGGACATCAGGGAGTGGTGGGCACCTCCTCCCTTCCATCCCATGGAAGAGACCTGGAGCTGGGAGACGCTGCCCACCAGACCCAGCCCGGAAAGGGGAGCTCCCAGTGGAGCTCAGGTGCTGGAAATGCCCAGTGTTTTTTGCATACCTCTGTGTAGTGAGCAATGTTTGCCATTTATGATATTTCAGGGGAGACCTGGCTTTATAAAGCATTCATGAGCTTGGCCTCCTGGAACACATATTTTTTTTTTCCCCTGCTTATTAGGAAATATTCAAATACTGCAAACAAATGTCAGTCTGTAGAATATTCATGAAGTCTCCTGTTCAAGTGGGTCCCCCAAGTTGCTGCTGGCTGGAATACATCAACCTAATGCTGATTGCATACATTTAGGGTTGAATAAAGATATTCCACTAAATAAGTGTGGAATGGCTTTTTCAAGTCCTGAGACTCTGGGAATTGAAAAGGCTCACACAGGTCCCGGTGCCAGGGAGCTGCTAATGGAGGTTGTTTTTCTGTGTGCTTGGCCATCATTTGGAATCCAGGATGGAATTTATCCCCACTGGCCATCTGAAATTCCTGCCCTAAGGTTTTAGCTGAGCTCCCCTCTTTAGTCAAGAGGGGCAATTTCAGCCTGAAATTCGACAAAATGACAACATTTTGAAACATTGTGAAAACGTCATTTAAAGACAAATAAAAATCCCAAGCCCCACCCAGACAAACCACCTCCTTCAAATGGTTCATTCTTTCATTCAACATCTGCAAACTGTGCTCTGATGGTTCTTGCTTTCTTTTGAAATAGCGTTTAATGTCAAATGAAGAACTTGGAAATACTTTTACTTCTGTAATACTTCTAAAATACCGTTTCATTTCAAAAGAGCTCAGGCCTGATACCAAATTGCCAGAATAGGATGTGCCACCACTTTGAAAATGACTTTGTAAATGCTTCTTGGCTTGGTCAAGCTGAAAACAGTTTTTGGGGGAAAAAAAAAGTTTCAGACAAAATAATGTTACAAGGTGGGAAAGTGCTTAGGGGAAAAAAGGAAAAGTTTAGGGCTTGGTCTACCCCTAATTTTTCTCTCTCTTCTAGGTTTGGATAACGTACAGAGAGGTGAGAGGCAGGAATAGCCTGATCCCAGGAGAGCATTAGGAGGGTGGTTTGGTCTGGCCATCAGAGAGACACTAAAACCCAGTAGCTGGAAGATGAAAACTAGCCTGCAAACAAATTCGGGCTAGAGAATAAGCAACACCTTTAGCAGGAGCCTAATTAGCTCCTGGCACAGGGTGCCAGGGGTTACAGTAGATCTTTTGTTACTGGAGGAGTTTCAGAGCAAGCCAGATGTTCTGCTCACACCCCAGTGTTGTAGTTCAGCCAGGTGTTGGCAGGGGAAGCCCTCATGGTTTGGTGTTTCCTCAGGTTCCTTCCACCCCAAACCATTCCTGCTGAGCCCAGAGGTGGAAATAACTCATCCCAAGGGTCCTGCACACCCCCAGTACTTGTAGGTCCAGTCTCAGGTAGTCCATGAATGCTGCTGCAAAGCACATGGATTCTAAAAGCCCTTTGTGATCCCTTCCTTCAGCAGCCACTTGCTTTTTAGTGCCCATCCTTAGCATGCGAGCCGCAGGGAGAAATAATTACATTTAATAGAAACAGGTTCCCAATGAAGATGTACAGTGCTGTACACAGCATGCTCCTAATCAACAGAAATGTCAGGCCAAAATCAGGGATGAGGAGGATTAAATTCTCCGAGGTGGGTTGTGTGATTACCCTGCTTTTGTGTGAGGCTGTCTGGAGCCACCGCTCTGCAGCTGCAGGCAGGTGTTGGACGGGAAAGACCAAGGGGTTGATCAAAAAAAGGGAATCCCACAATGCTTTTGAGAGCTGCTAATTAAAGAGTTTAATCTCAGGTTGTTTGCTGAGAGGCGCGAGGAGGGGTGGGAGGGGAAATGCCTTTGTTTGGCCACCACACTCCTGAGTGGAGATGGGCAGGACCAGCTCTCCTGGGGCTCAGGTGGGACCTGCAGGTGGAGATGGGCAGGACAAGCTCTCCTGGGGCTCAGGTGGGAGCTGCAGGTGGAGATGGGCAGGACCAGCTCTCCTGGGGCTCAGGTGGGACCTGCAGGTGGAGATGGGCAGGACCAGCTCTCCTGGGGCTCAGGTGGGACCTGCAGGTGGAGATGGGCAGGACCAGCTCTCCTGGGGCTCAGGTGGGAGCTGCAGGTGGAGATGGGCAGGACCAGCTCTCCTGGGGCTCGGGTGGGACCTGCAGGTAGAGATGGGCAGGACCAGCTCTCCTGGGGCTCAGGTGGGAGCTGCAGGTGGAGATGGGCAGGACAAGCTCTCCTGGGGCTCGGGTGGGACCTGCAGGTGGAGATGGGCAGGACCAGCTCTCCTGGGGCTCAGGTGGGACCTGCAGGTGGAGATGGGCAGGACAAGCTCTCCTGGGGCTCAGGTGGGACCTGTGGATGGTGGGAAGGCAGGGCAGGTCTCCCTTGCTGTACACACCACCTCCCCTTTTTGTCACCGTGGCCTCCCTCAGCCATGGGAGCTCTCTGGAACCTGCAGTGGGACTGGAGGAAGCTCTTTGCAGTCCCTGTGTTTCCTCCTCCTCCTCCCCCTGGTACTGAAATTCCTCACATAGCCACAGCGTATGACCCTGTCCTGCTGAATTTTCATGAGGTGCTTGGCAAGCTGCTGTTCTTCAGCCAGTGCACCTACTCAGAATAAAATCCAAGAGACCTTAAACCTTGCTCTTAATTTTTCACTCCCTGGTAAAATTGCTGCATAAGGATATTTGAAGAAGTCATTGCCCCCTGCGGATATTATCACTTAATCTTTTTTTCCCTCTTAATAAAAGCCTGGCACAAAAGTCACTCACTGAAAACAACCGTGTCCTGTGCTGCCAGTGCCTCGCTACAGTATTTTTTAAGATCATTGCTCATAACCACAGGGAGAGGTCTCTGCGGAGGGAGTGAGGAGTAACTTTCTGTTTATGGCCATTTACCTTCAACTGTAATGTATTTAAGAAGGAAAATTGCCACTTAGACTTGCAAAGCAAATTGGCTTGTGCTCAGTAATGGCTTTCTAGTGTCTGTCTAGGAAAAGGTCATCCTGGAGACTCCTGCACTGCAGAACTCTGTCCTGGTGGCCGGAGGGACATGGCATGGCCCCAAGCTGGCATTTTCTCCAGCTATAAAGACCTCAGCACCACCCCCCTCGTGTTTCCCAGGTTTCTCCATCCTCTCCATCCTGGCTGGGATGCGAAGCTGTCCTTGGTGTCTCTTTATGGGCACAGGAGCCCCCCAGAGGGGGGCCAGAGGCACCGTGCTCTGTGTCCCCCTTGCCTCCATCTCCCCCACTTTGCAGAGGCACCAGCCCCCGTGTCCCGCTGCAAAAAGGGCCCGTGCTCCATTGTGATGTTATTAACCATCGCCGTGGCAACAAATACAGATGTTGTGTTTGCGGTAGCACCGTTTCACAGGTCCCCGAGGAGTCTTTACCCTTGAGTGCATTTAGTTGATAGCGAAACCAAAGCGAAGGCAAAACAAGCAGGTTGCAAAAGAGGCACTGGCCTTTCTCACTCCAGTCGGGCTCCCAGTGCAAATTATCAGGTGTGGGAATGCAGCTGAGTGTCAGCCTGCCTGTAAATCTCCCCCACTTACCCATCCCCACAAGTGTAAAACAGGCAGCATTACCAGCTCCTAACAGCCGCTGCCGTGGCAAGTCTGGCACAGCAATTATCCTAATAACTTCAATAGCAACAGCAGTAATGGGAAATGCAGCTCTGTGTGTGTCCGAGGTATTCTCACCTTTATCAGGGATCAGTCTGGGGCAGCAGCAGGAGATGGGAGAGAGGTTTTGTTAGCACTGTGTGAAGCAAAACCATCTCAGGTAATTGTGGTCTGGACTGTGGGCATCAGCCTCCAAATGCAATCCAGAAATCCCTGCTAGGTGCCGAGTGTCTGGTGTTGGACACCTTGGAGAGGAGGTTAAAACCTCCCTGAGGGCTGGAAGGCAAGGACAGGAGGGTGATGGGGGTGTCAAACCCAGACTCTGACAGATAATCCTGGGAACAGGGACCAAGTCACGAGGGCAGTGGCAAGAGCTCGGATTTAACAGGAGCCCTTGTGTCAGCACATTAATTGGACAGGAGAAACTTCCAGTGGTCCAGCTTTGCCTCAGGAGACAGTAGCCTGCCCCTGTATCTCCCTCCTCTTAAAGCTGCTTTGCATCCCTCCAGCACTTCCCTGAGTTTTCCTCTCATCCTGCACCATCTCCTAGAACCTGATGAAGCAAAAACTGGCGTTACCTCATAGTTCTGTAACGTTCCCTGCAGTGATGCCCTGATTCCATCTGTCCACCTCAGCCCAAATGACAGCCAAAGCATTTGCTGCATTTCCTGCAGCGTGCACTGGCAAACTGCGGGATGGCCCCTTCCCTCTTCCATCAATCCATCATCCACAACTCCCTGGAATGATCTCCCTGGTCTTTGGAGCCCGTGGTGTCATTAACCTTGAGCATGAGCAGACCAGTGCAGCTGAATTTGGGCGGGAAAGGGGAGATTTGTGAATGATCCCTGGAAAACACTGAGGAAATGTCCTTGTCAGCAGCCAGAGGAAGGAGTGTCACAGCAGGGGTTGCTCGTGGATCCTGCTGAAGGGATGCCTGGGGCTCATTACAGTGGGAGTGAAACTGGAAGGTCAAAGTGCCATGGGGATGTTTTGGGCTTAGGGGAGAAAAGGAGGAATAAAATGTATTGGAATTGTCTTTTGTCTCTAGAGATTCCAGGCACGGCAGGCTCACAGGGCAAACTTCTCACAGGAGGCATTTCCTGATCCTCCTGCGCAGCGGAATCTGAATCGAGGTGATGTGTGCTCCCCCTGGCACATCTCCCTGGCTGTGATATGGATTTCAAACAAACATCCTGATGAAAGTTTCCATTTATTACAGTCAAACTTTCCTGGCTGCTGTCTCGTGGCCTGTGCTGGGGTTTTCTCGGGAGGAGAGTGTTGCCTTCCCCCTTCCCGGGGCACAGGAACAAGGAACTTGTGCTGAGAGGGGAAGAGGTTTTAAATTTTATGTTTTATGTTCTCTGCCTCCAGAGGGAGGGGGCATTTCCCTTTACCCAGCCTCTTTTTACATCTTGCTTTCTTGAATAAGGGCCTTGTGCTGAGGGAGGAAGAAGTCTTAAATTTTATGGTTTATATTCTCTACCTCCAGAGATGGGGGGCATTTCCCTTTAGCCAGCCCCTTTTTGCATCTTGCTTTCTTGTTGCTGTTTATTTTAGGTTTTCTCATACTCCTTTTCCCTTTAACAGTGAAGTCTCATCATCCCTTGTCAAGTTTGGTTGAGATTCACCAAGAATTTCAAAAGTACTTACGAGACATTTGATTGATGGACCAACAAGGCTGTCAAAACAGCTTAAGGAAATGAGGGTGAAACTAAAGATAATAATTAATGAAATGGATAAGGAGAGAGGCTGGAAGGTTTTCCAGCTGCTAGATCCAGTGGGGATCATAAAGGATCTGGCACCTGGAGTAGAGACTGCAGAAAATGAGCTGAGAGGTCTTCTGCTGAGAACTGTGAGGCAGACAAAGTCTGACAATGTTTTCATCATCTGCCAAATACATTTTTTAGGGAAAAAAGGCAGAATATTCCCCTAGAAGACACTTTGATTGATGTACCTGGAGAGCTGTTATACCTCGGTTTCCTCTGCAGATGGGTCTTGGCTGCTGGCACCTCTTTTCTGTGATGCAGAAGCTGTCAGAGCTCTCAGGAAGGTGACACAGAGGCTGAGGGAGTCCCCAATCCCCCAGGGATTCATGGAGTAGTGTGAGAGACTGACAGGTACAATCCTGAGGATGGTTAAAAGCAAAGGTGGTTGGATGTCAGATCCTTTTCCCTCCAATTGATTATCTTCTGATCAAGGATGAAGGGCTCTGAGATAGCCACAGGCAATGCAGGTTGTTCCAGCCCCTGCACGCTGATGGATCTGAGGTTTGGGGAGACCCTGGGGTCTGAGCCGTGCCCCTTCCAGCCAATCCCTTCCCTGACTGGCTGAGCACCCCCTGCTCTGTGTGGGAGGGCAGCACAGGGCTGACTCTGCCTTGGACAGCTTAATAGAAACCTGAATATTTCCTCTGACACGAAAAGATGTGGAGCTGCTGGAGCCAGTTCAGAGCAGCCCATGGAGATGCTCCAGGGCTGGAGCCCCTCTGCTCTGGAGCCAGGCTGGGAGAGCTGGGGGTGCTCACCTGGAGAGGAGAAGCTCCAGGGAGAGCTCAGAGCCCCTGCCAGGGCCTAAAGGGGCTCCAGGAGAGCTGGAGAGGGACTGGGGACAAGGGACGGAAGGGACAGGACACAGGGAATGGCTCCCACTGCCAGAGGGCAGGGATGGATGGGAGATTGGGCAGGAATTGTTCCCTGGGAGGGTGGGCAGGCCCTGGCACAGGGTGCCCAGAGCAGCTGTGGCTGCCCCTGGGTCCCTGGAAGTGTCCAAGGCCAGGCTGGATGGGGCTTGAGCAGCCTGGGACAGTGGAAGGTGTCCCTGAGGTGGAACACGATGGTCCTTAAGGTCCCTTCCCACCCAAACCATTCTGGGATTCTGTGATTTGTGCCTGTCCCAAGGGCTGGGAAGTGAGGACTCCTGTGAGCAAGAACAGAGGTGAAGCAGCAGGGCTCAGGTAAATGTGTGGGAGTGAGATGGACTGGCTGGGATGGCTCAGGAAGATGCCAGCAAGAAGCAGGAGAGTCCTGGTTTGGGGCTCAGATGCACACGTGGGAGTGTTTGGCTCTGGCTTTTTGGCTTTGCTTTTCCCTGAAACACTGATGAATTCTTTTGGTTTCTGGGAGGCCAGATGGGAATCCCAAACCCTTGGCCAAGTTTTGCAGGAGGAGCCTCCTGCCCTGGCCGTGCTGCACAGCCCAGCCTGGTGCTGCCTGATGAGCATGACAGGGCCTTTACACTCGACACCTGTGTTTATAAATATGGAGGAATTGTCTCAAGCTGGTCAAAACACAATTATTTCATTTTCTTCCCCATTCAGGATTGTTGTTGTTTAGGAATAAATTGCCGCTGCTGATTTACAGGATCAACAAGGACAGCATGAAATGGGCTCAGTGAAGTGATTTTGAATTTCCACTACAATTACTCTTCTCTTCAACCATATGATTCCCTTTTGCTCACATGCACCAGCCAGGGCTGGGTTTGTTTTCTCGCTGCTGCCCTGGGAGCTCTGCCTGCCCTCGCTGTGCAGCAGCCCCAGGCTGAGCCTGCACAAACAAACCTGGAGTGCTAAATTGCACTTTATTCGAGGAAGCTGGCAGAGAAGGTGCATCCCAAAATCCCACTGCGCTGGCGCCAAGGGATGGTGATTCTCTGGCTCCAGCAGTGAAGTCAAGAGTAAAGACCCTGGATTTGTTATGCTGGTGTGTTGCACACAACACAAAGAAATGACACCCACACGCTGAGATGTCAAAGGCAGAATAGAGGCAGTTCATTTACAAACCTCAACATTTATCAAATTCCAGCAGTGACCATGGATTGGAGGAAGAAAATCTTCCTCTTCAACCACACTGGGCAACCCAACAGTCCATCAGCAGTCTCCTCCTTATGAGAAGAATGTACATGTAACGTGGTTAGATGGTACAATAACCAGAAAAATTGTTGATGTAAAATCGTGTCTGACTCCATTGCAAAAGGTAAACACAGAAAGCTAAAATAGAACTTTAGAAAAACTTCTTAAAGAGACAGAGGAGTACAGCAAAAACCCAGACAACACTGGTGTTGTGTGTATCTACTGAGTAAACTCCTCCTCTTCTTGTCCCTCAGTTTCTCTCCCAGTACACCCTGAGTGACATTTTCTGTCTCCACACTGAGCTCCTCACGAAGCCCATGTGCTTCTCTTGGTGAAGCAAGGCTTTGGGTGACACTCTGTGTGTCACCATCAAAACTCCCTGTGGCCCCAAGGGCCCCAGGGAAGGGGCTGCAGACTTGGTAGAAATTCATCTCCCAAGGCTCTGTGTGGCCTTCTCCAGCTCGTTCAGTGTGCCCAGGGTCACACCTGGAAATGGACTAAAAATTCCATGGTCAGGTTGGCAAGTGAGGAATGTTCTCAGGGGTTGGTGCATCACTCGGAGTAAAGAGGCAATTTAAGGGAGCAGAGAAATAATTTGTGAGAATTCAGCTTTCCCTGCTGTTTCTTGGATTAGTTTGCTGTTGGAGAAGGGAGCAACCATTGTCTTTAAGCTCTGTTTGTTCCTTTACATCTCTTACCCCCCTTAAGTCTTTCTTTTCCCTTTACCAATGTCTGCAGGAGCTCTGTAGAGTCCCAGAACGGTTTGGGTTGGAAGGAAACTTAAAACTCATCCAATCCCACTCCCTGCCATGGGCAGGGACAGCTTCCACTAGACCCAGCCCTGTCCAAGCTGGCCCTGAAGCCCAAAGCCACTCTCCTGACCCTCCCATGACACTGGGATGTTGGGATGGTGTTGCTAATTCAGGACCATTGTCCCCTCTTGCACTGTTTAATGAAAGGTGTGTGCTGGGGACCCGAAGTTATTAACAAACCCTGAGCTCTGGTAACAGCACGAGCACAAACCCACGGCAGCGATGCTGAGCTCTAAATAGCCTAATGAATGTGAACATCTTGGGTAATGTGATTTATTATTGACAGCATGAATAGGAAAATAATAAAACAATGTAATGGTTCTGCGAGAAAAGCGAGGGGGTTTTATTATTATTATTCATACTTGGAAGAGTGTTTACACGGCAGGAATGAGGTCAGACTTTTTAAAGAGAGCCACGAATGCCAGATCTCAACCTCCTGCATGTCAGGAGATGTAATCCCCCATCCTGCAAGTTCATTTGCGTGGGGAATTGTGCTCCCCAGTTTCATTAGCACTAATAGACCCTGCCTGTGTCTGAGTGGCTCTGTGAATATTGCAGTGCGGGCGCGATGGAGAAGTGAAGCTGCACATCTTGACAGGGAAGGCGCTTTTCCACGCCTGGCACAGGAAAGGGAGCTGGTGGGGGTTGGGAGTGGGGTTTGTTTGGTTTAACTCAGCCTAAGAGATGGGACTCTGGAAAAGGGAAAGAGGGGAATCCAAAATGCTGCGGTGGTTTTGGTGAGAGAGAAACTGAGGCACAAAGGGTGATGCAGATGATCTGGGATGGGGCTGTTGGCAGAACTTCGGGCTCCATCCAGGGACAGTCCATCAGGACACAGCCTGGCACAGGGATCCTGAGACACAGCGTGGCACTGGGTGTTAGCAGGGATCCTGAGGGACAGCCTGGCACAGGGGTTAGCAGGGATCCTGAGGGACAGCCTGGCACAGGGTGTTAGCAGGGATCCTGAGGACACAGCCTGGCACAGGGGTTAGCAGGGATCCTGAGGGACAGCCTGGCACAGGGGTTAGCAGGGATCCTGAGACACAGCCTGGCACGGGTGTTAGCAGGGATCCTGAGGGACAGCCTGGCACAGGGGTTAGCAGGGATCCTGAGACACAGCCTGGCACGGGTGTTAGCAGGGATCCTGAGGGACAGCCTGGCACGGGTGTTAGCAGGGCACTGCTATTGGGACTGGCACCCCAACACAGCCTCTTCCTTCCCTACCAGTTACCCCAGCCAGTTTCCAAAGGTCCTGCTGTTTTCCCAAGGACAACTGAACCCATCACCTTCCCTCTGTAGTGCCTGGTGCATCCAGAAACTGAGGGAAAGGCTGGAGCAGTGCTGGGGAGGTTATTTTGGAGATCAGGGAAAGGTTCCTCATCCAGAGGGTGCTGGGCACTGCCCAGGCTCCCCAGGGAATGGGCACGGCCCCGAGGCTGCCAGAGCTCCAGGAGAGCTTGGACAGCGCTCCAGGGATGCCCAGGGTGGGATTGTTGGGGTATCTGTGCAGGGACAGGGGCTGGGCTGGATGATCCTGGTGGGTCCCTTTCTCAATCAGGGTATTTCATAATTCTTTGATTCCCAAGAAATATTAATCTGTGGTTTTATTTAGCATTCTGTCTCTTGCCCCACGCAGCAGCACTTCCCGCAGGCAGGACTAAACATCCCTCATTTTCCTCTTTATTTTACATCAGCCCAGCTCCACTCCAAGCCCAATTGGATTTTTCATTACTATGGCAGGTTACGATCCTTTGGATGCTTTTCCTGTAATTTTCATGTTTTCCTTTTAATATTTCTCATGAGATTGAAAGCTTGGGATAAGAGGTGGGAAGCTTTTGCTCAGCACGTTAGAGAGGAGCCTCTGGAATTTGAATGAGGTGAGAGATGCCAGGGCTGGTGGCTGTGGGGATGAGGGGAGGTGATGGAGCTGAGCTGGGGAATCTGCAGCGCACGAAGAGCATCCACAAAACCAGCATTTCTTAGGGCCCAGCAGTGCTAAATCTCTGTGCCTCTCTGACAGCTTCTACTGCCATCAACATCTCCCATGTTTTTCAGCGAAGTAATTCTTTTAGATGCTTCAAATATAGATAGATTTTTGTGTATAGAGGGCTTTTTTTTTTATTTATATAAATATATATATATCTACTGTCAGCTGGTATTACAAAGAGCATAAAGCACATCTCCAGCTCCTGCGTGTTCAGCCTGGTTGGGATCGTGTCAAGGGAATGAGAGGACAAATGAGCCCAACTCCAACATTTCCCCTCAGCAGGGGACACCTGGGGGCTCCTGCTGTTTGAATGGCTCTGGGATGCTGCTGGTAGCTGTGGGATTTCAGGTAATCCCGGATGCTTTGGAGGGGAATATGTGTAACTGAGCATTTATGGCCCCTTATTTCCCTCTGTATGAGGAAAAAAAAAAGCACTCTGGGCTTTTTTCTTGAATTACTTTGCCTGGAGACTGCCAGCTTCTCTGCCTGCATCCCTCTAGGAAGCAGGGGCTTGTGGAACTCCTTTTTATCAGCAAATTAGATAACGGCAATTATCTTGATGATCTTTAAGGTCCCAGCCCAGCCCATTCTACGGTTCTACGGTCTTACTTTGGTGTCATTAAATGCTGGCAATGACTCTCAGCTTCCCCCACCTCCTGTGGCAGAGAACATCATTTCACTTGGCTGCAGAGCCCGAGCCACAGAGGGATACAGTGTCAGTCCACAGGAAATCTCAGCCATGGGACCCAGATATTGCATTTAGATGTAGTTGCTTTCATTAACTCCCTATTTTATAGCGCTCATCAGTCTTTCTCCCCTGCCAGAAAGTCTCCAATGTACTGAGGAATATTCAGGCCTCTTTTGGCAAGCGTCAGAGATAAGTGGATAATAAAACACACCTTGAAAATATTCTCCATCCTATTATTAGCCACTTTCTTATTATACTTGCAAAGAAAAAATTCCAGTTATAAAGCAGCGCACTCCTCTACATTGTCAGTCCATCGTGCTCAGACACTCGCAAAGAAAGTCTTTCAATAATATTCTCACTATTGTTTGTTGATTGGCTCTATTAATCACTTTTCACAGCCTCAGCTACACATTTCCATGAGCGTGCACAGTTTAAACCCCCCTCCCTCCCCGCAGCCTCCTTTTATGCTCCCATGAAACTTTGAGGATGCCTAAACCCCTGCTTCAGCAGGAATGAGAGGAGACAGATCTGCAAAGCTGCCTGCTCTCCTTTTAGCAAGAACAAAAGCTCCCTGGAATAGCAACTGTTATTTACTCATCTCTCATCAGCAGATTTGACCTAATTTTGCTCTTCCCATGCCTTTGTTTCAAACACCTGGCTGCGGCATCACCAGCGGATCCGGCTCTTTTACAGCGGCTGGATTTTCGTGGTGGGGGAGGCTGGCTCCTCCTGGAAAAGCTGAGCCTGCTGGCCTGGGTGAGC
The DNA here is from genome assembly GCA_017589585.1 of Phylloscopus whistleri. NCBI lineage: Eukaryota > Metazoa > Chordata > Aves > Passeriformes > Phylloscopidae > Phylloscopus > Phylloscopus whistleri. Next base: position 496,240 of record JADMLD010000744.1, on the reverse strand, counting down.
CCTGCAGATCAGCCCCCAGCATTTCACTTTTGGGGAGCCTTTCCTTAGCACCCTGACGTGCCCATGGTGGGTGCTGGGCAGCAGTGACTGCTCAGCCTCTGGCACGACTCTTCAAGCTCAGTTTGGCTCAGGTGAGGGCACCTGCTGCCCATCAGCTCCTAAAAATACACCCAGACCACGATTTGTGGAGATCCCAGCTCAGGTAAGGGCTCAGTGCTTGCTGGTGGGCACCCACCAGGTGGTGTTTACAGCAGCCCCCAGGGCAGGAGCTCTGACTTCACCTCGAAGCTGCCCGGAGGGGCCCAGCCACAGATTTGTCCTGACTTTCCATTTAAAATAGCCTCCAGCCCTCCTGTGCCAGTGAGGAGGCAGCGGGAAGGGAGATGCACTGATGAGAAATGCGGGGGCCCGAAATTCATTTTTCAAGGATGGCAGCAAAGCCAGTGATTTATCTGCTGTCACCGCGGTCCGAGCAAACCTTCCCCACCAGGTGAGCGATGCAGGAAAGGTAACTCAGCAAACACAAAATACAACAAAGTCCTGTCAAGCTTCCTCACCTAGAGATGACTTTTATTTTCAGCCCTGAATGTAATTAACAGCACTGACTTGAGAAAAGTAATGAACTCTCTCCCATGCGGTCTCTGGGATCTCTTAGCCAACTTCCCGTGCTCTTTGCCTCGTGCATTCCCCATCAGTTTTCCTTCTGTCATCTCTGATTTATTACCTTCAGAGCAGGATCTTCATCCCCAGGGCTCAGCAGCTCTGAGCTGGCTAAGAGAGACCTTTGGTGTCATTGGGACAGACCCACTCAGGCAGTGCTGCAGCTTTTGGAAGTTTTGGGTCCCTTGAGGCACTCATCCATCCTTACCCAGCCTTCTCTACAAACGTTTCCAGCAGATGTTTTGGCTCTTTTAGAAAAGTTATGTGCCGTGGAAGCCACCTCTCCCTCCCTCCATCCATTTGGGAACCACGGGGCCCTCCAGCCAGCAGCTTCCCTTGGCGTGGGGCAGCCACAGCCCTGCCCACCCACAGCCAGGGGGGAAAGGCCAGCCAGGAACCTGGGAAAGCAGCACAGCCAGGGGGCAGAGAGGATTGGATTTACTGAGATATACTTACTTATGCTTCATTATTTATATATATATATTATACTTATTTATTTATATATACTTACAATACAGTATGTATTTATATACTGTCCTTTCAGACCGTAGGGTTTGGAGGTGTTTGTGCAGCCAAGGTTTAGAAAGGAGCTGTACAGCCAGGGAGGGGTGTAGCCCTGGTTCATGCCTGTGATGTTTGGGTTTCTCTGAAACTCCTTCCCAGAGAGTTTTCTGCCAACAAGAGACACCTTTTCCTAACCGTAACCTTTGTTTACATTCCTTTCCCTAAGAGGGACTTCTTCTTGATGTCCCTCTGACTTGACCAATGTGATTGAAGAATTTTGTCTTTCTTCCACCCATTGGGTTGTTCTCTGTAGAACAGCATAAAGGGAAGAAATTCCCAGAAATAAACAGAGTCATTGTCAGCCTTCTGATTGGGAGTCTGTGTCGTTGTGATCTTTAACAGTGTCAGAGGGGAATGCCCGTGGAGGCTGGAGAGGGACCCCGCTCCTCAGTTTGAGAAATGCAGGGCCCCGAAATTCAATTCTGCAGCGCAGAGAGGTCCAGCCTTGTGTGAGGTGGAATTCTGCCTCGGTGTTTTTGGACCTGCAGGGTTTCTGCTAATGGCAGGCTCATCACAGGCTTTGTCCTCTATCCCCATGGTCCTTCCAGCAGCACGAAAGCTTTTTGCAAGGCGTTCCTGGGAATGGCGTGTCCCGGAGGTGAGGGAGGTGAGCTGGGCTGGGAGGAGGTTGGCACATTTAATGCACAGCCCTGAAGGGAAGTCCAAGGTGTGACTGTGCTGTTGTCGAGCTGTAGGAACTACGGAGAGATCCAGGGTGTTTGGAGGTCATGGCCAGTGTAAAGGGTTTTAGTATTAAAGGTGTTTTCCTGTTGGTCTCTGTTAGGGTCTGACACTCAGAAATCCAGGTTAGTGTTTCCTGCTGGCTGCATCTCCTGTGCCCAGGGAGATCATGGAGTCTGTGTCTCTGCCTCTGGAGATGTTTAAAACCCACCTGGATGTGTTCCTGTGTCACCTGCTCTCTGTGACTCTGCCTCAGCAGGGAGGTTGGGCTGGATGATGTCCAGAGATCCCTTCCAACCCCAGCTGTTCTGGGATTCTGGGATTCCCAGAGCAAGGCAGACAGACCAGCTGAAAGTCTCGCTGGAAAATAAATTATTTAGTGCACCCTCAAATAAAACCAGGGGTCTTTGCTCTCATACTGTTACTGTTTTCTAATAAAGGTGCCAAGAAACTGTTCTGCCTGGGGGGTCACTGCTGGTGCACGGAGATCACTCCCCTCTCCAGGCAGATTGGGAGGGAGCTGCAGGAGCCCGGGGCTGCCATCCTTGCTGGGTCATCCCTGGTCAACAGCTTAGCTGGGAAATCAATCAGAAAGCTCAAGATGCTGTCAAATAAGGCTGGTAATTCCCTCTGTTGTACCCAGCAAATAACGGGACTTTTTATACATCCATGTTGGGCTTTTCCATCCAAAATTGAGAAAGTAATCACCTGCCTGTGTATGGCTTGAAGGAAATTTCCAGAAGCTTGAAGGCGAAGGCCACGGGCTCTGCTCAAATTTTAGATTATTTTAACTACAGTGATTTTCCCCTCAGTCTTTTTTTTTTTTTTTTTTTTTTTTTTTTTTTTTTGGGGTAGTTTTGGATGGCTGAGTTGTTCTTGACCTCCTGCCTCGAATTCTCATGGTTTGTTACTGCTCGTCGTTAAAGAGCCGCTGCGCTCTGCACCAGGATCGATGCAGCTCAGGCCCAGGGAAATGAATCCTGTAGCCAGTCAATTCTAATCACTTTGGGACCCTTCTGAGTGCATGGAAGTTCTATAAAAGCAAGCAGGACAGTGAGATGCACGAGCTCTTTCCAAGTGCCCAACAGGTGTGGATAGTGATTGCTGTTGAAAACCTTTCACCTGAGGCTTGGCTTCATTATTAAAATTATTTCAGAAGTTCCCCAAGACCTTCTTTCTTCCTCCTCAGTAGCAGCACAACCTGGGATTGGACTGGGCTGTTCTAATGCCACAAATCTGGTTATTCCATTTAATTACATCTGCTGAGAGGCGCCTGAAGAAGGCACAGGTCCATGTACACCCTATTTGCCTGGGTTTAATGGAAACTCCAGTTTTGCAGTCTAACTCTCTCTGTTCTCCTTTTTTTTCTCACTGTTTTGGGTGCAAAGCCTGTGCTGAAGTTTGGGTTCCCAAAGCTGATTTGGGGTCTTTATTGCCCTACTCAGTCAAAAATCTGGAACAGCCTTGCAGTTCCCCATTACCTTTGACATCCAGGGCCTGGAGTGACAGGACAAGAGGGAATAGCTTTAAGATGAAAGAGGGATAGATGGGATTTTGGGAAGAAATGCTTCCCTGTCAGGGTGGTGAGGCCCTGGCACAGGGTGCCCAGAGAAGCTATGGCTGCCCCATCCCTGGGTGTGTCCAAGGCTGGTTTGGAGGGGCTGGAGCACCCTGGGATAGTGGGAGGTGTCCCTGTCCATGGCAGGGCTGTGGAATGGGATGTTCTGTAGGATCCCTTCCAACCCAAACCATTCTGGGATTCTGTGCTGAATTTTGTGAGGTACCTGCTAATTTATTAATGCTCCACTCACTTTTATTAATGCTCCTAATGTGCCGCTGACAGAGCCAGGACTTTGGGAGAGGGGATTGTTGTTATCTAAAGGAAAGGTTATATTTTACTCTGAAAAGCAACACAAACCAGCGCGAGACTCGCGATAAATCACGCGCTCAACATCACCCGGCTGCGATGGAAATTAATGGGAGTTGCAAGGCAAAATTCCCCATCATCTCCTGCAAATCTCAACTGGAGTTTGTGTTCTCAGCCTGGCTGCTGTGTGCAGCCCATGCTCCCACACTCGTTCCTCATGGAGAAAGGGCCCTCCAGCAGCCTGTAAAGTTTATGGCGAGATGGAAGCAACCGGAGCTAAACCGTGAGCTTTTTGTCACCGCCGAACGCAGCCACCCCGGGGCTCGGCGGGGCCCACTGCCTGGGAGAGAGAGGCAGAGACAAAGCAGCAGAGTCTTCAGTCACTCACAGAAGATGCAGAGCTGCTTCCGAGCGAGGCAATAACCGTGGAGTTGCTCTCCTGACTCTAATAACCCAAATGTTTCCAGGCACTGGGCTGTAGCTCATCGGGAACGGAGCTCCTCCAGCTCGGCGTGCTCAGCACCACGCCGGAGCACCAGAATTGGGAAAGGTCCTTAATGAAGCATTAATTCATCCAGCACCGCCTGCCTGCTCACAGAGGAGGCCACACGGTGTGTCTCTGCTGGAGGAGCCTCTCTTGTTTTTGCTTTTCCTTCTCTATTTTTTGCTTTCAGGAGCTGTCTTTGCAGGTAACGAATTCAGCGCAGGTGGCAAATCACCAGATCCTGCCATGCCCATGGCTGCTGTAAAAAATTTAAGACGTCAGGTTCTGTGAAACTGCCTGTAATGAACCATCCCCTCGTTGCCTGCAAGGAACACGATGTGGGAGGCTGCTCTCCCTGGCACACGTGCACGCTCCTTCTTCTGGAGTTACCTCACACCAGCGTTGGGGCTTCTAAAACCTCTTTGATTTCTTCTCTCAGAATGCAGCTTCTGCTCAGATTTCTTAAAAGCCGAAGAGAACATAAAGGATCTTACTGCCAGAAGCATCACATCTCAGATTCCATGGAGATATTTTCTATTTATCATATTTTTCTGTGGGCTTTTTGAACCCTGGTGGTACAGCAGACAATGAAAAGGCCAAGCAAAAATGCCTAGAAATACAGTGAGGAGGAGAAGAAGTCATAGAATCATTGAATCCTGGAATGATTTGGATTGGAAGGGAATTTAAAGCTCATCCAGTCTGACCCCCTGCCATGGGCAGGGACACCTTCCACTATACCAGGTTGCCCCAAGTCCCATCCAGCCTGGCCTTGGACACTTCCAGGGATCCAGGGGCAGCCACAGCTTTTCTGGGAAACTTCTTCCAGGGCCTGCCCACCCTCCCAGCCAAGAATTCCTTCTCAATATCCCACCTAACCCTGTCCTCTGGCAGTGGGAAGCCATTCCCTGTGTCCTGTGACTCCTTTCCTTGTCTACAGTCTCTCCCCATCTTTCTTGTCAGTTCTTTCAGGCTCTGGAAGGCCCCCATTAACTCACCCCAAAGCTTCTCCAGATGAACACCTCCAGCTCTCCCAGCCTTCCTTCCCAGCAGAGCTGCTCCATCCCTCTGACCATCCTGGTGGCTCCAGCAGCTCCAGGTCCTTCCTGTGCTGGGACCCCCGAGCTGTTGGCAGCTCTGCAGGTGGGGTCTCACCTGAGCGGGGCAGAGGGGCAGAATCCCCCCCTCCCCTGCTGCCCACGCTGGGGCTCAGCCCAGCACAGGGGGGTTCTGGGCCAGGGCCTGTCCAGCTCTCACCCACCAGCACCACAAGTGCTTCTCCCAGAGCTGCTCTCCATCCCTTCATCCCCAGCCTGGACTGATCCTGGGGTTGCCCTCACCCAGGTGGAGCACCTGCCCTTGGCCTTGTTGAACCTCATGAGATTCCCCAAGGCCACAGCTTGAGACTGTCCAGGTCAGGGCAAGGATGGAGGGTCCTGGCATCTGCTCTGCTCAGTTTCTGTTACCAAAATCAGTTTAGAGGGGAATCAGTTTTGTCTTTCTGGGCTTTCTTTTCTCATCTCTCCCCTGTTAGGACGCTGTGCACATGTGGTGGAGACTGTTGAGTAAAGGCAGCATATGGAATTAGGATTTCTCCCTTTAATAACGCTTGAGCTGATAGCAGATTGTGTTCTCTTTATTTTCCCCTCTCCCACAGAAAGTAAGTTGGGGGTTTTTTTAGAATGGACTTTTCAGCAGGAGCTGTCTGTTTTTCATCAAACATTTGAGTGTAGCAAAGAAAGAACATATTGCTAATTTTGGTCAAAATTTGATGGCTCGTTTTTAGACCAAGCATTCCTTGCTTTTCAGACCCACCAGCTTGGAGCACAAAAAGGGACTGTGGTGAAATCCTCAGTGCCTCCACTGTGTTCTGCTGCACTTTCTCGTGGAAGTGAATTTCCCAATGAGCTGTAAACCTCCGTTCCTGTTCCCCTCCATGAATTATCTGGTGCTATTCCAGCACCTCGTGGCAGAGCACAGGCAGTGAATAGGCACTGTCATGAAACACTCCAGAGCTGTAATTAATAGCTCAACCTGCAGAAAGAGCTTAAATTTAGAGCTGCAAACTCTTGTGATGCTCTGCCTGGAGCAGGGACTTCTCCCCGTGTCTGCTGGGTGACCTGTGCATGCAGCTTGGCTTTTCTTCAGGATACAGATAAGCATTTGTGCCAATTCACAGCCAGAAAATGGCAAGGAATTCCATTCAGATTCAAGCAATATGGGGACTTTAAAAGGAGCAGCCAGGGCATGTGTTGATGTGATTCCAGGGTAGAAGTTAGGAGGATGAGGGGATTCAGGGATACAGGACAGCTTTTGCTTTATTCTGTCAGGAAAATGAACTGGTTTTCCTAAGAGCTGGGAAGGGGACACACTGGGAAGTGCCTGTGGACTGACTCATCAAGCACAGCTCTGTTTGCTCAGAAATGTGATGTCTCACCTGTGCCAGCCTCATCCTCAGTCCCAGCCCTGCCCGTGTCTCTGCAGAGTGAGGAGCTGTCCCTGCTTCTGCCTCTGGCTTTTGCACCACAAGAGCAGCAAGGAGATAAAAGTGCCCACTGTTTCTTGGGAGGTGGCATGTGGAGCCCAGAGACCCCTTCCACTGAAAGAAACAATAAATCCCAGCTCTGGGAGCTTGCTGGAGCACACCTGGTTTGCTGTCCCCTCCCTGTGCTTTGCCCTAACCCCATCCTGTTATCTGCTCATCCTGAATTGCACAGGAAACATTCATGTGGGAAAACAATCCTTTCACCAGGCCAGCTGAGAAAAACAGCTATAATTAAAAACAATGATACACTGGGCTTCAAGCAGTGGTCTTTATTTCCCGTCAGGCTGCCAAAGACCAGGCCAATTAATCTGTTACAGGTGGGAGTTTATTTTAATATCGTGTTGAAAGTCAACCAGGCTGTTTGGCTTCATTTTCCACCATCTGACTTGGTCCTCCTGCCCTCTTGCCTTCATTAGTGGGAGACAGTAAAGAAAATTACAGTCTATCCCACTCAAGGCAGCTGTGCTGGGAGGGTTTTCAAAAAGACAGAAGTAAACACCAGTGACCTGGCAATTACTGGAGCATTGTTTATTCCAGTACTAAATGCAGAAGCCACAAACCTGTTAAACTGTAGGAACATGGAAACCCATTATAAGGAAGATTAAAGCAGCTAGCCTTTGAAATAAGACTTTGTTTTGTTTCAAGGTGGTGCACACAGGATTATTTCTTTCTTCCTGATGCTTTTAACTCTCCCCTCTGTAGCACCACACGTAACTCACACGGAGGGATGCGGATGCTCCGTGTGTGGAGGGACATTCCCAGACAATTAGCTTAAAATAACCTTCCCTGGCTGCACCCTCAGGCTGGAATACACTGAACTGAATCATATTCCCCGGTTTGACAAAGCAATTCATTAGTGGGCAAGCACAGGGTGATGGTGGATCTGGTGGCCAGGAGAGATGGACTGAGGAGCCGGTTGTGTTCACCTCCGAAATCTCCTTCAGCTGCGGGAGTGGGAGGTGAATCTCGGCAAACAATGAAGCGGAATTCATTCTGACTTAAGTACCTTTTTAATGCTCAAATGCATGAATTATCTTCCCGTTAATTGGAGGATTTGAAATATCAGTGAGCATATGCAGAGCCTTACCTCGGCTGTTCCCGGGGAAAGGGTAAAGGCAGCGAGGGCCTTGCAGGGAGATGGGGGCTGCGGGCACGGCTGCAGCCAGGGCTGCCACCACGGGAGGCTGTGGCATGCAATGGGCAGCAGTGCTTGTGCTCTCAGGCCTCCCCAGCATCTCTCCAGCACGCTGGGGACCTCGGAGGCTGGGGCAATGCCTGGGAAAAGTCACCCCTTCCCCCAGGGTGAGCAGAGGCCCTGCTGTCTCCTGCGAGCTCTGCAGAGGGAAGCTATGGCTCCAGCAGTGCAACTGCTAGGAAAGCTCGGCTGCAGGTTTGAGGGGGCTTGTTCCTGAGAGAGAAAAGCAGGGTTTGTCTCACCCTTTCCTTACCTTTGTGCAGAAAGCCTTTCATTCGAGCTCCTGCTAAGGCTTTGTTGCTTTGTCTGCTGGGAGGAAAAGAAGACCCTGCGTCCCTCCCTGTGCATCCTCCTCACAAAGCCCTGCTCCTCCTCCCTGCCAAAGGAGCTGCTTCCCGTGGCCAGAGCTGATCATTTCCCTCTGTTCCCTTTGCTGTGGATGTGTAGCACTCCTGCCTTTCCCTGATCTGGAGACAGCCCAGGAGCATTTCCCCATCCACTGCGCTTTCATTACTCAATTTATCTGTTCGGTGGCTGCGGTGAGAATTAGTAATTAGCAGTGCCCTAATCCTCAGTAGCTCGCTTGATTTGACTGGAGTCAGGGCCAGATTTTAATCTTGGTTGTAGTGGTGTAAATCCTCAGTCAGCTTCAGCAGAGTCAACCCAGGCTTTATAACAGTGTGAGCAAGATAAGGGTCCTCTGTGTCCCTTCCTCCACCCCAGCTCTTGGAGAGACTGAGTCAATATCTACCCCCACCCTCATAAATCTGTATGAACTTGGCCAGTATTCCCCTAGGGAATGCAAATCAAGATGGGATTTTTCCCTCCTTTCCTTTCAACAGGACTATCTCAGGAAAATATAAATCTAAGTATTAACTTGAGCTGCCAGCCCAGAGGGTCATAAAATGAGGGAAAATGGTTCTGACATTAACTGGAGTGCTCCCCAAAAGAAAGGAGAAGCTGAGGTTGGAGGGGGGAACAGCTGGCAGTGGTGATAAGGCTCTGCTGGAGCTGGGGGTGTGCAGCTGCACCTACTGCTGCTGAGGCTGGCTGGAGCTGTAGATAAAATGCTGCTTTAACCAGCAGGAGGGATGGTTAGGTGGGCTCTTGGTGCAGGAATCTGCCCATGGGACATGGATGTGTCACAGGAGAGGTGTGGAGTAGGAAGACACCTCTGGGTGTGGTGGCTTTCAAAAGGAAATGCTCCCAAGGTATGCTGAATTGGGATGGTGACAGAGCAGAGGCATCCACCAGCCAGGCTGGGCATTCATCAGTAATAATTTTCCATCCTGGCTCAGCTGAAGTCCCAGAGAAGAGCAGGATGCCTTAGGAGGAGAGCTGGAGGGCAGCTCATGGAGCAGGGATGGGGAGAGACCATTGACACCCAAGGCTTCCACAGATGGTCCTTCCAGTGAACCATCGATGTCCTAAAGCCCTGACCAGCTCCATTATCTGCTGCTGCCATCCACATTTGGATTTAACAACTCAGCAGGCATTAGCATGTCCAGGCAAGGCACTGAAAAGCACCTTGGTTTGTTTGTTAAAGAGCATTCTCCCCGGATCTCCAGCTGACAGAGCCCTTGGAAGGTTAAGCACTTGCATCCCAGTTCATATTTCCTTGCTCCTTATAAAAAAAATTACCCAATTCATTCAAGTCATGGATTTTTCTGCAGCTGAAGCAGTTTCCCGGAGGAAGTTGTCATGCAGGCTCACAGTTATGGAAATGCCAGAGTTATTTCTGACACCAGTAAATAATAGTTCTCTATGCACTGACACTGTTTTCTTACCTTACCAGGCTGGGGCTGGAGCCGTGATTTAGATGTTTGCAGCTGATTAGCATTTTTGGGACTGTGGTAAGCAATTTGTGCAGTGTGTTTCAATCTTATTTTATGCACAGGAAGGAGGGAAAAAGTGATTAGTGCTCTTTGGAAAGAAATGTCTGCTAAATTGTTCTGATCAAGGTAAATCAAGGCATCCCATGGAATGATCTGGGAGCCAGTCCTCCCCCGAAGCTACTCCCTGTTTACAGGAGAATTAAGACCTTGTGGTTTTGTTTGCTGGGTTTTTGTGCCATTTCTGCCAGGGAAAGATCTTTCTCCTGCAAAATCTCTTTTTTTCTGAACCAGGGAAAATAGGATCTGACCTCTTCCATCAGGAGATTGCAGTGGATGCAGAGGGCTGAAAAATCCCTCAGGGAAAGCGCTCCTGCCTCTGCCATGGTCAGATCAAACATAACCCTGGGCAGAGGAGCTTTGCTCAGGAGCACCCGACACAAGTGAGGAACAGCACCAAAGAGCTTGGGAGCCTGCACTGTTTGGTTGGTTTCTTTGCCAGTGGATGCTCTTTAATGCCAAGTTTTCCATGGCTGTGCGTGGGGAGGGTTTGACTGAACAGCAAGTGCATCACCAAGCCCGTCTGACAGGACCTGGACTAGGTTTGTCTAAGAACCTGCAGCAACTGAGATTGTGCAGAGCTATATTTTTATTTTATTTCTTTTTCAAGAAGCTGTTTCTAATGTCTTTCTTAACATTTCCTTGCTGCAATTTAAGCTTATTATTTTTTATCCCATCTTCTGTGGACACGGAGAGGAGCTTTCCTCCCTCCTGCCACTGGTTGTTTCTGGGTTGGGAGATTACTCCTGTGGCTCTCTTCAGTCATCTCTTGTGCAGACAAAATGGCCCCTGGTGGCTCACATAGGTTTTTTTTGGGGTGTTTTCCTGTCCCTGCTGGCACCTGGACCCGCATCCCAGTCCCTTCCATGGATGGTGCTGCTGCTGTGTTGGAGCTGAGCAGGGTGCAGGGATTCTGAGTCTCCTGCAGCTCCTGCTGGGCTTTGGGCAAAGGAAAAGCTGAGGGTTCGTGGCAAGGGGAGATACAGGGAGTCTGTTTCCAGCTGGAGCTGGGAAGCTGGGAGTGCACAGGAGGTGTTTGTGGGAGGCCCTAGGAGTAGTCCCGGGGTGCCCCGAGAGGGACTGGTTATATGGGCAGGTAGTGACAGCACGAGGGGAAGGGTTTCACACTGATACAGGCAAGGTCAGATTGGATTTGGGGAAAAAATTCCTCCCTGTCAGGGTGGGCAGGCCCTGGCACAGGGTGCCCAGAGCAGCTGTGGCTGGATCCCTGGGAGTGTCCAAGGCCGGGCAGGATGGGGCTTGGAGCAACCTGGGACGGTGGAAGGGGGTGGGACTGGATGGGCTTTAAGGTCCCTTCCACCCCAAACCATTCCAGGATTCTGTGATTTCATGGCACATCCAGCCCTCTCCTCTCACAGGCATCCCCATCTCAGGGCTGAGTTTGCAGAGGTACCAGAGCCTGGGCTGCAGCTGATTCAATTCTTTGCTGGCATCACCCAACAGCACTTTCAAGATCCTCTTCCAGCACTTCATCCTTGTCACAGTTCAAACGCTCTCACATTTCCCAGCTGAAATTTATTCCCATGGCAGGATCAGCCCAGTTAGGGGCATCCCACAAGCCCCACTGCTGTGCTGAAATTAAAGGACAGCGTGGTAATTAATGCCAGGACTTCTGCACCCCAGGGCCATTTGACCCTGCTGAGAGGTGGGGATGTAAAATTAACTCAGAGCTCTGGCTTGGGCTCCCCTCTGGCTCCAGGAAGCTCCTCTCCAGCTGGAAGGGAGGAGCTTGGTGGTGATTGTTTGAGATGAGAGCTATTCCTGCAGCCTGGCTGTCCTGTGAAGCTCAGCTCCATCCTCTGCCTCCCTCAAAGCACCCCCACCAGTGTTCATTTTTGAGTCCCCCTGCTCTGTCCCTGAGGCAGTGGAGCTGTGGCTGCTGTGGCTCCCTGGGTGCCACGGGGGCTCTGGGCACCCCTTTGTAATTATCTCGGGTCCGACTGCTCATTTCCAGCAGAACTTTAAACATTGCTCCCTTTCATGTGGCACAGCTTTTTAATTTCCCTCCCCTAACAGAAGCAATTGTTTGTGTTGTAAATGCCACATTAGGCCCTGTGAAATGGAGATGGGATTGATTTTCATTTCAGAGATCTCACAGCTTGCCCCAGAACTTTTCCTCTCGCTCGCCGGTGCTCAGGGAGGCGCGGGGCCCCGGGGGTCGGGAACGGCGTGTGCACGTGGGGCGTGCAAACACCAGAGTCCTCCTCCAAACGTGGGGCATGGAATAGTGCAATACTTTGGGTGGGAAAGGGCCTCAATGTGGGAACTGACAGTGGTCAGAAAATAGATTTCTAGGCTCCAGGCAGTGGCTTGGGCCCTGTGAGAAGGCTGAGCACACAACACTCTCATTCTGGCCTGGGGAGTCGTGGGGAGGAACCCAAAACAATCCCTGTAAACAATCCCTGTAGATGGCCTCCTCCTGACACCTGGTGTTTTCCAACTTGTTTGCTGGCAAAGATGTTTGCAGAGAGGTGTAGGCTGTAAATGACCAATCCTATTCATTGTATGGCTAACTCTGTACAAAGGGCCTTTCTCCCAATAAAGTCTTTGCTCTGTGCCCTCCAAGAGGATTGGAGTCTACGTGTTGTCACATGAGCTGTCCCAAATTGTAACAATGCTTTAAAACCCATCCAGTTCCACCCCTGCCATGGGCAGGGACACCTCCCACTGTCCCAGGCTTGCTCCAAGCCCTGTCCAGCCTGGCCTTGGGCACTCTCAGGGATGGGGCAGCCACAGCTGCTCTGGGCAGCCTGTGCCAGGGCCTCAGCACCCTCACAGGGATGAATTCCTTTCTAATATCCCATCTAAATCCCAGCTCTTTCAGTTTGAAGCTATTCTCCCTTGTCCTGTCACTGCAGCCCCTGATGAGATCCCCCTACTAACCCAGTTCAATCCAGGACTGTTACAGCTTCCAGGACTCAGTCAAGGAGCTGCCTGGTGCTTTCTTTTTTCCTGAGAGGGATGCTTGGATCAAACTCTCCCTTCCCAACTCTGAGCCCAAGTCACCCCATCCACATGTCATCCAGTCCTTGGCATGTACCAAGGGTTTGCTCCTGGTTGCTGCATGTTCTAGTGGGGTAAGCCATGGAGATACTTCTTCTTTAGGTAGGGATGTGATGGAAACTCCATTTGCCTCACCTGTGTTTGCAGGATCAGGACAAGCTCTGAGGAAAAGGAAGTTCTGTGTGTCACCTTCCTGCTGAGAACAGGTGGGATCATCAGTCCCCACTGTTCAGCTCCTGTCACCGAGGCTGGGAACACAGCCTTGGAGGACCCTTGGGGATGTAAAGACCCCGCATGTAGGGAGCAGAAGGAGTTCTGCCCAATTTACAGGGCTGCAAGGGTGTGATTCCCTGTCCTATCTTAGCCCAAGCAGTAGGAGTTGTGGAGGTCAGGGGTATTTTTTGGGAAGTTGGTCCCCAAACTGCACAGAAGTTCCTCTCAGCTGCCACAGCTCCTTCTTTTAACCAAGTGCTCGTGTTTGATCACCCTGATCCCAATGGATCCCAGGCAGGGCCCTCAGTGATATCACAGTCAGTCATCCCAGCAACCCAAAGGCTGAAATGTGTTTGCATCCCCCATTTCTCCAGGAATGCTAGAAAGAAATCAGCTCATAAATAAAGAGGCTTGAGCACAGGAAGTTCATAAACACCAGGGCCTGTTGAAACATTTGCTGCCAACAATTCATTATTTTATAGAGGGCAAAGGGAAAAAAAAATGCACGATTCTCCTATCACCTTAAGAATGAATTAAAAGAAGATATAAAGCAGAATAATCTGTCCTCTTCCCCAAAATGCGTTTTTGTAGCAGACTTCCTCCATTCCCATGTAAATACAAACTCCCCTCTGGCACTGGAGCTGGATCCGCCGGCGTGAGCGCAGAAGGGAGGCAGGAGGATCCAAGTAAGTGGCATGAAGACAATTTGCTTGGACCGGGGAGGAAGATGCACTCTGACAAGGATAGATGGAATGAGGTTGTTGCCAGAGAAAATCTCAAGGAATTGTGAGCCAAGTTGGGGGGAGCCTTGGATGCAGCGAGCATGCAAATCTCCTTGTGTTTTTTGGTTTTGAAGGAGTAGCGGAGCAGGGGAGGAGGGGGGGAGGAGGGGGCTAGAAAAATCCAAAGAAGCTTTGTCAAGTCTGACATTCCTTTTGCATCCAAAAGTGGGTATTGATTTTCCAGCCGTGACTGCTATAAATGAGAATTTCTGTGTCGCAGCTCAGGCCCCGCGCTCCTTGTGTTTCTTATCTCTTTAAATATGATTACCTGCACTTCACGGCTTCACGGGCAAAATCCTAATGAACTTTGCCAGCCCAGGCAGCCCCGTGTGCGTGAGCAAATGAGTTCCACCAGTTCCCCCTGCTCTGTCTCCGGGCTACAGGTTTATTGACTTTCCGCTAATTTTCTTGTCAGGGTAATTCTCCCAATCAAGGTTTAAAACAAACTGGGAGGTTACTCAAGTGCTGGTGGTTCAAGTCCGAAAGGTTTTTTTGTTCTGGTTGAGAGGCCTTTGAGCATTTTTGTGTTATTGGGGGGAAAGGGATGGGGTGAGGGGGTTGGTTTTGGTCTGGCACAAAGCTCTTTGTAGAGGGAGTGGGTTGTTTGTTTAGAGCAAATCCCTTCTTCCATGCCAACATCTGCTGCTCTGTATTTGCTCGCAGGGGAAACTATAAAAAAATAGAAAAAGAAAGAAAGAAATAGATTATTCCCACTGCATCAACCTACAGGCATCTGCTGGCTGCAATTTTCTTCAATTTCTCGCCGTGAAAAGCAAGAGCGTTCATTTTGTAAGTGCTGCTTTTGTGTGTGACCTATATTTTGAAAACTGATGGGGTCACCACCTCCCTCCTCCCAACCTGTTGAACCAAAGAGTCTCCAAGATCTGTCCTAGATTATATTTATCTCAGAGATTATTTAAAAAGCAAGGTAGCTATTACTAATAAGACAGTGTTTTTCTGGTGAGGTTTGAGTTTTTGCTTTTTTTCCCCTTTCCCCTTTGGAAATGAAAATCCCAGCCTGGCTCCACCTGGCCAGGAGAGTGCTTCCCTTCCTGTCTCCATCCTTCAGAGCTGATTTAAAAGCACATAATCTTCCTCCACTCATCATCTCCTGACCCTCTTTGATTTCCCCCCCGTGGGTTGCTATTACGCTGGCTGGCAGCAGCCGGGAGATGTCGGAGCCTGTCAGGTGGATTTGAAGACATCCCATTTGTGCATATGGATACACACATTTCAGCACTCCAGTTGCTTAATGACACATCTCATTCCCCTTTGATTGGAGCTTGGAAGCAGCGCAGGCAGAGCCAGGTGAGCTGCAGCAGCCCAGATCCATCCGTGTTCAGCACTTCCTCTGCTCTTTATCGACTTTGGGGTCTTTTTTATTTTCCCCCATCAGAAGTTCCTTTTTTTTTTTTTTTCCTTCCCCTTTAATCTCACTTTCTATTAAAAGTCTTCCCAGAGCTAATGTAATAAATTTAGATCCAAAGCCAGATGCATAGCAAAACTTTTGGCAGAGAATACTCTATCAGAAGACATTGCAAATGAAATATGCTTCCCCTTGGGGATTATTCTACAGTTTAATTTAATTTGATATTTCAAATTAAATTAATTCAAATGGTTATGCAGTTTCCAGGGAAAACAGACTTCATTTATGATGTTCTGCCACCAAATTGTTTTGCTCCTATCATATATCTTGTATTGTTAACTGGGAATGATAAGTAGTGACAACGTAGGATTTTTTCATGCCCTTTGTTTTGCAATTCCCATCCTAAAGGGAACAGAAACATCTCCTTGTGCAGCGGT
The DNA here is from genome assembly GCA_017589585.1 of Phylloscopus whistleri. NCBI lineage: Eukaryota > Metazoa > Chordata > Aves > Passeriformes > Phylloscopidae > Phylloscopus > Phylloscopus whistleri. The sequence goes on along the minus strand of JADMLD010000744.1, from coordinate 480,533 downwards.
TTCTCTGTGGGGTTATTCCAACATTTCCACTGAAACCTTACTGTGGCTGAAAATTAGATTTTCATCAAAATGTGGTTTAAAAAAAAAACAAGATTGTGTTTGTTTTGAGAAGGTTTTGGGTTTGTGGGACTCCTTGCCTGGTTTCAATTTACAGAAGGAAAAATAGCAACTCTTTCTTTGGGATTGGGGTTTTGATCTTCCAGGCTTTGCGGCACAGCAGGAAGGATGTCAGGAAAAAAGTCTGAGCTGTTTTTCTAGCTTATTCTGTTGGTTTGGGATTGGTTTGGACACCTTTTGGGATTCAAAAGCAGAGCGGGCAGGACATTGAGGAAGCTGATTCTGCCCCTCTGCCCCGCTCAGGTGAGACCCCACCTGCAGAGCTGCCTGCAGCTCAGGGGTCCCAGCACAGGAAGGACCTGGAGCTGCTGGAGCCAGGCCAGACACAGGGAAATGATGACAGGGATGAAGCACCTTTGCTGTGAGGAAAAGCTGGGAAATTTGGGATTGTTCAGCCTGGAGAAGAGAAGGCTGCAGGAGACCTAATTGTGGCCTTACAGAACCTGAAGAGATCCTAAAAGAGAGCTGGAGAGGGAATTTGGACAAGGGATGGAGGAACAGGACAAGAGCAAATGGTTTCCCACTGCCACAGGACAGTTACATGGGGTATTTGGAATATCCAGTATCCTTTCCTGTGAGGGTGCTGAGACCCTGGCACAGGGTGCCCAGAGCAGCTGTGGCTGCCCCTGGATCCCTGGGAGTGTCCAAGGCCAGGGTGGACAGGGCTTGGAGCACCCTGGGACAGTGGAAGTCGTCCCTGCCCATGGCAGGGGATGGAATAAGAATTTTAAGGTCCCTTCTAATCCAGGCCATTCTCTGATTCTCAGTTTTTCGGCAAAAAGTGATTTTCTTTTATCAGGGGCAAGCTGGGGGAATTTCTGCCCTTCCCAACCAGACACAGCTTCACCATGGGCACAGTTGAGGGGGTTATGTTGCACTTGAAGAGGGGGGGGGCATTTCCTTTCATCCTTCAGCAGCAGGGAGGAACTTCCTAAAAACAACCCAAACCCCAAACCTGGATCGTTTTGCCTTTAGTGTGCCCCGCCTGGAACAGGACTACTGATGTTGTACCAGCCCTAAACCAGCTTCCCAAGACCTGTGTGGACTCCCACGGGATTCCTTTATCATCATCTTACCCAGCTTTTGCAGTGAGTGATTGATTTAACATGGCTTTTCTCCACAGGCTCTGATTATCCAGAGTCATCAAGGAACTTGCTCCAAACTCTGAAGTACATTAAGACAAGGTAATTCAGGGAAGTCTTTGCATCTGGAAATCTCTGTAAGCACTTTCCTATCTGCTGGCCTGTAGAAAAGCCATTACTCTCGACAGGGGAAAAAAATATTGCTAATATCACAAGAGGCTTTGGAAGAGAACATAAAGCTGGTTTCATTTTCCAGTCAACTGAGATCTAATATTTCCTGTACAAGATGTTGAGATGTTTTAGAAAAAGGAGCAATGTTTATTTGTCTAAAGCACCACACACACACTCACACAAGTTCTGTATTGTGCTTGTGGCTTTTTTTCCATTGTAAATGGTTTTGCAGGGAGAAATCTCTTTCCCATCCATCACAGCCAGTAGATTAGAAAAATATAAATATCATCTAAAGAGAATTCCTACAGAATGCACAGGAGAGAAATGACAAATGCAGCATCCCTGGCGGTGGGGAAGGCTGGGGTCTGGGTCAGAGATAGCCTCGTTGTCTCCCTGGCTCCTGGGGATTTATTTGTTACACTCTCCTGGGACAAGGCTCCCAGAGTGATATTTCTTATCAGACATGTCTTTTGGGCTGGTCCAAACCCATTTCATTGAGCAATCTGCCATCAGCAAAGGAAGGTTGGTCAAAACATTATTTTTTTTCCCCTTGGAAGTGCATCCATTTGGGGGTTTTTCTCATTATTTTCCAAGTCCTGCAAGGATTTGTTCCAGAGTAGCCCCAAAGCACCCTGGGGAGCGTTGGATTTCAGTGCCCCCATGGTGCTGCTCTCAGCCAGGAGCCTGACAGCCAGGCTGATGCTCCAAGCTTTTGTCTTCTGAGCCATGACTGTTCCCTAACCAGTTTTAGGCATGATGGGAGGCAAGTCTGTGCCCTGGAGAGCTCATGGATGGCTGGATGTGTGTGATGAGGGAAAAGCTGCAGCTACAGGGCCAGGGCTTGGAGTGAGAGAGGACCCTCCCTTATCACTGTGGACAGCCCAGCCTTCAGAGGTGGCTGAGCTGACCGTGGGTGGCTGTGGGGGTCAGTGTCTGACACACAGCCCTGCCTGGCCTGGGACACCTCTCCCTGACCTCAGGAGCATCATCTCTTTGTGTTGAATACATCACTACAGCTAAAACCTGTGATCTGGGAGGCTCTGTCTGGCTTCAAAACCTGTTGGGGGTGAGCCTGCTGCCCTTAAGGTGTTCAGGAGTTATTGATGGAAGAACCTTTGGGGGCCGAGTCTCAGCTCTGGCAGAGGCGAAGGAGAAATCATTGTTTAAACAACCCCCAGGGACTGGGACTGGTGGTGACCCAGAAACAGTTTATTTTTTTTATTGCTTTCCATAGCTTCCCCAGGCTAAAGCTGTCTCCAGTAAAGGAAAACCAGGTTGTTACTGGGGGAGTAAGCAAATTAGCAGATGAGGGCAAAAGCTGAGCAGAGTCGAGGACCTGGGAGCTGTGACAGCTGAACAGCAGTTGTGCCTTTCTCTCTTTTAGTGTCCCACTGATCTGTAGCCCCTTCCCCAAGCAATCCACTTTTTGTTCCATTTTTATACCATTGTTTCAGTATTTCAGGGTGAAACCAGATGCTGACTCTTCACTGAATGGCAATTCCACTTTCAGCCTATGGGATGCTTGGTCAAAACCAAACTGATTTCTTAATCACTGAAGGATGTTTTCAGGAGCTTTATTGTTCTTTATCATCTCAGCCACTGTGTGGGTGTTCACTGGCCAGGCAGGTTTTCCAGCCTGCTCCCTATTCCAGGGAATGCTGGGGGTAGGAGCAGGAGGGGATAAATGTATTCTCATTCATCACTTGGCCTGAATAGAGACCACCACCATCTCGATCATTGCAGGGTTGAATTTGGGGTTGCATTGCATCAGTCTGGCCCTCAGCCTCCATGCCAGCCCTTCATGCCTGTCCTGTGGGAGCTGCTCATTCCCTGGGGGATGTTCCAGCTCCCAGTCCCACCCCGCCAGTGGCTGGGCCAGCACGAAGGGGTTTGTTCACTTGTTTGCTAATTGGATTTTGCACTGAAGTGAGCTCCAGAGAGCTGCACCTCTGGCCAAAATCTGCACGGTGTTGACCCCAGGCCATCAGTACTAAAAGCACAAGCCGTGGCTTGGAGGGCTCCAGGAGATCTCTTGTCATCTTGCATCAGTGTGAGCCCTCACACACTCCTGAGCACCCAGCACGAGCAGGGAGCAGGACAAATGCAGTGGTGGCACAGATGGAGAGAATAAACAAGTCTTTGCCCACGTTATTGGGTTGCTAATGAGGAGAGACCTCATCAACCTCCCAGCCATCTAATTTCTCTTGGCTACCATTTCAGCAACAGCATTTCCTGGCATGAAGCAGCTCTGTGAGGGAAATATTTCCAATGGGAAAATGAGGAGTTCTCCCTTTGCCCCCTGTCTCTGATATCAGAAATCTCCTTCAGACCACAAGTCTTCTGGAGAAACACTGAAGTCCAATCCCAACTGCGTGTCTCGATCGAGCTCCCACACTTCCACTGTGTGCCTCCAGCAGCATCCCAAGCCTCTGTAGGATGGAAGAGGAAGACTTTCCATCCTCACCCTGCAGCTCTCATTTCTGGTGCTGCTGCTCAAGCCCAGAGCATTTGGGTTTGTTTTTTTTTAACCATAACCTCACTTCCATGTAAGCAGAGTTGTCTTGGAATTCAGCCACAGAGCTGAATTCACCAGTGCCCCTTTCGAAGCTCAGACAGCCCCATCCCTCTGCCAGGAGTTTTCCTCCTCCCCGTGCCACCTGGAAGCATTGGAGTTGTCCCTCTCCCCAAACTGGACACAGCCCCCAGGGCTCCACAGGAGCTTCTGCCATTGGTCATGTTGCACCAATATCTCTTGCTCACCCAGCAGCGTCTCGACTCACAAACTAATTAAAGTTCATGTCACACTGGGAAGATGCAAAATGCTCTCTGAGCGCTAGATGTTATTATTTTAAGCTTCTCTTCTTTTTCCTGAGGCGCAGCAACTCCCTGAATCCCAGCTGGCACACCACATCCAGCCACAAAACACCGCTAATTGGGTGTTTCTCCTGTTGACCTCATTTCTCCAGCATACTTTGGCTGGGTTTATTTCATGGGTTTTTGGGGAATTTTTTTTCAAGAGGGCCTGGAAACCAGAGAAACAGAAACACTTTGCTGAGTGTCTTGGACAGTCTTTGGTCGTTCCTCTCCTCCAGACTTTGCCCTGTTTCAAGGTGTGACAATGCTGCTCTTCACCCATCATCTTCTGTTTTACATATCCAAGGAAGTAAGAGGCAGAGGGAGATGGGAAGAAGGAGATCAAGGAGAGAGTGATGGCTTTGGAAGAGGTTTTATTTGGAAGAGGTCACAGACCTCCAGTCTAGGCAGGACCAACACTGTTGCTCCTTCCCATCATAAGGCATTGGCAAGTCCATCATTCTTAAGAAGTATTCCTGGGAGAGGATTTGGATACTGAAGGGTGGCTTTTGGACTGATTCCTCCTTCACAGGAGAAGGTGACTTGTGCTATAAACGCTGTAAAGCTCAGCCAGGTTCTGGGACAGCTCCTGCCTGATGAACGCGCTCAGTTCATTAGCGACGACTTTGTTCAAGTGTCCCTGGCCTGGTTCACCTCCCAAAGAATTGAGGAGTCTCCCACTAATTCCTTAATTGTGTTATTGGGAAGGTGCCTCCTCAGTGTCACCTTGCAGAGGTGGCAGGTGGGAACTTCTCCCTGATGTTCTCCAGGTGGCTTCTTTCCTTCTTTTGGTGTTTGTGAAAACAGATTTGATTTCGTGTGTGGGATTCTGCCCCATCCACCTTCCCTGGCATGAATTCATCATGCTGTTTCCCCCACACCATTCATTACCTCCTTAAGGATGAACGCAGAGAGAAAACACAATTAAATGCTGCTTTGGTTAAATAATACCTTGGAAAAAAACAGAACAATGGCTTGAAAAATAAGGAGAGAGTGAAGATCGCACAGTTTGAACTAATGATGGAAATTACCTCGAGTTAAGTTGGATTTTAAATCAGAGGTTTGGGGGATTGTATTTTTTACTTTTCTTTCCAGTGAATTATGACAAATATAGAGGCCTGCTGGATGGATGATTAGATTTTTTTTTTTTTCTCTCTCCCATCCACATTGAAAAATGAAATATTTCTGTAATATTAAATCCATCCAATTGATCAAAGTGTGGTGTCAAAAAATGTTGTAAGCGCTTCTCCTCATCCAACCCCTTCAGCAACTGCAAACCAGAGACCTTTTCAATCCCTTTCTGGAGGCAGCTGGAGGTTACCTCTGCCGAAAAGAGTCTGTGCAAGGAATGAGTCTGCATTTCTCCAGCACATTCCCACAGCAGGGACTCGCAAAGGGCTGAGGATTTGGCACACAGAACAACAGCACATGTCCTCAGCTTTGGGGTTGGTCTCCTCACAGGGCCATAATCTGTCCTAATACAGCCCTGCCTGTGGTGGGGCAGGAGTGGGGGGATGAGGTGAGAAAGGGAATCTTTTCTTCTCTGGCTCAGCTTGATGAGTAACCACTGGGAGATTTATGGGTGTTTCCCCTCCCCTTATGTTTTTCTTTCCCTGCTTACTTTCACTGGAGAACAAGAAAACCAAACAAACCAGAAACCTCAAATATTTGGTCACTGTTTGAGGAAGCAAACACAGAGTGTATCCAAACATTTGGAGAGGTGGGAAGCTGGGGCATTGCACAGCGGGATAAATGCAAAGCGTGTCCAGAAAAGAAAGATTTTTTGGAAAGCTGTCAGTGAGGAAAAGCTGAGAGGGTTGGGGGTTGCTCTGTGTACAGAATAAGGGATGGTTTTCTTCAGTTGGATACTGTGGATAAGTCTGAACAGTCTTCCAGTGAAGAGAGGAGAAAACAGTTTGGTTTCAACAAGAATGCTGAAAGATGAAGAAAACCCCCACTTCTGCTGGGGTGGTGGGGTGTGAAACAGGGAAGGTGGAGTGTTATGGACTCACCCTCATCAGCAGCTTCATTAGGAACAGGTCATCCAAACACCTGTGGTTGTTTCCATGCTCTCATCCAGCCCCTGGAGCTGCATGGAGAGTGACCCAATGTTCCTTTAATTCTCAGAATACAATTCTCCAGCGCCTTGTATCGCCTTTGGTTCTGCTGTTCTGACATGAAACTCTGGTTGTCTTCAAAAGGAAACCACGGGGGAAGAAAAGGACCCATCTGTTGCATCTGTTTGCATATCAGGGAAGGTGTTTGCTCGCTCCAGGAGGACTCATTTATTCCTGTGGCTGCATGGGGACGTGCTCAGAACTTCCATAAAATGTGTGAGGAGCAGTGAGTGCTGCTTCATCTCCTGGTGGATGAGCAGCAATTTCAAAGAGCTAAAGCAAGGACTGAAAGGCTCCTGTTCTCTCACTTCGTGTCTCAGTGTCCCCCAGCTCCTGGACACTCATAGGAGATCAAAAGGTGGAAATCTCCACTCTCCCACACATCCCTTTGCTTTGGGAGCTCTTTGTGCTCTTGGCTCACCCTCCTGAGGGAAAATAAACATTTTCCTCAGTTGCACAAATGGACACACAGGTGTAAAAGAGATGAAGTCACTTTTCAGAAAGTCACCGACAGAAATGAGGGAAAGGCAGGGATCCCTCCTTCCCTGGCACAGCCCCTGGTGAACCTCTGGATAACCCAGGGGAGGGTCTCAAACAGCTCCACAGAAGTGCAGCAAAGAGATGGATTGCTGCAACTCTGCTGCTTACCAAATTAGAAACAATTTAAGGATTTAAGGATTAAGCACCATTAATTACTGCCCAACAAATGCTGATCTACAATGGAGCACTTGTGGAAATGGAGAGAGAAGTTTCTGCGTGAATACTAAATGGCTTCATTAATGCTCAGTGCAATTTCATTGAGTGATAAATTAATTAGCTTGATGCTCCAAGAATTACTGAGCAGGACCATGGGCACATGTGATGAAGGGACAGCAGGGGCCCAGTGTCCCCTTGCCTGGGCAGAGCAGCTCACACAGGTGTGGGACATGCCAGGTCAAGGGAAACAGAGTAAAGAAAGAGGAAATGGGGTTTCTGAGAGGAAAAACCCAAAATGCTGATCTGGATTTCCTCATCTGGGTTCTGTGATCTGGAAAACACTGGAGGTTCCAGAGGTCAGGATGAGCGCAGTGAGATCAAGGTCATCACTTTCCTGTTGCACCTGGAGGTGATGCTTTACCCTCCTGCTGTTGTGCTGCTGGTGGTAGGTTGGTCAGACATCATCCCTGCTCCTTTTATTTCTGTTCCCTCCATCCTCTCTGTTCAGCCACAACCACGGGGCTGAACAGACCTTCCCAGGCACTGATTTCCTTCCATGGCCTGTGCTGAGTGCTCTTCCCATCACTTAGCAGGATAAGGGAGGTTGGAGTTTGCATCCTCCTTACCCAACGCTTGTGGCAAACACTTGGGGCATCCCAGGTTCCTTGGAATTGCTCCAAGGGCACGTTTACCTGGGCCTGGAGAAAGACTTGGTGCTTCCAAAACCTGGGAGAGCCCCGTCTGGCGTGGCAGCCCAGCGACGCGGTGACAGCTTGAGCTGGAGTCTGCTCCCCGGCAGCACTTTCTCCCCGAAGCAGTGGAGGAGGAGGAGGGAGCAGCATCCAGCCAGGATGTCTGGCAGTGAGTAATTTCAGTTTCTCCTCAGGCTGTCATGCCATGACAGCTGCCTGGGCAGAGCCTCGCCGCCCCCCTTCAGCACGTTACCTGGAGTTCAGCATCGGATTTCTGTCCCTCAAGACTTTTTAGCCGCCCGTGCCGTCGCAGCATTATTGATTGCTCACCCAGCCGTGGCTGGAGCTGGATTAGGTGTGAACACAGCACTGCCCCAGCAGGCCCAGAACAGGATGCTCAGAGCCTCCTTTCACCAGCCATTCTTTTTTTAGCTCTTCCCTGCGTTGCTTTTTGGCTGCCTCCTGTGCCTCACTCTGTGCCTCACTCTGTGCCTCACTCTGTGCCTCACTCTGTGCCTCTCTCTGTGCCCCACTCTGTGCCCCACTCTGTGCCTTGCTCTGTGCCCCACTCTGTGCCTCACTCTGTGCCTCACTCTGTGCCTCACTCTGTGCCTCACTCTGTGCCCCACTCTGTGCCTCACTCTGTGCCTCACTCTGTGCCCCACTCTGTGCCTCACTCTGTGCCTCACTCTGTGCCCCACTCTGTGCCTCACTCTGTGCCTCACTCTGTGCCCCACTCTGTGCCTTGCTCTGTGCCCCACTCTGTGCCCCACTCTGTGCCCCGCTCTGTGCCCCACTCTGTGCCTCTCTCTGTGCCTCTCTCTGTGCCTCACTCTGTGCCCCACTCTGTGCCCCACTCTGTGCCTCACTCTGTGCCTCACTCTGTGCCCCACTCTGTGCCCCGCTCTGTGCCCCACTCTGTGCCTCACTCTGTGCCTCACTCTGTGCCTCACTCTGTGCCCCACTCTGTGCCTCACTCTGTGCCTCACTCTGTGCCTCACTCTGTGCCCCACTCTGTGCCCCGCTCTGTGCCCCACTCTGTGCCTCTCTCTGTGCCTCTCTCTGTGCCTCACTCTGTGCCCCACTCTGTGCCTCACTCTGTGCCTCACTCTGTGCCTCACTCTGTGCCTTGCTCTGTGCCCCACTCTGTGCCCCACTCTGTGCCTCACTCTGTGCCCCACTCTGTGCCCCGCTCTGTGCCCCACTCTGTGCCTCTCTCTGTGCCTCTCTCTGTGCCTCACTCTGTGCCCCACTCTGTGCCTCACTCTGTGCCTCACTCTGTGCCTCACTCTGTGCCTTGCTCTGTGCCCCACTCTGTGCCTCTCTCTGTGCCTCACTCTGTGCCCCACTCTGTGCCTCACTCTGTGCCTCTCTCTGTGCCTCACTCTGTGCCCCACTCTGTGCCTCACTCTGTGCCTCACTCTGTGCCCCACTCTGTGCCCCGCTCTGTGCCCCACTCTGTGCCTCTCTCTGTGCCTCTCTCTGTGCCTCACTCTGTGCCCCACTCTGTGCCCCACTCTGTGCCTCACTCTGTGCCTCACTCTGTGCCCCACTCTGTGCCCCGCTCTGTGCCCCACTCTGTGCCTCTCTCTGTGCCTCTCTCTGTGCCTCACTCTGTGCCCCACTCTGTGCCTCACTCTGTGCCTCACTCTGTGCCTCACTCTGTGCCTTGCTCTGTGCCCCACTCTGTGCCTCTCTCTGTGCCTCACTCTGTGCCCCACTCTGTGCCTCACTCTGTGCCTCTCTCTGTGCCTCACTCTGTGCCCCACTCTGTGCCTCACTCTGTGCCTCACTCTGTGCCTCTCTCTGTGCCTCACTCTGTGCCTTGCTCTGTGCCCCACTCTGTGCCTCTCTCTGTGCCCCGCTCTGTGCCCCACTCTGTGCCCCACTCTGTGCCTCTCTCTGTGCCTTGCTCTGTGCCCCACTCTGTGCCTCTCTCTGTGCCCCACTCTGTGCCTCACTATGTGCCTCACTCTGTGCCCCACTCTGTGCCCCACTCTGTGCCCCACTCTGTGCCTCACTCTGTGCCTCACTCTGTGCCTCTCTCTGTGCCCCACTCTGTGCCTCACTCTGTGCCTCACTCTGTGCCTTGCTCTGTGCCCCACTCTGTGCCCCACTCTGTGCCTCACTCTGTGCCTCACTCTGTGCCTCACTCTGTGCCCCACTCTGTGCCTTGCTCTGTGCCCCACTCTGTGCCTTGCTCTGTGCCTCACTCTGTGCCTCACTCTGTGCCCCACTCTGTGCCTCACTCTGTGCCTTGCTCTGTGCCCCGCTCTGTGCCCCACTCTGTGCCCCACTCTGTGCCTCTCTCTGTGCCTCTCTCTGTGCCCCACTCTGTGCCTCACTATGTGCCTCACTCTGTGCCCCACTCTGTGCCCCACTCTGTGCCTCACTCTGTGCCTCTCTCTGTGCCCCACTCTGTGCCTCACTCTGTGCCCCACTCTGTGCCTCGCTCTGTGCCTCACTCTGTGCCTTGCTCTGTGCCTCACTCTGTGCCTCACTCTGTGCCTCACTCTGTGCCTCTCTCTGTGCCCCGCTCTGTGCCCCACTCTGTGCCCCACTCTGTGCCTCACTCTGTGCCTCGCTCTGTGCCCCATTCTGTGCCTCACTCTGTGCCCCACTCTGTGCCTCACTCTTTGCCCCACTCTGTGCCTCACTCTGTGCCCCACTCTGTGCCCCACTCTGTGCCTCACTCTGTGCCTCTCTCTGTGCCTCACTCTGTGCCTCACTCTGTGCCTCACTCTGTGCCTCTCTCTGTGCCTCACTCTGTGCCTCACTCTGTGCCCCACTCTGTGCCTCACTCTGTGCCTCTCTCTGTGCCCCACTCTGTGCCTCTCTCTGTGCCCCACTCTGTGCCCCACTCTGTGCCTCACTCTGTGCCTCTCTCTGTGCCTCTCTCTGTGCCTCGCTCTGTGCCCCACTCTGTGCCTCTCTCTGTGCCTCACTCTGTGCCCCACTCTGTGCCTCACTCTGTGCCTCTCTCTGTGCCTCTCTCTGTGCCTCGCTCTGTGCCCCACTCTGTGCCTCTCTCTGTGCCCCACTCTGTGCCTCACTCTGTGCCTCACTCTGTGCCTCACTCTGTGCCTCTCTCTGTGCCCCACTCTGTGCCCCACTCTGTGCCTCACTCTGTGCCCCACTCTGTGCCTCACTCTGTGCCTCACTCTGTGCCTCTCTCTGTGCCTCACTCTGTGCCCCACTCTGTGCCCCACTCTGTGCCCCACTCTGTGCCTCTCTCTGTGCCCCACTCTGTGCCCCACTCTGTGCCTCACTCTGTGCCTCACTCTGTGCCTCGCTCTGTGCCTCACTCTGTGCCTCGCTCTGTGCCCCACTCTGTGCCTCTCTCTGTGCCCCACTCTGTGCCCCACTCTGTGCCTCACTCTGTGCCCCACTCTGTGCCCCACTCTGTGCCTCACTCTGTGCCCCACTCTGTGCCTCACTCTGTGCCCCACTCTGTGCCCCACTCTGTGCCTCACTCTGTGCCCCACTCTGTGCCCCACTCTGTGCCTCACTCTGTGCCCCACTCTGTGCCCCACTCTGTGCCCCACTCTGTGCCTCACTCTGTGCCCCACTCTGTGCCCCACTCTGTGCCTCTCTCTGTGCCTCTCTCTGTGCCTCTCTCTGTGCCCCACTCTGTGCCTCTCTCTGTGCCCCACTCTGTGCCTCACTCTGTGCCTCTCTCTGTGCCTCTCTCTGTGCCTCACTCTGTGCCTCACTCTGTGCCCCACTCTGTGCCTCACTCTGTGCCTCTCTCTGTGCCTCACTCTGTGCCCCACTCTGTGCCTCACTCTGTGCCCCACTCTGTGCCCCACTCTGTGCCCCACTCTGTGCCTCACTCTGTGCCTCTCTCTGTGCCTCACTCTGTGCCTCACTCTGTGCCCCACTCTGTGCCTCACTCTTCCCCAGCACACTTGCAGTGCCTGTAAAAGTTGTGTGATTTCGTAGCTCTGAGCAGGTCCCTCCTTGCCCCAAGGTTTGGGTTCCCTCAGCTCATTTGGTTCCCACTCCTGAAGGCAGAGGGTGGGGAATGGCAGAGAGAGACTCTGTTCCTCCCTGCCAAGAGGAGATTGAACAGTGAGGAGGTGTTTGTGCCCCTCCATGGCTCTCCTCATCCCTCTCCATCACTCTTCTCCCAAGCCCTGCAACAAAACCCATATTAGGGACACCAGCTCTTATCATGAAACCATTGGAACTCTTGTCTTGGTGCAGCCTTCAAGACTTAGCCCAAATATTCTGGGTCAAAGAGGGGTGGCTGTCCAGGATGCCCAAGTGGAGGAATGCAGGTGGATGTGGAGACTCCTCTCTGCTCTGAATAGCCCTCCCTGGCTCCTGGTCCTGGCCTAGCTCACATTTGGGAGCTCACAAACGAGATGAGCCGAGTTTCTTACATCCCCCATCCCTCACCCTGGCCATGGAGACGTGTCTGGATTGGCCATTACAGACCAGGGAAGGAATATCAAATTAACAGCCCTCCTGCTCACAACATGCAGAGCTCACACCAAAGTTTTCCTAACATAATGAGCTGGTATAAAAGCAGCCACAGGGAGACATCCTCGGCTTTATTGGGCTGGCAGAGCCAGGCGCAGAGCTGTGCATTCTGGAGTGCCATCTTCTGGCACCTGCAATGTGAACTCCTCGCATTGCTGCCTGGCTGAAGCAATCTGGGAACACAGAGCCGTGCCAGGCACGAGGAAAGAAGCGGATTTCCAGGATTTTCCAGTGCATCCTTGAAAGATGCATGGAGTGCAGATGCTTTTTTTTTTTTTTAGCACCCTCCCATCCCTTTGGCTGCCGGGTACCTGCCCGTGCCAGCGCGAGGAGCCGCGCATCTGCACGGAGCTGGTATCGGCTCCCCACGCCAGCTTGGGAAGCATCTGTTTCCTGGTTTATTTATCCCCTCTGCAGGCACCACGGGAGGATAATCTCAGTGACATGCCACATCTTGTTTACAGCCGGCCCCTGAAAAGTTAGAAGTGCAAGTTGTGGGGTGGGGAGGAGGCGGGGGAGGACGCGGAGCTGCGCACGCTGGGGACCGAGAGGGGACTTCGGGAAATGTATAAAATATTAAATGACATCGTGGCAAGGCACAGACAGGGGGAGAACAATAATTAAAGTAAACAGCACATCAAAAGCCTGGCTAAAACTCGCATTTAAATTTCAGGACGACGCAGAAACGGCTCATGTAGCCGTGTGTAAATGTGTTTCCAGGAACCTTTTAAGAATATTAACAGTGATGGAAGCAGAACAGCAATGATTCAGACTTTATGTTATGTGACAATACAGGAGGCCACCAGACTCCTGCTTGGATGTTGGCATAAGAAAGCTGATGAGAGCCTGGATCTTGCCAGAAGAGCAGGTTTCTTTCCAGGGAAAGTGAGCAAGAATGGAGCCTCTTCTCTTGCCAGGCACATGCAGGGTTTCCTTCAGCCCCACGGGGGAACTGCACCCCTAAAAATTAACATGACAGGGCTTCTGTGGGTTTGTTCCCTAGATCCAGTCCCACATTTTATCCTGCTGTCTGCTTCCCAGGCTTTGTCTTAATTAGTTTTAAACATTCCTGGTCAGGTTCCTGTGTGTTCTTGGTCAGGATCCTCCAATATGTTGCTTCTGTCTTGACTCTCAGTTTGCTTGCAGCCACCTGGTGTGGCCTCCTCTTCCATTCCAGCCTGGAGCATGTGGAATCACCACACCTGAGGCCTGAATACAGCAGAGAACATAATTAGAAAACTCAGGTCAGGCCCGGAGCCGTGCGAGACAAGCTGAGCAGCCCCTTCCCTCCCCAGCACATTTGAATTAAGGGCCAGAAATCAGTGTCAGATTTGTCTGGACTCCAGCACTGAGCACTTTTGGGCTATAGAGCAAATCTCTTAATTATTCCCCGTGCCTTTTGCCCTCTCCTGTACAAGGACTACAATAGCTGTGTCCTTGGGGAGCCCGAATTCTCCTTAGTCCTGATAATACCGTGATTTACAGAGGATTTCCCAACGAGCCTTCAGGGCACGGTGTTACCTAATGGAAGTAATTAAAAGGCATTGGGAAGTGACCCCCTGAAAGTGCAGGCAGCTGCAGATGGAATGAGGGGATTTAGAGGCTGCAGAGAGCTGCAGGAGCACGTGGCTCTGTCCTGTGCCACCGTGGGCTCGGAGTGGGGGCTCAGGAAGGGGAGGCCAGGAGGGCCTGAACAGGAACATTTCAGGTGGTTTATTTTTTCACTTGGCTCTGTATTTTCACGGGGCCTTTTGGATGTTTCAAGCTTAGGAGGTTCTTGGGGGACTGCATGAAGGTTTAACTTCCCACAGGGTTCAATTTTCCATTAGTTGAAGCCTCCAGACTTCCCTGTTTTCTTGGAGTAGTAGAAAACGCTTCAAATCCTTCTGTGCTGCAGCTCCCAAGCTGCTGTTCAAAGGAGGGCATTCACTCCCACTGACAGCATGGAGCTGTGTCAGGAGAGGTTTAAGCTGGGTATCAGGCAAAGGTTCTTCTCCCAGAGGGTGCTGGCACTGCCAGCCCAGGGAATGGGCACGGCCCCGAGGCTGCCAGAGCTCCAGGAGCTTTTGGACACCACTCCAGGGATGCCCAGGGTGCAGGGCCAGGGGTTGGACTCAACGATCCTGTAGGTCCCTTCCAGCTCAGGATAATCTGTGGTTCTCTGATTCTATGATTTATATTCTTGGGGAAACTGAGGCATGGCATGGGGGGACAAGTCTGAAGGGGACAATGCCCATTCCTGGGGTCTCCATGCTGCAAAGGGAACCCTGCTGCTCTCTAAGCAGGCAGGGAACAGTGCTGGCAGCTGGGATGAGCCTCAGGACAGCTTTACCCACGAAATATCTGTGTTGCTGCTCCTTCCCAGGGCACTCGAGTGCAGCCAGCAACGGGAGCCCTCCCTCCCCAGCACCAGATGGACACCACTAACAATTTCCAGGCATGATTGTCTTCAAAATATTCCAGTCCCTCCTGGGCTATTTGCATCCCAAGCTCACAGGAGGCTGGTCCCACGTCCCAAGGACAAGCACTGATGGCCCAAACACTTTCTTCACTAAACTCTTTGGCCCTCAGTACAGGAAAGCATACCTTGGTTTTGGGAACGAGCAGCTCAAAACATATTCAGGCTTTTTGGTGCCTGGTGAAAATCCAGTGCCACACAAAGCCCTTTCCCAAAGCCATTGTAGGTTTAGCCAGGACAGGATTTCCCTTTTTTCCCCCTTGCACAGAGAGTGGCTGAGGCTCTCGTCAGGATTTTCCCAGCATGCAGATGTTGTTGTGACCTAGATGCTTAAGCATTCATTTACTGCTGAAGTTTTGCATTTAGAGGTCTTAAGAGTTCAGATTGTGGGCTGTCTGGAAAGCTCCAAAAGCGAAAAATACCGAGGGCAGCTCACGAGTTCCAAGAGAAAAGCGATTTGACGTTCCTATGCCTCCATTTATTGGCAGCCCACAATGAGATGTAAAGAAATGTCAGAAATTCCCATGTGCACGTTGGTTTGGATCGGGAAAAAATTGCTGTTCACCTCTGCCTGGAGGCTACGAGTCGCTCTGCTAATGCAGAAGGCACTAAAATGACCCCTTTGTTTCTCCTATGATCGCTTCTGATAGCGCGCTCTGCCAGAGATATCATATCTTTGATCTCTCCGCGCTGATGTTAAGTCTCTCTTGAGTTCAGTAGCATCTCCTTGAGATTAATACTTCATGGCATTCTCAGCACCAAGCTGTCCTAACCCATACATCACGGGATGTCACGCTTCGCACTCGCCTCTGCCTCAATGACTTCACACTGGCACCGTAAATAACCCTTGGCCGGCCCCGCCGCCGCCGTCCGCCTGTGCACAGCTCCACCAGGAACTCTGCGGAGGTGAGGAGGGAAGGGATGCTCCCCTGGCCACAGCAGGCACTGGGATGGCCCTGCCTCCCTCCCCGCAGGGAGGAGGGTGCTGGGATTTTGCCGGGGTTATTCCTGATCCGTCTCCGGGCGGAGGGAGGGATGGTGCGTGGCGCGCGCTTATAGGGAGTGACAAAGCGATGTACCCCAAGGGGACCCATCTGCCAGCCAGCTCCTTCCACATCCCCTCCGTCAGGCCAGTGAGGAGAATCACTGTCTGCTTCGCATTCCACTTTGGCTCCGGCCTTTCTGCTCCCTGCTTTGTTTTCCAAGGGCTGGGCGAGCAGAGCGGGCTCCTTCAGCAGGACAGGCTGGGTGTACAAACACCTGCCCCCTGCTTTGGGAGGTGTGTGAAGTGCTGCCAAACCCCGGTGCTGCAGCCCTGCAAAAGGCACCAAAATTCAGCTGCAGCTGACTCAGAGCCCTCTGACGCCCTCTGATCATCATGGGAAGCTACAGGTGCAAATCCCCTGCCTTGCTCAGAGCAAAAGAAGGAGTTTTAAGGGAATTTAGAATATCACATCCAGCAGATGTTGGGGTTCTTGAAATTGCCAGTGTTGAGCAGGATCTGGCAATGGAGCAGGCTCCAGGCTGCTGAGGCCTTGATGCTCTTGGGATTGAAACAAGGTCATGGCAATGATCCAGACAGAGAGCAGTGCAAGTCCTGGTCTAGGGCATGCTTGAGTATGAGGTTGGGAGACGTCCCCAGGGCAGGAAATCTGCTGTGGTCTGAGTGGTCTGGAGTGAAGAGGTCTTTGCAAGGTCTTCTTTTTTATCCAGAGTATTGCTCTCAGGCTCAGGGTGGGATTCTTGGGCTGTCCTGTGCAGGGTCAGGAGTTGGACTCAATGACCCTTTTGTGGGTCCCTTCCATCCCAGAATGTCCTGTGATTCTGTGGTGTCCATGTTTTTGCTGGTGCTGCTGATGTTCAAGGTGCTGTTCAGTGACCCTGTTCTGGGGACATGAGTTTTGTCCAGTGCTGAAAACACCTCGGGCTTCACCTCTTCAGCTTCAAAGCCTCTGTGAACTCAGGGGTCCATGATGTCCCCGTGACCTCACACCCCACAGGCTCCCTCCTGCTCTGTGGTGCACGGGGTGAGGGGGCAGTGAGCTGCTGCCCTTCTGTCCCCAGCCCAGAACAGAGTTTGTGTCATTCTGCACAGCGTGGGGTCAGCGAGGAAAAATCCTGCCACTCCCTCAGACTGGATTTAGAGAGATAATTGAAAGGAAGAAGGGAGGTCTCAGGGGAAGGAGTGAAAATGCTGCCACTCAGCAGGGCTGAGATGAGATGTCCTGCAGTCCGTGACCCTCCTGTTCCTGCCAGACGGGCTCTGTGTCCCCTCAGGTCCCTCCACAGTGCCAGTTGCAGCTCCCTATGGACAAAGAGGCTGTTCCCTCCCATTTCTGTTATAATCTCCTCTTTTAATGCATATTTAATCCACCCTGGGAAGTGTTCAAGGCCAGTTTGGATAGGGGACAACTTGATCTAGTGGGTGACATCCCTGCCCATGCAGGGAAGAAATGATCTTCAAGGTCCTTCCAATCCAAACCATTCTGTTCTTCTCCAATTTAAGCTTGGAAGCACCACTCACCCAGAGCCAAAGGCTGCCTGGCCCAAAGAGCACCCACCAAACACACCAAAGAAGGGATGCTCACCCAAAAGAGGCACTGAGGGCACACCAGGAGGCTTTTTCTCCCCACAAAAACAAAGGGATATATGGGCTGGGTTTGGTTTAATCCTGGCTGGATTGGCCATTTCTGTGCTGAAGTCGAGATGTGAAGCAGACTGTGCTGCACCTCTGCTGCTCCCTCTAATAGCAACCCAAATAATTAGCACTGATAGGCCTGGTCCTAATGAGAGCCTGTTGCTAATGGGGTGCAGCAGGCTGGGAGTGCAGGTACCGCGTGTGCTCCGCGGGCTGGGGGCCTGCTAACAAGGAGGGACGATGCAATTAAAAAAAAAAACCTTTTTTTTTTCCAATTTTCCACCACTCTCTGGGGAGAAGGGTTTCATTTTTTAAAGTTCTGTCACACCAGGTTAGAGTATTAACAACCACGGTTCGCTGCTATCTGTATTTGTTCCATTTGTGGCATTTATGATGGTTATCCACATTAATTATTTCGCTGCTTAAGTCCCTTCTAATTTCAGAGCACTGTTATTTCCAAGAAAGATGGATATTAAATATGCCACACATCAGCACGGGGTGGCATTACACCGTGCTATTAAGTTCTGATGCGAGGACTTGGCAAAAAATAACTTTGCTATTTGTAATCACCGTGAAGTGTTTTAGTGTTGCAGCTTGGAATAAGAAATAAAGATGATGACAGGAACTGATTTCTTATTAGGACGCGGTGCAGGAGTTTACATAAATCAGCAAGGAAATAACGAGGTAACCCTTGGCTGGCCAGATCCGTGTGAGTGCCTGTGGGATGGGGTCTGGTGGGGAATAGGTGGGTGCAAAGTCTTTGAGGGGACCCCACTGAGGGCTGGAGCCCCTCTGCTCTGGGGCCAGGCTGGGACACCTGGGGGTGCTCACCTGGAGAGGAGAAGCTCCAGGGAGAGCTCAGAGCCCCTGCCAGGGCCTAAAGGGGCTCCAGGAGAGCTGGAGAGGGACTGGGGACAAGGGATGGAGGGACAGGACACAGGGAATGGCTCCCACTGCCAGAGGGCAGGGATGGATGGGAGATTGGGCAGGAATTGTTCTCTTGGAGGGTGGGCAGGCCCTGGAACAGGGTGCCCAGAGCAGCTGTGATCCCTGGCAGTGTCCAAGGCCAGGCTGGATGGGGCTTGGAGCAGCCTGGGACAGTGGAAGGTGTCCTTGTCCATGGCAGGGGTGTGGAACGAGATGAGCATCAAGGTCCCTTCCCACCCAAACCACTTGAAGATTCTCCAATCTCTACCCAGTACCCAGGTTCTTTATCCTCCCCAGGGAGGAGGTGAGACCCTGGTTGAGTGGAATAAACCTTCACCCCAGGAAGGATGGAGAGACCCATCAGTCCCAGGGACGGATCTGATACCCCCAGGGCTTTTGGGGCTGGTGTGTGGTGATGCAAAGGTTTGGCAGTGTTTTCCCTTGGAAAGAAGGGGCCTTTCAACTGCTCACAGGGCTGCATTCTGCACACACAACCCTCTTGCCCTCCCTGGTGTTGCTTATAAAAATGTTGAGCTCTTTGGAAGCTGCTGCATTCCCATGGCTTGGAGGTGCCACTCCCTGTCTGACACAAGGGTGAAGCCCCAGGACTCCCTGTGAGCCATCCTGCGAGGGTCAGGCATTCCTGGGAGAGCAAAGCAGAGGGAATTTTACCCATGAGGAGGGAATGGGTTCCCACATCATCCCTGTGTAGCCCTGGTTCATGCCTGAGATGTTTTGGTTTTCTGAAATTCTTTTCCCAGGGAATTTTCAGTAAACCAGAGATATGTTTTTGTAACTGTAACTTTGTTTACATTCCTTTCCCTAGGAGGGACTTCTTGCTGTCCCTCTGGTCTGACCAGTGTGATGGAAGAGGTTTTGCTTTGTTTCACCAATCAAACTGCTCTGTGTAGAATGGTATAAAAGGGAGACATCCCCAGAAATAAACACAGTTATTTTCAGCCTTCTGCAGTCAGAGTCTGTGTCATTGTGATGTACAAGAGCATCACCCCTGTGTCTCTCAAGGGTGTGGTTCCTGTGCCCGACAAACACAGGGGAACAGCCGGGGTGGATGCAGCTTTTGGTTGGCACTGGACATCCCAGTGCTGCAGCAGCTCCAGGATCATCCCTGTAGATATGGCTTGATCCACAAGGAGACCCCTTACACCCTGCCAGGGAGGCAGGGCAGGGGTGATGCTCCCTCATTTTGGGCAGTGCTGATGAACCCCGGGCTCCAGAGGGGAAGAGCTGAGGCTGAGCATCAAAGGGAAGAGGGAACAGGAATTGTGTGAGAATTGTGGCAGAATTGTGCTCTGCAGGTTGCCAGAGGCTGGAGCAACAGCTGGGGTGGGGTTAGGGTTTGCCTTGGGTTGAGCCTAAGGAAGATTCTTTGTGATTTTCAGCAAACCAGTGATAGAAAAAACAAAGAAAGGTTGAGATCAAATGCAGAGCTTTGCTCAACTCCCAGGTGCAATGTTCCCTCTTAGCAACGAGTGTCTGTGTACAGGTTTTGCTCAGAGAGAGGAATAATTTGAAATTAAAAGTAAACTAAAGGGGGGAAATGTTTCCCTCTTATTTTTTCTGCCAGTGTCAAAACAAATCCCTCCAATTCCTTGGGGGAATTGTTTGTTTATTTTTTGGCTTCTGTGGTTTTAGCTCCTCGAGCCCCAGAAACTTTGCCAAGGCTTTGGTGAGGCATTCCAGCATCCCCGGAGTTGTCTGTGTGTGAGCTGCATCCACTTGGCAGTCTCAGGTCCAGGGCACAATCCCAAGGGATCAAACCATTTTTCTGGACTGAGGTGGGTGCTCAGCAAAGTGCAGACCAGGAGTGTTGGATGGAGGTCCAACATCATCCAAGTCTGCATGCAGACAAGTCCTTGTGTCCCTCTTTGCTTCGTGTCTCAGCTCTCAAGCAGCTCCTGCTCAATACAGAAGGGTACACCAACCGTTCTCAACTGTTATTGTCTATTAATTAAATGCTAATTAATTATTAAAAGGGTATTTATTGAGATTTAACAAGTCTGCAGCCAGAAAACAAGGAAAAAACCCATTGGTGGCAGGTGTTCCACGGCAGTAATGAGGTTCTTAATAACCAATTGGCATTTGTTTGACTTAGAATAACATTCTTATTAAATCTAAATCAACTCTTTACTTGAGACACTTAATTACATGGGGGATATTTTTTTTTCCCTGCCACCTCTCCTTGGTACAGAGAGAATTCCCCACATGAGGAGTCTGTGCCTGAATAAAGTGAAAGGTGGTGGTTATTCAGGGAGAGTGGCACTTACAGGATGATTTCCCTCACTCCTGTCCCGGCTCGTGTTGTGTTCCTCTGGGGAAGGGTTTTTCCCCCAGAACCCCCTGAAGCCTGTGACCATGGAGTTTGACCCTTCCTTCCTATCTTGACCCTACTGGCTCAGGCCCAGCTCTCTCTCCTGAGCAGAGACCAGATCAAGTCCTGTTCTTCCTTGTTCTCTCTCTCTGCCCTGGAACCCTTGGAGAATAAAGCCTTGGACTGATCCCAGGGTGTCGCATACGACACAAAGAAATGACACCCACACTCTGAGATGTCCAAGGCAGAAAAGAGGAGGTTTATTTACAAACCTCAACATTTATCAAATTCCAGCAGTGACCATGGATTGGAGGAAGAAAATCTTCCTCTTCAACCACACTGGGCAACCCAACAGTCCATCAACAGTCTCCTCCTTATGAGAAGAATGTAAACATGGTTATACCAAGAAAAGTTGTTGATGTAAAATCGTGTCTGACTCCATTGCAAAAGGTAAACACAGAAGGCTGAAATAGAACTTTAGAAAAACTTCTTAAAGAGACAGAGGAGAACAGCAAAAACCCAGACAACACCAGGGGGTGAGAACCTCTTTTGGAATCTTTTGTCCTGTACCCTGAGATATTCCTCCAAAGCCCCTCAAGGGAACTGAGCTGGCCACAGGAACCTGGGGGACAGCAGGGCAGTATCTCACTTCCAGGGCTCCTTCTCCTTCATCAGGAAAGCTGGCCCATGGAGAGCTCCTTGGCTCCATGGCAATCCTGGGGCAGCTCTGCTCCCCAGCCTTCTCCAGCCCTGATTTAGGGAGGGAACTCGGTTATTTGTTAGAAATCCCTTTTAGCACTGGGAGAAGTCGCTGGTGCAGTGCTAAAAACCCACAGGGAGGGGAAATAAAACTCCTTCCAAGCATCTGGGTGACCGTGGTGCCCTGGGGGGAAGAATGAGCTGCACAAAAAGCCACAGGAATCTGAGCTTTGTGTTGCTGATGTGAAGGGGAAAGGCTCCCCAGTCCATTATCCAGACACTTTGGTTCCTTCAGGGTCAGCAGTGACTTTTAAAACGTTGTTGTTGGGAACATTTTCGCCTTGGAAGGAGATGGGAAGGCGGGCAGGGGAGCGGCTGCTGCCTTTAATCGGGATTTAATTACTTCCACTTTTAATGTGGCTTTTAAAAAGGAAACAAGGATCCCAACCGGGTGCTCTTGTAGCACAAATAACAACAGAGGGGGGGAAAGGAAAAGTACCCGACAACAACAAACAGTCTGTGCTATTACAGGATCATTATTCTGATATTATTTATTTCAGACTTTTTGATACTCTCCAATGCTTGACTTCACAGGCTCATTTAGTTCCTTTCAACAGCAAAGCAGTGCTGCAATTTGCCAGGAGAAAATGTGATAAACACTGAGAACGGGGAAAGGAAAATAACCCGGCGACCATAGGGATAAATATATTTATTTTTACAGGCTGGGGAGATGTGTGGGTGTGAGGGGAGCATCATTCATGAGCCACAGGACAGGGAGCACCTGAGGGTCTGAGGTTCAATGGTGGTCATTCTGTCATCTCCCAAATTTTAAGTTGCCTGGGAAGGTGGTGGCAGGCAGGAATACTTTCCTCCATTCCCAGATAGATTTGGAAGTGTGATATTCCAGCATTGTCAGGACAGCTCTGAGGCACCCTTTGAGATGTGGCTAAGCCCTGGAACATGCTGCCCAGGGCAGTGCTGGAACCACTGTCCCTGGCAGGGTTCAGAAAGCACATGGATGTGGATGTGGATGTGGATGTGGATGTGGATGTGGACGGGGATGGGGATGGGGATGTGGATGGGGATTTGGGTGTGGATGTGGATGTGGGTGTGGATGTGGATGTGGGTGTGGATGTGGATATGGATGTGGGTGTGGGTGTGGATGTGGATGTGGATGTGGGTGTGGATGTGGGTGTGGATGTGGATGTGGGTGTGGATGTGGGTGTGGATGTGGATGTGGATGTGGGTGTGGGTGTGGATGTGGATATGGATGTGGGTGTGGGTGTGGATGTGGATGTGGATGTGGGTGTGGATGTGGGTGTGGATGTGGATGTGGATATGGATATGGATATGGATGTGGATATGGATGTGGGTGTGGATGTGGGTGTGGATGTGGGTGTGGATGTGGATGTGGGTGTGGGTGTGGATGTGGGTGTGGGTGTGGGTGTGGGTGTGGATGTGGGTGTGGATGTGGGTGTGGATGTGGGTGTGGGTGTGGATGTGGATGTGGATGTGGATATGGATGTGGGTGTGGATGTGGATGTGGATGTGGGTGTGGATGTGGGTGTGGGTGTGGGTGTGGGTGTGGGTGTGGATGTGGGTGTGGGTGTGGATGTGGGTGTGGGTGTGGATGTGGGTGTGGGTGTGGGTGTGGGTGTGGATGTGGGTGTGGATGTGGATGTGGGTGTGGGTGTGGATGTGGATATGGATGTGGGTGTGGGTGTGGATGTGGATGTGGATGTGGGTGTGGGTGTGGATGTGGGTGTGGGTGTGGATGTGGATGTGGGTGTGGATGTGGATGTGGATGTGGTGCTTAGGGACGTGGTTTTGTGGTGGCCTTGGCAGTGCTGGGTTGAGGGTTGGACTCAATGATCTTGGAGGTCTTTTCCAATGTTCATGACTTTGGGATTGCCAGAAGTGCTGGGCAGGATTGCTCTTGGGTGGGGAATGCTGCAATCCAAATACCTCCAAATACCTCCAGCCTGAGGGGAAATATCTCCTGCTTCCCTGGTGTAAAACACACTTCACTTCCCGTGCCCAGCTCTGTGTGCCAAGGGAACACCTGTGGCTCTTTGCACAGGGGCCTCTCCAGGAGGCTGGGAACACTCAGGCCATTTAATATTCAAAGCCCTTTCACCTTTCTTGGGCAGCAACAAGAGCCACACACAGGGATCTGTGAGCTTATCCAAAAAATGAGAGAGATGGGACAAACCCACCTCCAAACCAAGGAGAGCAATAAGGTCTTTGTTCTCCCTGAGCATTCCTGAAGTTTGAGGAGTTCCTGGGCGTTTGTCTCAGCAAGAATTAGATCACAATATCATTAGATCACAAGGCTGTGCCTGGATTATCATTGATAGGCAGCGAGAGCTGCTGCATCCAATTAGTTGCATGGATTAAGGGAATCCCTTCTCAAGTTTACAGTCCCAAGAAGTGGGGGAAAACAAAGGGGGGCACAAAAAAGTGTGATTTGGATTAAAAAAAAAACCCAACTGGAATGTGATGATCCTTAAGGTCCCTTCCAATCTGAACCAGTCTGGGATTCTGTGATAAAAAGCTCTTTAAGCTCAAAAGCTCCTTCAGAGCTTGGTGAGTAATTGGTTGCCCAGAGCAGCTGTGGCTGCTCCGTCCCTGGAAGTGTCCAAGGCCAGGTTGGACAAGGCTTGGAGCAGTGGAAGGTGTTGAACAAGATGAGCTCTAAGGTCCCTCCAAACCCAAACATTCTGGGATTCCATGATCCTGGTGTTTGGGGCAGTGGATGGATAGCTTTGGACATTCCTTATCCCAAAATTCCTCTTGGAAAGGAGTCTGAAAAATCACCCCACCACAAATCCTGCAGCTCATTTATCGTCTAAAGGACCTTGATATTGAAAAATGAGCCTTGACGTTGTGAAATGATGGAAGTGCATGGACATCATTTAGCTGGAGCTGCCTTGTTCAAAGAGTGTTGTGAGGGTTTATTTATATCTCTATTTTTTATATATTTTTTTTTATTTTTCTGCAAAGACACACCCTGCTACACCCTTTCAAAGGCTCTCTGGGGATGAACACGGCCTTTGTTGGTTTCTCTCTAAGTGTGGTGCACCTCAAGTGTCCCTGCTGCATTCATTTGAAATTTCTGGGTTGCAAAGTTGTGTCAAGCCCTCAATTTCCCACCTCACCTGGATTTCACGTGGGAAGGGGCTGGAGGCGACCCCACAATGCCAAACCTCCCTGGACAGAGCATCCCCACCTGCTTGTCTTTGGGAAGGGAGGGGAGAAGAGGGGAAAATCAGCCAACCCACTGCAAACCCACCCTCCTGGGCTCTCCCTCACACCTGGAAAGCTCCAGCACTCCTGGCTGGGTTTTTTATCTTGGCTCACTCAAGAGCCAGCAGGCGCCGAGCTGCTGCAGAGCGGCCAGACTCACTGAGAATGAATTAAAAAAGGAGAGTTTCCTAAAGAAAAAAAATTAAACCCAGCCCTAAAAGCAACGGCAAACTGCTTCAAACAAACCAGCCCCCTCGGCCCCTCCTGCCCTGGCACTGGAATGCAGCTCGTGGCCATTATCCCAGGTTTTTAACAGCGCCTTCGCCAGCCCCGAGAGGGATTTGCTGTCCCCAGAGCCCCGTCTTTGGGACGTGTGTCACAAACATCCTTAAATCTTCGAACAAACCCCACCCAGGCCTGCTCTGGCCGCGGGGCTGAGCGCCGGGCTGCCGTCAGGAGCTGTAAAAACCTGCTGACAGACAGATGGAGCGGTGTAATTACACACGGGGAGAGGGGGACGAGCACGCTGAAATTATTGGTGTGGGCAGACAATTAGAGGCTTTTCCAGAAGATTACCCTCTCCCTCCCATCTGTGCTCCGGGGAGGAGTTTTTTACGCCGCCGTTTCTGTCCTCAGCCGTTCTCTGCTTTGCCCAAATCAGGGTTCTGCTTTCCTTGGGAGCATCCCAGGGTTTGCAGGAGGAGGGAAAGGCACTGATGGGAGTGCCCATCATGGGTGAGGATGCCGTGGGGATGCATGGCAGGCTTTCCCGGGAATCCACCCTCAGGAGGCTGATTTGGGGTAGGTTTGGTGATTTCTGGGTTTCTCCAGCTCGCCAGGGACATTTTCAAACATGTTTAGGCTACATGACCTTTAAAAGGTCCCTTCCCACTCCAGCTATTCGATGACTCCATGTGTACAAGCAGCAGGGAGGGCAGGCAGCTCTCAAGGCCAGCAGCAAAGGGAACAGCTAATTACAGCCCCATTTCAACCCAAATCACTGGTTTTCTGTTAATTGTGTATTTATTTTCAGTATTTGATGTGCTGAGGAGTTAAACAGGAATTAGTTTGGATGGCTCACCACTATTTTTTGCTTTATATTTTTTCTAAACCCAAGTCAGGACATTCAATTTCAGCACTGAAGGGTTATTTCTCAACAATTTATTTTTCACATTATGGTCACTTTGGTTTGAAAACATTGCCACTGGCCATTTGTTGAGTTTTCTGAATCAGGAAAATAATAATAATAAAAGAGAATACTTGGATGATTCACGATGTTCTTTGTCAGCTTTTCTTTCTCTTGGAAAGAAGATGATAAATTGGGTGCAAACTTTCTCCCAGCTCCCGTGATAACACTGGGGATGGTGTTTGTGGGGAAGCTGTGACTGTTTCCTGATGTCCCACATTGTCTCTGGCTCTTACAAATTCCTCTCAAGGGGTGACAGCAGCTCCTTTGGAATGGAAACCACTCTGACACACAAACCTGGCTATTTATATATTAATATATATATTTATTATTGAAAACAAATGTAATTCATTTGTTTTCCCTCTTGCCACGTCTTAAAAGCCCTGTCAGAATCCTTTGCTTCAAAGCCCTGCAGCCAGACCTTGAGGCCACCTGAAGCCTGAGGACTCCTTTGTGTCCTGTAAATCAATATAACATGGGGAAATACAGAAATAAAACAAGGATCCAGTAAAATGAATAAGTTGGCATCAAAATAAATGGGCTGCAAGCAAAATATGGGAAGTGGGAGATGGGAAAGGAATTGATTATTTATGATGAGATTGATGTTTGCAGGGTAGGGGCAGCCTTTTGCCCTTCACCCTTAGCTGCTGCTGCTGCAAGGGACCCTCAAGTCTCTTTTGCTCCTTCTTTATGGAGCTGTGAGCCAAAAAAATGCTCCTTTTGGGTGGTTTTACTGTTTGGAGGTGCTGGAGCTCCTGGAGGCCTGAGTGCCTGTTCATGCAGGGGTACCAAAAACTGATGTCTCCCCATTTTGTTCTCCAGCTTCCCACAACCCCTTCCATAGTCCCTGTCCTTCCTCAACGGCACTCAGCTCCCCAAACTCTCTTCCATGGTCCCTCCCCTGCTTCCACAGGACTCAGTCCCCCAAAACTTTTCCCATCCTCCCTGCCCTGCTTCCACAGGGCTCAGCCCCCAAAACCTCTTCCATCCTTCCTGCCCTGCTTCCATGGGACTCAGCTTCTCAAAACCTCTTCCATCCTCCCTGCTCTGCTTCCCACAGGGCTCAGCCTCTCAGAACCTCTCCCATGGTCCCTGCCCTGCTTTGTTGGGGCAATCAGACACACTTTGGGGCCGCGCTGAGCTCGCACCCATCTGTCTGACCTCCTGGGGCAGCAGCCTGGACACGGACAGCTCTCCGACCTGAAAAACCCCCTCACATCTCCTCTCCCGAAGGAGACACAACCCCCAGGGTGTGGTTTCAGCTGGGGCTGGTTTGGGCATGGAGAGCTCTGGCTCCTTGGTTCATCCCCATCCCAGCCAGGAGGGACCCTGGGGGGCTGCGAGTGCTCCTTTGCTGTCAGACTGCTGTGCCGGGAAGGAGCAGCTCATCTACCAACCCTGCTGCTCCTTGATGGAAACAAGGGGCCCCAGGGGCTGTGAGAGGGATTTTAGGGCTCTTGGTGGCTCTCCCGCTGCCCCTCTGGCTGTAGGAGCCCTGGCAGGAGCTCCCCGGGCAGCGATGCCCTCTGGCCTCTCCCGGCTTCTCCCTCCCGGTGCCAGCGCTGCCAGCAGCTCAGGGAGCATCAAGCTTTCCCTCTTTCTTTCAGGGCTGGATTACAAGCTCTCCCTGCAATTTAACTGTGATTAGATGCATGAGTGGTGCTGCTCGATAAGGCTGGAGAGGCAGCCAGGGATGTGTTCACCCCTCTGATCATTTCCACCACGGCTTAGTTCCCTATTTTTGTTTCTTTCCTCTTCCTTCTATTTTTTTCCCAGCCCTCACTGGTTTGCCAATTGTCATTTCCCCCAGCTTCCCCAAGCTGGAAGAAGATCCCCACAGCTACTTCCAGTCAGATAAATCCATGAGATTCTTTGTTTTCCTTTTCCTGAGTGTTTTTACCCTTCCCTTGCCCCTGGTTCTGCTCCATCCTCCTTTTTCCCTACTTTTTTCATTCCACCTGATTGGTGCCAATCTTTAGCAGTCAATACACTTTACACCATTAGAAGCAGGAAAAGGACAATTTAGGGATAGTCTGGGAGGAGAGATTTTCTCTGAGAAAGAGAAAGTGCAGCTCGCAGCCCAAATTTGAAAGAAGTTTGCCAAGCACCTCCCAAGGCAGAGAGATGGATAGGGAACAATCTCTCCCTGCTCCCTAATTTACAGCCCTGACAATACGATGCCGTTAGTGAGCATCCATCTTCATGTACAAAGGGGGGGAGGAAAAATGAAAATAATAAAAAAAAAATCATTAGATGCCTTTCAGCATTGACCAGCCCGAGGAGACGCGAGTTATTCTTAAGAAAGTCATGTATCTTCTTTACTTTGGCATCAACATAAATAAAATTACTTATCTCTCGGATTTAAATGCTCTGCACCTTTAGCAGGCAATAAATTCTTCTCTCCCGTCCCTTTATGTATTTCTTTCTTGCTCCATCCTTCACCTCTGAATATGAAACTGCAGCTTCTCTCCCTGCTCTGAGCAGGGGGAGGACCCCAAAGTTTCCTCCATCCTTCCACTCGTGTTTTCTCGGGAAGGACACACAGTGCCGGAGTGATGTGTGGTCCTTCCCAAATTCCCAAATCCAGCCTCACCTTACCTCCACCATGAGCCCCACTGGGGCTGGCAGGGCTGTTCACTTCCCCAGATGATGGGTCAGCCCCAACTTTCCATCACTTGGGGGTTAATTCCTGCCTGGGATGGCAGCTGGTGATGTGGGATGGGGATGGGGGGACCCTGGGCTGCCGTCACCACTTAAATCCCAAAGTTTGTGCCCTGCCAGGGGTAGCAGTGGAGAGGCACGGGGAGCTGGGCACACACACAAAAGGGCAGAGCTCATGAACATTTCATCCTTTCTTCCCTCTCTCCTTGGTGCTTGATCTGATGTGACCAACTCTGCTTCGTTGTGTTTTCGCTCCTGGATTTAAAATGGAGATAGGACAGTAAAAAGAATTATTGTCTTGGAAACCCACGTGGATCCTTGTCATGGTGAAACCATAAAGTCCAAACTGCTGCTGTCAGTGGGACAAGCTGAAATTGGTTTGTGGAATCATGGAATAGTTTGGCTTGGAAAGGCCCTGAAAGATCATTTCATTCCAATCCCTCTTGTCCCCACAAGGGACGGCTCAGCCCTGAACCAAGAGTGGACAGGTCCCACTGGCATCATCCCACTCAGCAGGCAAAGAAAATCCTGCTGGAAAATCCACATTTTCCTCAGAATGAAATTCAAGCAGAAACCCCTGAATCCCAGGATATTTTTTGTCAGGAAGATTTTGCTCTTGCCCTGGGAAGTCCAAAGGGGTTTGGGACGAGCAGTTTGTCTCACAGGTAGACAAAAAACAACAGGAAGCCACAGAAAACAGCCCCCTTACCCGCACTGTTTGCTTTTTTTTAATTTAGAGCCCATGTTTTCCAAAGCCTTCTCTTTCTTTCCCAGCCCAAACAAAAAAAAAACTCCAAAAACCTAGCAGCAATGACATTTTAACAGGAAATTAAATGAAAACATTTATTTTGAATTGACATTTTGACTTGAAATGCTGATTTGTTCTGGATTTTTAAGCCAGAGAGCAACAGTGCACAGTTGTTGTAAGTGAGGAAAAAAGGAGGAATGTATGGAAAATAGCCACAAACTCTCAGGACACGTCAGGGACAAAGAGGGGACACGTGGCTCCTGGGGAGTTTTGTAGGGAAGGACACAGGAGCCAGACTCAGCTTCTGCTCCAACCCACCTTTGCATCTCATTTGAAACAAGCAAAAAAAGGGCAGTTTACTGTTTTCATGAGAAAGCCAGAAATTTCCGTGAGGCACAGAGAGTGAGAATCGATTTTTCCCATCTGCTGTTCCCCACCACCATTGGAGGGTGATACTGTTGATGTGTTGAGGTTTTGCCTTCTTTAAATATCACTGGTATTTATTTTCATTACTCGCCCTTAATTCTAACGAAGCTGAAGTCTCCTCTGTGCCCTGGTGGGGAATTTATCCCAAAAAAGCATCTAGAAACGTTCAGTTTCTTGGTCTGCAAACATCCTTTCATCTCTCCAGCATCCCATCTGTCTGTCTAGCTGCTCCTCCACCGCTTCCTTCCTCTTCCCTGTGATCGCAGCCACCACGACCTGTGAAATGAACATTTTCATAAAATCTTCGTTTGCATTTCAAACGAGGCAGAGGCACAGAAACCCACAGGAAAGGAGGGAAAAAACCACAAAAACTAACTTTGCTTTCTCGGTTCCTCCTCGTTCCTCACATCTGAAGAGATTATTAAACACGTCTAAAGGTAAAATCTCAACTCTTCCCTACGTGCCTCCAATGGAAATGGTTTTCCTTGGATGCTCTCTCTCCTCAGCCTCTTCTGGTACACTTTGGATGGGCTTTTGTGCTGTTATGATGAATTTGTGTGATGTTGCCCTCTAATGGCTGAGAAACAGGAATTTTAGGAACCCTGCCCAAGAAATCCTCCTTTATTTTCTTGTGAGAATCAGTGGGAGTTTGGAGATAAAGGTTCTGGGGGTTTCTCTGTGCCCAGCAGAGGAGTGGGAAATGCACATGGAACTCTCGTTGTGTTGCCTCTCCCAACCCCCTTGCCGCTCATCCCTCTACCCCAAAATAGAAAGAACCAAACTCAGATGTTTAGCACTGCATTTTTCCCCCCACAAGCCCTTTCTTGGCTGTCTCCATGCTGCAGAAGATCCTTGAGGACCTCAGCAGATGGCTCCCGGCACCGCAGCCTTCCAACGGGAGCTCCTCCGCTCCCTTCCTCTTTGAACAAGGGAAAACATTTTGACTTGAACTTTCATACATAATGATGAGGGCTGGTTACCCAAATCCACACATTTTCTTTCGTCGTTTTCATTTACTACTGTTTTGAATTATTTCACAGCCTTGCAAATCTCCTCCTGACAGCCAGAGACCGGGCACAGAAAGGGAGAGAGAGGAAAAAAAACCTCACTAAGCGTTCATTTCTCACATAATATATTCCAATCCTGTTAGGTCGTGCTGGTGAAGGTAATATTTCTGGCATTCATTTAATGAAATTGACAGTGATGAATGGTTAATTATACAAATTACATTCTTATTAAATCCCCTGGAATCACTGCCTTAGAAAGTCTTAGCTATGGACTTCTCGTGCTAGATACTTTTTTTTTTTTTTTTAGGCGCATCTTTACTGCTGGCTGCTGCAAAACCGTCTTCCAAAAAACCTTGAAAAGCATTAAAAATCCCCTAGTTAAGTCAATTACTGCAGATAAGTTAATCTTAATGGGATGCTTAAACCCCTGTCCTTGCATGAGTTTACTTTTCATCCCTCGCTCCTGGCTCTGGAGGGGCTGGAGAGAAAAGTTTTCCGACGATTGTTGTGACAAATGGATTAAGTGTGGCTAAACAGGGCTGGATGCAAAATGTGCATTCAAACTGGGTTTTGGCAGAATTTCCTCCCTGAGTGAAATTTCCCGTTTTGGGGTGGAGAGCAGCAGGATGCCTGCATGTCCCACTGGATCAGTCACTGGATGGGGATGTGATGCCCTGGGCACTGTGGGCTGGGGATAAGAATCATAGAATCATGGGTTCATTTAGGCTGGAAAAGCCCTCTGAGGCCATTGAGTCCAACCATTACCCCAGCACTGCCATGTCCACCACTAAACCTTGTCCCCAAGTGCCACATCCACAGGGCTTTTGAACACTTCCAGGGAAGCAGCAGCAAACTCCCCTCGGCAGCTTGATCCCTCTGTAAGGTGGACAAAACCAGCCATGGACAAACTTGATTTCCTAAGAAGCATTTTTAGGAAGGGAAGGCACCAGCCTTTAACCCCTGCTTATTCCCAGGGTGCTAAATCCCATTCCCAAGCCCTCCAAACACATGGAGTGGTTTTAATTGCAGGGCATGGGATTGAGCTGGCTTTATTAAGCAGGGAGGCTCGGGAGTAAATGTAATAAATAGACTGTTAAGTTAGGCAAGTTTTCAGCTTCAGCAGTGAGAGTGGCCATCTATCTTGCGTGGCTTTCTGCATGCTTCATTACCACATGTAACCACACTGGAAAAATCAGCTTTATCCCTTCTAATTAGATGATAAGTTCCCTAAGATGTGTGTTAGTGCTGCCAGGCACCTGACGCTCCGCCGCGGCGCCCACTTCCCGCAGCTCCCGGGGAAATTTATTACCCAGCCTCATATTAGACTTAAGTTAACATCACTTAATCTTCTTACTCGACAGAGTTATGTATGAGGCACTCAGGATATATTGGCCAGGATTTAGGGACTCTGAAGAGGGGGAGCTGTGCCAGGGGAGTAGAGGTGGGTGCGAGAGAGGTGGAGTGCTCTGAAGGTGACCAGGATGCACTTATTTCCCCATCCCATTTTTTCTGCTGATATCCCAAAGGGGCAGAGCATCTCCTGCAGCCTCTCCTTATTCTTTAACTAAACTTCAGGCTGGTTTTGCCTGGCTCTATCCAGAGAACAGCAGCAGTCAGTAATTAAGAAAGAAGCCATGACCTCTTTGAGGAGGGAGGAGAGTGTGCAGTGTTGCTGGCCACAAGTAGACTGTCAACAAAAATCAAAAATCCTCTAATGATGTAGGCTGCAGAATAGTGTTCATCAGGTCTAAAACTGGCACTGGGAGCATCACCACCTGCTCCCAGCAGCTCTCTGATCCTGGGCTGGCCCCAGGTTCTTTCAGCCCAGAGAAAAATGGGCGTTGTTTTCTTCCTCATTTTCCAGGGAGCCTGGAGACACACAGAGGTTGCAGGGAATTCTCACAACTGAACAACTTGTTTTGATTTGGATTTGGGGTTTCATCCATCTCCCTCCT
Source organism: Phylloscopus whistleri (assembly GCA_017589585.1). Classification (NCBI taxonomy): domain Eukaryota; kingdom Metazoa; phylum Chordata; class Aves; order Passeriformes; family Phylloscopidae; genus Phylloscopus; species Phylloscopus whistleri. Next base: position 448,040 of record JADMLD010000744.1, on the reverse strand, counting down.
CCCTTCTCTCCAGGATCTGTGTCTCCATAGCAAAGTGCTGAACCCCTGGTGCCTTCTGGAGCCTGGAATAAGCCAAAGGCAGGAGAAATTATGAAGCTGCCATCACATCTCCCTCCTTTGACTCAATAAGCTTCATAATCTCTGTATAACCACCTATATCACACCAAGACAGGAGGAGCAGGGGGAACTTTATGAGCTGGTTAGAGCAGGCAACTCCATCACCAGCCATGACTATTATTATAAAATATTCTGGAAGTTAACTCAATAAAAAAACTAATAATGAGAGGAACCATCTCTGCCTTTGTTTATGGCTTCTTTAAGTGTATAAATGAGCACGAGGTGATTAATGAGGGTGATCTGAGAGAGAAAGATTTGCATGCACAGTGCTTGAATTATTTCCTTATTGCATGTGCTTCCCAGTCCCTCTGTTTATTGTGCTGCTCGATGCTATTTAATACAGAATGACTAAAGTTATGAGATCCTATTTATTCCACCTGACACTGTCCCCTCTGCCAGCTCAGCCCCTGGGACAGATAGCGCATGCACAATGAATTCAGAAAATATATTAAAAAGCAATTATAAACTCCCTGCCTTCGGTGTCCTGGCCTTATTCTTCACAGCGCTCCCTGAGCATTTGCATAATGTCTACAGGCTCTTGTGGAGTTATCAAAACATGAGCAGTCTCTCTCTTATTTTCAAGAACTGATGGATTTAGGAGCCAAAGGTTGCCAAAGGTGCCTTGGTGCCCTCCTTCTCCACACCCTGGTAAATGTTACTGGTGCCAGCAGCTCATTCCCTGCCCCACCAGCCACCCCAGGAGATGGTGGCAGCCAGAATGTTGCTGGCTCAGTGCTTGTTTCTTGCATTAAACAACGGCCTTTGCTCTTCCCACCACGATGGGCTCTGATATTAGAATTTCATCATCTTCCTGGGCAGCTTTCCTCACTGATTTCTGCTTTGTGGACTTCTCTAAACCTCTCTGAAGGGCAGGAAGAACATCAGACCCAGCCATTCCTATACGATGGGTAGATTTTCTTGCCTCTCAGACATTGTAGGGTAAGATCCTGTTGGCTGTGAGCTGGATTTCACCTCTCACTCTTTCTCCAGAGCTCTTCAGCCAGAGAATTCCTATTCCACACTGGATTTGCTCTCAGTGCTGGTGTAGCACTGGGAGCATCCTGTACATCCATGGCCCGTGGGCTGCTGGGCTGAGGCACAAACCCACCAGGCAAAGATCACTTACCCCAGTCAGCCCTGCAAGAGCCAAAACCACAACTTAGGGGCTTTTTGAAGTTGTAACAGCACATCATGTAGTTTCAATGGGATTTTGGGGGTTAAAATGATGGTGAAACTGGAGTGTTTCACCTTTCATAACTGGGGAAAACTGCAACAACATCAATGCAACTTTGCCAGGTTGCGCTAGAAAAACTTCTCACCTGGGTGTCCCACTGGTTTGTTATTGATGTCTTCTCTTACGCATAATAAAGCATGGATATCTTGCAAATCCGAGGTGGTGTTGAACCAGCTGGCACTGTGTGTCTCCATCTAATTACACACAGTCCTTTGGGTTTCATTCCAGCTCCGCCATCATTCTCTTCCGCAGGATTTTAACTCACTCCCGGCACAAAACGCTTCATCTCCGTTACAAGTGAGGGTGCGAGCAAATAAATTAGCATTTCAGGAAGTACTTGAAGGCTTTCACAGCCTGTCTTTCCCCAGAAACTGTTTATCAAGCATCTTAATACCGACCAATTTGTACACCTCAAAAATACATTTATTCTGTAAATTGTTTATAGAAAACCAACAGAAGGAAATGGGCTTTGCTGCTATTGAATTCATTAGTAGCAGACTGGCTGATTGCTTTTATTCCTCCTAACCTATTGTATATTTGATTTGCCTGGAATATTTTATATAGCTCTGCCCTGAATGCATTGTGTGCAGGGGATTTCAGGGAGTTAAATCAGCCCCAAATTGAGGAATCAGACGGCGCCGCTGCTTTTTGCCCCACGTGTTGGTTTTGTTGGAATAGCTGAGAGAAGATGCAGGGTTCCCACAGCAGCTGTGGCTGCCCCACCCTGCAAGTGTCAAGGCCAGGCTGGACAGAGGTTGGAGCAACCTGGAATAGTGGGAATTGTCCCTGCATAAGGCAGGGGCTGGGGGGAGAGGAGCTCTGAGGTTCCTCCCAAACCATTCTGGGATTCTGGAGCGCGTCCAGAGGAGGGAAATGAGGCTGGTGAGGGGCTTGGAACACAAGCCATATGAGGAACGACTGAGGGAGCTGGGGTTGTTCAGCCTGGAGAAAAGGAGGCTCAGGGGTGACCTTATCACTCTCTACAACTTCCTGAAGGGTGGTTGTGGTCACCTGGGGGTTGGTCTCTTTCTCCAGGCAGCACTGACAGAAGGAAAGGACACAGCCTCAAGCTGCGTCAAGGGAAGTATAAATTGGTTATTAGGAAAAAGTTTTTCACAGAAAGAGTGATAAAGTATTGGAATGGCCTGCCCAGGGAGGTGGTGGAGTCACCATCCCTGGATGTGTTTAACAAAAGCCTGGATGTGGCACTGGGTGCCGTGGTCTAGTTGAGGTGTTGGAGCTGGGTTGGACTTGATGATCTTGAAGGTCTCTTCCAACCTAGAAATTCTGTGATTCTGTGATTCTGGGATTCTGGGATTCTGGGATTTTGCAGCACCTTTTGGATCCTTTGCATCCAACTGCACTAATGGGTGCACTCAATGATCTCAGAGACTTTTTCCAACCCCAAAAAATCCCGTGATCTTCAGCTCTTGCTAAAAGCAAAGTGCAGAAAGCAGCAGGCAGAGGAGGAAGGAAGGGGCCAGGACTGTCAGGCTTTAGAAAGAAGAGGAGAGAATGCAGAGGAGCAGGGTGGTGTTGAGGGGGTGGAAGGGTGGCATTTCTCAGCCAGTTGAAGTTTGCAGGAAAACAAACAAAGCCTTTTCCAGAGCCTGAGCCTGCAGTGAAGGGAGGCATTTAGCTCCTTGGCAGGCCTCCTTTGGAAGCCTTGGCGTGACCCACTTGAGAGAGAGCAGGAGCCAGCAGGAGACTTTTCCCCCTCTTTGAATAGAAGTAAATGGGAGAAGGAAAATAAAAACAGAAGAAAGAGGCAACAGTGCTTGGGAGAGAATTTTGACACTGGGAAAGAATATTTGCTTTAAAGGGACAAATCCTCTCTTTTTTTCCCCCTCTTCCATCTAAAAAACCTCCTCATCCCTGCACTGCTCCAAAGGGGGATGGTCCACCTGCCTGTGACATTGCTGTTCTGTCTCCAATCCTCCTGCACCTAGGCCAGCAAAAAGCCAGGTGTTGTTCTCCTCCTTCTTCACTCAAATCCTGGGGAACTCTGGGGTCTGGGACTTTTGCTGGGGGGAGCAGGGAAGTCTGGGTGCAAGCAAACCCCTGATCTCCTGCACTGCTGTGAGGTGGGCAAGGCATACCTGGAATGCCACAATCCTGCCCCAGCAGTGGAACAGCTGAATGGAGTGGGAGCTGGGGGAGGTTAATTCCACATCCCTTTCTCTTCCCTCTTTGCATGCTGGGGAAGGAAGGGAGCCTCGGCAGAGGAAAAGGGTGGATCCACCCCAAAGCTGTGGTCTTGTTTTCTGTCGGAGAGAGACAAAACTTTCTGCTGAGCTCGACTTCAAAGGCAAGCGCCGAGCCTGGAGATATTCATTTTAGAAATTCATGTACAGCTGCATTAGTTCGGGGCCTCACATGTTTTATCCACTTGTCACGATTAGACATTATTATTATTGCTGCAAACAGAGATGGCTGAGAGATAATAATTCTTTATGAACCTCCCGTCACAATTAATGTGAGCTCCATACTTGTCCATTTACTGAGTTTTAAGCTAATCATTCCTTATATGTTTCAAGCCTTTAGTGAAGTACAAATAATTTGAACTAATTAGCTTATTAAAAGAAGGGAATGAAAACAAATGGCACATGAATGAATTGTGGGATTTCGTATGGAATTAATATCTCACTAATACATGTGGATTTGGTAAATTCATTATGCATTCATAATCAGACCTGATGAATCACCTAGCTAATTCAAGAGTAATTAGGCATGAACCACTGACACTTATTTTAAAGTGCGACCAAACTACTTGGCTCCATCCTAAGGACTCAATTACAGTCTCCAAGGCACAGGGAAGTGCTGCTGTGTTCCCTGTGAAACCTGCCAGGGTGACACGGTGAGACCCTCTGGGAATCGTGGCTGTGCCCTGGAGATCAGCTGTGAGGGTGTCCACACTCCCAGCCTGGCAGCTCACACTGGGAGGTATCCATGTCCTCTTTCCTGGAATTACCAGTGCCATTGCTACCCTTGGAACCAGCTCATTTTTCACTCCCTGGCAGCTGAGGCATTAGCAATCCTTGTAATTATTTACTTTTTGTATTACCACTATGGCTCGTGCAGTGCAGCGCCTTCCCTTTCCAGCATCCCAGGGAATGTGGGGCTGATCCAGCCCCCTGGCCCAACCAGCCTCAGGGAGGGGTTCAGGGAAACAGGGATCCACAGAGGTGACACGGGGACACAGTCCCAGACAGCCGGAGGGGTTTGGAGGTGTTGAGGCAAAAGGAAGAGCTGGAGGAGCCCCTGCTGAGAGTCACAGGGGGTGGGAGGGGTGGGAGAAAGAGCCAAGGGTGTGACAGGAGTGAAGTGGGAAGCACGGAGTCGGCTGGCATAAAGCATGGGAGGAGTGGCTGTGTCACAAGGAGGGCAGAGCACAGTGACACTGATCTTTGAGCTGGGGTTCAGGCAGGACACGAGCAGGGAGAGTTCTCATTGCCCAGGTCAGAGGAAAGGACTGTGGTACCCGGGGAGGAAGGCTCAGGGGAGGGCTTGAGCCCGTGGCAGGGGGAGGATAATGCAGGAAGGCTTTGTGGAGAGAAGAGCAGGATCCCCAGGCTGAGGTGACTTTGTGCACAGGGATCAGGAAACAGCCTGAGGAGCTCTGTAGCAGCTGGGTTGGGATGACCTGATGGTGAGGCATCCCCAGGGAGAGGCAGGGAGGCAGCTGGGGCCAGGTGAGAAGCACCCACGGCTCCCTCTGTGCCAGAGAACTTCCCGTCGCTGAACGGAACCTCCGCTGCCGATCTGTGACTCATCTGCCTCCAGGTACCAAATTTGTGTTTGCAGATAAGATTATCCAGGGATTAATTGTAGAGGGAGAAGAGAAATGTAGATTAGTCATCCCTTGAGAACAGACATAGATCAACAGCATTTAGAAGTACCTTTGGGTGTTTAACAGCCACGGATCACCAGAGTACCTGAACACCTACCATGTAAAATCAACAGTCTCGTTAATTATGAAAAATAATTCATGTCACACCAATCTAAACCCACTAAAATCTCTTCTGCATTCATCCCAGAGGCGGCTGTATCATTCCTGCACTCGCCCCAGGGCCAGCAGAATGTCTTGAATAACATTTCTTCCTACACCTTCTCCAGAAAACCGGGGTGGGAAGGCCTGGCAGCAGCACATTTCCATGGCTTAATCCTCCCTTTTGCAGGAACCACTGTTCCTGGTGGCTTTTAGAGCCAGGAATGCACCTGAGGAATCATCTTTGATGTCTCCACCCCTGCGCCTCCCTGCAGTCACCTCTCTGTGCACCCAGGCTGCCCCTGGTCCTGCAGCAGTGGAGGAGGATGGATTTGCCCTGCACTGGGTGTGACGTTGTTAAAGATCACAACGACACAGACTCCCACTCAGAAGGCTGACAATGACTCCGTTTATTTCCAGGAATTTCTTCCCTTTTATGCTGTTCTACAGAGAACAACCCAGTGGGTGGAAGAAAGAGAAACTTCTTCAATCACATTGATCAAGTCAGAGGGACATCAAGAAGTCCCTCCTAGGGAAAGGAATGTAAACAAAGGTTACAGTTAGGAAAACGTGTCTCTTGGTGACAGAAAGGTCTCTGGGAAAGAGTTTCAGAGAAATCAAAACATCACAGGCACGAACCAGGGCTACACTGGGTGTGTGTCTGTAGGTGCTCCATGATTCCCAGCCCCTCGGGATGGACAGAGCTCTGCACCCCCAGCATTCCATCCCTAACAAAATCCAGGGCGCAGGCTGCATACATTGGGAGCTTTGGTTCCGCTTCTCAGAGCGCGTGTGTGACAACAGGGCCTCTCCTTACCTGAGAGAAGGAAGACAAAGCGGGGAACCCCGTTCCCTGCACTTCCTCCAGTATTATCCCAGCTGGTGAGGGGGGGTCCGTAGCTCTGGACCTCCAAGGAGGCCAAGCCACCCCAGAAAGTATCTCCTCAGAGACACTCCCTAGGAGGTCGAAAGCACTCCTCTCAGCTGGCGGGTAGTGAGCTCAGCAGGGGGGGCAGTAGTTCAGCTCTGAGTGATTTCGCTCAGTGATTCCAGCTCCTGCCCCCTGCGAGGTTCCCTTTCCCCTGTAGCCGGCCTCGGGTGTGAGAGAGAGAGGGTCTCGTTTCGGCGGTTCTGCAGGAGCAGCTTTATTGTGAAGGCATAGCGAAGGGAGCCGAGGACGGACTGCCCTGGCTGTTAGGGCGATTTCAGGGGGTTTTATAGGGAAACCAGTGGGAGGGGGAAGGGTACAAAAGCCAATCGGTTACAACAGATCTACATAAGGTCCCGAGGGTGCTTGTGGGTCTTCCAGGAGAGTCGCCGTGAGCAAAGAGGCTGCTTTGTTGTTCCAGGGTCTGGTGGGGGTGTTGCACAATACTTAATTCTTTAGCAGGGGCTCCCTCCAAGGCAGAGCCACTGGGGCTCTGCCCACCCCCACACTCCAGGCACAACAAGGAAGCGCCACTTCTCAGGGCCACCTGAGCTCCCAGCCCTTTTGCACCCAGAGATTCCAGCCCCTGAAGCTCCTGCGTGCCTGGATCTCCGGTGGGGCTGGGCCCCGCTCCGCGGCCGCCGGGCGCTTGCGATGCCGCGCGCGGATCCGGGAGCGGTGCAATCACAAAGAGCAAACAGCAGCAATTACTTAACGCTTCTGGTGACGGGGTATCGAAAATTAGCGGCGGAGTTAAGCGCTAATAAGACACGTAACACACCGTAAGCCTGTGAATTTTATAGAGTAGGATCAAGAGTAAATAAAATTACAATTTAAACAAAGGCAGATAATTTAATTATCTTGTAGGCACAGTACTAAAATTTGGAGTGATTGGCTAATCAATACGTTATTACACAATGCAACAATGCGACCTGCCTGGGAGCTGGTAGGAAATGGATGCTCAGGAATCAGAGTGAGTCGCTGGCTGGGGTGGTGGGAACCAGCAGTGCCAGGCCCTGGCAGATCCCTGGGGCTGGGATGTCTGGGAAGTGTCATCAGCACTCAAGGGAACCCATGGGAGCAGAGGTGGAAACAGAGAATCACTGAGGTTGGAAAACCTCTCTGACACCATCGAGTCCAACTGTTCCCTGAGCACTGCCGAGGCCACGACTGTCCCCAAGTGCCACATCTACAGCTTTCGAAGACTTTGAGGGATAGTGATTCCACCACTGCCATGGGCAGCCAGTGCCAGTGCCTGAGCTAATTCCAGAGGGTTGGAGTTGCGGAAGGAAGCAATGTTAGGTGCTGTCTCTGATCCCTTCACATGTTTTTTTGATTCACAAGTTTTCAGCACTTTGACATTTAAATTGAACTTTCTGGAAATGAGCAAAATGAGGGAGGTAGGCGCAGCTCTGAGAGCAGCGAGGAACTGCCACCTGCAGATACGTGTGTAAAACCCTTCCCCAGAGCAGCAGCTCAGCCATGGTGTGTCCATGCAAAACTGCCTGGGATGGTGCAATGCCAGCTTCACCATTAAAATGCTCACAGGCTCATTGGAGCTCTCCAGTCTGTCCCCTGCCTCGGGTGGCCTTCTCAAGGGGAAAAGTCTCGTTTTCTCTTGGTGTTTCTTTGTATTAAGCCCTGAGGTCTGTTCTCCATCCCTGGTGTCCTCCAGGCACGACAAGGAAGTGCCACTTCTCAGGGCCATTTAAGCTCACAACCCTCTTGCACCCAGAGATTCCAGCCCCTGAAGATCCTTAACATCCCTCTCCACGTGAGACACAGCAGGACAGTGCCGTCCCCTCACAGCATCCCATGGGAATGTGCAGTTCCTCCAGCAGGATCCTCACCGGCAGGATCTGGTATTACCACGCTGCTGTTGGGGGGCTCCTGCCAAATTCCACCACCTGAGGGTTTGGCTGCTGCACAGGAGATCTGTGAGGAGCAGTAGCTGTGTGCCAGTGTGAAACGCCTGGTTCCACACCAATGCCAATCTTCCCAGGGAAAGCAGCTCTCCTTTCCAGCCCATTGTACTCCGCTAATTTAATTCCATTCTGGATGTCAAATCACATTACGTATTCACACCGACGGAGGATCTATTTTTTTTTTCTTTATTAATATTAAGACATTTATTTGTCATTTTTTAACAAAATTGAAAAGGAATCAAAACCTCATTTTCTGGAAAAGCGGCGTTGTTGGCGTGCGTGCGCCACTGCAGCTGTCTCGCTGTGTGTGGCTCGCCTCTCTCTGCAATTTTTTTTTTTTTTTTCCTTTTTCCAAAATCCAGCTCTGGCACACAACTCCCCCACCAGGCCCCCATGGGATTTCATACAGCCAAACCCCCTCCTCCAGGCAGCACATCCCAGTTTGGAAGGACCAGCAGGGAGGGCATTGAGCAGCTGGGGTGCAAATGTTGCTCCCTGATGCAGATGGGATGAGATCTCTCATCCTGTGCTCAAAGGACCCTCACAACGAGGAATCATAGAGTCGTGGAAGTGTGGAATGGTTGAGGTTAAAAGGGATCTTAAAACTCCTCTTTTTCCCAATCCTCCTGCCATGGCAGGGACACCTTCAGCTATCCCAGGGTGCTCCAAGCCCCATCCAGCCTGGACTTGGACACTTCCGTGGATCCAGGGGCAGCCACAGCTTCTCTGAGCACCCCATGCCAGGGCCTCACCACCCTCACAACTAAGCCTTTCTTCCAAATATCCAGTCTAAACCTATTCCCTTTTATCCTGTCCCTCCAGGCCCTTGTCCCCAGTCCCTCTCCAGCTCTCCTGGAGCCCCTTTAGGCACTGGATGGGGCTCTGAGGTCTCCCTGGAGCCTCCTCTCCTCCATGTGAACACCCCCAGCTCTCCCAGCCTGGCTCCAGAGCAGAGGGGCTCCAGCCCTGGAGCATCCTCTGAAGGCAAGGATAGGGAGCAGAGTATTAGGAGAGGGGATTCAGCTTGTCCCACAGGTGATTCCCGTACCTTGTGCTGGTGCAGTGACAAGATGAACATTCCATTTCTCATGAGGACATGAGATTATCCCATTTATTTTGTAATTTGCCCTCCTAGACTTCGCCCTTCTGTCTGCACAGAGAATGTTTGAAGCAAGCAATGTGAGCCTGGGGGCCCTTCCAGCCTCTGCAGTGCTGAACTCCTCTGTCCCATGGCTGGGAATTGTCCAGGGATGCAGTGGACAGGGGCAGGAGATGGGCTGGGTGTGCATGGAGGTGCTGGGGGGCTCTGAGTTTGGAAACCCCCTGACTGAAAGGTTCTGGGGTCCAGCCAGACCCCAGTTCCAGGGACTGAACCACACTCCTCACACTCATTGCACCACAGGAGCCTGGGACAGTATGGACAATCTCCCTGTGACCTTGGTGGGGAGCAGATGACCTCTCTAGCTGCTGTAAAATAATTTAAGTGATGTTTCAGGGAGAGGATTCCTATTTGACTGAGAAACTCTGGCATTTTGTGGAAAACTCCATTTTCCTGCTGAAGACTGACAGCTGGGGAAATGGAGTGAGGAGTGGCAATGCCCATCTGAAGTGCACAGCAGTGTTTTCCCTCAGTCTGCCTGCCCAGTTCTTTGTTCCCTTTTTCCCAAGCAAAACAGTCCCTGACAGCTCTGATTTTCCCCTTTTCTTAAAAACATCACCAGTTTGGGGGTTTTTTGAAGGGTGTTAACTCCATGCCATGGCCAAGGGGAGCCCATTGTGTTTTACAAGGCGCTGAGCTCCTCTCTCCACTTCCAGCTCTGAGCTGGGTGGTTTGGGCTGTTTCTTCCCTGTTTAGAGGACCTTTGGGGGCAGGTTCTTGGGAGAATCAAACAGCTTGGAAAAACTTTGTTCAGCTCCAGCTGCCGTGGAGCTGAGCTGTGGCTTTGTCACTTATCCTCCAGCAGAAGGAACCAAGGACACAAAAGGGAGCTGAGGTGGCAGTGAGGGGACGTGCCTGCCCTGTCCAGGCACATCCCCACAGCACAGCGGCTGGGAAGGGCTTGGGTGAGTTTATGGAATTTTTGGCTAATGAAGCAGAGATCTGCATTGCAGTAATTGCAGGGAGGGGTGGGGATCCCAGCAGGGGCTTTGCAGGGAGTGCTGAGGCAGAGGCGGGAGCAGCTCGGGGACGCTTGCTGAGCTGTGCTGAGAGGTCACTGGGTGGCACCTGGGCTGGCCCAGTGCCAGCACTGGCAGTGGTGCACTGGTCGGTGTCACACGGGGTGGGTTTGGGCAGGGTTGGCAGTCACAGATCCCCATGTGGCCTCCTGCCAGCACACAGGGCCAGGTGTGAGCTCCTCCATCCCATCCTGACTCAAAAGATGCTCAGCCCACCCTGGTGTGACCCTAGCAAGGCTGGCACTTGGCTCCCCAAGTCTCTCAGCTGACAAATCTTGGTGGCCCCCCAAGGTTTCTTTCCCTCCTGTAGGATGGATGGTGCCAGCAGGGTTCAACCATTCCCTGGCATTGCTCAGAGAAGCTGTGGCTGCCCCTGGATCCCTGGAAGTGTCCAAGGCCAGGTTGGGAGTCCAAGGCCAGGAGCTGTCCCTGTCCACGGTGAGAGTGGGACTGGATGGGCTTTAGGGTCCCTTTCAACCCAAACCATTCTGAATTTACCAGATTTTTCTGCAGCCTCACTGGCTGCTGGGGACCAGCACATTGGCTGTCCCTGCTGGTGAGGTGCCACAGCCTCTTCCAAGATGCCACAACATCTCCCAGTAAACCACTCATCTGGTTCCCAGAGCTAAGAACTGGCAGCTGGCACCCCAAGAGAATGGCAAGAAGCTGTGTCAGGTCTAGGTTGGATATTATGGAAAGGTTCTTCCCCCAGAGGGTGGTGGGACACTGGAAGAGCCCCCCAGGGAATGGTCACAGCCCCAGGGCTGCCAGAGCTCCAGGAGGGATTTAAACAATGTTCAGGGTGTGATTGTTGGGGTGTCTGTGCAGGGCCAGGATTTGAACTCAATGATCCCTTGTGGATCCCTTCCAACTCAGAATCTTTCATGATTCTGTGATTCCACAATTTCCCTTTCTATAGGAGACTCCAACACAGCACAGTTCACCTGAAGCACAATAAAAGATGGGATTTCTTGTAAAATCAAATGTTTTCTAGAAGAATATATTTTAAAAAAAAAGAAAAACCAAACCAAAACAACAACCTTCCCATTCTTTTTCCTGCTATATCAACATAACCTGATAGGAACCCATTGCTTTGATGAGGTCTGCGTGTTTCCTTTCTGGTTTATGGTATCGCATGATTATAAAGTTGAAACAATAAAAGCAAATCAAAGCCCTTTGATAGCATGAAAACAAAACATTTGGGGTTTGGCTAAAATGAATTACATTGCTGGAGCTGCACTGAAGTGCTTGGATTTTTAGGGCTGCCTTGTGGTGCTTCTAAAAAAAAAAAAAAAAAGCTTTACATTAAATTTAGGTGAATTTTAAAACAAACCATCATTTCAAAGAAGAAAAAAAATCCTGATGCTGTGCTTTGAGAAGGCAGAGATAAAAACTTCCCAATTTTCCCATAGACGGAAGAGTATTTCCAATTAGAAGTGTTTCAAGCTGGTTGTCAACGATTTTGGGACATTATCTGACTCTTCAGTTTTCAGAAAATGAGGTTTCTGATTGGAAGGAGCTCACCCATCTGTAGGAGAGTGTCCTATATAGAGGACTAATAATGTTGGCATGAATAATTCATCGATCTTTATTACACCGAAAGGTATGTGTGGAGTGTGATGCACACACAGCCTCATCAAAGAAAGGCATATTCAGTTAAAAATAATCAGTTTGACTGTAGATTTTTGGAGTGTTTGATGGATTAACTCCAGCAAATCAACCTCCAAGCTCGACTTTTGTTTGTCTCTCCCTGATCTGTAGGGAGATTATTAATATCATGTAACATTCAGTTAATAGGTCAGATGTGAGACCTTATTACAGACTGGGGATAAATTGCCTCTCCGGTAGCACATCCCTGACCTTCACAGACTTCAGAGTTCAATATTCAGCCTTCATCCATCCAGCCTTAATTACTGTGTGCACGAGCATTAGCAGCACCACCAAAGGGCCAAGTTCACGCTGCCAGGACCCTGCTTTGCATCCTCTCTCTGCCTGGGAAGGACACAAAGAAGTCTTTGACAGGGTTAGACCCGGGATCTCCCTCATGTCTAGATTGTCTTTTAGCTGTTTTTCACCCAAATGTTTGCTCTGGGTTCTGTGGAATTGAGGGACTGTGGCACTTTCTGCCTCATGAATAACCCTGAGAGCTTTACAAACATTCATTAATTGATTTGTTGCACCCGGATTTTGGGGGTGCCTTTGCAGGGTGTTTTCACTGGGGAGAGGTTCTCAGTGATTGCACAAAACAGCTGCAGGGGCAGAGCTGCTTCTCCCAAAATCCCACAGATCAGTGAGGATTTGGTTTGTTCAGGGGAGGCATCACCATCTGCAGCTTTCTCCTGAGGGGCAGGTGGCAATCTCTTCTCTCTGTGACAGGGACAGCACCCAGGGCACGGCTGGAGCTGGGCCAGGGCAGGCTCAGGCTGGATTTAGGGAAAGGTTCTTCCCTCAGAGGGTGCTGGCACTGCCCAGGCTCCCCAGGGAATGGGCACGGCCCCAAGGCTGCCAGAGCTCCAGGAGAGCTTGGACAGCGCTCCAGGGATGCCCAGGGTGGGATTGCTGGATGTCTGTGCAGGAACAGGAGTTGGACTGGATGGTCCTGGTGGTCCCTTCCAGCTCAGGAGGTTCTGTGATTCTGTGATTTGCACAGGGGGGCTGTTGGGCTTTTTCTTCGCTTAGGAGCAGCCAGAATGATTTGTGGTGTTGTCTCTAATTGAGGATGGATGAGACCAGGGGTGGTTGTAAGGCGAGAAATGTGGGTCTGGAGATGGATTTGATGATCCAACCTGCCCCATCCCTGGTGCAGCTGCGTGAACAAAGGGTGGTTGGCAGGTGGCCCCCAAGGAAAAGCTCAGGAGGGCCCTCAAAGAGAACTTCCCTGGAGATGTATCTTTGCAGTTTTACTCAATTCTACTCATTTTGCCGGGGGAAAGTCGATGGCCTTCATTACGAGTCAGAGCAGGTGACATAATTCTCCTTCTGTGCTTTCAAATCTATGAACACACGAACTTAATATTAGCAACACAGATACAAATAGCATTTTAACGCAGTATTTATCACCGCGCCTTCTCAGGAGAAAATCTATCAAAGCTTTAAATCTAAAACTCTCCCATTCTTCTCGAGCAACAAGATCAATTCATTAATATTTGGAAAGCTCTCAGGGTTATTAATCATCTGTTATTATTTTATTTATGTACCTCTTAGTAAGAAAAAGTGGACGAACCAAGGCTAGTCTCACTGATTGCAGCTTTTAACTCGGGGAAATGCGATGGGAGAAAGATGGGAACAATTTTATTGGGGAAATAAAACAACCTTTGTGCTTGCAATTTGCATGGCAGAGGTAATAAAGGATGCTGCAAGTCATCTAAAGGCTGAGAAAGGTAGCAGGTTAATTGTCTTATCATTATGAATTCGCTTGGTATCCGTGGCCTTATCAGAGATCACAATGAATTTATTTAGCATTCACGGGGCCATCAAGGCACCTTCCCTCCATCAGTGTGGGCGACACCTGTGTTGCCCCAGGGTGGCTGTTTGGGAGCTGGTCCGAGCCCAGGCTGGAGTGGATGGAGCAGAGGAGTTATTAAAGCGTGCCACAGACCAGCCAGGCAGAGAGGTCAACCCCCTTAAATGAGCTTAGCTCTTTCCCTGGGTCTATCTCAGATGAGTACCCACAGCTTGAAAATAAGTTTGTAATTGACTGATCCAGACAGATGAGTTTGGGAAGAGGTGATTGATGTCAGCAATATATCTGAACGCAATCAGCCTGGCCCAGAATGCTAATCTGACAGCCCCTGGCAGCTCGGAGCTGCTGCTCAAACACTTTGGGGAAGCAGATCCTGCTGCTGGGGTCCAGCCCCAACCAGAGCCTTGGGCTTCTGCTTTTTCCTGCCTCAGAAGCAGTGAGGGATCAGGAGTTACCAAGTCTGTAGTGGTTTATTTGTGTTGAGCTGTGGCTTCACTCTTCAGGTCTTGATACCTCCAAGTATTTGTTTATGCTTATGTTTAAGCTCACAAGTAGTCGGGCTGATCTTGGCATAATCTGCCTCAAAACGTCAGGAACAGGTGAGGACTGTGCTAAACCAGGCCAGAGGCAGGACTGGGAAGTTAAGCTAATGCTGGAAGGCTGGAAGCAGTGGAGCCTGCACACTCAAGAGGTTTGCACAGACTTGTGCAGAGGAGCAGCTTTCCACACCCTTTGTCCCGGGCAGCCTTTTGCTGAGCCATGTGCTTAAACGTCAGAGAGGCAAATTCCAGGTTACCACTGAGGTTCTTTTCAGTAGCAGGACATGGAACTGTGTCTTGTTACCTGGAGCTGCATCCAGCCTGTGGTGATGGAGCCTCTGGTCCCCAGGTCCTCAGGGGCTGCCACCCTCGCTAGGTCACCAGGCTTGGGAAAAGAAAGCTCTGGGAGATCAAGGTGGGGCAACAAAAGAAAAGCTTTCTGCTTTTGGAAAGGGGGAAATGGCAATGGTAGGGTGGATAAACAGAAAAATCCACATTTCATACTTTTGGTGCGGAGACATCTCAGACAAAATCATGGTTTAGTTGCTTTGTTGCAAGACCAAAATTAAGTGCTGGTGATTCTTCACCCTGAGGAGCAGTGTAAGGAGTCTTTTCCCAGGGTATTTTCTGGTTCCTTAGATCAATGGTGTGCTCTGGGTGAGTGTCAGTGTTTGAAGATCCCTGCCATTCCTTGCTGTACCAGCAGATGAGCTTGGAGCCTGGGATGTATGTGGGGAAGGTCAGGAAGCTCCAGCCTGGCTCCCTTGGATAAAGCAGCCACCATGAGGAGGTGTGGAGATGCCACAGACCATGCAACATTTCCCTGGACTTTATCCTGTCTGGAAACCCCTGTTTTCCCTGTGCTGTCCTGCCAAAGACCCACTGGAGCAGCAGAAAGCAGGGAGGGCCAGGCAGGGATCGCTGTGGAGGATCCAGGAATGGGGGGATGGAGCTTCCTCCCTTCCCCACCCTGCTGCATCTCTCCTCTCCCTTGCCAAGTGCCTGGCTGGCATTCCCCAGCCATGAGCAGTGTCCCTCTGAGCTGTGTGTGTCTGTCCCCACCATCAAACAGGGCAGCTGAGCATCAGTGTGGTGGCTGTTGGGGGCAGGAGCTGCTTTATTCCTTCAGCAGCTCCTCCATCGCCAGCCTTTGACTGACTCGGGGCCTTTGATTCGTGTCTGGGGTGCTGTCTGTGCCACTGTTGTCCCATTTCTCCTCCCTCTGGGTGTCCTGCCTCCAGGCCGGGGTTGGGATGACCCTGGGACAGCAGGCATGAGCTGTCAGGCATTGTTAGAGCTGCCCCTGACTTGCACTTTTCCAACGGTGGTGGAACACATCACCCAGCTGCCTTTCTGGGGAATAATTACCCACCCAGCTGCCAGCAGTGTTTTCCTTCCCCTACCCTCCTGCTCCTCCCCAGGACGGGTCCCTCCTGCCTGTGCTGCCCTCTCCCAGCTCTCTCTCATGCTCTGCAGTGTTTGCCATCACTGCAAGCCCGTCCCCACCTAAAGGGGCTGGTGCTCCTTTCATCTCTGCATCTCTTTAACTCTTCCTCCTTTTCCCTTGTCTTCCTCACCGGCAGGATATGAAAAAGCCACAGAAATCGAATTCCATTTAAAAGCACCCACCAAGAGAGGATTTTTTTTTTAATCCTCCTTCCCCTTCTCTCCTCCTTAAAATGAAGTTTCTTGCACTGCTCATTAGATGATAAGTGAATACAGAAAAACCTTTGAGCGAAGGTAATTCCTGGCGTGTGGAAGAGGGCTCTGGTGCTGGCTCCACATTTATGAATGCAAACGAGTCCAGGCGTCCTGTGGGGATGCTTTGTCAGTCCTTTTATCTCTAAAACCAAAGTTCAAACTGACTTCCTGAGTCAAGAACCATAAAATTATTCCGTTGAAAGAATTCTCAAATGCCATCGGTGGAGGGGGGGGAACCTTCATTTCCCAGCCTCTGAACTGGTGGGTGCATGTGCAGGGGAAATGAAAGAGCCCTTCATTATCAGGGTGCTGTTCAGCCCCGTGCTGCTCTCCTGGAATTGATGGAATGTATTATGCTCCAGCAGGGAAGGTCCAAATGGAAATCCCTAATAATAATAATAATAATAACTCAATGTGCTCCACTCGCCCATTTAATCCCCAGATCTCCAAGTGCTTTTGAGACAATTAACCAAGACCCACTGAAATCCTCATCAAGGCAGGATGTCATTATCACAACATTTGCCTTTATCACAAATCAAAGGAGCTGTAATCTGAGGGGTGTCCCTCAAGTCGGTGCTTCGTCTGAGCACCATCAGCACCCCAAATCCAGGGGGTGTGGGAACATGGGTAACTTAATAAATCATTCTGTTGGTGCAAATAGGCTGGAATTGAGGTGAGAGGGATGCTTTAGGTGCCAACACAACCATGGACACGGGCTAAAGCTGCCCAGGTGCCTGGCTGTGATGGCCTGGGGTGTTTTGAGGAGTGTTTCCAGGGTGTGCCATTAAAGAGCTGCAGATCTGTAGGACTGGGGCACTTGCATGTGACTTTGGAGCAATAATCTCTGGATCACCATTCCTGTGCATGGAGATGAGATTCTTTGGGGTGCAAGCACCTCAAAGTCAAGTCAGACCTGCTGCATCAGAGGTAAACCCTTTATACAGGCTGCACATTTCAGCTGGGATGGTGTAAGAACACGTGTGCAAACATGCCAGAAGGTGGATAGATAAACCAGAGGAGCACAGGGCAGGGAAATGACAGCTGAGAAGGAGAAATACAACTGGTGTGACTGCCAGCACATCTGTCCCAGTTACCTCCCACCAAGGAGACACAACAAGGCCCCAGTGCCAGCACCATCCCTGTCACAAGCCACTCAGCCAAATACTGTCAGCATTCCTGAGGTCTGGATTTTACTGTGGCACCAATTAACAGAACTGTTTACAGGCAGTTTGCTGGATTTTTTTTTTTTTTTTGGTGGATTTTAAATTTCATGTCTTTTTTTAGTAGCTTTTCCTGTAGAGATAAACTGCTGCAGTGGGCTGGGGACCAGAACAGCTTCTGATGTCTCTTCAGCTGAGCATCAGAGTGGCAAAGACATCTTTCCCCACCCAGTTGTGATCTAAATCCCAGTGGTGCCAGTACAGTCCTCAAGCAGCTCCTGAACACAGATCACCTGGAGCAGATGGAAACTCTCCAGGCACTGAAAGGAGAGCTCAGGCTCTGTTCCCTCTCAGTCTGTGGATATTTTACTGCCAAGCAGGATGCAGCCAGGGAGGGAGCTTGGGCTGTCCAAGGCAATGCTGAGGTCCACGTTGCTTTCACAGCCAGCGTGGAGCAATACTGGAGGATGCTCCTGTTCCTGCCCAGCCCTCCCTCCAGCTGGTTCCTTCCACCAGCTCCCAGCACTGCCTAAAGGTGCAGGACCCTATTTAATTAAGTAATGAGAATCGAATGTGATAGCTACAAGCATCAGCTAATTAAAAGGAGGGGAATTGCAAATGAGAAGTGCCATGAACTCACTGAAAATCAATCAAATTAGAGCGTCTCATCATCCCCTCAAATGGGCCTGATCTGCTCCCTCTTTCTTGCTGCTTAACCCTTTGCACCAGGATGTTTTGGTCGGTGTTAGGGGAAGGTGCTGCAGAGACACTTCGTGGGAAAAGCAGCATTTTGGGTCTCCAAAGGCACGGGGCCACCCCAGTGCTTTGATCCTCTCTGGGTGGATCCGTGTCTCCTTCCCCCTCTGCAGGTTCTGCCTGACTCCTGGCAGGGCCCTTCTTCCTTTAAATCCTCACCAAGGAGCATAACGGCAGCACCACCAGAAGAGGAGGAAGGAAAAAAAAAAAAAATCTCATTTAATCAAAGAGAATATTAAAGCTGAGCTTTTTGTACAGCAACGGGCCTCAGATGGAGAAATCCCCTCCATCGGCAGGGGGAAGAGCGAGGGAGAGGGAGAGAGATAAAAAAGCATCAGAGTTTTAATTAAAAAGCTGCATCCTGCCTTCGTTTGCAGCTTGTTTCTGGATCCCTTCATTAGGCTTTACCCTTTAAAGGCTCCTTATCAAAGTTGTACGAGTTCCACTGACGAGGGACGTGCGTTTGCGTGGAAAAGCCCTTTTTGTCTGCAGGCTGGATTGCTGATGGGCTAAGGAGGGGCCAGCAGCAGAGGGAAGGAGCAGAAATTGTTGTCTCGGGGAAGCATCCTGCCTCCAGGGGTTTTCTTCCACTGGTCTCACTGCCAGGCTGGCTAAAGGCCAGCTCCAGCCAGGCCATCTCTGTGTGGGGCTGCTCCTGACCTTGGATGAGGCAGAAAGGAGAAACCAGGCGGGTGATCCTTGAATCCATGTGTGTTGGAAAGAGCTGATTTGGCTGCTGGAGGCTCAGGAGGGCTTATTAGGGCCTGCAGCTCCCACCACACCTTGCCTGACCCAGAGGAACTTTACATCTGCAGAGTTTTTGCTGAGCATCTTGCCATGAATGTCCCTCTCCATGCCCCTGGAACTGAAGGGAGTTCCATGCCTGATCCCTTCAAGCTGTATCAGAGTGTGGTTTGGCCAGTGCCATGGTCCCCAAACCCTCCTCATGTCCAAAGTGCCACAGGACCTTTCACAGCCACTGGTCTTTGCCTTATTTTCAATTAAAGCACTAATGATCCTTTCTAAATTGGGCTGCTGAAGAGCACTGTCCTCACCCCAAGGAGACCAGAGAATCCAGAATTAAAAGAGAGCCTATCATGTGGGTAAAGAATCCCATATGAAATCCTTCATTTCCTGTATATCCCCCTTGCTGGTGCTTTTTCAGGCCCGTGGCTGTGGCACTGGGCAGGGAAGGGGAGGTGGCAGCTCGAGCTGGGGTCACAGCCAGGCTGTGTCCGAGCCTGGTGTGCAGCAGCGTTAAATGTTTAATCTGGGAAGAGCCAAGGGGCTGGGACACCTGGGCCTGGCACTCACCTGTGCCAAGCTGTCTTGCCCAATCATTAGCAGAGCAGCAGCAGCCAGGGCACACGGTTCAGTCCCTGGATGTGTCAAGTCCATTTGCCTTTCATGCATGATGCTGGGCACTGAAAACTCGTAGCATCCAACATAAGTGACCTTGAGCAAGCTTGTCCATCCTGGAGACACTTTCTCCATCCCTTGTGGATGGTCACCAGGGGAACCTGAACTCACTTCTGTTTCCAAGGCATGAATGAATGCTGGATGCTGTGATGCTGCTAAAGATCACAACGACACAGACTCCACTCAGAAGGCTGACAATGACTCAGTTTATTTCCAGGAATTTGTTCCCCTTTTATGCTGTTCTACAGAGAACAACCCAATGGGTGGAAGAAAGACAAACTTCTTCAATCACATTGGTCAGAGCAGAGGGACATCAAGAAGAAGTCCCTCCTAGGGAAAGGAATGCAAACAAAGGTTACAGTTAGGAAAACGTGTCTCTTGTTGACAGAAAGGTCTCTGGGAAAGAATTGCAGAGAAACCAAAACATCACAGGCATGAACCAGGGCTACAATGCTGCTTTTGTAAGCATCTTGTAAGATGAGAATGAGATGGGAAAACTTGCTTCCCTCTTTCCACCCAGCCCTCAGACGAAAAGCCCAGCTTGCCACCAGGGTCAAAACCACCATCACCTTACAATCCTGAATTTAGGACCTTTTCTCCTTAGATAAAACCCACACTACAATGATTTACCACCTAGCCAGGTGGCCCCGGTCCCTCGGCTGGGTCCCAGTGACAGCTGCTGGGAGCGTGCTCCGCAGCCAGCTGCCGGACCTGCCAGGATGGGTTAATGAGGATGTGATGTGCCTGGATGTGACACTGCTAAAGCACAGCAGAGCTGGCAGCGTCACTCACCACGGGGAGCGGGGGCCACAATGCCACCTTTAATTAAAGGGAGCAGCGCTGACAGCGAGGGGGCTGTGCCAGCACGGGGACCCCCCGCACTCCAGAGGGTCCTGTGGCGTGTTCAGGGTCTGTGGCTGCTGTCCTGTTGTCCTCGAGCTGCTCCAGAGGGACTGTCACTGCCTGGGAGCAAACTCAGCCAGCAGTTTCTGCTTTCTGTCTTTCCTGAAGGGAGGGCAAAGCCAGGGCTGATAAGGGGCAGTGCCATCACTCAGATGTGGGTACTTCATTTGGGTCCAGGGTCTGTTGAGCTGGAGGGTTTGACTTAATCCCACTCCTCATCCTCTGCCTTCACACAGGCAGTGATTCTGGCTGTCCTTGGATCCTCTCCCTTGTGCTGAGCTGGAGCCTGACTGACCAGGAAGTGCCCAGGGAGAAAACGTGGGTTGTAGTTCCAGCAATGCATCTACTCACAGCTCCTCCCCTCTGCCCTATTCCTGTCTGGCTGTGCAGGATGACCCCAATGTCCTGTTGGGATGTGGGGGTCACGCCCCCCATGGCAGGGAGGATGCCAGGAACCCAAGCCATGAGTGTCCTACAGGGCTGGGGGCTGAGACCTGCAAGGGCTGCTGTGCTATGTGTGTTGGGGGTGGGTCACCTCGTTACTCACAACCTCATCAAGGACTAATGGGACCAGCAAAGCTCCCAGAGTGACTGAAGCAATATCTGCAGCAGCTGATCTTCATGGAAAACCATTGTCTTAGCCCTGGACTTGGGCCACCTTTTCCAGATTTCAAGCCAGGTTGTTTCTGACTTTACACTAGAAGTGTCTTTTGTTTTTTTACCCACATAAACCAGGGAAGGATCTGGCTCTTCCTTGGTGCAGCCGTGGCGCCCTGGGCCTGGTCCTGCTGCAATCTTTGTCTCCATGGCTCCTGGCAGTGCTGTGCTGCTGGATCAATGGAAGTTATTTCCCAGTACACTCTGGACTATGCACACGGGCCCTGTTAGGCAGGTGAATGGTGCAGCTCGCACGTCGTTGTTGCTCTGTAATTGTCATTGCTCTACAAGGAGCTCTGGATGTATCTCAAGTGGAAATAATAACCCCAGTTTTATGGGAATGTGGAAATACACACCCAGCCTAACTCCATACAAGGGCAGAGCCACCTCCCCCACGTACCAGTTGTGATTGCTCTCCCCAGCTCCAAGGGAGCTCTTCTGGAGCAAATGGCAGATATTCCCATTTCCGTACAACAGGCCTCAGGGAAAAGGCGAAAAAGGTTTTCAGAGCTGTCAGTGAAGCCTCTGCAGGAGGATTCTCTCCAAGGTTCATCCTTGCCTTGTCTTCCTGTGTCTGGTGTTGGCTCTCCAGAGCCATGAGACCTCTGGAAGGTGTACTCAGTTCTCAGGTGATAATCCTGTTTATATGGAAGTAAAGATCCCAGAAGAGACCAGTGCCATGCCTGGGTCAGGATCTGTGCACATCCACAGGGAAACACAGGCTCTGTCTTACGGAGTTAATGGTCCTAGTGGAAAACACAGCCTCAGGCAGTTTGGAGATGCTTTCCCAGTGTGATCAGTGGTTAAACCATGTGTTGGAGCCACATTTGGGAGCTCCAAGGGGAAGGTTTCTCCTTGAGAGCCTGTCCCACCCTTTGCACTGAACCCTTGGCTCAATCCATCTTGGCTCAGTGCCCTGCCCTGGGTGCCACAGGCACCTCTGGGCTCCACTTGCCCATTGCTGGCCTTGGACTGCCCTGATTGCTTGGATTCCTTCCAAAACTACAAGGGGGTGTTTGGTGCTTTGGATCAGATGTGTCCTCTGTTGTTTTCCCCCTGAGCTGCTTCCACCTTCTAGGTGTTCCCATCAGCTATGGGAGTAATTTGGCTCCATACTCCATTTTGGAGCACACCTGGCTCCATGTCACCTCTCTCCTCCATCCTCCTCCTCACCTTGCCCTGTGCCCCACCATGGTGTCACTCACATCCCACAAACATCACCATTCCCCTCCTCTCCACTCCAGGATTCAGGGACGAATTTCCATCAGCCAAAACCAGAGGATGGCTGTTGCTTGGATTTCCTTCTTCCATTGCCAATGGATTGAAAATTAAAAAATAAAGGACCCTTGTGTTTTGGGATGGGAAATAAAATGTTGGGGGAAGAGAGAAAAAGTATTTCTCAACATAATGAAAACACAAATGGACAAGATAATTATCTTCATAAGGGCTTGGATCCATGACAATACATCTCATTTTATAAAGCCCATTAGAGTTGGAATTTTATGCAAAACGCTAAAAGAAATCTAAAAATATAAGGCAATAGAGGCAAAGCAATGGGGATTATTAAAGGGGGAGGAGTGTTATATTGGAAGCAATAAACCCTGGAAGAACCAGGAAAACAATGTTCTAGTAAAACTGTAATAAATGACTGGGGTTTAATCACTTGGTAAATAACTAAGATATTTCTGCAGGTTTTACGCTGTCACTAAAAAAAAAATAATCCCAACCCCTTGTACATTAAGGATTCAGCCAAGATGTTTTTTCTGGAGACAGAATCAGGGAAGAGTGTCATTTCAGCAATTCACTTTTTTAAATAATAGTGTATTATTTTCTGCATGGATCCACTTTTCCAACCTCTCCCTTGCTTTTAAGAGATCATTTACCATTAGCTGGGTTTTTCTCCTGTTCCCCACTCAGCGTACTCTTGAGTCTTTGAACACACAAAATTATATTATTCCAAGCAATCTTCCCCACCACAGCAAAAAGCAAACACTTTGAGAAACTCCTGGAGGGTCTCATTTTTAATAATGATCTTTCCTGTGCTTGGACCCTAATTGAAGATATTATATGGGTGTTTTAGGAAATAGAAGCACATTTGGTATGGCTTTTTCTTTACCTATTAAATAGCTGGAATCTAAAGAGTCCCTGTTCTTCCACCCCCCAAGTTATGGTGCATTATATTAAAATGAAAATACTTTAATTTAATATCCTCTCCTTTTTTTGGCAACCACCCCCATGCTGCTGAATGAAACCCAGCTCTCTGTTTAATTTTTAAGGAGGTGGGGGGAGGAGGTGCCCAAATCCTGAGCCTGCCCCATCATGGTGCCAATCCTGAGCAAAAACTGCCTGTCCATGGCAGCAGACAGCCCTGGCAGAGGCTGCAGGGGACCTGGTGGAATCACCATCCAGACCAGAATGGTGGCAGATGTGGCACTTGGTGACGTGGTTCAGTGGCCGTGGTGATGTTTGGTCAAGGGTTAGACTTGATCTTGGTGGTCTTTTCCAGCTTTGTTAATTCTGTGATTCTGAACTCCTCACTCATGAGCTCATGGGGCCCTGATGTGACCCCTTCCCTGGCAGAGGGGACATCCCCCCTGAGGCACCAGGGATATCTGGGCTGGGGCTTTTGAAAATCCCACATCCCTTCCAGCAAGACCAATGCCTTTAGGGGCTAAACCTTTATGCTGCAGTCTTTAAATCCCCTCAGCACTCAAGGCTTTGCCAGGAGAGCTGGGATCAAAGCCCCACCAGCACATTTCCTAAGAAATCTGTTAATGCAGGGAAAGCTGTGATGGAGCACCATGGTGAGATACTACTGGGTCACCCCTCTGACTGCTCCAGTGTCACTCAGAGAGCTGATCCTTGTGCTGTGCATGGATTTAATCCTCCTGGATCCTGTAGTGAGCCCAGGACATGCACACCAGCTCCACCAGCATGAATTCCCATTGGGAATTGGAAATGAGGAACCCAATTTCCAATGGGGGAACCCACACAGTGGAGATTGGTAAATCAGCCAGGAGGTCACCCCAAGTCCTGCTGTGAAGCAAACAGGGGGGATCCTTCATAGAAGCATGGAATCTCCTGAGCTGGAAGGTATCCACAAGCACCACCAAATCTGACTTCTGGCCTGGCACAGGGCAACCCCAGAAATGACCTTTGGTGTGAAGGAGGCAGCTTTTTGCTACAAACATCCCTTTTGATTCACTGTGAAGCGTGGAGTTGCACGTACCCAGCTGAGCTGGGGCTTTGCCGAGGTCATGGCAGGGAGAGGCTGGATTTAAGAGCCAACATATGTGTGCAGCAGACCCAGCTCTGATGTGGCCCCAGGGAAATTTGTGTCAGGCTAAAGTGGGATTACAAAATCTTCGAGCGTCTCCACACCTCGATTCCCCCTCCTGTTCAGCTGAGCTGGAGCAGCCCTTGTTGCTTGGCCAGTTTGGGGACAGGCACCCCTCTGTCCTGCCCCAGAACTGCTCCAGCAGAGGAATGTCCACTCTCCAAAGACAGCTGGCACACATTTGATGTGGAGATCGTGCAGTTAAAAAGAGTTTGTTTGCCTGGAAGTGGCATAATAAAGGGAGATTTATGAATGCCAGGCCTTATGGTTTTAGCATCCTCCTTAAATACTAATCCTGCTGCAAGCAATAGTTCATTTTGCTGGGTGCTGGGACCCAGGGTGGCCTTGGAGATGGGAGCAGGGACTCTCTGGGCTTCTCCATGTGACCCCACATCTGTAAAATGAGGAATTTGCACTGCTGTGCCCATCTGTCCCAAGGGTCACACCTGCAGGGTGGGGTCAAGCTGCATCTTCCCATCAGTGGATCCTCCTTTCCCCATCAAGGAAAGCCCCATCACCCTGTTTGTCCCAATGTCTGAAAATCCCTGGAGCTGTGTAAATAAAAGGGATAAGCAGCATCTTAAAAAGTTCTGGTCTCATGCAGTTGCAGAGAGAAGGCTTTAAAATACAGCCCCTTAAAAGCTCAAGGCTCAGAAGGGAAATAGAAAGAAACCACTAAAATTTACCTTTTTTATAAATGCCTGTGATTTCCTGTTTTTTTTTTTTTAAGCTGGTCCCATGAGGTGGGGCCATAAATCGTGGCTTTATTTGAACTCTTGGACTGGGAAATGCAGCTCAGAGGGATGGATGCTCTGAGCTTGTAAAACCCCTTCAAACGGACTTCTCATCTAACACAGAGCTGCTCCCGGAGCCCAGCTCCCTGCAGGAGCCTGCCCATTGCCTGAATTCCCAGTTTCCTTATTTCTCCAGGTAGCTCGACCCTCTCAGTGCCAGGCCCTCCATTTCCAGCAGCAGGAGATGCTGCTTCCTGCATGGATCTTAGTCTGCAGGAAAAGGGTCTCTGCCCCAAGTCAAAAACTACTCTGAAAAATAAAATTTGAAGTCCTGAACACAGTTCTGTAAAAAAAAAATTGAACATCAAACCTTCTAGGTTTAGTCCCCAGCTGGCTGGCAAGGGAAATAAATATATAAAGGCCTAAATTAAAATTCCAGGGAAACCATCCAAAATAAATATGCAATATTTTCCTGCAAAGGACCATAATATTATTTTTATTTTTTGCTCCCAATATGATCAGACTACTTTGCATTTTAATAAATGCATAGTTTTGAAGAGAAAATAGTTTTGCTTTGATATGGCAATGATTATTTGATCAAATAAACTATTAGAAGTTTTTGCAACTGCATTATGGGGGGGAAATGTTGGCTTCTTTGCAGGATCTGTCTCTCTAATAGGCAATGATTGCAAACAAATAGTTATATGCCGGAACAAATGGGGGAAAATTAAGGTTATCTGGCATGGAACAGCAGAAAAAATCCAGGAGGATAACAATAAGGGAGTAATGTATAGCTGAGTGTTCGGGAGATAATTGCATTTCAATTGGCTGATGGCAGAGCAGGCTGAAATATTAAGACAATGTGGCAGAGGAGGCCTCTGTCCTCTCACTCCCACCACAAAAACATCCCTGGGCGCTTCTCCTCCTCCAAAGCCGCTGGAATTCTTGGTGAGTCCTCCTGATGGCAGTGGTTTCAACTTCATCCCAACTGGTCCCACTCTCTGCTGAGGAGTCGGGGTGGTTTGAGGGGTTTGTGTCACCCTTGAGCCGTGGGCTTCCCAGGGATGCTGAGCCAGGGAGTGCCTCCATGTCTCTGGTGGGGCAGGTGATGTGGGACAAGAGCCAAACCCCCGGAGAACATCCTTGGAGAGGCCTTGGCTGAGCTGTGGCCACGCTGAGGGGCCTGGGCAGGAGCAGGCTGCAGGTTCTGGAGGAATATTGTGTGTGATGGATCTCTGCTGCTTTGGTGAGGAGTGAAAGAATGAGAACAACTGTGCCAATGGCTCTCGGTGTGCTTTGCTGAAGTGTCCCCAGCTGGGCTGGGTGTCACCCCAGCTCTTGTAAGCAGCTGAGGAGACTGCTGGGCTTGCAGCTCCTCGAGGACAGCCAGGGAGGGGGGAATGCCTGGGATGGAGCCCCAAAATCATTAATGGCACATGCACTGGCATGTAGAGAAGCAATGACAGACCGTGGAATATCCTGAGCTGGAAGGGTCCCACCAGGATCCACCAGGATCATCATGTCACAGGCTCCTGGCCCCAGCAACCCCACCCTGGGCATCCCTGGAGCGCTGTCCAAGCTCTCCTGGAGCTCTGGCAGCCTCGGGGCCGTGCCCATTCCCTGGGGAGCCTGGGCAGTGCCCGGGTCAGGAATGATCCAACCAGCCTCTGACAGCCCAGCAGGTGAGGGGGTCACCCCAGGTGGGCTGTAGGGCTGTGCCCCCCTCACCTCAGGGAAACCACTGGGGGTCCCTGCGTTTATTTTCATTTCCTGATCTCCTGATCACGTTCTGAAAGCCCGAGGGCGGGGATGAGTCCCTTTGCTGCCACCCCTGTGTGTGCCCCGGGCTCGGGGGAGCATCACAAGCACCAGGGACAAGCCGGTGCTGCCGGTTTGCTGCTGCTGCTGTGTGTGTGTGTGTCTGTCTGTGTCTGTGTCTGTGTCTGTGTCTGTGTCTGTGTGTGTAAACCGAGGCTCCTTCTAGCCAGGAACAGGAGGAAAAGCCACCCAGCAGCTGCCTGGGCTCCTCCTCAGCAGGCAGAGGTGCAAAGAGCTGGATGAAGACAAAAGTGGGGACAGTGTTGTATTTAATGAACCCACCCAAGGGCTGATAGCCACAAGGCAGTGGGAAGACGTGCCCAGACTTCAGGGGGAAGGAGAGATAAACCCTGCGTGTTTTTAAAGTTCTGATTTCCTGCTTTTTGCTGGTGCTGGATGAAAATACCTCACAGAGCACTGTGGGTTTGACAACGCTGATTTTAGACTCTCCCCAGCAAACCTGGTGCATTCTCAGACACTTTGCTACCAGGCTGAGATTTATCCCACCTAAATTTTGCTGCCCATCTGTCACAGGCAGGATGTGTCACCTGGCAGAGGTACCGATCTGTCTGTGCTGAGGAGAAACAGCCTGGCCAAACCCATGAGACAAAAACCTATTCAGCACCTGGAATTACAGGGAGCAGAGCACATCCCCGGAATACTTATCCTGCCACCGGTGCTCATCGTCCCCCCATCCATCCCCCTCTCACACGCCGTGTGTGAACAGCCTTTTCCGGCACGCCGCAGAGCAATTCTCGCTTTCCCTTTGCAGTCTGCCTGCCATAATCCACTTAGAATTTGCAGCTTTTTTTCCCCTTTGTAAGCCTGCCTTTAAACTCTTGATGTAGCGCTTTTCCCATCTGTTTCTGCCTGTGCATCTTTCCTGTGCGCTGCCTAATGACTTGCTCTCGCTAGGAAGAGGCTGTATATTAATATTATCATTATAATTCTCCTTTCCACCACTTCAGATCTTGTGAGGAATGTAATTGCTAAAGCAGATTTTAAGTTACATCATGATAACCGAGCGAGTTACGGGGGAGGTTAGACTATCACTTTGCTCAGTAGTTTCAATTTCCCTTCGGTGCTGCTTTCTGAAGGACCCCGATGGCACGGCGCAGGCAAATCCCGCACGAGCGGATTCATTATTAATATTGTTGTTAACTGGCATTATTAAGTTGGAGCCTGGCAGCCCCAATTACGGGCTGAGAGCCTTTTGTGCTGGGGGGGCCTGTTTCCCATAGAACTCCTCTTCCATCAGCTGCAGGTCCCTTATCACCGGCTAATTCTGCATCCCAGAATTTCTCCCTTGCCTCAGCCCACGTGTTCCCGGGGGAGTATTTTCCTCTGCTTCTTGCCCTGTCCCCAGAGGACCAGAGGACGACGTTCCCGTGCCGATAATGTGCCTCGAGATGTTTATTCCACTCCACTGACTGGAGTTAACAGTCTCTGTGGGTTTTACACCTGCCCAAAATTAATCCTCGTTTTGCGTAGGGCGAGGTAACCGAGGGAAGTGGCTTTGCTTTCACCCTCGGAGCAGGCTGGAAGTTAATGGGACACGAACCAGGCAGCACACCCAGTGCAGGGCTTTCCACCGTGCCAGCCTTTGGTGCCTCTCCGGTGCCAGCTGTGTCCTACTGCCTCAGCAGGGCTCCCATCCTCCCAGAGGGAAAACACACCAGTAACACAAGCAGCCACGCTGGTGGTGGGCTTGGTGACGAGGCTGTAGAGGCTGGGATTAATCTGGAAATGGATGAGGGAAAGGATGCTCTCCTCTGCCTGTCTCCTGGTTTAGCTCCAGGCTGCAGTGGCACTAACGAACTTCCCATGCTGGAAAACCCTGGGCTCGGTGGATTAATGGCTCGAGCCTGCACTGTACTTATTAAGTGGAGCAGACTATTTTCATTAAGAGACACTGACATTATTAAGGCCAGTTAAATGTCTCCTGGAGATGGCGTGCCCAGCGTGAGCTCGGTACAGCGTGTCCTCTAGTTTGGCTGGGACATCCAAAATCCATCCATCAGCCCTCGGCTCCTTTCTGTCCCTGATCCCTCAGCTGCTGAGTTTCATTTGGCCAGTCCTCCTCTCTCCCTCCTCTAATCCAGTTCCAGGGACTCAGGTGGATTGAGAACTGGGGACTCAGAGACTTTCATTATTCACATTGTGTGTGCACCTGAAAATTGCGCTGCCTGCTGGCTTCCAAATTGAGTACATTAAACACAATACATTAAACTGCCGAAATATGGAAATACCCAGGGAGGGCCTCGGATTTAAGGCACTCCCAGCCGAGTCCCAGATTCTGAGAGTGGCGAGTTCTGTGAACACATTCCAGGGAGGAGCAGGGGGAGTGGAAGGACAGCAGCCAGATGGGGTCCTGGGCAAGGAGGAGATGCTGTTGGGATCCTGGCAAAGAGGACGAGTCGGGCTGGATTAAAATGCAGCAAAACCTAGACTTCATCCTGTGAAAAACGACGTTTCACTCTTTTATATTAATTTATAAGTTTAATAAAAATAAAATAAAATAGAATAAAAATAGACAATTGGGAGACAGAAAAAGAAGGCTTCTCAGCTGAGGGTGCAAAACCGACACACTACGCATTCCAGATTCTTTGGTATTTAAAAGACGTGGTGTTACATATTCAAAAAACAGACTAATGCATATTTAAACATGTTTCGCTTATCAGTTTTAAGGGTCCTTAGGTATTGTACCTTTCTTATTTGTTTTTGGCGTCTGGGTGTCGAGGTAGATGTCATAAATCTTTCTTAGCCATAAAGATCTAGTCGCAGGAATGCCAGACCTCTCTTCTGTCTTCTATCCACTTCAAAGGTTAAAAAAAAATACAACCCCCATCTTTTACTTTGTTACAATTAGGAAATATACCTTCATTACATTTTTAAATTCTACAAATAAAAGGAAATACAATGCAACTTTCTTACATTACATGTATAGCATTCATGTCAATATTTGCGAAAAGCCAACTCCAAAATGTGCATTTATAACAATCCCCTGCCTGGCCATGTGTTCTGTCAGCGTCTGTGTAGGGCCTCAGCTGTGATGCTGGAGGTGGCTGAGGGGGTCTGAAGGGTGCAAAGTCCCTGTGCAGAGCTGGTGGTGAGGCTGGGCTGGACATGCAAAAGACCCATTTTTCCTGCCTGTTCTGCATATGTGAGGGGTGGAGCTCATTGCCCTGCACCCAACAAGGATTGCCCAGGTGGGGATGCCGGGATTGCACTCAGGGGGTGCCAAACTGCCCTTTTGGCCCCTTTGGGGCCTGTGGAAGGGCTTCTTCATCACTGAGCAACTGCATGTCAACAGTGTGAGGTTGTTCCTAGTTTTTAGTTGGGGAAAGTGAGGCAGAGCAAGGAAAACAGCTCCTTGTCAAGGGTCAAGAGGCTCTGTAGCAGAGCATGGAGCAAACCCATGTGCCTTGTGTTCCCCATGTAGAAATCAGTGTTGGGCTTTACACCCACCACTTGTCTGCCCCAGTTATTTCAGCACTTGTCCCTCTGTTACTTTTATTGATAAGCTCCTGTCTCCCTGAAACACATATTTCTTCCTTAAAGATGGCAAAAGCAAAGCAGGAGCGCTGCCATTCAGGTAGGGTGCTCAAACTGCCTTTGGATTTATGTATCCCATTCAACATTCAGTTTGTGATGGATCTCTCAGTGCTTCAGGAGCTTCACAGATGGATTTCACAGCTACCACGTGCACAGACCCACACCTTTGGAAAGGTTTCCCATGTTTCCCATTGTGCTATAACAGTGCAGCCGAACAGGCCAGGAGATGAGTATGGTGAAAATATCGAGTTTCAACTGGGAATCTAATTAACCAGGATTTGATTGGGTAGTGGATTTCCTCTTTCGTGATTAGAAAAGTGGTGTGGGGTCTTTGATGATGTCTTGGTTTGAAAGACAGGTATCTGGTAAGGACGGGCAGGGCCTCCCTTGGAATGGAGAATTCAAATCCCCTCCCTCCAAATTATTATAATTTAGAAAATTGAAGGGGCTTTCAGGCAGAGGTATGGGGATAGGAATAACATTCTTTACTGGTGTGTATAACAAGGCAAACAAACAACAACAACTTCAGCATAAATAACAACCAGAACCATGAACCTCGAGGGGCTTTGTTTCACAAAGCCCGGGGCAGTCTGATCTCTTGGGACCCCGAGAGCACCAGGCTGGAAGGATGGAAAATCCCGGGCTGGTGGGTGAGATCAGAAGCTCCACTGGTGGCAGCTGGAAGGGCAGGGATGTCCTGGCAGGGCAGGGATGTCCTGGCAGGGCAGGCAGGGCAGGGCAGTGTGGGGCCAGAGAGCAGCAAAAGCCTCCAAGCAGCGCCCAACAAACGGCGGCAGCGGGACAGGGCCGGCCCAGCTCCAGCAGGGCAGGGGGAGGCAGCTCAGAGTTTGGGGCACACGGGCCCCAAATGGTGGGAGATTTCCCAGGACCAGACCCAGTGGTGACAATGAGCTCTTCCCACGGCAGGCAGCAGCCTCCTGTCCTCTCTGGGATGAGAGGGCAAGAGAGAGAAGCTGCCCCCAGCTCTGTCCTTTACCTGCCCCAAAAACTCAGGTGATCTTCCTTCCCCCTCCCGACTTTTGGCCACCTCTTTGTTTTGGTCAAGCATGCATAAGCACCCAGTAGGCAGTCTCCTAGCAACTTATGGGGAAAAATTCTATAAGTAAAAAAGGAACAAACCTAACCTCCAACAGATGACTAACATTGATCAAGATTTTAATTAAGATTTCATCTTGAGAGGAGAACCCTTGATAATTCATCTGCCCTAGGCAAGAGGCACCTGTAACTGAGAAGAGGACAGAGGTTTCCAGCAGCACCGACAGATGCTCCTGCTTAAAAAATCATAGCAAAACTCCGTTTGTTGGCCAAACCTCCCTGCTCCTTCTTGGCCTGCAGAACAGAGCCCCTCAACAAAGCCAAAAGACTCCTCTGCTTCTAAACTGACCTTTTCACAAGGAAAATAAAACCCTCCCATCTCCAATATTTCTTTAGTTTAGAAAGAGGCCAAATCCAAATTTTCTCCTCATCTTAACATTGTTCCAGTCTTGGGGTTTGTTTTTGAGCCATCTCTGGCTGAGCTGCCAAGTCCCACCTCGGTTAGAGCCGGTCCTGGTCAGCCGTTTCCCATTTCCTGGCTGGAAGTGCATCCCACAGCTCTGCTCCCACTGCCCCCGCTGCCCTGGGCTCCCACAGTAATTGAACAGGATATTTTAATGCCAGGCCTGGCAGCTTGGCCTAAGTGATTGTAAACAGGGAGTCAGACATAAAAGGAGAGACAGCAAACATAAAATTTCATGGCTTAATACCAGCAATTAGAGGGGAACGCGGGTAGGCTTTGGAGCAAAGGTTCCCGCTCCCTCCCTGCAGAGAGGCTTCTCCATCTGCAGGCATCCCTGGGTGCTCCCGTCCCTTACAGAGCTGTCCCTGCCTCGGGCACGCCTGGGGGCAGGGGGAGAAGCACAGGTGGGCACACCTGGCTGCGTGGGAGGCCCAGCCCGGCTGCCAGGAGCTCGGCAGGAGGAGGGAGCGGCAGCAGATGCCGCCTGTCAGCCCGAGCAGATGCCTCATTAGCCACGGCGTGCGCCGCAGCCCAGCTGTGCCCAGGGGGGCCCGGCGGCCTCGGGCTCCAGATGAAGTTGTTGAGCTCTCCTTGCTCGCCTCCCTTCTCCTCACATCCTTCTCCCTTCCCCACTCCGCTGCTCGTGGCTTGTGTAGCACCTTCTCACATCCTTCCCCCTCGGTCCCATTGCATCCCTGGGGCAGCCATCCCGATTTTCCCCAAAAAGCATCATCCTCTGATGCTCAATGCGAGAAGGGCTCAGAGCCGGATCAGTTCTTGCCGGTGCCCAGCACAGAGGGTCCCCAGGGAGGGGGAGCAGCTTTTGGGCACGGTGCTGGTGGCCAGGGGGGTTTGGCACCGAGGCCGTGTCTCTGTCCTCATTTCACCGGGAGCTGAATGCTCGAGTGAGAGCCATCACTCATCGGCTTAAACAAAGTGTAGTACAAGACAATTCAATTAACTGCAGCGGGAGTCAATAGCGCGGGGCCGGGAGCGCGGCGCTTCCCGAGCCAGGGGAAATCATCCCGCTGCCCGGCGGCCACGGGCTCCATCCGGGGGGCACAGAGCCATGCTGCAGAGAAAAGCGTCTCCCGGAGCATCCCCCCACAGGGAAGAGGCTGCCTTGTCTGTGAGAGCAGCCTGGTTTCTCCACAGCCAGCTGTGCTCCAGGGATAAAGCCCAGGAATGTGGCCAAGTGTGGCCAGTAGCTTGGGGGTGTGGATTCTGCCCCTCTGCTCAGCTCTCCTGAGACCTCACCGGGAATCCTGTACACAGCTCAGGGGTCCCAGTGCAGGAAGGGCACAGATCTGTTCAAGAGAGTCCAGAGAGGCCACGGAAATGCTCCAGGGCTGGAGCTCCTCTGCTCTGGAGCCAGGCTGGGAGAGATGGGGGTGTTCACCTGGAGAAAAGGGTCTGTGGAGATCTTAGAGCCCCTCCAGGGCCTAAAGGAGCTCCAGGAGAGCTGGAGAGGGACTTGGGGCAAGGGATGGAGGGAGAGGACACAAGAATGGCTTCCCACTGCCAGAGGGCAGGGATGGATGTTTTTGTTACCCTTGCTTTGAGCACTCTCTGCTTCTCTTTACAGACCCCTCTCCTATGAGACCCCCAGAAATACACAAAGATCCTCCTATCCACATCCCATCTCTGCCCATCCTTGTTCTCCCCTGCATTCCCCTGAGCTTCCCTAACAATCCCCCCTCCAATGCACTTGTAATGCCATTCCCGTGTTTCCTGGGGTTTGCTTGTGTTTGACGAAAAGACCTCATCATTCCAGATTTGTCTTGCGTGAACTATCACAGGACTAGCGAGCTGGAAATCTTTCCGAGTTTCCTTTCAGAAGCTCGTCCCTCGGGAGCATCGCTTTAGTAAGTGATTTTTCTGTTCTAGCCCAAGGATTGGATCCGCATCCAGTAGCCAAATTGAATTCATTCGGGCAAGGTTAAGAGCCATTTGATACAGTTTTAGATTAGGTGAAGGCAGCCATATATATTTCATATTCTGCACTAACTGCTGCACAGTTTCCAGGGATGGACCGGTGTAGCACTTATTGACTGCTCCCCAGCGATCCTGCTGTTACAAATGGATGTTGCTAAACAGGGAGATGGATCCTAAATCTTTCCCTGCTGAAAGGTAATGGAAATAAAACAGAGCGACAGGCAAAGGGAATGGCTCGAGACTTAATAAAAGGTTGGGGTGGCTGTCGGGGTGGCTGTGAGCAGTGGGGAGAGCTTCCCCCTCGGCTGAGGGGGGGCTGTTAGCATTCCTCCCCTTGGCTTGAGCTCTTTCCCAGTCAGGATTGAGTGGGGCCGTTAGGGAGAAGCATTGCTGCAGTCACCAGCGTGGTACCGAGCAGGGCTGCTGTGTTACCGTAGAAACAGGGAGGTGCTCGGGATCCCTCCTGCTCCCCTTCCCCGGCCTGCAGGGAGCTGAATGCAGCGACCTGGCCGCGTGCACCGGTGAGGCTGAGTTGTGTCAGCCGAGGATAGAGACATGGTTTGAATAGTAGGACAAATGGGTTTCTCTGTTTCCTTAAGGTGAGCCCATCCACAGCGGTAGTGATGCCTGAAATGCTCATGTGCCATCGCCATCTGCTCCCTCTGGAACGCTCTCAAGAGCAGGATCCCCTGGGGCTGGAGCCCTTCTTCCGTCTGCTTGGCCCGTGGCAGGAAAAAAGGGAAAAGAAATTGCCCTGACATCTCAGAGAGGCTGCTCAGGCTGTGAGATACACACAGAGGCACAGTGAGCCCAGGCAGCATCCCACGGGTCCAGGTACAGCCGTGGAAAGCAGAAAGGGAAATCTCTGTTGTCAGTGTGGAAGAGCTCACGACTCTGTGCACAGCTTTTAGCACAAGCCAGGTGAGAAAGGACTTTGGAAAGGAAGCAAGTTATATTTAGGATAACCAAAAGTCCCTCCTGAAGGGTTCTAAGGACAGTCAAGGCCCATAAAATCCTGTTCTTACTCACAAATCTCACCAATACTCTGGAGCATCGGGCCCAGGATGTTTATTGCTTTTCCAAAGGGCCTAGATCCTGATGTCATGACATGAAATGAGGGGCTCAGCCTTCCTTGCCTTTTGACTGTTTGATCTTTACAGCAGCAGGGAAAATTTGGAAAACATAACCTTTACATTCTGCAGAGCCAGGGAGCAAATAAAAAGGACATAGAAGTCGTTTGCTATTTATTTCTATTTCTGAACAATTTCATGGTTTCTTTTTTTTTCTTTTTTTTTTTTTTTTTATTTTGAAAGCACCTTGGTCTCCAAGGTGCTTTCCACAGACACTTTTTAAATGCTTGGAATAGTTTTGGGGAGTGGAGATGTGTAAATAATGACAGGGTTTGAGCCGTTTTGTGCATCTTCTAGGCTGTTCCTTAACCTGCTAGAAACAAGGCAAACAAGAACTAGGGAACAAAAAGCTTCCTAAAGATGTGAGAGGGAAGAGCACAGATCCTCTCCTCCTAGAAATGTGTTTCTCAGGAGTGGATGGAACCAGTGGAAATGAGAATGCTTGACCTGAACCCTCGTGTCACACCGAGAGCTCTTCAAAGCAGGAGATAGCACAGAAGAGCTCTTCAGCCTCATGGCACAAGTGGCTCTAGAAATGGTGTTCAGTGTCAGTTCTCACTCCGTGTTGTCCAGGGGATGTTTGCCGAGGCTGCTCTGGGTGGTTTTGTCAGAGAGAGTCCCAGAGTCACAGGCTGTGACTGTGTGACATCAGCATTGAGATGTCTCCACTTCCCCTCCAGACAAAGCCAGGGATCAGAGGGGCAGGAGGTCACAGCGGGAGGACACAGGGCACTGCCATGAGAGGATGTGACATTTAAGCTCCACTTTATCTGGCTTTTGTCAGTAGGAGCCTTTCTCCTCCTTTTCCTCCTCCTCCTCCCCCTCGTTCATCACTCAGACTGTCCCTGTGAAATTCAGGCTCTCTTTGATGAGTCTCTGGAACAGGCGTCTCCTTCCCTGTGCTAATCCATGATGGGGCTTTCCCATCTCATTTTCCCAGCTGTAAACATGCTTCTCCCATTCTCCCCATTTATTGACCCTCCTGTTTAAAATGGCCAGAGGACTGGTGGGAGAAATTAATATTTTTGTTCTTGCTTGAACCAGAAAACAGCAAGCCCTCCTCAAAAAACTGTTCAGCATCGTTGCTTAGTTTGTTTTCTTCATGAACCAATTCAAAACTACCAAGATGGGTTTTTTTCTTTGTTTGTTTTGGGGTTTGTTGTTGTTGTTGGGTTTTGTGTTGTTTTGTTGTTGTCGTTGTTGTTGGGGTTTTTTGTTGGGTTTTGGGGTTTTTTTTGGTTAGAAATGAAGCCGGATAAAAATGTTTTAGCTTGAGGGATTTTCTATCCTGAAAAGGAAAAAAAGCAGAGAAGGAAGTGTGGAGCAAATAAAGCTGAAATAACACAGTGCTGCGAATCCCACCGACCTGGGAATTAAACACTGCTCCTTTTCCATCATTTCCTCAGAGAAGCCCTGCCACTGTGAACAGCATTTGACAAATGTGTTTATATTGCTTGATAGGAATCTCCAAGTCAGTACTGAAATACAGCATTGTGGGGCAGGAGGGGGAGGGCAGATGCACATCCCTCCATCCAGGGAGCAAAGGGCACACGTTGGTGTGAAAAATGAGGTTCACCTTTTAGAAAAATTTATAAGTTTAATAAAAATAAAATTTTTAAAAAATAGACAATTAGGAGACAGAAAAACAAAGCTTTTCAGCTAGCTGAGGGCGCTGACATCAGGCCAGCCAGCAGCACCTCACCTCATTCAGATCCTTTGTTTTAAGGGTCTCTGTGTTGCATATTCAACAGACTCTAATGCATATTCAAACATTCATTTAGGGTATGTTTTTCTTTGTAAAGTTTCAAACCCCCCCCAAGTACACAGTTTTATCTGTGGGGATCCTGCTCAGTCTGGTTAAATCTCATAAATCCTTCTTCTCAAGGTTCTGGCCATCAAATGTTCAATTGTTCTTTATCAGGAATCTTCATGCAGGAATGCAGGACAGCTTCTCTCACCTTCTGGTCAGTTTAGAAGTCACAAAAAAACCATCTTTACTATGTTACAATCAAAGAATATTCATTCATCGCATTTTCCAAACTCTATTAATAAAAGAACATACAATACAACCTTCCCATATTATACATAAAGCAACCATCTCACTACATGCCAAAAGCCAACCCCAAAATCTGCATTTATAACACTGGGATTTCCATGGACGCAGGCGGATCCAGGGCGCAGTGGGCAGTGGCAGAGGTCTCTGACTGAGGGGGTCTGTGGAGTCTCTTGTGCCCCTCCCAGGTGTGGCAGGGGCTTGTCCCACGTGGTTCCCTGCAAACATTGTGTAAGCTTCTCCCTGGGTTTCTCAAGCCCATCACCCCCTGATGCTGTTCAAGATTACAGCGACACAGACTCTGAGCTCAGAAGGCTGACAATTACTTCATTTATTTCTGGGAATTTCTTCCCTTTTATGCTGTTCTACAGAGAACAACCCAAGGGGTGGAAAAAAGACAAACTTCTTCAATCACATTGGTCAAGTCAGAGGGACATCAAGAAGTCCCTCCTAGGGAAAGGAATGTAAACAAAGGTTACAGTTAGGAAAACGTGTCTCTGGTTGACAAAACAGGTCTCTGGGAAAGAGTTTCAGAAACCCAAACATCTCAGGCACAAACCAGGGCTACAACCCCCCCCATGGTATCCCCTTTCCCCATTTCCCCATTGGCTATGGGGGCCTGGTGTCCAGTTTCTGTCTTCCTTGTGGTCAATGCCCCCATTGCCCTGCCCCCTGTACCACCCACGAACCTGAGACACTACATAACTGAGAAAAACCACATGATCCCTCTCTTTGTGCTCACCCCCTCCCCAGCCTGGGGTGGGGGGAATAAAATGGATTCTCGAGCTTAAGAAAGAGATTTGTCTCATCTGTTTCTCTGCCGATGGCTGAGCCTCCCTGACACGATGGTCACTGCTGCCACAGGCACTGTAACAGGGGTCTCTGCTGTGTACCCAGCAGTGTAAACGCAAGGGAGAGCGTTTCCCTCCTGGCATCTGCGTGGAGAGCAGCGATAAATTCGGGATGAGAGATGGCGCTCATCACGGCGAGCCCCTGCAGGGACGGCCGGGCACGGAGATGGAGAGTGATGGCTCACCAGGCACGGGAGCTGAGCTGGCAGGAGCCTGCCCTCCTCCCGGAGCCGGCCTCGGCTCAGGAAAAAGAAAACCACAACATTTTTGCTGCTTTTCAGAATTCATCCTTTTTTCCGGGGTCCCAGTTTCACATCATTTGGAGGAGGAGGCAGGCTTTGGTGCTGACTCTGGATGTCTCCCTAGGCCAGCTTCAGAGGAGGCTGTGCCATCTCCAACCTTTCAAGGAAGCCACAGGGGCTTAATTAAAACCTAAACCCGCGCACCGCTATTCAGATGAGACCCTCGGCTCCTGTGCTGACGGCAGCTCAAACTTGTCACTTTGCTCGTGCTGCACATCCGTGCTGGAAGGGAGGAAATTTCAGCTCAGCCCAGGGCTGGCGTGGGCTGAGCCCCTCTGCCGGAATCCTCCGGCTGGCAGGAGCGGGCTGAGGGCTGGCAGTGTCCCTGTAAGGCCAGGGAGCAATCAGTCACTGGGATTTCCTTAAAAGATGCACTGAAGGCAGCTGCTTGGCACAGCCCCCGTGCAGAGGTGACACAGACCCGACTCCAGTCACCAGGACTTGAGGGAGAGGGAAAAATCTGCATTTCCTAATCACATCGCTCTGGTCAGAAGTCACTTGTTTTCAGCTCCACTCTGGGCATTTGCATGCTTGGAAGGAAAAAATGTAATATTAACCATTGCCTCCCATCCCTGAGGAGCCAGCCAGGACATGAAAAGGAGCAGCTACAGAGAGAGATGGTTTGGGGTGGGTGGGAGACCCAGAAGAGTGTAGATTCAAGGGTGGAAAATCCAGCCCACACGCAATATCAGTTTGTGGTTCCCAGTAAAAGAAGAAACCAGGCACTGGAAAGGGACATATCTGTGAGATGTTCTCCTTCCTGTGTGGGGCTGTAGCCTCCATTCCCCTCGGCTCTGCTGCTGGAGCAGCTGCTGGGAGTGGCCGTGTCAGGGTGATGTTGTGGTGATGCTGTGGTGAGGTGAGAAGATGAGATGGGTGCCGTGGTGAGGAGCAGCAGTGGCTGCTGTGACAGGCAGCCCAGGCGTGTGACAGGCGCTGCTCCCTGGCCCCACTGCAGAGCCCCCTGTGCAGACAGCAAGGGACCTCCCTCCAAAACCCTGCAGGAAGGGTGTGGATGTGGGGTTTGCTGCCAAACCCTAGCAGGCTCTGCAGCCCCAAGGTGTGGTGGGCTCCTGTGGCTGCCCTCCCTCAGGGCTGTTGGGCACAGGGGGTGTCAGGCCCAGGTGAAATCACCTCTTCAACCAAACATCTATTTCCTGGCTTGCTGCTGAAGCAGTAACTGTGGGGTTTCGGTTGGTTTTGGATTTTCTTTTGCTTCTTGGAGTAGCTGCTGTTTTCCCTGAGCTCCAGCAGGATTTGCTTAGGAGTTTGCCATCCACAGCACCTGGATTTGATGTAGCTGCAGAGAGGTGGGATTGGGATGCTCCCAGCCTTACATCTCTGTAACATCTCCAAAGCTCTTGCTGAGTGGTGCTGCAGCTGCTTGGGTCACAGGAAGTTTGAAAAGGTTTTTGCAGCTTCAGGAGTGCAGAGCTGAGAGCAGGCAATGCATGCTGCTCCCCACATCCCTGCACTTCAGCTGCCGTGCAGCATCTCCCATGCATGGGGTGATGGGACAGCCTGGTGGCTTTTCCCTCAGTGCAGTGGGAGCTGGCACAGACTGTTTAACCCCCTTTTCTGACTGTTTAAGCCCCTTTTTCTGACTGTTTAACCCCCCTTTTCTGACTGTTTAACATCCCTCCTTCCCCCTCTTCACACAGAACTCGTATCCAAATCTTCCTTTTCCCTGGACCAGGACATTCACAACCTGTGTGTGGTAGTACAGCAGTAATTACACTCTCCATCGCTTTCCCATCAAGAATTAAATGGAAGAAAACCACATCCCAAGGTAGCAGCACTGACCTTCATTTCGGAAGGTTAGTCACAGCCAGCTGGGCTATAATCCAGCCCTAAATTTACCCAAGACCTTGCTGCTCCCTCGGGCTGCTCACGGGCTGAGATGGGGCAGCTGCCAGTGCGTGGGAGGCTGATGGGAGAAGCACAGGTGCTCTGGGAGGTGTTTTCCACAGGAAAAGGTGTCTGTGGGGAGGGGCTGGATTTTGGGGGTCTGCAGCAGGCAGTTCCTGATGTGTGCCTCTCCTTGTTGGTGGCTTTGAGAGCAGGAAGGTGTTGGGGTCACCCTGAGGTCAGACATTCCAAGTCCATTAATCCCGTTCTCCTCCTTGGCCCAGTAGGGCTGTGACTCCGCCTGAAATGTCACCTCTGCCTACTGATGATGGATAAACTTCTTTCCTAAGACCTTCCCTAAGGTGTGGTGCCTGATGTGACTTTCAAAGGACATGGGCTTCCTTCACTCCATCCCACATAGCTCCGAGCGAGGAAACTCTCCTGCCAGGGTTGGCAGTACTGGGATAAACCTCAGGAAAGGTCAGCAGGTCTGTCCTGTTCCCTCCAGCCTCTTGGTTGCTGCACCACCTTCCCACCAGTCTCACAAACCTGCTGCTGGCTGCAGACTTGGGAATATTCCACCAGGGAATGTGGTCACCAGTTTATTCCCCACCCTGTCACCCAGACCATTTAAAGCTTGCTGGGAATATCTATTTTAAGGCCTTCAGGATGCCACTGTGTTGTGTCCTGTAGGCCAGGGAAAACCTTCCCTGCTCTGCTCTGGTGCTGTGATGAAGAGAGGTCTGGCATTTCTCCATGTTCCTTAGGAACCTACCAGCCCTACTTTACAAAAGAACTCTGTCTCCTTCCAAAGTTATTCCTGTGTTGTTCTGCCTGAGGAGGGGGTTTGGGGGTCTGTGTGGAGGGGACAGCTGTCCTCTGTGCCCAGTCCTACTTCCTTTGGCTGTGGAAAGGAGGAGATTTCTGCCATTCCCTGGCAGGATGATTATGGAACGTTGAGGTGAAAGACACTGTCTTGATCTGCTGTAAATCCAGCTGCATTCCTGGACCTCAGCTGCCCTAACATAATGTGCAGGGCAAGAGCTGGTATCTTTATTATCCCTCTAGACTTGCTCTGCGCCTCTCACTTGCTGTCTTTGAAAGAGGAGAGGGGGGAAATAGATGGCCACAAGAATTGTGTTCAGCTATTTCATGTAAGTCATAATCATTTCTAATCTCAACGTGCAGGGACTGCATCACACAGCCCAATCAGTCACCGAGATTGTCCTGCAGTTGCAGTTGAGCCAGAAGTAAAAAGCCATCCAGAGACAGAAGTGTGGGAAAGAAGCTCTGGGGCTCTGCAACTTTTTGATGACAGGACAGCCCAGGTGTCTGGGCACTGCTGGGTTATCCAAACCAGTCCTGCAGATCAGAGATGCATTCCTGGGATGGGAATGGAAGAAGGACCAAGTGGTCTGTGGAGTTATGACTTGTCCCAAGTGCAGATGGAGGAGGAGGGCAGGGTCCTGTCCTGGCTGCAGGCAGGGCTGACAGTGCAATTCCCTATGGGACACCCACAGAATCAGAGAATGCCAGGATGGTTTGGGTTGGAAGGGAACTTAGAGACCACCCCATTCCACCCCTGCCATGGGCAGGGACACCTTCCACCAGACCAGGTTGCTCCAAGCCCTGTTCAACCTGGCCTTGGGCACTGCCAGGGATGAGGAGGAGTTTCCTCAGACAGCAAGTGTGTCCCAAACAAGGGTATTTCATCTGAGCAGATGGCAGGGGTGACCAGAACTCTGCTCATCTCATCCCAAGGGAACTCTGTGGATCCATCCCTCAGCATTCAGGGCTGGGGCAGCAGGTTTTCCACATGTACCATTGAGTCTCTGTGTGTCTGTCAGGCTTTAATTCAGGTTGTTGCCTCTTTTCCCACACCAGGAGGGCTGAGTGTCCTTGGTGATGGGATCTGCCTGCCCAAAGAGCCTTCTGGCAGTGGTGTGAGTGCCCTCATGTGCTGCAGGACTCTCCTCTGGGAAGTCCCTGAGCTGGCAAAAGGGAAGGACACTATTAGGGAAGTTGGAATCCCTCCAGCATCTGCGATCCTCTCGTGTTTGTTCCCTGTGTGTTTGCCAAAAGCACCCTTATTTATTTCATCAGCTAAATGCTGCAAACCAGATGCCTGAGTTCCATCAAGGCATTTAATGATGATGATCATTGCCTCCCCTAATGCAGTGTCTTCTAGCGAGGACGATGCCACAGCAGTGCACAGCTGTTGACCAATGGGGGCCTGTCTGTTTTCTCCAGTGTTTTATGGTACTTATCTATTTTTTTTCTGCTAGGCCTCCTTTTTTTTCCCCCCTCTTTTTCTTTTTTTTTTTTTTTTCCCTTTTTTTCTGCTGAGTTGCAGGAAGCTGTGAGGTGGAACGTGGCAGCTGTTTAATGGTGCAGGAGCCTGGTGAGGCAGATGAGCTCAGGGAGCAAGGAGAGCCTCCCTCT
This sequence comes from Phylloscopus whistleri, assembly GCA_017589585.1. Taxonomy (NCBI): domain Eukaryota; kingdom Metazoa; phylum Chordata; class Aves; order Passeriformes; family Phylloscopidae; genus Phylloscopus; species Phylloscopus whistleri. Next base: position 405,548 of record JADMLD010000744.1, on the reverse strand, counting down.
CCTCTGTAGCGCTGCAGAAACTCTCCTGTGTGACAGGAACGCGGGTCCCTGCGTCCTCCCAGGATCAGGAAAAGGATGTGGCTGCTCTTTCCCAGCTAAGCTGGGAGTAAATAACACAGATGAGTAAATAATACAGACCAGGCTGCGTGAGGAGGCCTTTGGAGCAGCCAGAAGGGAAGATTGATCCTAAGGGGTTTGTTCCTGGTGCAGAGCCGTGTTTTTCCTTGGCTGGATGCATCAAGACGAGCTTGAGAGGACGTGAGATGGGGCACAGATGTTGGGAAAGGCACACGTTGGGCGTGCAGGGATAACTTGGCTCAGGAAAGCTGCTCAGACCCTGCATTTCCCAGGGGTGTGCTTGGCTGTTCTGCTGAGCTGCTCCGCTGATCAGGATTGAGAACCTGCCGGGTTCGGGTCAGGTTGCCTCCTTTTATCTGGTGGCTTCACTGGGAAGGTGGGGGCAGGAAGGTGTCTGTTGCATTCCTTTTAGGGAATGGTCTCTCCCTCAAAAACCCTCCCGCCAGAGACTGTAACCTTGGTCCAACCCTACCTGCCCCTTGACTCTGACCTATGGCCCTTGGCCAGGGTAATCTGACCCCGACCCCTAGAGAGATAAAAACCCCTGCTCCTTCATGCTCTTCCTCTTTGCCCCTGGGATCCCTTCTTGGAAATAAAGCAAAGGAATACGTCCTGAGGTAAGGAGTCTCTTTTGGATTCCTTTCCCTATCCTGAAGATCTCCTCGCCCAAAACTCCCCAAATCTGAGCTAGCAGCCGGCCGGGGGGCGGAGGGGAGGGGAAAACTTCAGGTGTCCTCACATCTTAAGGTGCTCCAGGATGGACGTGCTGCAGCTGCTGTCAGGACAGGCAGAGGCACTTCCCAAAAGGTGTAAGGAGACCTCCAGGCTGCTGCCATCCTCTAGGAACCACGTGTGGCTGTTCAATCCACCTGCGGTGTCTCCTTCCTGCTGGGAAGTGCCGTGTAACTTCTGGAGGTGCCTTAAGATCTCTTAAGAGACAATTAAGAATTTCAGCGTTGCTTTGATATGTGTTGAACAAAACATTGACACAACACACCAGGCTATTCGGGTTTGTTTTAACTTGGAGTTTAGGTTTCAAAAAAAAAAAAAGAAAAAAATAGAGAAAGTATGAAATGAATTAGCAAATTATTTTGATTGCTTTGTTCATTTTTCCAGCGAGAAAGTTACCCACCTGGAAAATACTGACTGGCTGCAGGCAGGAGCAGAATTTATTACCTGAGATAAATGGATCTGGGATAAAAGTCCTCTTTATTTTTTCATTTTAGCTGCAAAGGATGATATGCTTCTGTTCTGCTCTTTGTGCCCGAGATCAAATAAGAAGGAACTTTGCATAGGTATGCCAATGCCTTTCAAGGGGAAGTTTCTCCCCCCACCCCAACCTTCCTTTTCCTCCTGGAGGCGGCACCTTGGACTCGAGATGAGAGCAGTGTTTGACGTCCTTTTCACAGTGATGCCGGCACGACTCTGAATCCCAGAACTGGCACTCATTTTGCGTTCCATCCCATGTGCACAGGCTCTGATCTCTCTACCTTGGCCTTGTTTTATTCCCTTTTTTCTTCCTTTCTTTCCCCGTTCCTCTGGCAAAGAGGGCTTTGTGGGAGAAGCCTGGTTTCATTTCCCCGCGGGTCCCGAGGGGCGGCTGGCGGATCTCGTATGCAGGGTGTCAGCTGCGCTAAATGAACACGCTCGGATCGCTGTAAATCCCTATTTACACATAATAAACACGAGGACATAAAACACAGAGGAAATAATACATTATTGATTACAGCAGTGGCATGTAATGTCCTTTGAAAGGCGGGTGGTGCATGCCCATCCATCAGCGCTCCGGAGGCGGATCCTCCTGCTCCTTGGGAATTCAGGGCAGGTCAGCTGTGTGTGCCTGGCTCCCCTGGCTCCCTGGGCAGAGAGGATGGGCAGGAATCACAGAATCACAGAATTTCTAGCTTGGAAGAGACCTTCAAGATCAAGTCCAACCCGTGCTCTAACACCTCAACGGCACCCAGTGCCACATCCAGTCTTGTTTTAAACACATCCAGGGATGGTGACTCTACCACCTCCCCGGGCAGGCCATTCCAATACTTTATCACTCGTTCTGTGAAAAACTTTTTCCTAATATCCAACCTATACTTCCCTTGATGCAGCTTGAGACTATGTCCTCTCCTTCTGTCCGAATGGGGAAAGCTGGCTCAGAGCTGTTTGCAGACAGAACAGCAAAGGGCGATATCGGCCTACAAGGAAGAAGTTTTGACAGTGATGGTGGTGAGGACCTGGCACAGGGTGCCCAGAGCAGCTGTGGCTGCCCCTGGATCCCTGGAGGTGTCCAAGGCCAGGTTGGACAGGGCTTGGAGCAGCCTGGGATATTGGGAGGTGTCTCTGCCCACAGCAGGGGGTGGCACTGGATGGGCTTTAAGTTTTCTTCCAACCCAGACTATGCTGTGATATTTCTCTGACCTGCAGCCCTGTCTGTTGGGCACATTGGTGTCACCCTGCTCTTTTCAGCCTTCTGATGTTTGCATTTCTGTAATGGAGTTTTTCAGGGATTTTCACAGAAACAGTCTATTGTTATTGTAACTGTTCTTTTATGTTTACATTCTTCTCATAAGGAGGAGACTGTTGATGGACTGCTAGTTTGACCAGTGTGGTTGGAGAGGTGGCAACCTTCATCCTCCAATCCCTGGTCATTGTCCAAATCCTATAAATCAAGGTCAAAGAAAATAAACTCTCTCTCTTTCACCCTGATGACTGACTGCATGTGTGTTCCTCATTTCATGTCCTCTGACGACATGTTAAAACTTTCCTTTAGGCAAGAAGGTGCTTGAAAAAAATTTTCCTACAGGTGCAGCCAGAGCATTCAAATCTGATAGCCTCTCCCCTTGGAGCAGACAGTATCTCCCATAAGGATCTGGTTATGTGCAGGATGACCTGGTCACATCTATATGTGAGCAAAATGAAAGCTTGGTACAACACCTGGGGGGTGCAGAGTCAGTTATTTTTTGGGATTGGGAAGGATGGCTTACAAGCCCTGACACCACTCTTACAGCTATCAGTCGGATGCAGTCCAAAACAAAAGGTGTGGTGGTTTTTTCTCTGTGTGGACGACTTTTTGTTAGGTTCTGTGTTTGTATTTTTAAAAAATGGTGATGTGCTCACCACCTGAGGTGCCCTATCAGCATCACTGCCCTGGCACTCCTGTTACAGTGATGAAGAGCAATGTTTTGATGGTTGCTGAAATTGTAGGTGATGATTCCTTCTTTCTCAACAGCAGGCACCATTCCTCATCTCCCATGCGGTTCATGAAACTCATTCCCTTGTTTTATCTCTGGCTGAGGTTGCAGGCGAGTGAGGTCGGTGAGGCTTGACAGGCATTTGGAATAGGTTTTGTTGGGTTTAAATGAGTTGAGAGTTCAAAGCCAGGCAGGTAATGGAGCGGTTCTGCTCCCCTTGTTCACTTTGAGGGGATTGCAGACCCTGCTGCTCCTCACAGCGCTGCTTCAGAGGCCCCTGGCTCCAGTCAGGAGAATTCTGAGGTGCAGCTGTGTTAGAGGGCAGTGCAGGACAAGGGAGAATGGCTTCACACCGATGGGGGCAGGGTTAGGGTGGATATTGGGAAGAAATCCTTCCCTGTGAGGGTGCTGAGGCCCTGGCACAGGGTGCCCAGAGCAGCTGTGGCTGCCCCTGGATCCCTGGCAGTGTCCAAGGCCAGGCTGGAAAGGACTTGGAACAGCCTGGGACAGTGGAAGGTGTCCTGAGGATGGAATGAGATGATCTTCAAGGTCCCTTCCAACCCTTCCTTTCCATGGTTCTAGCAGAGCACCTTCATGAAACGTGGGTACCTTGACTCTGCACATGGGGAAAGCTGCACGAGCCACCCAAACTTGGATCCAAGCTCTTTACTCACTCGTGGGAGCTCTGCAGTGAAAACATATTAAAGTTCCCTTTTCCTGCAGCTTTTTTCCTCCAGGTATTTAATCTTAGTTTACAGATGAAATGTGCAGTGGAGAAAAGGATGCTAATCACACAGTTGCTGCACTCTGCTCCAGCCACTGGAAAATTTATTACCATCTGTCCTGGACTGGGCAGGGCTGGAGCATCACCCTGCTAACAGCTTTGGAGAGGCAGCAGAGAGACCCAACATCACAGCAGGGCATGGCCCCAAGCCCCTGGGGCCACCAGAGACCTCGCAGGGGTGGATGCAGGAGAGCTGCACTTCCTAATCTGCTCTTGGCTCAGCTCAGAGGCAAGAAAAGTCCAGGCTGGGCTGGAAGCTTCCAGCACTTGGCTGTGAGTGTCACCAGCAGCTTCCTTGCGTTTTATGGTCAGAAGAGATTTTTATCAACCATTTGTCAACACTCTCAGGCACCTGGTGGGATTCTTGGGGGGTCCTGAGTTCAACTCAATCCTTGTGGGTCCCTTTCCAACTCAGGATATTCTATGATTTAACTACTCAGCTCTTCCCCCTTTTTTTAGCCAGCTGTTGAGATGTCATTATTTCAGTCTCCCAGATACATCATTATATACATCCCTAATAGGTCCCTTCCCTGGCTGTAACAGGGCACGTGGCTCTACGTGATCAAGTTCTGACAGGCTTTTATAAACCCAGAGCAGAAGGGGAGGTCAGAAATCAGACCAGAAATGGGATTTCTCTGGCTCCCAAAGAAAAGTGTTTGGCTGTGCAGCTTTCTGAGCATCTTGTAGTATCAAACTGTCTTGGAAGCAAAGTGGTTTGATTTTTGGCCTGTCTCTGCCCTCAGTGGATTATTGGACATATAGCTCAGAAAGACTCAAACTGCAGCTCCTGTGATGCATCTTAAATATACAATTTTCACTTGGCTTTCTGCAAGACCAAGATGCTTTCTTCCTGGCAGATCCTCCTGCAACTATATTTCCCCTCCAGCACCAGCAAGCCCAGCAGAATCTTGGAGCACACAACCATTCCATAAAGTCCCTCTCCTGTGGCTGTGTTTGCTTATGACTCTCTTTTTTTCTTCTTTTTTTTTTTTTTTTTTAACTAACTTAGACTATTTTCATAAAACCTCACACCTTGGAGAACCCAAAATTGCTGAGCAAGGAAATAATCACCAGTGGTGCAAGGAGTGCTCGTGTCTCTCCTGCAGCAATTAGCAAACCTTAACGCAGGCTTGGCTCTCTTTCCAATTAAAGCCTGGCAAGCTGGAATACACGATGTGCTAATGAAATGGGGAGTTTTGGAGCTCCTCTGCTGGCTGTTTGGAGGATATGGGAGCTTTAGGCTGTCTGGCTGAAACGAAGCCATTGAAAGTAATGGGCTGGACAATCTCACCCCATTACTTTTAATGGGATTGAGGGAGTGCATGGGAGCAGCGCTGGGGGAAGCAGGGGAGCTCTTTCCACAGATCATCCACGTTATGGCCAATGCTGGGAAAGTGCCCCCCTGGCAGTGGGAGCTGCGTGCAGTGATAGGGTTTGGCAGGGAGGGAGCAGGGAAGGTGCAAAAAGGCATCAGCGCAACGAGTCAGCCCTGAGTGGGGGCTCGTTTTGGTCAGGGCGTGTCACAAGGAGGGGAACTGCTGGGTGGGGGAGATCCCTCTGCTGGATGGGGGAGATCCCAGTACTGGATGGGGGAGATCCCTGCTGCTGGATGGGGAAATCCCACTGCTGGGTGGGGGAGATCCCTCTGCTGGATGGGGGAGATCCCAGTACTGGATGGGGGAGATCCCTGCTGCTGGATGGGGGAGATCCCTGCTGCTGGATGGGGAAATCCCACTGCTGGGTGGGGGACATCCCTCTGCTGGATGGGGGAGATCCCTGCTGCTGGATGGGGGAGATCCCACTACTGGATGGGGGAGATCCTTGCTGCTGGATGGGGGAGATCCCTGCTGCTGGATGGGGGAGATCCCACTACTGGATGGGGGAGATCCTTGCTGCTGGATGTGGGAGATCCTTGCTGTTGGATGGGGGAGATCCCTGCTGCTGGATGGGAGAGATTCCTGATGATGGATGGGGAAATCCCACTACTGGATGGGGGAGATCCCTGCTGCTGGATGTGGGAGATCCTTGCTGCTGGATGGAGAAATCCCACTGCTGGATGGGGGAGATCCCTGCTGCTGGATGTGGGAGATCCTTGCTGCTGGATGGAGAAATCCCACTGCTGGATGGGGGAGATCCCACTGCTGGATGGGGGAGATCCCTGCTGGGTGGGGGAGATCCCTGCCTTGTGTGCCTGCTTTGGTCCCTCCCTCATGCCCATCTTCCCTGGTTTAACTTCCTACCTGTGCTCATTGCACCTGCAGAGGTGGAAGGAGGGTTTAACGTGGTGTGAAGGACAATGATTTCAGCTGAGGCAGCTGAGCACTGCTAGCAGAGCATTTCCAGCATGAAGATCCAGCTAGTGGGACCAGTTGCAGAAATCGAGAGTTTTCACGCCAATTAAGAATGTGAAAATGCTCAAAAAGGGAAGAGGGGCGGTCATGAGACACAAATATCACAAGGTTTAGGCTGAATGCTGCAGGTTGAAGTTGCTGTGGCTGCTCAGTGCCTTTGCTGTCCTCTCTGGAGCCGGGCAGGGTGAGCTGTGCCAGGGCAGGGTGAGCTGAAGCGTGGCCTGGGTGCTGGGTTTGTTCCTTGTGGTGGGACCGAATCTGCTCCCACTTGGACACGGAAGGAGCATGGTCTGGACAGGGCAGCAATCAGCCTCCCACAGCCTGAGATTTGCCCACTCACTTTCCTTTCTCCTCCTGCTGAGCGTGGCCAAAGCCTTCCCTGCCAGGGCGCTTAAACCTCAATACCTCAATCAAAGCAAAAAGGGAGGGAGATGTGGTGATGAGATAATCCCTTAAATCTTATGGCTTTCTCCCCCTGTAATTGGTGCCTTGTTCCTTGCTGGAGAGTTGGGACCAACTCCTCACACCTCCCCTTCCATTTAGCACCACAGCTCTTCCAGAAGGTTTGAACAGAAGGGGAGGAGCAGAGACTGCAGCAAATGCACCTCCAGTTGGGATTACCCTGGAACTGCTTCTTCCTTGGCCAGTTTACTCATCTGTGATGGTTTGGTAACACCACCATGAGGTTCCCCAAGCTGTTTAGGAACCTCAGCTCCAATTCAAATTCCTGGGAAGTAATTGGAGTTTGGATATGTGAGGTGGAAATGGGGATTAACCTGTGCCGTGGGTCTGCCCTAAGATAAAACATTCACGTCACTGATCTCCTTCATCTTGGAGAGGAGACAGCACAGCGTGGACTGGTCACAGCAGGTCTCCTGTCCCTTCCCACCTCACAGGCAGGAAGGCAGCTAAAAGAGACAGCTGAGAGTTGCCAAGGAGAGGAAAAATGAAATAGAAGCTGAAGATCAGAAATATTTTTAAAACGCCTCAGATGCAGAAGAATTGCAGCCGTGCTGTGAGGTAACCAGCAAATAGAATTTAATTATACGATACACAGGAGTGATGGAGCCTGTGAGTCTGGAGTGTGATTTCCCAGTAATAGGAGGACAGCAGGGATCCCTGCTTGGGCTGTCGTGTGTGTTCATAGAGAGCAGGATGGTGCTGCAGCGCTTTCCCTGCCTCCGGAGGGGAGGGGAGGGGAGGGAAGGGCCACAGCTCCTCCTGCTTGGAGGATCTGGGCACTTCCTGGGGTGTCCAGCACGTGCAGCCTTTGGAGCAGCTGGGCAATGGGATTCTCTGGATCAGGGGCAGGAGGATCTGGGGCACATGGGCTTGGAGGCAGTGACTGAGGTCAGGCAGAGGAAAGCTGTGATCCCAGCATGCCTCTGAGGGCTGGAGTGGTTTGTGCTTCCCTGTGCTGCTGTCCATCTTCCACACGTGTAAGAAGGATGGCTTAGGCAGAAACACGTCCAAGGTGGGAGGTGTGAAGAGCCATTGTTGATCCAGAGCACGGCTGTAGATGTGACCTTTACGGTTCTGTGGGTTTATTTTTATTATTTTTCTCTCCAGCTTATCCACAATCTGTCAGAGCAGCATGGGGACTTCCAGGGTTTATTGCAAAGTGTTTCCACTGCCACGTTCTCCTCCCAGTTGAGCTTGTTTTATTTTATTTCGTTGGATTTTCACCTTAAGGGGAGTGGGTGGGTTGCTTGGCTGGTTGGTTGGTTGTTTTTCCAAGGTGCTGTGGGTGAGGTGTGAGGTGGGGACACTCCTGCTGTTGTGTGGAACTCTAGACCTGCGTGGCTCTCTGAGTGACAGGGGCTGACCTGGGGAAACACCAGGAGAGACTGGGGAATGCATGGGCAGGTGTTTGCCTGTTGCCCAGATTTCCCTGGAAGGCTTGTTCCAGCCCCTCCTGCAGCAGCTCGCTGCACTGGAACAGAACATTTGAAGACTTGGCTGGAGCAGCAGGTACAGTGGGGCTGTAGTGAAGCAGATTGGTTCCCTGGGAAGCCTTGAAGTGCAGGTCAGAGCCACCAGCAGGGGAGCTGCTTGAACAACACAGGAACCTCAGGAGGAGGATCCGAGCTCCAGTGTCGCTGGAAAGAAATGACACATTTCTTTTCACATTTCTTTTCACAAAGAAATAACACCCACACGTCTGCGATGTCCAAGGCAGAAAAAAAGGAGGTTTGTTTACAACTTCAGCATTTATCAAATTCCAGCAGTGACCATGGATTGGAGGAAGAAAATCTTCCTCTTCAACCACACTGGGCAACCCAACAGTCCATCAACAGTCTCCTCCTTATGAGAAGAATGTAAACATGGGTAGATGGTTACAATAACAAGAAAGTTGTTGATGTAAAATCGTGTCTGACTCCATTGCAAAAGGTAAACACAGAAGGCTGAAATAGAACTTTAGAAAAACTTTTTAAAGAGACAGAGGAGAACAGCAAAACACCCAGGGCTGCAGCAAGGGCAGGAGCATTGGAGGGGCTGAGGCAGGCGAGGTGCTGGGGAGAGCAGCTCTTGGAAAATACTCTAAAACTCATGTGCACTGGGCAAAAATGCTGGAGCTACCCCTGCATCCTGCAGGATTGCCAAGGGAAACCCCGACCCCACAAGAGTGGGGCCTTCAGAAATGGGGTATGGAGGAAGCAGGCGTGACCCAAAGTCACATGGGACTGCTCATTGAATTTGGGATCATGGGCAGCCCCACCAGCCTTTTCTGATGCTTGGGTGTGTTTTTTGCCATGATGTGGAGTTCTCTGACTGTGTGGTGTACCTGACCCAGCTCTCAGCAGTGCAAACAGGAGTGGGTTTGATATTCAGCAGTGAAGAAAAGAGATTGTTTCCACATAACCTTTTATTTGGTTTTCTTTCACGTAAAACCCTATGTGGAAGTTAGGGTTTTTATAGTAGGAAATACAGGAAAAATACTTTTTCCTGCACATGAGGTGTAGTTAAGCTGTGGAACTTGCTGCCTCAGGGCCTTAGCAAAGCATTTTGGACAATTTAACCAGTGTAAACACATGCCTGTGCACAGAAAGCTGTGAAAGCTGTTTGTGTGGGAAGGTTCCAGTACCAACAGCCACCTTGCTCTGGGGTGAATTGTTTTTCCTACTGCAGCTCCATCACATTTCTTAACTTTGGGAAAAGGAAAAAAATAATCCAAAGAATGACTGGATCTGAGGTTTGTGAAGATTTTTCTTCACTTGTCAGATGGTCCCCAAATTGGACATGTTTGTGAGAGGTTCAGAAAAAGTGCATCAGCCATGAAGGGCTGGGGAGGGGAGTGGGGAATACAGACAGATTCAGTTCTGAACTTTAGGGACCAAAGGCTCTCTGTTGCCACTAGAGAAAAAAAAAACCTCTTCAAAACACTCCAGTGCTGAGTTACAACTTGGAGGTGCCTCTTTTCCCTTCATTAGCCAGGGAACACAAGGGATATCATTCTCTTTGCTCAGCAGCACAAATCCCTCTTCTTTCTTTCCCCTTCTGCCAGTTGTCTTTCCTGCTAAGAAGCAACTCTTAATTGTCTGGTACCAGGGCAGAGCTTGTCCCTGGAAGAGCTGCCTCCTGTGTGTTTCTCTGCTCTTCCTCTTGAAGCTTCCAGTGCTGCTGCCTTTCAAGGCACCTGGAGAGCTGGATTCCAGTGTACTCCAATACTCAAGGCATGTGCCTGTCCGAAGTTGTTTGTCCCAAAGAATCTCCTCCTGGGTTCTGAGATTCCAGTTTTCTACTGGGTTGAAAGAGGCACGGTGGAATTCAGCACATCCAATCTTTCTTGTCTTTTTCCATTATGGTTTTTAACCAAAAAAAAAGGAAAAAATGTTTGAGAGAAGTTTTCAGGGTCCTCCAGACCTTCACCCTTCAGCACCAGAAATTCCCAGTAGGAACAACAGCCCTGGCACTGGTTTGCTGTTGTTCCCAACTGGCTGTTGCTGTTCCCAAATGCAGGTAGGTGCCTCTTCAGTGGTGTTTAAGGCAAATTTAGGTCTTAACAGAGGTTCTACACAGGACTTCAATTCTGGGGAATTTTCTCTCGCCATGCAAAGTTGAGCTGTCCTCTCCAAGGTTTTCACCCTGTACAGCAATAGGAGAGGAGTCTGGAATGATAAATCTTCAACCAGAACTGGCTCCTGAATGGGGACAGTTTTCCACAAGCCCTGCCGGATGTCCTTCTCTCTTTCCAGGTCTGTGGGCTGTGGGAGAATAGCCAGTTGTTGTTTTCCATCTCGGAGCAGTGAGCTGGCAAACATCTCTGCTCCATCTGTTTTCTTTCATTGATGGATTCTTTAAAGTCAGATTGTGGTCCCACAGGGACACACTCAACTAATCCTCTGCTTTTAAGATTTTATTTGTGCAATAAATGGATGACAAGGTGGTTTGCGAGTACATAATACAATAAATGGGTTTATAAATGCAACTTTTTTGCAGAGCACTGTAGAATAAAATACAATACCACTCCGGCATTTAACACTGATCTCTGCTTCATTCATATTTCAAACAGTAATGTGCCCATTTTCTCATCTGGGAAGCCTCTTAGGTTTTTTAATACATTTTTATAAATTAACCAGGCACAGATTTAATAATAACGTGCATTCATATGGCTTTTTTCATCTCTGAAGATCTTGGATTGCTCTGCAGACTTAACGGTGTAATAGAGAAATTCCGTGCCAAAGGATCCGTTTGCTCTCTGCCGGATTGCAGCAGGAGTTTGGACGGCTCAGGAATGCTCCTGGATGCAAATGACATCGAGGGAGGAAGCTTGAACCCAGCACTCATGGCAGGAGAACCTGGAGGGAAAGGTGCTCCATGGGTGCCCAGGGCAGAGTCCTCTGAAGCAGAGGTCACAGGGATGCTTGGATGGTTCTGAGCCTGGAAATCAAGATGATGGAAAACAAAGAAAATGCTCCTTCACGTATTTCTTCAAACTTTTGGGATGCTGCATCCCTAGACACAGTGAAGCCAAGAGCATGGAAAACCTTGGGAGATCAGGCTTTTCTGTCCACATTGCTTCTCTGTCAAGGCACCCATATACAGCAGGCAACTGTATCCACCAGGACAGGAAACTTCTAAGCAGGAGGATGAGGTTTCTCCATCAAAGTGTGTAATAACCAAAATCTCTTTGATTTGGTGACATAGGATCTTCTCCTGTCACCTTGTTGGCCAACTTAGGAAGGTGTTGAGCTCCTTTCCTTGGAGAATGACATGCTCTTTGAAGAGCTCCCAGCTGAGTTCTTTGCTTCTGGGATCCCCAGGTGAGATAAGGCTTTTCCAGCCCTCTGCCTTTCCCAGTTCCCACATTTCGGTGTCACTGACAGTAGGATATCTGCCGTGGAGGTTGCCCATTCCCCATCCCAGAAAGCAGAGTTAAACTCGTGGATATAACACACAATCAGAAAAAATATTTACAGGTAGCAAATTGCCATCGCTGTAGAAGGAAAACATGACAAAATGGAAACGTGATATTTATGTTAATACAAAGTTTTAAAAATTTAATTTAAGAGACCAGCTGTTTCTGCTTCTCTTATAAGAGTTTAATTGGTATATAATAGCATAGTTAATTAAATACAAATCAATAGTTTAAACCAGCTAATTGATATTTAATATGTATGGGAAAATATAACTTAGTTGTAATATCATTAGCTCAATATTAAATAAGCAATGGAATTGCAATTATGCCTTTACAACGATTATAAAGTTTATCGTTCTTTAATAAACTTGCAATTAGACAGGGTGAGCTGAAAAATTATTCAACAGGTATTATTGGGCTATTAAATGTTTATTATCATTCCTGGTGGGATACAGCTACACAATAGTACATATTATGATTATGTTAATAAACCCTTATTACAGCTTTGCAGCTTTAGCCTTTAGTGCACTGGTGATCGGATATTTCCATCCCTTCCTGAGTGGTGAGGGAAGGAATTGCCCTGAAATTGAGTGAAGAAATCCCATACAATGAAAGAACTGAGGAAAAAGCAGGAGGAATCTGTAGTTTGGGCCAGCACTGAGAGATCTTCCTTCCTAAACCTCTTTCCCCTCTATTTCCTAAGCTGAGGATCCCTTTCTCAAAGACTCCAAGGTCTTGTTTCTTTCAAAATTGGCTTTTGCTTCATTGTCACTGGCAATTTGTGGTTTGAGGTTGCTCCTGATTTGCCCAGTGAGTGGCTCCTCTGCCAGTTTCGGGGGTGAATTAATGCAGGTACTTCTGAGGGAGTGGAAACCATGGTTCTGCTGTGTGTTTTCCATCCAGGATACTTTAGCTCCCACTTCATCACAGTGAGTGGGATGATCAGCTTCAGCTGTAACTACCTTTTTTCCATGCTGAGAAATTCAATTGTCATCAGGAGGAAATGGATGGGGTTGATTTCTGGGGAGATGGGGACACACAAGGGTTAAAACATTCTGCTTTCAGTGTGTCTCAGCAGCCCTCCTAAAGCCAAGGCATTTAAAATGCTGGGTATCTAGTTAACTATTTTAGCCTTAGGTAGCCACTAAAAGCCAAAATGGTGAGACATCCTTAAGCAGCAGAGTCATCTTGAAGAATTTTACCTTTTAAAGGCGCTCTCAAGTATTTAAAGGTGCCTTTAGCTATAAAGAGTTTTGCATGTTCTCACAAATTTATGGTATGAATTATTATAATGCAGTGCTTTTGTACAGCTCCTTTCATCATGGGATATCAAAGTGGTTTATAAGTGTTAATTATAGCACCCCTTGGGGAGACAGGCACCCACAGCAGCCTGCTGAGCTGAGCTCCAGAGAGGCAAGAACCCACATTTCCTCGAGATCCAGCTCAGCCTGAGCCTCCCTCCCTCTCTGAGGGCTCGGCTGGGCCTGGGACCTGTTGGGCAGCACAGCCATTGCCTGGGGCTGGAGCCCCTGCCCACAGCCCCCTTTTTGGGAGCTTTGTGCTCACTGCAAGGGGAAGGTGAGAGCAGGACACCTGAGTGGTGGGATTGTCCCAGGACACTGCAGCTCCTGCTGCCCCCAGCACTGCCCTGGCTCGGGGATGCTCTGGGGCCACCATCATTAGAAGGACATTAAAATAACCCATAATAACCCATCAGAAGGACGTGGAGCTGCTGGAGTGAGTCCAGAGAGGCCACAGAGATGCTCTGAGGGCTGGAGCCCCTCTGCTCTGCAGCCAGGCTGGGAGAGCTGAGGGTGCTCACCTGGAGAGGCTCCAGGGAGACTTTAAAGCTTCTGCCAGGGCCTAAAGGGGCTCCAAGAGAGCTGAGAAGGACTTTGGACAAGGGATGGAGGGACAGGACACAGGGAATAGCTTCCCACTCCCAGAGGATAGGGATGAATGGGATATTGGGAGGGTGGGCAGGCCCTGGCACAGGGTGCCCAGAGCAGCTGTGGCTGCCCCTGGATCCCTGGAAGTGTCCTAGGCCAGGCTGGACAGAGCTTGGAGCACTCTGCCCATGGCAGCATCCTTAAGGTCCATTCCCACCCAAACCATTCCATGATCTTGGTGATGTTTGTGCTCGGGTGTGTGCAGGGTGTGGCAGCCCCCTCAGGCCAGGTCTGTGTGAAAACCCAGCCAGCTTCCACACACAGGCCCCATGGGCGCGTCTGAGGCAGAGCAGTGCTGGCTGCCTCAGCTGCACTGGGGGCCCTGCTGCCTTGTCTGCTGCTAATCTAATTGTGTTGTTTTAATTACTTTGATACCTTGGTGCTCGTTGGAGGCTCAATAGCAATCGATGGGGTTTTGTTTTCCTATCAATAAAGACATGAAGGCTCTCACCTGCTTTGCTGGCTCTGTGCAGTCGGCCCTGGGGGCTCCAGGCAGGCTCACAGCCCTGCCAGGCACACGGAGTGTGTGTCCTCACAGCAGCCCATGGAAACCCCCACAGGGTCAGCAAGGTCTTATCAATTCTCCTTATCAGGCAGGCCTGAGGGAGGCAGCCTGAGCTGGGTGTCCCTGCAGTCAGAGACATCCAACACTCTGCAGGCCAACACCCTTCTGAGTGAGTTTGTGGCTGTGCACTTTGTGCAGACCTCGGTGGAGCACCTTATCTCTCTTCTGGAGAGCAAGAGAACTGCTTTCCACCATCAGAGGTGGACAACGGCTGCTCACTACCCCTTCTGAGAGTTCTGGTGGTTGCTTCATCTGCCCTGGTCTTTAGACATCTTCACCTGAGTTAGTCACAACCTCTTTTTATGGCCAGTGAGAGAGTTTTCAAGCACCCCCAAAGACATGGTGAAAGCTGGAGGCACCTGTTTCTCTCCAGGGCATTCCCTGCAGGACAAGGCGGATTTAGGGGACCAATTAAATTTCTGCTTACTCTGATTATTTCGAGAGACTGTCTTTTGTGTGAGCATCAGCCTCAGTGGGATTACACACGTGATTTGTTTCGGTTAGATGCTGATTCCTCCCTGGTGGGAGCCTTAGGACCAGGAGCCTCCTGCAAGGTGGAGCTCTGTGTTATGCCAGAGGAAGTGCTTTAACTGGGCTTGTGTGTACCCTGAGTGCCCGGGCATCAAGAGAAGTCTGTTTTTTTCTAGGTTTAGGCTCCATTTCTACTTCATACTGTGCACAAGAGGAGGATGTAACCACTCCACTGGGATGCCGTGGCAGCGAGCTCTGTTAGGGAGGGATCCTCTGTTATCTGGGTCTGTACCCACACGGATCTGGGGATATTCCCTGCACCTCACATCACACTTCCCTCTTCCTCTGGGGACGATCCAGACCTGCGATGCAACCCCAAGTTTGCCTGGTGGCACCGAAAGCCACGTTTGCCGGGCAGGTCCTGCTCCGCTCTCCAGCATCCTGCTCCTTCCTGCTCGCCTTCCTCCTGTCAGCGGCACAACTTCGACTTCCCGGCGCTCCTCCCGCGGCACAGGGGGCCCCGCAGAGTCCACAGCCACATTAAGTAAACATCAAAGGGGCTTTGATCAGCGGGGCTCTGCAGAGCACAGAAGCCCCCGAGGAGCTCCGCAGGTCCGCAGGCAGCGTTGGGGACATGGTACCTTAATTTTCTGCACTGTGACACAGGAGAATTTGTTTGAAGAACGGGAGCTCTCTGCCTCTCTGAGATGCGCACGGGGAGAGCGCCCGTGCTCGCAGCCTACTTCTGGAAAAACCCACGCTCAGATCTCTCTGTTTGTTACCAAGAGTCAAAAAGCCCCATTAACAAATCAAGGCATCAAAGGCCTGTGCCTCCTCAGACTCTGGCACTCTCCTGCTCACAGGGTCACATGCTTGCTTCTAAAGATTCCTCAGGCCAGAATTATCTTCCCTACTGAGGGCCATTTCCCGTTTCACTTTGCTGCCCACGAAGGGAGAAGGGATAAAAGAGTCCTGTTGTTGCAACACGCTGCTGTGGAGGAAGATGCAGCTCCTTCCCTCACTTGGAATAGAGGAGTGCTTACGGACAGGCAAGGGAGGGGATGCTGACCCTCCTGTCTTTAGCTACTCTCTCTTGGGGCCCAGCCAAGCTCAGCTCTGTGAGGTTGACCAAAGACTTCAATTACGTGCCCTCCTTCCTGGCTCTTTTGCTGAAGGGTGTCTCCAGCAGGATTTGCTCCCTGCAGCAGCCCCAGGTGCCTGCTCCTGTCCTCAGCCCAGTCTAACCCCACGCTCTCTTCTCTTGCAGAACTGGGGCTCCCAGGAAGAGGATGCTGCCTAGTACTGGGGTTCATGTACAAGGAGAAGTACCGCAGGATGACTGAAGGTGAGCAGTTCCCTCACCTTCTCCTCTTCTTCCTCTTTAGCAATCTCATTGTGAGGGGCTTCACCTCTAAGGATGTGCTGGGTTCTTGTAGCCACCCAGGAGGAAATCCTGCTTCCCCTTTGATCTCTGGAACATCTTAGAGGGCATGCATGTGGGGAGCCCCCGGTGTGAAGCTGCAAGAGAAGAGCAGGAGCTTTGTAGTGCCATACATCCAAAACCCACTGTCTTTTCCTACAGAAAGGAAATTCTCCAGATTTGTCACACAGGAAGCTCTTGCAGCAATTGCTGCATCCACTCTTCTTGTCCTAGCTGGGTGGCAGTGGTCACCACTTCCAGAATCCCAGTTTCCAGTGCTTTTGAACTTTGCAGAGTCACCGTTACATTGCTCTTCAAACTTCTGCTAAAAGTTCCCTGTTTTATATTCCAGTCATTCCTCAAGTACTTTATGAGCATTGATTAATCCATAGAAATATCATAAATAATTATGAAGCATAATAACTAAACAAAAACTATTTATGCTCAGAAGAACTGACATCCTTGCTTCTGGTAGCTTCCTTTCCTGGAGCCATCCCTGGTGCAGCCCTGTCTGATTAATGTTGGATGAGAGAAGGAAGCCCAGAGCCCTGTGAGATGGGAGGGTCTCCAGGATGTGTCACAGAGAGTTTGGCTTCTGTGAGGTCGCTCTGGGAATTGGAAACTTGACCCAAGCGTGGATTTAACCCTTTTTAGGGACTCTGATTGGAAATGATTTGGACGAAGGGTGTGATCTCTTGCCCTATTGCACTTCCTTTTCTGGAAACATCCAAAGTCAGGCTGGATGGGGCTCTGAGTAACCTGGTCTAGAGGAAGGTGTCCCTGCTGACTGCAGGGGGGTTGGGTGACCCTGAAAGGTCCCTTCTAACCCAAACTCTTGCATTATTCTTTATCCCTGCATGGGATGGAGTTTTGGCAGCAGTTATCCATGGGGGTGTCTCCTCCTGCAGGAAGCCTTTTTCCATGAGAGTAAAAGGTGAGTTTGTTTCCATGGAGTAAAACTCTCGTAGAGGCAAGTTTGTGGCTCAAATATCAGTTAGAAGATCAAAGGTTCCTTCACGTTCCCAGGAGCCCTGATACTGAGCTGATAACATGGGGAAAGTACTTCACAAGACTTCACCTCGTGCTTGTTAATTACCACACACTCTTTAAACATTGATTAAAGGATGTTTTTAATGGGAAGGGGCTGCCCCATGGGACATGAGTGCTGTGAGAAGGTACGTTCCTGTCCCTCAAGCCTCTTGGACAGGCTGCCTGTGACTGTGCCCAGACCCTGGGGATGTTCACAGGGTGTTGGAGAGCTGGCAGGACCCTGGGCATCCTGCCAGTCCTTTGGGATTGCTCTGGTCCCCTGATGGACTCAGAGCCTGCGTCAGCCTAAGAAGTGAGCCCCCTTTTCAGGCTGAGCATGGCTTTGTGTGGAGAGAACAAAGAAACATGAAAGGCCAAAAGTAAAGCTTTTGTGAGGAAAAGGGAACAAAATGTTTCTGCCTGACATGCAGCCAGTTTCTGGCCCCTGCAGGCTGCAGGGCCATTATGTTTAAAGGTACAATCTGCCAAAAACAAAAGTCAGGGGGATTTCCATGACTACAAAGACCACCTAGGACTTGTGTTTTCATTAGAAGCAGTTACAGATGACAATTGCAGACATCCAGCTTCCCAGGGGTTTGGTGGATTGCAGTGCAGATCCATGCTGTATGGTGTGTGAGCTGGGGTGGGGTCAGATGTCTGGTCATCTACAGGAATTTCCTGCCCAAGGTGCCTGAGCCAGGCTCTTTGGGCCAGTTCCCTTGCCAGGGTGAGGAGAGAGAGCAGCACCCCTTTTGTATTTGTGCCAAGTGAGAGCTTTTTCTCCCTTTAAAAAGAGGCTGAAGAACAGCCCTATTAATAACTACAAGGGAGCTGAAGGAACTGAAAGCACAGGGAGGCAGTGGGGCAGTGGGATGAGACGTGGGGTCTCTGTCCCAGAGGAAACAGGTAATTGCAGGGACCATTAGAACCTTCCTGTCATTTACTGGAGATGTCTACAATGGCTTGGAGGTAGATAAGCACAAGAGGAGCTGGAAGCCTTGACAGTGTGGAAGAATCATTTACTGATGGGAAATCATTTCTTAGGTTGGATGTTGGGAAAAGGTTCCTCATCCAGAGGGTGCTGGGCACTGCCCAGGCTCCCCAGGGAATGGGCACGGCCCCAAGGCTGCCAGAGCTCCAGGAGAGCTTGGACAGCGCTCCAGGGATGCCCAGGGTGGGATTGCTGGGGTGTCTGTGCAGGGACAGGGGCTGGATCAATGATCCTTGTGGGTTGCTCACACCTCAGGATATTCTGTGATTCTGTGATTCTGTGATTCTGTGATCCTGTGATTCTGTGATTCTGTGATTCTGTGATTCTGTGATCCTGTGATTCTGTGATCCTGTGATTCTGTGATTCTGTGATTCTGTGAACGTGGTGGTTTGGGCTGTCCCCACAGAGAAGATCCAGTCAGGATGCTCACAGATCTGTTTGGCAGTGTCTCCCAGTGGGGTGAAATAGATGTGGGTTAGAGATGCCCAGCAAGGGTCTTTGGTGGCATTGTGCTGTTTGTTGACAGCTGGCAAGGAGTGATGTCCATTAACACAGCTGGCTCCAGGTGTGGCTCTTCCAGCTGAGCTGGGCCCCAGGATGAGGAGCCAAGATCAGTGTCCATGGATGTGTCTCTGCCCACGTCAGTTCCATCAGTTCCTCATCTCTGTGCAGTGATCAGACAGGTCCAGGTGCAGTGTTGGAGCCTCTCCCAGCTGCCAGGCACTGTGTGATGGGCACAGCAAACCCAGTTTGGGCACTGTCCTTGCACTGCTCTGCTGTATCAGGTGCGGCCACTTCTCCCTTTGCAAAGCCCTCAGCAGAAGAGTCTGGATTCGGGGGTGGAATTTGGCTGGGGAGCAGGAAGGCACAGCTCCAGCGTGGCTGCTCTGCTCTCATGTGATTGATGATGGGCTGGTCTCGTGCTGGGCCCGTGCTCTGGTGGGCACTGGGAGCTGTGCTGTGCAATGGAGCTGGTGACAGTTGTAGACAGAGGGAGAGGGAGAGCTGTCTGCAATGACGGCCGCGCAATAAAGACACTTTGGAGTTAATCCTCCACCATCTGTCTTCATTCTGCTAATAACCCACTCAATCAGCTGCTGCCGACTGTTTGTTAACATTCAGAAACAGATACATAATCAGGAGGAGCGTGCTGTTAGCTCAGGAGGGGCTGGACTGCTCCTTGGGAACGGCCAGAGGGAGCCAGGGAGGGCGGGCTGGGCGTCCCAAGGCACGTGCAGTGCAAGGGAGGTGGTGCTGGGGCTGGAGGTGATGCTGAGGCTGGCAGTGAGCTGAGTTACCCTGCTTCTCCCAGGGCTTGTGCCACCCTGATTCAAGGTGATTTTGGAGTAGAAAAATGTTTTCTAGGACGTGGGTCACCTTGGTTCTCCCCAAAAAAGGATTTTGAGCTACTCGGAAAATTTGGGGTTGTTCTTGAATTCCCGCTTCTCCTTTCCCATGCAGTTCTCCCCCACAAGGGCACACAAGGGGTGTGCTGGAATATCTCTCTCTGCTCACCCATCGTGCCTGGTCCTCCCTGTCCACACCTGCAGGTCCCAAGCTGGGCTTGCTCCGCTCTCCTCTGCAGTGGCCCAAGGCAGGAGTTCAGATGCTGCTCCTGCAATTTCACTTCTTGTCTCCTGCCTTTGACTACTTGCCAGATCTAACTCGAGTCATTAGCAAGCGTCACTGCAGCAATTATGGCACTTTTTGGCTGCCATTCATAAAGCTACTAACGGGAACAATTAAGCACTGAGAGGTGTCAGCCTTCACCTCCACCACCTGTTCCCACCAGCCACCAGCTGCTGGAAGGCACCTACAACAATGTCCCCCAAGGCAGGGCAGCAGGGCAGGGCAGCTCCCTGCCCTCCTCTGACCTCCCCTTCCAGACACTTTGCTGGCTCTCGTGTCCTCACATGTGGAGGGCAGGACTCTCCATGGGATGGACACAGCTCTTGGAGTATGAGGGGTGGGCTTCACCCTCGTGAAAAAGCAGGCACGGCTGGGGAAAGGGAAAGGGACAGCAGGATTTGGTGCAGCATCTTCCTCCTGGAGCAGTGAGTGGTTAATGATCTGTGCTCAGGGAAGGACAAACCCTCCTCTTCAGAGGGATGCAAACACAGCCTGCTGTGCCAGGAGAAGGCTGTGCCGCAGTTATCTCCGGCAGCAGCCGCTCTCGGCTTTTGTCGGGGCTGGATTGTGCCTTCAAGGTGTCTCCATTCACTGCACAAAGCACAGCAGAACCACCAGCCTGTGCTGCAGAGCTGCAGCAACGACTGCTCTGCCTTCTGTGTGAGAGGGAGAGCCTGGCAGATCATCTCTGCTGGGTGAGGGCTGCAGAAATCAGCTCGGGGAAGGGCTGCCCAGATCCAAGGTGCGCAGCTTTTCTTTGAAAGCCACGTGGGGCTGTTGGGCAGCAGAAGACAATTCTGCAGTTTTGAGAGGGTGAAGAGTGAAAGTTTCGCAGTCTGAGCTGCAATCTCACCTTGACTCTTCTGTTCTGAAGGTTTAGGATCTTGTTGGAAGGCACTGGGACTAATGGAAAGCTCTCTTCTTTTGTTCATAGAATCCCAAAATGTTAAGGGTTGGAAAGGACCTTAAAAATCATCCGATCCCAACTTCCCTCTGCCATGTCCAGGGAGACTTCCCACTAGACTCAGGTGCTTAAGGACTTGTCCAACCTGGCCTCGGACACTTCCAGGGATGGGCATCCACAACCTCCCTGGGCAACCTGTGCCAGTATCTCTCCACCCTTACAGTGAAGAATTTCATCCTCTTATCTGGTCTAAATTTCCATTTGCACCCATTCCCCCTTGTCCTATCACTACAGTTCCTGACAGAGTCCCTTTCCAGCTTCCCTGTGGCTCCTTCAGATACTGGAAGGTGCTGTAAGGTCTCCACACAACCCAGTCTTCTCCAGCAAGGTGCTCCTGTCCTCTTATCGAGTTCATGGCCTCCTCTGGACTTGCTCCAACAGCAAATTGTTGGGAGAAGGGGGAGATCATTCAAAATGGGATTCATCCACATACCTCAGACATGGAAGAGGGGTAAGTTGGCCCATAGAGAGACAGGGACAGTGGTGGCCTAAATGCAAGGAGAGCCACCAGCCCGCTCTGTTTGGGATGATTCCTGTGTCCCTGCAGCCCTCACAGACTGCAGCCTCTAGGGATCATAGAACCATGGAGCCATACAGCGGTTTGGTTTGGAAGGAACCTTCAGGAGCATCTAATTCCAGCCTCTGGAAGGCTGGAATTGATTCTGACCAGCCCTGCCTGCCTGCAGAGCTGGGCAGCTGCCAGTTCCTGCTCGTGTTCCCAGCTCTGGCTTCACATCGTGACCTGTGAGCACTGCAGCTCCACGTGGGGGTTTGTCCTGAGCTCCAGGGTGTCTCCAGTCTCAGCAAGGTTTTGGTGCTGCCAGACATGGGCAGAGAATTGTGTGTGCATATGAGAGCTGTGTTTATGGCTTGTAATTATCTCATACCCATCCTTAGAATAATTATAGCTCCTCCATTATTAATAACTGGAATTCCAGTCCTTGTCATAGATCACAAAATGGAGAGGAAGCTCAACCCAGGGTTTGCATAATGTACCTTGGCCTAAATTGAATAATTGGTAAAATGGTGAAAATCGTTCGTTTTTCCCCCATTCCTTGGTGCTGGAATTAGTGAGATATTAGTGCAATTAGCCAGTGCTTCCATTTGAGGCTGCAATCATTTGGTTTGTAATTTAGAATAAATGTAAAAGCCCACTTATGCTTCCAAACGGATTATTTGTCCTGTTTAAAAGTATCTAATGGGGTGGCTGTCATCTAAGCAAGATACATTTGACCCATTTCAATTTGTTTCCCTTTTAATCTGCTATCTATTTTCCTGGATCTTTTTTTAATAAAAACATAAAGAAGAAGTTGGTGAGAGAGACCAAAGAGGGAGAGAACAGAGGCGTTACAGGCCCGGAGTTTATCATAAGCCAAAGTAACTTGAAATCAAGGCTGTTAAACTGCAGAAAGCAATAAAAAGAAAACACTATTTGGAATCGTTTAAAGGGCCGAGTGCCTTGTCAATGAAAGGTTGCTCTATTTGACTGCTTCTTAATGGCTTCTCTGAGGCAATCTGCAGCTCCTGCAGGAGCCAGGGCTGCGGCTCCTCCTGCAGCAGCGCTGCTGCGGGGCAGAGCTGGGGGCCCTGGGGAGCTGGGCAGCAGTGCTGAGGTGGGGAAATACAGGGACAAAGAGGGCAAGGAGGAAAGGAGATGGATTGAAACACCAAGCTGGGGTAAAGTTCTAAAGCATGTCACGAATACCAAAATCCTGGATAAGGTGGTGGGCACAGGGCGTGGATGCACTGCTGCTTGTAGGGCTGTGGGCAGGTCTGTGCCCAGGTCAGTCACAGAATCACAGAATCGTGGAGTGGTTTGTCTTGTAAGGGACCTTAATGCTCAACTCATTCCATCCCCTGCCACGGGAACAGACACCTTCCAATATGCCAGGGTGTTCCAAGCTCCATCCAGCCTGGCCTTGGACACTCCCAGGGATGCCACAGCTGCTCTGGGCACTCTGTACCAGAGCCTCCCCACCCTCACAGGGAACAATTCCTGCCCAATCTCCCATCCAGCCCTGCCCTCTGGCAGTGGGAGCCATTCCCTGTGTCCTGTCCCTCCATCCCTTGTCCCCAGTCCCTCTCCAGCTCTCCTGGAGCCCCTTTAGGCCCTGGCAGGGGCTCTGAGCTCCCCCTGGATCCTTCTCCTCTCCAGGTGAGCACTCCCAGCTCTCCCAGCCTGGCTGCAGAGCAGAGGGGCTCCAGCCCTGGAGCAGCTCCATGGTCTCTCTGGACTCACTCCAGCAGCTCCACGTCCTTCTGATGTCCCACCCCTGGTCATCCACCCCACCATATCCTGCCATTTCTCCAGTGGAGAACAGAGGGACTCACAATATTTTTTCCTCCCAGAGCCTGAGCATCCTTTCTACAATGTCTGATTTGCAGCTCCTGTCTCTGTCAGGCCCCGTGTTACTGCCTGGAGAGAAACCAGCTGAGGCTCTGGGATGGAGTCCCTGCTCTTTTGGGAAAAAATGGCTCGTTCAGAGAAGCTGGCTGTGCCTCTGCTCCAAATGTCTCTCTGCTTGACCACCTCTTCTGCTCCCTGCATAGTTCAAACTGGGTTCAGTGAACCCTTCCTGCCAGGAAAACCCCTGATTAGAGCGTGGCACTGAGGCACAGTGGCATATTTGTGCCACCCATTAACAGCCCAGCAAGGCAGTTGCTGCCTCAGAATTACTTGGATTTATGGGAACACTTAATCTGGATCTTGCAAGTGACTTTTACATCTGCAGCAGCACAGGCTGAGCATGAATCTTCCTGAGCCTAGAGGATAAATAGGACCTAGTCCCTCTTATCCCTGTAGAACGTGACCTTTCTCCTCTACCAGATGCCAACAACCTCAGTGCTGCTGTAGAAGGTCAAACTTCTCTTGGTTCTCTGGCCTGACAGTGGAGAGGGTCTGTCCTTTGGGACCAGCCCTGTGACATGTCACTTGCTTTGGTTCAAACAGTGGTGGCTCTGCTCAGCCTCTTGTGCATACAGCAGAGCTCAACAGCCCAGAAACAACTCCAACACCACCCCAGCATCTTCCCACAGCTTCTCCCTCTGGGCTTTGCAGGGTCTGCACCCTGGGGATGGGATTTCTGCCAAGCTTTGCTCCAAGCTGAAGGATCCCTGGCACAAACCGCCCCGTTATCAGCTGATCCCCAAGCTCCCCGCGGGATGTGGTGGGAACTTTGCATTGCTAACTCTGCTGGCACTCCCAGTGAAGGTGCCACCCCCTCCGGGTGTGCTGGGGGAGCTCCCCTCTCCCAGCCTTGTCACTCGTGTCCCCACGCAGACGCTGTCGCAATTGATTAGGGCCGGCAGCTCCGGGTAAAACGCATTGAGCCTTTTGTTCTTTATCTGACAAAGGCACTGGGAGGGAAGAGGAGAGTGGATAGAGCCGCTCCCAAGGAGTTGTTAAGGACGCGTTGTTATCTCAGAGGTCTCATTGATATTTCCGTGATGCTTTGTGTGTCTGGGAGCTGAACAAGGCAGGGATGTAAGTGAAACCTGAGGAAAACCAGTGTAAGAGCTGCCAGTGTCTGGTGTCAGGGGGAAGCTGTGCCTGGGTTGGATCAGCTGGAAAGCTGGGTAAGGCAGGACCCCTCTGGCTACAAGTCCTGGCTGGTGCAGCACACACATTCCTGAGGTGCTGCCTAGGGAAGGATCCCGTGTTCTCTGCTGTTCGTTCTCCCCAACGTCCTGCTGCTCTCTGCTCCTTTGGAGAGCTCCATCCCTGATGTTCCAGTTGTCTACAGCGGCTGTGGAGCAGCTGAACAACTCTGCTGGTCATAAATCTGATGCACAGCTCGGGAGCTTTACGGTAACGGTGTTGTTGTAGCAGTTAATGGTCGAAGGGTATCATTTTATCTATTGATTTCAGCAGCAGTCCCCTGTGGAAAGCTATTGCTGCGTGGTCTTAAATAAATGAATACGATCCTTCCTCACTCCCCGAGTGCCAGCATCAGACATTTCAAGAGCTGTTTCTCTCACTGTTCAGCCTGTTCAGGTGTGTGCAGGAGAGTCTGGATCCTGTGGAATCTGTGCAGGCATTTCCTTTGGGGGGCCCACTAAAAACATTTCAGGAATCTTCACAAGGGCATGTAGCAGTGGGACAAGAGGAAATGTCCTAGAGCTGAAGGAGGGCAGCATTAGATGGGATACTGGGAGAAAATTCTTCCTCGTGAGAGTGCTGAGACCCTGGCACAGGTTTCCCAGAGAAGCTGTGGATGGCTCATCCCTGGAAGTGTTTCAGGCCAGGTTGGACAGGATTTGGAGCATCCTGGGGCAACAGAAGATGTCCCTGCCCATGGGACAGGATGGTCTTTAAGGTCCCTCCCAGCAAAACCATTCTGGGATTCCATTATTTATATACATGGATCATTATCTAGGGTGGGATATAGATTATTTCAGCCACTTGAATTCCACTGCCCTTGCCATGCCCCCTTAGATCCTTTCTGGCACTGAAATGGGATGCACACCTGAGGAATATGGCAAGTTGTTGTTAAAAGCTTGTCCTGTGAACTGCACCTGGAAGCAGGCAGAGATAAGATCGTGGACCTCACCTTGCACAGCTGCCTGACCATCTTTTGGTGCTGTGGGCTTTGGGCCAGTTTATTTTTAATCAGGAGGTGGAGGGACATGAATGACAGGAGGTTCAAGGCTTCTGCCTGGAGATGGCAGCTCTGGCTTTCCCACCTCCACGCTGCTCCAGGCTGAGTTTCCCTTGGAGCTGTATCTGCTGATAGTTTTCCCCTGGGGTCTATCATTTACCTTTCCTCCCTCATGTCCGTGGGGACCCTGCCAGGGAGGCTGCTGGCAGCAGTGTGACCAGTGATCCCACTGCGCTGCTGACACACAGTGACTGTGTGTGATAGATTGGAAAAGGATCACTGAGTCCAACCCATAACCCAGCACTGCCAGGTCACCACTAAAGGACATGGTGACCACCAGAGCAGAGCCTGGATGGGCAGATCTGGCTCTGCCATCCAGTCAGGTGCTGCTGATGCTGTAAATCCCCCTGACATGGACACGATAGCCTGGCTGGGTGGAAGTCTCCAGCTCTCAAGGTGTCTGGAAGCCATTGCTTTCAAGAAAACAATCCAGATTTTGGTCAGGAAGGGGGCAGGACTGTGACAGCACATCTCTACCCAAGGCTGGAGGAAGGGAGAGCATCATTTCTGCCATTTTGGGGGCACCTGTGGGGCACAGACACTGCAGTGCACACACAGCTGCAAGGAGACACCAGGATTGTCCCTGCCTGCTCTGGATCTCCAACCTCCCTCTCCTGGAGGCAGCCACATGCTTTCTGCAGGCAGAGATGGCTTGCTGCTGCCCAGACTGGAGCAATGAAGCAGCACCAAGCTCCTGTCACTTAGAATATCAATTAAAACCACTGCAGCCTTGTAAGTCCCACCCTGAGACACGCTCGGGATCGACAAACAGCCAGGCCTGCCACTGAAATGGCTCTCGAGACAGCACAAGGGGATCTGCTGTGCAATTGTGAGCAGAAACTGGAGTGCTGGAGCACTTCCAGCCCAACAGGCTGTGGGGTGGGAGCTGAGGCTGGTGTGAAAATGAAACCCTCTGGTGTTCTGGGCACTGGGGAGCCGGTGCCTTTGCTGTGCTTGGAAAAGGCTTAAATAACTCATTTTGAAGCTCCATCCCCAGGGTTTCCCTGTGTGTCACATAACACCATCCCTGCAGTCCCAACCTGCAGCATGAAGCTCCCCTCTTACAGGAGCAGTGTGAGGCAGCTCTGTTTCACTGCTATAATGACAAAATGGGGTGAAATTGTGTTTCAGGCCAGAAAAAGGATGCTGCTTCCATTCCTCAGTGAAGTGGGGCTGTGTTGGATTTGACTGAAAGACAGTGCCAAGCACCCAGCAATGCACACGGCTGTGTTTGAGCGAGCTGACTTGATTTTAAACCCTGCTAAAAATCCTTTCTTATCATAAGGAAATAGGGAAATCTGGTTGTGAAGGATCCAGCTGAATGCTGCAAGTCCTGCTTTTCCTGTTTGCCCCAAGTTATTTGCTGTATCTGGCCAAACCCCCCCACCCTGTGTTCACCCAATGTGATTGAAGCCTTCAGGTCGAGGCTGATGAAGATGGAAGGAGTGGGAATGGTCAAAAACCTGCAGGATGGGTAGGGATCATGTGTGAGGGGGAGAGGGAGTGAATCCCCCAGGGCCAGGCAGCCAGTGCAAGGATTATTTAGTACCCAAACATCACAGAGCAAAGAACGTCAGCCACAAACCTTCCCAGTTCCCTCCAGTGCAGCACCAATCTCGGGGTCAGTATCTCCGTGCCCTTCTACACCCAGCATTTGCTCCCCTGGGTATTTACTCCTCTAGAAATGTATTAATGGAGCTAATCTTAAAGCAAATCCAGAGATACAACTTGAGATGGATTTTTTTTTCCCCTTTAACAAAGATGAAGCTTTTATATAGACGGGGAAAAGAGAAGGGAAGTGAAATGTTCAGTGACTAATGATCCTCATCAATATTCATGAGAGTCAGTAGCATTCCGAGATTTAAAATAAAGGAAGAAAGAGAGCAAGGCATTGACTCCTTTAGAAGCTAAATAAAATATTTAGGTTGACCTGGAGATAAGTGTGCTGGGTCGTTGTTGCTGTCATCTCAGACCAGTGTTCAATGCTGGAGCTTTCAAAGGGGGAGCCGGGCTGCCGGTGGGTTTTTCTGGAGACAGGAAAGGACTGGGTGGGCTCACACAGCAGCAGGAGCCTTCAACTGAGGGTCAAGTCCCTGCTGGGCCGGGTGCTGTGGCACCTCCCAAACGGGGAGGGAACAATCCTTGCCCCAGGAACCTGCTCCCTCAGCCAGGCAGAGCCCGGGTGTGGAATTGCATCCCAGGGGGTTGTCCACAGCCAGGCGTGGCCTGTCCCAGGTGTGTCCCAGCTCACCCTGTCCTCCAAAGGAGTCCTGAGCCAGCCATTCCCTGATATGAGGCTGCTCTTTGGGACAGGGGATGGCCTGAAGTGGTGGCTTGGAGGGTGCAGTGGACACTGATGGATCTAAAGCAGCTGCAGGGCTCAACTGCCTGCTGAGAGTATCCTTCCTCCAAGCTGCAAACAGCTGGAGATATTGGGGAGCTGATTTGCTGTTGTGGGAGGTGCCTCCTTATCTGTTGTGCTGTTTTCCTTCCTTCTTGTCCATCCCTGCCCCCAGAAAATCACCCCAAGTGTACCTAACTTGAAGTTTTAAACCTCCCAAATACTTGCAAATAGATGGGGGAGACTTAATCCTTCCCCATTTCAGTCTTTCGTCATCTGGATGGGAGGAGAAGGAAAACTTCTGCAGAGAAATAGCTGAAATACAGGTTTGTGAGGCTGTAACTCTGGATGTGTGGCAGTGATGGTGGAGACAGACAGAGTACAGGACCTTAACAAACAGATTTAATTGCAGACAGAGCACTCCAAGCCTGGAAGAAAGGCTCCCCCCACCTTCTGCATGTCTCCTTTGCTAAATCCTTTTCCTTTCTGCTTCTGCAAGTTGCCCTTGTCTCCCTCTGCTTCTGAGGCTGCTCCTTTTCATCTCCGAGCCATCCCTTCCCTCCTCTGAGTGACAGCTGTCCCACCCCTGCCGAGGTCCTTTGCCCTTGAGACCATCTTTGATCTGTGCCCTGATAGAAGGGCCGAGTATTGACTTTGGCTGCGGCTTCATTAAGAGGCAGCCTCATTTGTCAGCTTGTTTGTTTCCAGAGCTGCTTGGGAGACGGCAGAGCTTGCATCCCCTCCGAGCCCAGCGCGGCCAGAGTCCGGAATTAACTCCCTTTTCAAGGGTTTCCATCAAGGTCATTGCAGGTGGCCCTGCACAGTTCTCTCCTCCTCATTAATCGATGTCACCGAGGTTTTGAGCGATGTTAACTCCACTGGGAGTGGGGATGGGAGACCTGCCCAGGCTCTGGGGGCTGCAGGAATGTGGGGACAGGTGTGTTAGTTAATCCAGGGTGCTCCCAGCTGGAAAAGAGGTCTGCTCATTGGGAAATCAGAGCTGGGGCCTTGGATGAGCTCTCAGCGGTGAGATCCTTGCAGGGGGTTCACCAGGTCTGGCTGTGCAAGGATTGTGAGTAATGAAGATGAATTTCTCCTGTCAGTTGTCATCAGGTAGCTCATCTGCCAGTAACAGCCTCTGCTTCCAACCCAGGTGTTCAGGTGGGCGAGGTGAAGGAGTCACCCAGGCTTTCCTGCACTGCTGGTGGTCAGTGAGCAAGGCACTGACCAGTGTTTGCTTGTAGGGTTTGCCCTCTGCAGGGGTCACCTCCCTGCACTGCAGGTGCCCGGGGCAGGGACCTCAGCTGGTGCCAGGTACAGAGATGCCAGGGATGGATGTGCCCCATGGGCTGCTCCTTGGAGGATTTGGGGGAAACAATCTTGCCCCACAATCACATGAAACTGAAACTCTAAACATTGGCACTCTCGGGGTTGTTCAGGGATTTGGAATGGCTTCACACAACAGCCCAGGGAAGAAGAGAGGCTCATGGCAGTGCAGGAAGGGATCAGAATCAAAGAATTATGGAATGGTTTGGGTTGGAAGGGGCCTTAAAGGCCCTCTTGTTCCAATGCTCTGCCATGAACAGGGACACCTTCCAATATCCCAGGGTGCTCCAAGCCCTGTCCAGCCTGAACTTCGACACAGCCACAGCTTCTCTGGGCACCCTGTGCCAGGGCCTCCTCACCCTCACAGGGAACAATTCCTGCCCAATATCCCATCCAGCCCTGCCCTCTGGCAGTGGGAGCCATTCCCTGTGTCCTGTCCCTCCATCCCTTGTCCCCAGTCCCTCTCCAGCTCTCCTGGAGCCCCTTCAGGCCCTGGCAGGGGCTCTAAGGTCTCTCCAGAGCCTTCTCCTCTCCAGGTGAGCACCCTCAGCTCTCCCAGCCTGGCTGCAGAGCAGAGGGGCTCCAGCCCTGGAGCATCTCCATGAGCTCCTCTGGCTTCACTCCAGTTGGTTCATGTCCTTCCAATGATGAAGACCCCACAGCTGGAGGCAGCACTGCTGGTGGGGTCTCATCTGGGTGGGGCAGAGCCCCTTCCCTCACCCTCTGGCCACATTGTCCCATTGCTCAGGGCCAGACCAGAGGATGGAGCTTTGCTGCTGGGGGCAGATGCTGCAGCACAGAGCATTTCCAGACCTGTCTGACACTGTGCAGGAGAAGCGGGTGAAGACAAAAAGGCAAACCTCACTGGGGTCCAATTTCCTGCAGACCCTGAAGCCTCACTGCCCTTGCGAGGAGGGGCCCAGTGAGGCTGTTTCCATACTCCTGAGAGATGCAGCAGCCTGAGCAGGAGCTGTGGGAGCACCAGCCCAGCCCATGAAGGAAAGCAGCTCAAAAAACCCAAAGTTCCACAGCTCAGCTGTGCTGCAGGGGTTAAAGCTCTTTGAGTGCTGGGCACTTCCACACTCCTGACAGCATGGAGGGAGCTGAGGGAAAGATGTTCCTGGCTGTTGCCACGGGCACTTTGCTTCAGCAGGTCCCGAGGTGATAAGGCAGCAGTAATTGTGCAGCTCCACGTGGGCTGCGGTGGGACTGGCAGCGCAGCAGTGCCGGTCCCTGCAGCGGGGGAGCACGGAGCAGAGCCAGGCAGGAGTCTGACTGTGCTGGCAGGAATGGCCCAGGGATTACAGAGCAGGTTGTAAGAGGAGAGACTGGAGGAGGTAAATTTATATAGTCTGGAGGAGGCTCAAGGGGAGACACGACCAGAGTCTATAAATACACGCAGAAATAGAAACCAAGGGAGGAAATTATTCAGGAGGAGGGAGGACAAGGAGCAGTGCCTGAAGCAAAGCAAGAAAAGTTTATTCTGGGTCTTGCATGGAGGGAGATCAGCCTTCAGCACCCAGCAGCTGGCTGGGACGGGGTCCCAGCACTGCCAAGCTCCTGCTCTGCTCCCCACCCCTCTGATGCCTCACAAAGCTGGATACTCCCCCTCCTAACTCAGCTCCGCTGTGTTTTACAGTAGCCCCACCTCATTTCCTCCCTGCCAGCCATCTCACACGGGTGTCTGGCACCCAGCCACCCCAGGATGCCTTCGAAGGTTTAATATAACAGATTGAGATGCACTTGGGCTTCTGGCTTGACAACTGGCTCCCCTTGGACAGGAACATTTGCCTTCTCTGGGTGACAATGCTTTGAGTCCGTCGCCTTAGGCACTGTGGCTCATTGCTAGTCATCTCTCCAATGAATAATACACAGGCCTGAATATCTGTCTGCATACATCTTCCTTTTCTGGAGGATAATTTAATGTTATCTTTGGGCCTCCTGCTTCAAAGATGAAGAGATTACTTCAAACCTGCAGCCCGCAACCACAGCCATTGGTTTCAAACGTCATTAAGTTTCATTATAACAAATAAACACTCCAATGACATTTATAAGTTACCAGAGAGCACAGAAACACAAATATGAAGCAGATAAACTGCATTTGATCCAAATAATTACTGCAGGCAATATCGAGCTTAGGCTGAGCTGGCAGGCGGGTGCTGGGTAATTTATTGGTGTCCGTAAGGCACTGTGGTGCACATGGCTTCTTAAAAATGATGATGATGGTTATGTGTCTCTCTCTAAAGCCTCAAACAGGTTATTTTCCTGCCTCCTAGAAGGCAGGGAGCTTTTCCTCAAGCCAGAAATGGACGTGGCACGGGCAGCAGTTACTGTTTGGGGACTTTCCTCTCACCATTTGTCAGGATTTCAGCCTGGGAAGGGACCTGAGTTTGAAGTTTGCTCTGATTTAAGCTGCCAAAGAGCCTTATTTTTTTATTTATGTATTTGTTTGTTTATTTTTCCTTAGGGATGTTTATCCCCACTGCGGATAAGTCCTCAAGACTGGGAAAACCTTGGGGAGAGATTTCCACTGATTTGCTCCAAGGGAGTATAATTCTATAGTTAGAGAATAGTGCAGTATTAGAATATACTGACTTGGGAGGGATCTACAAGGATCACCGAGCCCAACTCCTGATTAATGATAATGAATTCCTTTCATTTTGACTCTTGGCTTCACACTGCCAGCTCTGAAACCTGAGCAAGGCTCCTCTACCAGCAAACCATTTCTTCCAGCTGTCCCCCCAAAAACCTGAGTGAAAGGGGGTTTGTTGCTGTGCTGGTTGTGTGAACTCTCCCAAAGCTTTGCCTCTACTCTGGGCTGAGATCACATCATCTTCTAAGTGACCCCAGCGGGGCTTGTCACTCCCCAGTCCTGCAGGCAGCGGCCCAGGAGGGGGGTCAGACACAGCTGAGTTTATTGACAAGCATCTCTCATTACCTGCTAATTAACACAGCAGGCTGGAACGTGCTAATCTGCTCCTGGACCGGGGTTTTGCACCAGGCAGCCATTGACTCTGCAGTGGGGACCATTGAGAAGGAGCTGGTGACAAAACAAACAGCAAAATCCGTGTTAAATGTCCCCTCTGAGCCATCCCTTCTCCTCCAGCAGGGAAGGGGAGAAGCCACGGGGTCTGTTGGCAGTGACAAGGCACAGCCCCTTCCCTGTGACTTCTCCCAGGGCTGCACCTGGGCTGATAAAGCAGTTGCAGGGCTGTAAATATTGACTGGATTCACGTTGCCTCTCATTTTTCATGGTTCTTGGCTTTACTGGGTAAAACCCAGGTAAAAAGCACCAGCTGGTTGTTGTCAGCAGCAGTGCAGGTCGCTGGCCTCTTCCCTGATGGATAAATGCACTTTCTAGGCATTTCCTTGGCTCTGGGGACAGTGTAGCCAAGATTTTGACGGGGGGGAGCTTTTATTAAGACAGAGAAGTACGTGAATTTTTAAGCACCTTCCTGGGATAACAAGATGGGCACATGTGTGAAACATTCCCTGCTCAGGGATGATCTGCTCCTTGTCTGTTCATCTCAGCATCTCCAACCCCTCCTGCCTTCCCCCTGCCACTTTTTTTTTATGTCTGTGTTGCATATACTTCACTTTAGGCTGTTTTTCAGAATAATTTGTTTTAATTTTCAATATGAATCTTGCATGTGTAAAAAAAAAATGCACATATTTACAATCACTTCCACTTGTAAAAATCCAAACAAACAATAATTATAGCAGAAACCTGCTAATTCTCACTCCACTTCATCTTCAGAGCTGATAATTCACGCAGCACAACCCCGAGCAATCCCCCCCTGCTCTGGTAAACAGCAGGAGCTGGAGCGAGTCCCCAGCCTGCTCTGCAATATCCTGGAGCTCATCTGGCCAGGAGCTCCCCCAGAAGCCACCCAGGTGATGTTTCATGCAGACAGCAGCTCCTCAGCCTTCCAGGGCAGTAATAAGATTTATTCCTGCCTTCTCTTCCCTCCATCCCTGAGCTTTGGTGCCACCAAGACGTCTTTTGTTCAGGGAAGTGTCTGGTAGGGGAATCTTCGATGGTGGCACTTCCAACACCTGCAGAGATGGAAACACCCTGCAGAGAGACTCATTTAACCACTCCTTGGATGAATTCTCCAATCTATACAAGGTCTCACCAATCTGTAGCAAGACTACTTAAAATTATTTTGAGAAGGAGCAGAATTTTCCACTCATTTTAATATTATAGAATCCCAGAGCAGGTTGGCTTGGAAGGGGCCTTAAAGATCATGCAACCCCCCTTCCATGTGCAGAGAATGCAGCATTAAATATCTGCGTTTTCTGTTCTGAGCTGCAATCTCCATTCTGATTTCTCTCCGTGCCTCAAAGCGTGCGATAACAGATTTTGAAAAATGAGGGTGGAAGTGAAACATGGTGCGACCCAAGGCAAGCTCTTTGCTCTAATTTTCCACCCCGTGAACTGCACAACTTCCAGTTGCCGCTCTTCCTGGGAGCAGAGCCAGACTTTGAAATCTCCAAATCGTTTGTGAAATGGATTATTCATCCTTCTCGTTTTCCTACGGACGAGTGTCCTCTGTGCCCTCTAACTCAAAGATGAGCTGAGACTTAAAGGACTCTATTTCAAAAGAGCAGCCCTGATCTGGGAACAAAGGGTGGGCAAAGGGGATGCATTTGGATTGACTGTAATCCAGGAAAGGGGGATCACCTGGGAGATTTCAGAAGGTCACAAGGGATAAAATCCTTAAGGATTTTATCTGGGAGACTTGGTGCAGGCAGGCTGCTGCCCACTGGTTTGCACATCCACTGTTATTTTTAGAAGGAAAAGTTCCTTTTTCTTCTCGGCCGATTCAAGGGGGAGGTTTTAGGTCCCAGGAGTGTCTGTGCAAGGCTCCTGCAGCTGGGGACCTGCCACCTCCTTTCTGAGCTACAAATAGTTATCATGCAAAGAGCAGCTGGAGTTGCCACAGAGAGCTGCTTGGCTGGAATTACCAGAGCAGGAGCATCCCCTGCTCTGTTCTCCCCCTCTGAGCCCATCAGCCCAGCCCTGGGGAGCTGTGCCAGGACACTGCACCTTGACAGCAGAACAAATGGTGATTTCTTATTGTGCCACGGCTTCCTCAGCCCCACTGGTAACAAAATATTCCTTGGAGGCATTGGCAGTGTTCGGTGGAGGTGTATCTGTGTGAGGAAATCTATTCCCCTCTGCTCTGGTCTCCACAAGGAATTGGTGCTCAGTGCCTGCCCAGGGTTTCCAGTGCCTCTGGAAGAGCTGCTGGTGCCCCTGTCCTTGTTCCCAGCAAGGACAGGCAGCACCCTGTGCCCCGAGCAGCCTGACAGGCTCAGAGCTTCCAGCTGCCCTTGGAGAGGGAGCCATGGCAGCCCAGGCACTTGGGATGAGGTGCTGGCCCCAGCCCAGGGTGTGGGGAAGCTCTCACACCTCTCCCCTCTGCCACAGCTTTAGTGACACCACCAGCTTTGCCTCTTGCTGACCCTTCAGTTCCTCTGCCACCCCCCTGTGACACCTCACCTGCTTTTCCCCCTCCTCCTGTGCTGGCCCCGGGTAAAACACCACCTAATCCAGTTTGCTGCCTCTACCTCCAACCCTGCAAAAGTCCTGTGTGCCCCAAGGCAGGCATTCCTGCTCTGGCAGCTTGTCTAATAGGAGATAATGCTGCCTGCTCGGGGCTGGGTGTTATCTGGGCAGCAGGTGAGGCTGTGAGAGCAGAGCAGCCTGGAGCCATCCATGGAGCCCGAATATCCAGCGTGATCCAGCCCATAAGGTCACTTGAGTGCTGCTTTTTGGCACCTCGATGCAGTACATTAGTTTGTTTCCTATCAGTGCAGGTCCCAGTTAATCTCACCAGAGGTAATTCTCCAGGCTGCTGCTGCTGGGAAGAGTTTGCTAATAAATATCCCACGGTAAGGATACTCTTACACCTTTCCCAATTGGCAGCTAATAACAGAGCAGCCGATGACATTTCAGCCCTTTCTGCATGGCTGATCAAACTCCTCACAGTGACTTTGAAAGCAGTGCTGGGATTTCATGTGGGTATCAAAGCCAGCAGAACACTCGATAGTTCAGATCTCTTGCCTGTGTGACTAATAGACAAAAAGATCTCTGAAAGGTTTAATATCTTACTCAAAATTTCCCTGTTTCCTGTTTGAAGCTACTTAGTGGACACAGTGGGATGTTGATGGTTCCTCTCAAAGCAGTGCTAGGAAAATTTCTGACATCACTGCAGGATGAGCTCAGCTCAGCACGTGGGCTTGCTGAGAGCTGCTCATGGCCAGGAGATGACGCCTTCCCAGAGGCCAGGCAGGAGGGCAGAGCTCTGGCTTTGCACCTTGGACTCGGCTCTGGCAGCTGGCATTAGCATCACAGGGTCATTTAACTTGAAAAAGACTTGAGATCATCAAGTCCAACCCTCAACCCAGCACCATGTTCACCACTAAGCCATGTCCCCAAGTGCCACACCCACATGTCCTGTGGACACCCCAGGGACAGGGACCCCACCACTGCCCTGGACAGTCCCTTCCAATGCTTTGCAACCCTTTCTGTGAAGAATGTTTTCCTAAATGATCCAACCTAAACCTCCCCTGCTGTGACCTGAGGCCATTTCCTCTTGTCCTGTCCCTTGTTCCCTGGGAGCAGAGTCTGACCCCCACCTGGCTGCACCCTCCTGTCAGGGCGTTGTAGAGAGGGAGAAGGTCTCCCCTGAGCCTCCTTTCCTCTGGCCTCCCTCAGCTTTTCCTTGGTGCTCCAGCCGCTCCTCCAGATTCATTGCCCAACCTTTCATTGCTTTTCCTGGGCATCTCTTTGGCTTTGGTTTCACCTCAGTGCATCCCACACCTTCCCCTCTGAGCTGCACAGGTGGCTGGAATCTGTGGGGACCCCCAG
This sequence comes from Phylloscopus whistleri, assembly GCA_017589585.1. Lineage (NCBI taxonomy): Eukaryota > Metazoa > Chordata > Aves > Passeriformes > Phylloscopidae > Phylloscopus > Phylloscopus whistleri. Next base: position 369,571 of record JADMLD010000744.1, on the reverse strand, counting down.
GCTGTGCTTCCAGAGAAACTCTCACCTCCCTGGATGTTTGTGAGCTCAGCTCCTGCTTCCCTCTTGGAACCGGGACATCCCTGCCAGGTCACACAGCTGGTGGGTGACCAGCACCATTCCACACACCTGAGTCACCCCTTGGCTGAAGGTGTTGTGCTTTGGTTTCTTTCAAGTCAAATAATTCAGCACTGAGACCAGGTGAGCCAGACTTACGCAGCCACACTAAAAAAGGCCAAACTGACATTTTTGTTCAAACAGATTTGATTTTATTTTCTCCCTAAGGAAGCCAAATTTTTTAAAAATGGAAGTCTTATGCAAGGGCTGAACTCAAGCTACCTCTCTTTCCGAGTTGTGCCATGAAGCCCAAGGAAGTGCCTGACACGGCTTTGGCCACCACCAGCAAGGGGCTCTCCCATGGCAGGGCTGGTCCACCGAGGACAGCATCACTGGGGAGATCCCTCTGCTCCTGTCTGGGCAGCCACAGCTCTTCTGCTTCTCCTATGGTGTAAGAAAAGCTCATCTCTGTCCTTGTCTGGAGAAATCCTTGTCCCTGGGAACATGTGGCTCCCTCTTTCCTTCCTGTTCCCTGTGCTCTGTACTGGGCCAGGCCTTGGGCTCCAGCTGAGTGCAGGTCTGGGTGCTGTCTCCCTGCAGGGAGGGAATTGGGATGCAGGCAGGTAATGAGCAGCTCTTCCCCGTGCTTCCCCATGACTGACAATTCCAGAGAGCTTTGTAAATAATGTAAGGCTTTTGTCTGCTTGCTTTTCCTACTCATCTGAAAATCAATGCGGGCGCGTGTTCTGGAGCACCACGGGCCCTGTGCAGGGGGCTCGCTGTCCTTGGCTCCAGGGAGGGGACCCCAAGGAGCACTGAGAACCAGCCTGTTCGTCACAGGAGCTGGGTGGGGTGGTGCAGAGCCAGGCCCTGCTCTGCTGGGAAGGTGTGGGCACGGAGCCATCTCTTCCCAGCCCTCTCCATGGCCAAGAGACGGCTCCATCTCCAGGCATCGTGCCGCCAGAAACCAGCCCCGAGCTGGGCTGAAATGCCCTGATTTCCACCAGGTGGGATCTGCTTGGTCTGAAGAGGGACCCTCCTGGGATGTTGTGTAGGATTAGGATGTAACACAGGAGCCCCTTGATCATCCTCCTACCACGCATTGTGACAGCTCCAGGCTGAGGGAAGGATCAGCTCTTCCCACTGAGGGACAAGGAGAATGTCCCACCACTCCTAATCACCAGGCCTTTCATTTCAGAACAGTAATATTTTGACAAGGAGCTCACAGTCCTCCTTCTCCACTTCTATGCTCTCCCCAACAAAAAGGACTAATTCTGTTCAGAGCACAATGGACATTCAAAGCTTCACTTACATAAAAGCAGCCACAATGTCTCCATTTCTAATGAGTCATTGTTCCCTCAGTGAGTCCCTCGCTTCCTACTACAATGCTCACTCCTCTTGGGTAATGAAAATTTAACTTTCTGCTGCTCCCAGTTGCTGGTTTGGGCACAGGAGGCTGCAAGCTGAAATAATTCAGCCAGGAACTCATGCAAACAGATTTCAGTCTTCAGAGAGCTTTAAAAGCCTCTCACCAGTTCTGGCTTCAGCGATGGAGGGGGCTTCAAGGTCCTGCTGCAGCACAGACCGTGGCAATGTCACTGTGTAGCTGCCTTCCTCTGTTTTCTGGGTTGTAAAACAGGATTTTGGGGCCTTCTCGCCATCTGTGGGCGTTGGGAGATCTAAAAAGCAATGCCCTGGCACTGGCAGTGTTATTTCCCTTGGAAGTCACAAACACAGAAGAGTCTCAGCCTTTGTTTGAAAGAACAAGGCAACGTTACAGAGAAACACTGAAAAACAGGAGCCACAGGTGCAAAATCCATTAAGGAAATATAAAGAGTTCTAAAGTGGTTCTCTCTTTATTCCTCTTTTTTGCCTTCCTTTAGCTTTTATGACACGCTTGTGACTTCACAAGGATCCTGCCTGGGCTTTTTGAAAGCAGGGTTAGTGTTCTTGCCTGCTCGCTCTTCACTGTGGTGCCTTCCCCTTCTGTCCCTGCTCCTTGGGATTTCAGTGGCTGCAGAAGTGCCCCCCATGAGAGAGACCCCTTGAGGAAGGAAGGAGCTTGAGAGCCAGCAAGGGGGTCCCAGTGGTGCCTGGCAGTTCCTCGGGGTGCAGGGCAAAGCAGCAGCCAGCAGGAGATGGGAAGGTGTTGCATTGCACTAAGTAGTTTTGTTATGTTTGCACTGGGTGCTTTGGGTTATATATATATAAATCCACACAAAATGTTGTACAGCACTGCCTCTCCCAGGAATCCCTCACCTGACACCACCTGTGCCTCACCTCCCCTGGGTCAGCCCCCATTGACCCCTCACCTCCCCTGGGTCAGCCCCCACTGACCCCTCACCTCCCCTGGGTCAGCCCCCATTGACCCCTCACCTCCCCTGGGTCAGCCCCCACTGACCCCTCACCTCCCCCTCCCCTTCCCAAAGGACACAAAACCACTCCCAGCCCCTGCTCGGGCTCTCACTCTGCTCAGGACCCCAAGGTGCAGGTTCTGCATTGAACTGTGGGGCTGTTCCTGAGACTGAGAGCTCCTTTTGTCTTTTGTCTTCATCCTGGCCTCAGTTTCCCCTCTGAGGATTCAGTGCCAGCCTGGCAGGACACTCATGGGAGCAGGAACCGAGGCAGGAAAGCTCTGGGATCAGGAGCTCCTCTGACACCAAACCCTCACCTACAAGAGCAGGTGACCTGTGGTGACAGCACACTTCCAGCTGCAGGGCAGCTCCAGAGTGCAGGTGGGACACTGGGGTGTGCTGGGCCATGGCCAAGTGGCATCGTTAGCATCTCATTCCCACATCTGTTTGCTTTTAAAACAAAACCCAAAAAATCAACAATGAATTCAGAGCCCTGGTCTTTGATTCTGCCTGGAGCATTGCTCTGCTGGATGAACAGACCCTCACATGGAGACTCTCAGGGGCAGAGTCAGTGCCCAGTGACTCCCAGTGAAGTTCCCAGGAAGCCAGGCATCAGCTGAGTCGTTTCTCTGAAAATATTCCCTCTTTACTTGAGGGAGGATGGGGTGTGGAAGTAAAACAGGGCTACACTTGGGCTCTGAGCACACGGACAGGTTGCTGCATCTCCCTGCTTTGCTGTGCAGCACTTCCCAAATCCAGATTTGGGGATTTTTTTGTGCAGCAGGAGGTGACAAGGAGACGGGTGATGAGGGTGCCATGCCTGGACTCTTGGTTGGGCTCATGTGGTGAACCGTATCTGCCTCTGGGTTCTGAGCACAGCGAGGATGTGGAGCTGCTGGAGCCAGCCCAGAGCAGCCCATGGAGATGCTCCAAAGGCCAGAGCCCCTCTGCTCTGGAGCCAGCCTGGGAGAGTTGGATGTGCTCACCTGGGGAAGAGAAAGCTCCAGGGAGAGCTCAGAGCCCCTTCCAGGGCCTAAAGAGGCTGCAGGAGAGCTGGAGAGGGACTGGGGACAAGGGATGGAGGGACAGGACACAGGGAATGGCTCCCAGTGCCAGAGGGCAGGGATGGATGGGATATTGGGCAGGAATTGTTCCCTGTGAGGGTGGGCAGGGCTGGCACAGGGTGCCCAGAGCAGCTGTGGCTGTCCCTGGATCCCTGGCAGTGCCCAAGGCCAGGCTGGCTGGGGCTTGGAGCAGCCTGGGACAGTGCAAAGTGTCCCTGCCCGTGGCAGGGGTGGAACTGGATGGTCTTTTAAGTTCCATTCCCACCCAAATAATTCCAAGATTCTCTGAGGACCTCATATCTTTGCAGAGATTTGGATTAACCAGTATTTTTTGCTGAAACTCTGTAAAGTGGAAGAGGAGAAACTGGGAAGCTCCTGCTTGCCCAACAGGTTGGAGTCAAACCTCCTGCTTTGAAACCAAAGCATCATTTTGTAATGCCATTTTACACATTCCTGGAAAAATACCCAATTGACATCTTTCAGCCCAATTTCTTGTAGCTGAAAACGCTCAGCCTGCATTTGTAAATCACCCTCTCCCAATCTGCCCATTTTCAGTTATTTTCTGTCAAGTATCTTATCTCCCTTAAAACTTTTCTGCAAATTACTTGTTCCTTTGACATTAAGACATAAGCTGTAACGTGGACGGGCCTCTGATCTTCCAAACCCAGTTAAACCCAGTAATCAGACCTTAAGCTGATTTGAAAGCGAGTTGAGCTCTGCCTTCAGTACTTTCTTCTTCTTTTTTTTTTATTTTTATCTGTGATTTAGGGAGAGATGATCCTGCTGTGGAGCAGGGACTGGGCCAGGTAATGCTCTTAAGGTCCTTACACCCATCTTTGCTCTCCTGTGACTGAGTCTGAGCTGTTTGTAGCTGAAATGGAGCCTCGGATGAATAAAAAATGGGTTTAAGTGACAATTCTTCACAGTGAACAAACACAGGGAAGGAAAAGACAGGAGACATATGCCATGTTTCTGCTCTGATTTTCCGTGGCCATCAGCTCGTCTTTAAAACAAATCAAGAAATAAGAGAAAAAGGGAAAATGAAACATAAAAAGAGCTCCATTTCCAGCAGCAATTACCAAATGAAGCCTGTGCTTAATGGGCATTTGCAGAGGGCACAGACACCACTTTGTGCCTCTGCGTTCTCATTAGGGCTCGTGCAGCTCCCAGCTGACAACCTGATAATTCTCACTGATAAAACAAATCTTTTGGGGTTATTGCTGCTTTCCTGCGCTGTCCCTGCTCGCCCGGCTCTGCCTTGAGAACTGTCAGGAATACAGAGTGAGCTGTGAAAACCCAGCTAGTGGGTGGAAAGTATATATTAAAATAAAACAACAAAACAACAAAGCAAAACACCCACTTTTTCTGCTTTCTCAGTTTTCTCTCTCATCCCACTTTTCCCTGCTATCCTAGGAGTCCTCTGTGAATCCAGAAACAAAAAATGCAGAGCTGATTTATATTCCCTTTGAAATCAAATATTTATATCTTAACTCATCTCAAGGGTTTGTGCTGGTGTCAGAGGCCACCAGGACTTTCAGAGCAAGAAAAACTGGGATCTCCTCTGGAATTAACCTGCCCTTTGCAGGCAGCATGACACCAAGAGCCACCACTGTGGTTTTTTGGAGTATCTAGGGTGAAAATCAGCATTCCTTGGAGATATGTGAGTGCTGGGAGACCTGGGGTCTCTGAAACACCCTGGAATAAAGTGCCCAAGGTGCTCCTGCAGATCTGCAAAAATTTCAGCTGGGCTTTTTACCTTCCTGTAATGTAAAGCATCTGGAATTTAGAAAGGACATCTCTGCTTTTCCCTGTGCCCCTTTAGGTGGCTAAGAGTGAGCTGAAGCTATAATAAATTAAATTGAAATATAAGCACTGATGTGGGGGCACACGTTGGTTCAACAGCATGAGTTGGAAAATGATGGAGCTTTGGAGCCTTGCCCTAAAGGAAAGGCCCAGCAGCTCATCTGGAAACAAGTTCAGATGCAAGAACTTGTGTCACACTTAACCTTGGTTCCGGATTAATCATCAGTCAATGATTAAATGGAGTCGGTGTAAATTAGGATGGAATTGATTTGGGGTGGATCACATGGAGACTGTCCCCCTTTGACAAATTGGTTTTAAAGAGCAATTTTTCCTCCAGCCCAGTCCCCTTCCATGGACTGAACAGACACAATGAAGGGCACAGGCTCTGAATTCCTGCCTGATGCAGGGCCAGAATTCCTACCCAGAGAGGCTTCTGGTCTCACAAACCCCACAGGTAACTCAGTGAGGGGCAGTTCAGTGGTTCTGCCTTTCCCCCAACACCTCACCTTCCCAGATCATCCCCTGAACCCAGAATCAGAGCAAGACTAAGTGGTGGCAGAGCAATTGCGATGCTCCACAACCAACTCACACTAAAGACTGTACTCCCAGGAGCCCAGACATCAGCAGATCTGCCTGAATGGCCCCACATTTAGGATCTTCCAGCTTTGGACTGTGGCTCTGCAGGGGGATTTTGGGGTTGTCCCATGCATTCATCATGAAAAGAAAAAAAAAATAGCAGGATTTAACACTTTGAATCCCTGGAACACTTTGGTTCCCTGGAATGTCCAAAGCCAGGTTAGATGGGGCTTGGAGCACCCTGGGATAGGGGAAGCTGTCTCTGCCCATGGCAGGGGGTGAGATGAAATGGTATTTAAGATCCCTCCCAACCCAAACCATTCTGGGGTCCTCTGATTTTCTGAATGATTTTCAATCATGGCAAAGCCAAGGGAGAGTGAAAATAAAACATAATGCTCAGTAAACCCTGCTGTGGAAGAGGTTACAGTGACTGGAGTACTTCCCATGGAAAACGAGAAGTGCCACGTCACACCTGAGGTGTGAGACATCTCACCATGGCAGGAGATGACCTGGGGCTGGGATTTGTTATTGCAGCATTGCGGGTAGGGAAGGGTGAGGAGAGAGATTTGCCAGTTTGATGATGCAGCTTTGGCCAAAGGCAGTGCTGAGGCAGAGCTGGGCCTCCCCTTCCCCTCCAGATGTGTGGGAAGCTCCCAGCAAATGCCAGGAGGTTACACCTGGGGAGGGAGGAGAACAGCAGCAGTTGGTTGTTTCCCTGTGTGTTTTATAGCAGGTTGTTATCTGCACATCCTGATTTCAGAGAGCACACGAGGTGGGAGCACGGCTCAGAAGCAGAGGACCAACATCCTCTTTTATTATGTGTAATATAAAATATTGCTGCTGCTGGACATCCTGCTGCTTCTCTGTCTGTGATCATTGTGGCTGAAACACTACCACCACAATTTGGAATAAAACAGTTACAGGAAATGCTGGTGCCTCTTGGTTGGAGCTTTTTTTTTCCCCCTAGGGAACAAAAATATTGCAAATATTTGTCTGTCACTAAGTGCTGTGTCCACCTCTGGGTCCTCAGCACAGGAAAGATGTGGAGCTTCTGGAATGAGTCCAGAGGGGAGCACGGAGATGCTCCAGGGCTGGAGCCCTTCTGCTCTGGAGCCAGGCTGGGAGAGCTGGGGGTGCTCACCTGGAGAAGCTCCAGGGAGAGCTCAGAGCCCCTTCCAGTGCCTAAAGGGGCTCCAGGAGAGCTGGAGAGAGATTTGGAACAAGGAATGGAGGGACAGGGCAAGAGAGAATGGCTTTCCACTACCAGAGGGCAGAGATAGATGGGATATTGGGAAGCAATTGTTCCCTGTGAACAGGATGAGCTCCAAGGTCCTTTCCAATCCAAACCATTCCATCATTCTATGGGGCAATCACATAATTAAGACCTGCAGAGCTCAGTCTCCCATTTGTGCTGTGCCAGGAGCATCCTGGACTGTTACATCCCAAAGAACTTCATCGTGTTGGGAACCACTGGAGAACTGACAGCGCCCTGTTCCTCTCTTGTTGCCCTGTCCAGGCCAGGCGTCCTCGTTCACGCAGCAGCCCCAGGACCAGGTGGTGATCGCGGGGCAGCCGGTGACGCTGCTCTGTGCCATCCCCGAGTACAATGGCATCGTGCTCTGGATCAAGGACGGGCTGGCCCTCGGAGTCGGACGGGATCTCTCAAGTAAGTGGGGACACCACCCGCCGTGAACGAGGGAAGCAGGAGCTCTCCTGTCGCACACGACACAAAGAAATGACACCCACACGCTGAGATGTCCAAGGCAGAATAGAGGCAGTTTGTTTACACACTTCAACATTTACAGAATTCCAGCAGTGACCATGGTAAAAATTCAGTGTGGGAAACAGAAGGGCAATGGAGAGCAGAAAGAGCAGGAAGAGGCAGCTGGAACAGCTGGATAAGCACAGGGATCGCCCAAAGCAGGGGTCAGCATTCCCAATATTCCCAAGTGTCGCAATTCAACACAAATGGACACTCACACACTGAGGTGTCCAAGGCAGAATAGAGGCAGTTCATTTACAAACTTCAACATTTATAGAGTTCCAGCAGTGACCATGGATTGGAAGAAGAAAATCTTCCTCTTCAACCACCCTGGTCAACCCAACAGTCCATCAACAGTCTCCTCCTTATGAGAAGAATGTAAACATGGTTATACCATTACAATAACAAGAAAGTTGTTGATGTAAAATCGTGTCTGACTCCATTGCAAAAGGTAAACACAGAAAGCTAAAATAGAACTTTAGAAAAACTTCTTAAAGAGACAGAGGAGAACAGCAAAAACCCAGACGACACTCTCCTTGCCCAGCATTTGTTTGGGGGATAATATTTTCATTTCAACTCCAACGCATTCCAGTCAGCCCAAACATGGGTGCTGATGCTTGGAATAAACCAAAATCTGTTCCACTCTGACCTGAAACAAAACTGTTGGCTCCCACAGATGTCGCCTGACCCTTTGGAAAGCCCTGGTTTGATTTCCTTGGAAACTAATGTCACCTTTCCAAAATGTGGGATAAAATGGTTTATAAATGTTGAAAGTGTCTGTTTTGATATTCTCAAAAATTAAAAGAACCACAGAATGTCTTGAGTTTGAAGGGACCCACAAGCCTATGTTTGCTTTGGACAAGTGTTTGTGGCTTCATCAAGCTTTAATTTTGTGAAATTATAGTTTGGTGACCAAATCCACAACCTCACATTCCTTAATCCCACAACCACACTGTGACTGGGGGTTAATTGCAGCTGGTGAAGACTGGCGCAATGCTGGGGAAGTTTAGAGTTTATTCTGTATGCTTTGCTGGAAAATACTAATTTGGAACTGAAATATTTCACATGTGTAAGGAGAGTGTTTGCTGGAAACAGCCTGGGAGGACATGGAGCCCTTCAGGAGCTGCAGTGTCCCCCCAGGCTCTGCAGAGTTTGTGCACATGTGACACTGCTCAGCTCCTGGTGACCTGAGAGAGTTTTCCCCAAGGCAAGAAGCAGCATTCAGAAACCAGGGGAGGCTCTGTGCTTTTTGGTCTCCAGGGACCCTGCTCTTCCCTAAAGTGCAGTGCCTGCATCTTCTTTCCCTCTATTTTTTATTAATACATATAATTGCTCATTTACAGCCGTGCCCGAGTGAGCAGCCCCATCTTCGCCTGTTTTTCAAAGCTCTGAGCCACAATTTTTGCATCTATTAGAGAGCTGAGCTTTCCATGCAAGACCTTGCAACACGACTGGGTAACAAGAGCTCCAGTGAAGTAGGGAGCTGATGTGAATGACTTCCACAATTAACGGAGCTGGGGCTGCTGGAAGCCACAGGAGCTGCCAGCTCGCGTGATACCAGCTCAGCCAGTGTCTAATTAGCACAATACAAACAAACCCATCATTTGTACTTCTCGCGGTTCAGGAGAGCAAATCCTGCTGTTGATAACTCGAGAAACAACAGAGGCACAAGTGTGTGCCAGCACTGTGTTACACAGGGCATTGAGCACCAGCAGGGTGGGGGGGGTGGTGCCTTTCCTCCTGTGTGTCCATCCTGTGTGTCCAGCCAGGCTGACCAGGGCTGCTGCTGCCCCCAGACCCCTGCCCAGGCTTTACACAGAGCTAACCGTGGCTGTATTCCAGGGTGTCACCACAGCCGACTTCAGGAACTGAGGATATTCCACGATGGGTTGCAGAGAAGCAGGAGGTGCTGGGTTTCCTGCTGGAAGGGCTCATCCCTTTTTCCTGCCCAGGGAGGCTGTGAATGCCCCAGCCCTGGAAGGGTTCAAAGCCAGGTTGGAGAAGGCCTTGAGCAACCTGACCTAGTGGGAGTCGTCCCTGCCCATGGCAGGGGGACTTGGGTCCCGATGATCTTTAAGGTCAAAACCAAACCTTGCAACACTTAACATTCTATGATCCCATGATTCCTTGGGATTTCAGTTAATGCTCCTTCATCAGCACTTCTTTTTTGAACCAGTAGAGCAGAACGTGCAATCTCTTTCCTGAATTTGGCAGGTTCTTTCTCTCTCTCTCTCTCTCTCTTCGAGCTGGCTGCCAAGGAGGGGAGGAAACTGCCTGGATCCTGGGAATTGCTGTGGGATGTTGTCTGGGTTTTTGCTGTTCTCCTCTGTCCCCTTTAAGGAGTTTGTAAAAGTCTTATTTTTAGCCTTCTGTGTTTTTGGAGTCAGATACACTTTCGTATAAACAAGCCATTTGTTATTGTAAAATCTAGAGATGTTTACATTCTTTTCACAAGGAGGAGACTGTTGATGGACTGTTGTATGGTCCAGTGTAGTTGGAGAAGAAGATTTTCTTCTTCCAATCCATGATCACTGCTGGAGTTCGATAAATGCTGATTCTGTAAATAAATCTCTCTCTTTTCCACCTCGGACATCACAAGGTGTGAGCGTGAGTTCTTTCTGTCGACTGCGACAGTGGGATGCTGGGGCTCTGCTCTCCCCATCCCTGGGCTCATGGCTCCAGCTGCCTCCTGACCCGTGCTTTGCCTTCGGCAGGTTATCCCCGCTACCTGGTCGTAGGAGACCACCTGTCGGGTCAGCACCACCTGAAAATCCTGCGAGCTGACCTCCAGGATGACGCCGTGTACGAGTGCCAGGCCATCCAGGCAGCCATCCGATCCAGACCTGCCCGGCTGACTGTCCTCGGTGAGTCCCCGCTCCTCACGCCCTCGGGGGATTTGTTGGGGGTTTCGCTGCCTTCGTGGTCACACAAAATGGCTTTTGACAAAATGTTTTGTTGCTGGATCAAGAGGACTGGGAATGAATCCATCGTGGGAGCAGTGGGGGAGCAGCTCAGTCCTGAGAACAGGATCAAAGGAAGCTGCTTGGGGAGTGAAGCAGTTCTGGAGTAAGGCAGTTCTAGGAGTAACACAGGCACCAAGGGTTTGGCACTTCAGCTTTATGGATTTATGCCTCAGTTCAAGAGTCTGTCCATAAATTTAAGGATATGAAGAGTGTCAGTGTCATCACTTATGCGTTACCCTGCCTACAGGACCCTGACCACTCCACCCTGTGAGGAAAGGCTGGTTTCATACTGCTGCAGTATTTTTAAACTATCTACATACTAATATTTTATCACCTGTGTTTCTCAGTAATTAATCTTTCCCATGAGCAGCACAGGAGGATACTGCCTGGGATTGCAAACTGGAAGTGGCTCCCAAAATCCAAACTCCATTGCCAAACTGAAGGTGGCTCCTTTTTGTGTGGGAGATGGGTGGGGAGCACTGGCAGAGCTGGAGGGCTCTGTTGGCCATCTGGCAGAGAGGGAGGGAGGCTCTCCCCACAGGAGTGCTGGGAAAAGGCAGGCACGTCAGCGAGGCTTCCCGGCATGGACGTGGCTTCAGAGAAGTCAATGAAAATGGTATTTTTCTTGAACAGCTTGGACAGAACCCAGTCTGTATTGCTGCTACCAGATTCATCCTGATTATTCAACCCTCAAAGTGAAACCATTTGCATATTTAAGTTTGTTTAAATTGAAGATTGGATTTCTTTTTTCCCTGTTGTTTTAATTCCTGGTTAGTTTCTAAGGAGAAAAAAAAATGCTTTTAAAATTTGGATCTTTTAAAAAGATCCAAATCAAGAATTTCAGTGCTTTTACTCAGATCAACAGTGCTTAGTTTTAAGCAGCCAAAAAAAAAGTGTATTGAGGTACCAGCTGTGGTTGAAGGTGCACCTCACAGGAATCTGCACTATGAAAATGAGTTCAAATTCCTTGTTTGCAATTTCCCCTGCATTTGTTTTCCTCCCTCCACCACCCTACAACGTTCCCTGCTCTCAAACTTTCACAGCTGCCAGCCCTTCCTTCCCTGACCCTGACAATAATGATGATTTTCCTTTGATTCCTCCCTCTGCTCAATCAACCCTTGGCAGCAGCTCAGAGCTCTGACATGTGCCCATACACGAAATAATCCTGGAAATGAATGGGAAAGGGGAACGTTGTCTTGCTCACCGACAACCCCTCCTTTGCCTGGGCTCCCTCCTTCTGTTGTGAAAGCAGAATACATTGCGGGAGCCAGACAAAAGAAATAATGTTATTTAATTAGAGCTAAAGATTTCAAAACTAATTTAGTCCCAGGGCGTACGTCAGAGCTGCTGCGAAGCGTTGATTGAGCAGAGAGATGTTTTTATGGATCAAAAGGAAATCGTTATTATCTTTGGGGTTATGGAATGTGTTGAATAGCTGGTAGTTAATGTTTATGTGGATATACATGGTAGTTGCTAATTGGTACATTTACCTAAGATGTTCAGCAACTTATATTTGCAGAGTGTTTTCCTTTTAAGAAAATTAAAGTTACAGTGTGTTCAATTTAGGCCGAATCGATGAGCCAGTCTGGGTTTGGAACCCACTGGTAGCTCATCTTTATCTTCAGGGGTATTTATGCAGATGTTCTGAGGGGGCAAAAGTGGTCATGGCCCCAAGGCTGCCAGAGCTCCAGAACCATTTGGACAATGCTCCCAGGCACAGGGTGAGGTTGTTGGGGTGTCTGTGCAGGGCCTGGGGCTGGACTCAATGATCCTTGGGGGTCTCTTCCAGCTCAGGAGATTGTGTGATTCTATGACATTTCAGGCTGGTTGGGGAGGCAGGATGATCCTGCCCTTGCAGGGGTTGGTGGTCAGCAGCTCGCACTGTTCCTTTGGGATGGGGTGTCCTGTGCTGGCAGTGAGGGCAGGGGCTGCTGTGGGATCTGTGCTCTGTGCTCTGTGTTTTAGCCACCCCAGTGGAGGGGCCAGAAGTGGCACATGAAGAGTAGAAGCCTTAAGCCCCGGTGTTTCTGACAGCTGGGGACAATGTGCAGCCTTTCAGTCACCACCTGACAGGGGGGTAACACATGTCTGTGAAGGGGGAGAGATATTTCTGGTGCTTCCAGATGTGCAGTACCACCAGCTGTGCAGACATCTCTGCTCTTAGCATGCAGTGTGTGAGCCTGCTGTAGTCGTGAGCTAAGCAGCTGTGCCTGCAGGGAGCTGGATCTCCCAGATTCCATCTCCCTGGGCTGGGAAGGGATGTGCCAGGCTGCCTGAGCTGCTCACAGGAAGATGCCTGGGGGACATTCCTTCATCCCAGTCTGCCCAGCTTCACCTGAGGCTGCAGACTTCCCCTGGGCAGGAGAGGATCCCTAAGGCATCCCTGGAGCCAGGTGCAGACCATGCAGCTCTCAAGGAAGCGATCGATCACAGCTGAGGCAGAGCTGAGAGGCTCTGGTGGCTGGGGGGCTCTTGTGGCTGGGAGCCCAACATCTGCTGTGGGTTTCTCAGTGACTCAAGGGCTCTTTAGCTGGCTGGGTGTTAGAGGCAGTTCTGGGGAACTCTATCCTGCTCTATCACCCCCAGCCTTGTCTCTGGAAAAATAACCCTTGCTGATTTTTTGTATGGGTTGGTGCTGCCTTGTCTCTCCTTGCCAGCTTTTCCACTTCCTTGGTATCAAGAAATCCCCTAACGCCTCCCAATTCAGGCTCCAACTGCTGTCATTCATGTCTGACAACAGCTTTATGGGGCTGATGCCTCCTACTTCCCTGCTCAGATGCAGAGCTACACCATATTTTAATTAAATATTTAAGGTTTTGTCACATTGTTTTCAAATCTACATGGTTAAATGTAGTGGAACAGATCATTCCATAGCCTTGGAAGTCCAAACACTCAAACAGAGGAGCCTATTAATGTCATCAGCATCAGGCAGAATCTTCTCTTTGTGGAATTCCAGGGACAAATATTGCTGGGAAACGTTGTTAATGCATCCCAAAGCTGGAGGGTTCCCCTTCTCAGGTCTCTCTCACCTTCCCTCCTACCACTGCCCAAACTCTGGGAAAAGAGTCACTGCCCAATCTCCTCAGGATATCTTCCCAAGCAGGGAAGGTTGATAAATCTGATGGGATGGGATTTGAGACATATGGAGGCATCCAGATTTCTGCAAGCAAAGGATGTCAAAGGCAGCTTGGCAGGGGAGCCCAAGCCAGGCAGGCTATGGGAAGCTACTGGAGGGCTGTTTGCTACCTGGTACATCTCTAATGGCAGGGCTGCTTAATTTATGATCTATTTAACTAAGCCAGGGTATTAATTAAATAAAGTAAGAGCCTGATTAGGACTTGGAGAAATTTAAAAATAAAATCAGGCAGCAATCGAGTGAAATTGCAAAGCAAACACTTTGGCTGTAACCACTGGAGAGTTCCCTCCGGTCTTCCATCAAAGCTCAGAGCAGGGAGGGCAAATACAAGAGATTATATTGCCAACAGATGTGTGTTGTTAAAATATGCATCTGCCAGCCGTGTAGCTTCAGGAGCCAGAGGGATCGCTCATGGATCCTTCTGCACTCGCGGGACCGTGAAGGAATTTGAGGCCCCGGCAGCCGGGCTGGGATTTGCAGACACGTTAATTAGTGTTGAGTTCCCAGATCTCAGAGGCAGCCAAGCGAGGAGAAACTTTGAAGAGAGCTTTGGTTTCCCTGGGAGGGAGCAGGGAGGGAGAGGGAAGCCCCGGCTCACGATGCCAACGTGGCCAGTGCGCAATGACACCTTGGCCTGCAGTGACACCTTGGCCTGCAGTGGCACCTTGGTGTGTGGGGATACCTTGGCCTGCAGTGACACCTTGGCCTGCAGTGACACTTTGGCATGTGGGGACACCTTGGCCTGCAGTGACACCTTGGTGTGTGGGGACACCTTGGCCTGCAGTGACACCTTGGCCTGCAGTGGCACCTTGGCATGTGGGGACACCTCAGCCTGCAGTGACACCTTGGCCTGCAGTGGCACCTTGGCATATGGGGACACCTTGACCTGCAGTGACACCTCAGCCTGCAGTGACACCTTGGCCTGCAGTGACACCTTGGCCTGCAGTGGCACCTTGGCATATGGGGACACCTTGACCTGCAGTGACACCTCAGCCTGCAGTGACACCTCAGCCTGCAGTGACACCTTGGCCTGCAGTGGCACCTTGGCATGTGGGGACACCTCAGCCTGCAGTGACACCTTGGCCTGCAGTGGCACCTTGGCCTGCAGTGGCACCTTGGCCTGCAGTGACACCTTGGCGTGTGGGGACACCTTGGCGTGTGGGGACACCTTGGCCTGCAGTGGCACCTTGGCATATGGGGACACCTTGGCATGTGGGGACACCTTGGCATGTGGGGACACCTCAGCCTGCAGTGGCACCTTGGCCTGCAGTGGCACCTTGGCCTGCAGTGGCACCTTGGCATGTGGGGACACCTCGGCCTGCAGTGACACCTTGGCCTGCAGTGACACCTTGGCCTGCAGTGGCACCTTGGCCTGCAGTGACACCTTGGCCTGCAGTGGCACCTCAGCCTGCAGTGGCACCTCAGCCTTGTGAAAAATGATGTTCGCTTTTTTGGTAAATTTTAGGAAATAGGTTTAATAAAAAATAAGACAATTAGGAGACAGAAATCAAGCAAAGGATTGACAGCCAGGTGACTTGGCACTTAGCCAAGAGCACGCCTGCTATTTCAGAGATGTTCTTTAAATACCCTTTCTATTGCATCAGCCTGTTGCATATTC
Organism: Phylloscopus whistleri; assembly: GCA_017589585.1. Taxonomy (NCBI): domain Eukaryota; kingdom Metazoa; phylum Chordata; class Aves; order Passeriformes; family Phylloscopidae; genus Phylloscopus; species Phylloscopus whistleri. The sequence continues at coordinate 354,241 of JADMLD010000744.1, read as the reverse complement.
AAACTTTTCTACAAACTAGTTTCTGTATTCTAGGAACTGTTTAGCGTGGTCTCTCCTTGGGTCTGCCTTTCTGGAGCAAGTGTGGTTTTTGGCTGTGTCTTCTTTATCACTTCTAGCTTGGGCCCTGGTCTATACTTTCCACAGACGGTCGGTGTTGATAGTTGTCACGTCAGCAGCAGGGTCCTCATCATATGTTCACTGGATGTTATCTTAACCAAACAGGCCATTCAATTACAAGCATAACCACATATCAGCTACCCCACTGCCATGTCTAAGTTTTGCTAATAGCAGAAATAAAAACTATATTCTCACAGCAAAGTTGTTATTATATATATATAACATTCACCTTAATATTTGTGAAAAGGCAACTTTATAATATACATTTATAACAGCCTGTGGTGACACCTCAGCCTGTGGTGGCACCTCAGCCTGTGGTGGCACCTTGGCCTGTGGTGGCACCTTGGCCTGTGGTAGCACCTCAGCCTGTGGTGACACCTTGGCCTGTGGTGGCACCTTGGCCTGTGGTGGCACCTCGGCCTGTGGTGACACCTTGGCCTGTGGTAGCACCTTGGCCTGTGGTGACACCTTGGCCTGTGGTGGCACCTTGGCCTGTGGTGGCACCTTGGCCTGTGGTGGCACCTCGGTCTGTGGTGATACCTTGGCCTGTGGTGGCACCTTGGCTTGTGGTGGCACCTCAGCCTGTGGTGGCACCTTGGTCTGTGGTGGCACCTTGGCCTGTGGTGGCACCTCAGCCTGTGGTGGCACCTTGGTCTGTGGTGGCACCTTGGCCTGTGGTGGCACCTCGGTCTGTGGTGATACCTTGGCCCTGTGGTGGCACCTCAGCCTGCAGTGACATCTTTGGCTCTGCAGTGACACCTCAGCCTGTGGTGACACCTCAGCCTGCAGTGACACCTTGGCCCTGCAGTGACATCTCAGCCTGCAGTGATACTTTGGCCTGTGGTGACACCTTGGCCTCTGGTGGCACCTCAGCCTGCAGTGACACCTCAGCCTGCAGTGACACCTCAGTCTGCAGTGACACCTCAGCCTGTGGTGACACCTCAGCCTGCAGTGACACCTCAGCCTGCAGTGACACCTCAGCCTGTGGTGACCAGGGCTGGCAGGACCCGCCGTGCCCGGAGGATGGAGGAACCAGGATAATGAAGCAGATGGACGATGAGATGCTGGGAAACTGGATGGCTCCTCTCCTTCATGGCACCTTGGCAGGAGCATCCCAAGGCTGCCCTGGTCTGGCCTCCCCAGCGGGAGATGTGGCACCTCCAGCCCGGCCATGGACCTTGGGCTGTCCCAGGAAGCTCCCAGGCACCACTTGCTTGGCACAGGGAAAAGGCTGGCCCCTGAGGTGCCAGTGGGAAATTGGCCACAAGCAGGAGAAGGGAATGTGAGGGTGTGAGGAGGGAGGCAGGGGAGCTACTTCCAGAGGCTTAAGGTGAATAATTGATAGGCAATTAACTTGTACCTTCACCTTTTATAGTCTAATTCCCTCTCTCCTCCCCTCCACGGCCTCTTCTAATATTAACTCTGTCTTCACGTGTGTCCCATTAGGAATAAAGCTTTCTTAAATCAACATGAATTATTTAACTCTACAGATTAAGTTAATTTGAAGTGAGAGCTCCTCTCTCTCCTACAATGGCACAAGGCAGGGACAGGAGGAGGGTCACTGGGGTGTCAAGTGCATCCACATTCAATCACAGCCATTTCCCTCTTTTTATTTTATTTTTTATTTTATTCCAATCTTCTTTCTTGCCAAGTCTTTCCAGTCCTCCCCTGCAGAGCAGAGTAAGCATTTCCATTAACAAAACGATGGTTGGCAGCTTGAGACATCTGCATTTCCCAGCTATCAAGCTCTTCAGTGGAGTTTGATCAGAAAATAAAGAGGTTATGTCCTGGGTAAGGCCCTTTCTCAACATTTGTTTGTAATGCTGAGCAGCAAGGAGAAAATGTGAGGAGGTGATGTTTCAAATCCAGAAACAGTTCAGCTTGGAACCCTTCTTCTACACTCTTTAATAGAATTCAATTCTCTGAATGCAAAATTCAGAGCATGCAGAGCTGGGATGTCAATTCAGAACAAAAAAAAAAAAAAAAAAAAAGAAGAAAAAAAAAAGTGATGAAAATGTGATCATTTTCTTCCAGACAGTCTCTTCTCCTTGAACAACTTTGGGTCTTCGCAAAGCTGCATTTTCTGCTGGGAATATTTTCAGTGGCAAAACAGCAACTGGCTCTACTGGGAACGAAACAGAAACATCAAACAATCGAGCGCAAATCCCAAATAACCTAAATATTTGATGTCGTGTCTGAGCAGCTTAAGTTTACAGCTCTCTGAGCTGGCTCCTTTTGATAGCAGGGGGTGGCCGGGTTTCCTTGCTCACGTCCCTGTGTGGCTCTGGGGTGGGAAGGCATCTCCATGGGATTGACCATTGCTGCCAGGCAAACCCAGGGGCTCAGAGGTGGAAGGCAGCTGCTGCCTTGAGTAGTCCAGAGCTGGAAAACAGACCACAGAGGGGCTGTGGGCAAAAAAACTGGGTCTTGAGATGGGTCCTCCCAAGGTGGGCTTCACCTGGGTGTTGGGAGGTGCTGCCTCCCCCATTCTGGAGGGGTTTGCACCCTGTCTGTGAGGAGAAGGAGGAGGAGGAGGAGGAGGATGAGGAGAAGAAGGGAAGGCAGCATCCACATGAGCTCTGTTCTCCTTTCTTTGAAAGAGACAAACAAAATGACATCTTTACATGCCCAGTTAGTACATCTGGGCTGGTGGTGGGTGCCAGGATGAAACAGTCCATGGGACAGAGCCACCCAGCTCGGGCTCTGCCAGGGTCATGGCAGTGCAGTAATGACTTTGCAGCCATACAAACATGGGGAGAAGAAAGCTAAGGAAGAGGTTTGTTTCACCTTACAGACATTAAAAATTATAAATATCGTAGAACCATCGAATGCTTTGGCTTGGAAGGGATATTAAAGATCCTTTATCTCTGCTTCCCTGCTCTTCCACTATCCCAGGCTGCTCCAAGCCCCATCCAACTTGAACACTCCCAGAGATCCAGGGGCAGCCACAGGTTCTCTGGGCAACCTGTGCCAGGGCCTCCCCACCCTCACAGCGAACAATTCCTTCCCAATATCCCACCTAACCCTGCCCTCTGGCAGTGGGAAACCATTCCCTGTGTCCTATCCCTCCAGGCTCTTGTCCGAAATCCCTCTCTTGGAGCCTCTTTAGGTCCTGGCAGGGGCTCTGAGCTCTCCCTGGAGCCTTCTCTTCTCTGGGTGAGCACCCCCAGCTCTCCCAGCCTGGCTCCAGAGCAGAAGGCTCCAGCCCTTGAAGCATCTCCATGGGCTGCTCTGGGCCTACCCTGACATGTCCACGTCCCTCCCCACGGGACAGGGCTGTGTCTGAGCAGGGGCTGGTGTTCAGTCACATCGGGGGAAGTTCAGCAGGGCCAGGCCAGAACTAAGCAGATGCTGCCTCTTCTCCCTCAAAGCCTGCTCCAGTTCTTACAAACACAGTTGTTACAAACTTTGTATTTTCTTAGTGCTCTGGCCCTGATGCTGCCTTTCCCATCAAAGTTTCCATTCCCTAAGCTCTCAGAGCAACACCAGCATTTCTACCTGCACACCGAAGACTGAAGTACCACAGAGTAAATAGGAAGAGACACGGATAGAAATGATTAATGTTCGTGTTCCTGTGCCAATCTGTGATTCCTTGTCTCGATGCAGGGAGGTCATCGTGGTTCTGACCCGTGGTTTTATCGAACACGAAGCATTTGGCTTCTCTCTGCAGTCTGCTGGGCTGGGCTGACCTGATGGATGCAAAGCACAGAGGGCTGATAAAAAAACCTTCCTGATTTTAGTCATCCCTTTGTCTCTTCCCAGCTGTGGTGGTAGCTGGGTCTCACCGGCCCATTGGTGACACCCAGCCCCTTCTGCTGGCTCTGCCACTGCCCTGGCCCCGTTACTCCAGGCTGTGATGGCCACGAGGGTGCTGTGAAATGATGTGGGGGTGCTGTGTGTCAGGACTCATCTGTGCTGCCGTGCTCATCACTCGTTCCTGTATCTTCACCCCATCCCGCTCTGGGCACAGCCCCTCTGCACCTCACTGCAGTCCCCCAGTCTGCCCCCACAAGCCGTCTGGGGGCCAGCAGCTCCCTCCACACCACACCAGCCTTTCCCTCTGCTGCACCCAGCGCCTCCAGCTCCCCGGGCTGCCTGTGGACAGCAGGCATTATTGTGCTTCACGCGCTTCTGAATCGCTGACACCTCGCCTTCTGCACCAGCCAGACCTCCCGCACATGCAAACCTCGCTTCGCTTTCACTCCTACGCACGATTCTCCCTCTTGCCAATCAGGACCCAGCTCCCCCATCTGCATCCTGCCCGTGCTCCTCTGCATCTGCATCTGTGCTCACCGCAGCCCCTTTTGTGCCTCTCCCGGCTGCGCACACGGATGCGATGCCGATTGCGGCGCCGGGAGCTCGGTGGGTTGTTAGTGACCTGACACAAGTATTGACTCCCTCTCCCCTTGTCAGAGAAGAACGAGGCTCTCGGAGCGTGACATCACCTGAGCGACAGCCCCCGCTTGGCTATCGACCGCCCGGGTGACAAATGAACCGGCGGCTGGGCAGGGCAGGGCAGGGCAGGGCCGGCCGCGAAAGCGGAGGGGCCGCCCTGGGAGAGGGACCCTGAAGGGACCCCAGCCCTCTGCCCGTGCTCAGCCTGCAGGAATGTTGTTTCTCAGTTCCAAGAGCTTGGCCAGCCCTTTTTGCCTGTCTTGCATTACCCTGCTCCGTGGGGTGCCCAGCCCAGCCTTGCCCCACTGTGCCTGAGCTTCTCTGACACCCATGGGATGGTGCAGGCTGCCCAGCAGGGCTCCCAGCACCTCCCAGCTCCCAGCTCAGCCAGCATCTCCCAGCTCGTGGGGAAGGAAGGGCTGGCAGCCCCGTGATGGATCTCTGTTACACTCTGCGTTCCTGGTGCTGCTTGTTTTTTGGTGCCCTGTCAGCATGATGGATGCCAGCCTCCCACCCAGCAGGAGCACTGGGATGGGTTTGGAGCTGTGGCATTCCTTCTGGCTCCAACTGGGCTGTAAAACTGGTTAGTCACATCTTAATGACTGACCTGTGGGTGTCCTTGGTAATTAACAGGAGAATGACCTCTCCTGCCTCAGGATATTTCTCACATGCCAAGATGGACAAATGACCCTCTGGAAGGGGATATTATTCTTTTTTTTGACAATAAAGGTGCCTGGTGTGCTCAAATTTGCTCCCTTCAGTGGGCAAAGAGTGGTGGAAAGCATGGACATGGCATTGGATGACCCACCCAGGACTCTCCAGCCTCCTCCTGCTCCAGGGAATTGGGCTGGTGCTCTCCCCCAGGGACAGCCACAAAGCCACAATATCGGGTTCCTTTAAACTCAACTCTGACCTCCACAGAGAGAGACAAGGGATTCATGGCAAATTATGGATTTAACACCTATGATGAATCCCCATTACAGCATGAAATGAGAAAGGAAAATGTAGCTAAATGGAAGATTTCCCCTGGGCAGCAGGAGGCTGCAGCTCCTGAGAGGCTGGGGAAAATAGAATGAAAAAAAAAAAAAAAGGGAAAAAAATAGAGAACTAGGAAAAACCTTGTTCCATTAACTAAATATTGCAAAACCTTTGCAAGCCACTGCTTGCAGGTTAGTGGGGTTTAAAGGCCAGGGCTCAGACCCATGACACATCCAAGGTTTCCAAATCCATCCCCTTGGTTGTCATGACAAGCAGAAATGAAATGCTGTTGATGATGGTCCCTTGGGGGCTCAGAACAACTGATCCCCTGTCTCTGGGGCCAAGACCTGCCCTTCAGTACATTCTGAGTGTAGCCTGACCCTGCATCAGTCATGTCCCTTTGGGAAATGCCAATGGAGCATCGGAAGGATTAAAAAATTGCATTGGAAAGTGCACCTTTATCTTAGACCAGGCTCCTGGCTCCCAAACATGAGGTTTAAGGACAGGTTAGACAGGGCTTGAAGCAACCTGGTTTGGTGGGAGGTGTGCCTGCCCATGGCAGGGGGGTGGAATGAGATGATCTCTAAGGTCCCTTCCAACCCAGACCATTCCAGGATTTTACAACTCTAGGATAATGCAGCTGGAGATGAATTCCCACAGGGAGAAGCTGTCAGTAGCTGTCACTGGGTGGCTTTTCTGGAAGTGCAGGAAACTAGACAGGCTTTAGCAACAAAACAGGGGAGGAAAAGTGGGGAAGGGGCTCCCAGAGAGCTGTGTGCTTGGCTTGTCCTATGAGCAGAAAGGAAATCCAGTCACTTATGGCCTCAATGGAAACAAACACAGCCTGAGGTCATTTCTGTGGTGCCAAAGCCTCCATGTGCAATCCTTTGGATCCCTCAGGCTCAAATCCCTCCCTTAATGACCAGGAGAAAGGAGCAGGGTGAGGCAGGAACAGGAGCCTTTGGATGGTGGACACGGTCCCTGCGCTCACTGCGGCTCCGGCTGCGACAGGAGGGCGTCCAGGAGCTTGGTGCAGTCACTCATTCCTGGGGCTGGGCAGCGGCCAAGCAGAAACACTGCAGAGTCACAGTGGTGGAGACAAGTGTCTATAATCTCCACTGAGTCATAAACCATGGAGGAGCTGAACTCTCCTCCCCGTGACCCCGTGGATCCTGTCCCGTCCTCACGGCGATGAGCGCCGGCCAGCCTGCGGTGGGTTCGGATAATCCCGGGAACATCCTCGTACCCGAGGTGGCTGTTTCTTATTCAGGTTGTTGCTAGGGAATTCTGCAGAGATTTCTCTTAGTGGGTGAGAAGTGACTTTCAAATCAGTGGCAGCACGGGAAAAAAAATCGCGACGGAAAAATAAGAGTCTTTCATGAGATCCCATTTAATTGCTAACGAAGACAAAAATCACAGCTCTCACATTTGGTTCCCCAACAAAACCCAGATAGCAGCTGCCCCATACATATCTGATTCCAACGGGTAGGTTTAAAAGATACAGAAGGTATTTAATGATAATGATAATGATTTACATTTATATAGTGCCTTGTATCCGCTGGGATCACAAAGTGCTTTATATATGTATGGATAAAAATATACTGGATAACAAGCACTCCATCCATCACCAAATCACAGCCCCTTCCCTGGCGAGGCTGCAAGCTGTTCAGGAAGGAGTTGCTGCATTTCCAGAGCTGCTCTCCCTCTTCGCTCCTACAGCACTTGGGGTGCTCTACGGTAATTTAGTAATAAAACCAGGTGATAAAAACACTTTAAAAACAACAATGTCATAAAAAAGGAGAACCTTCGGTGTCATAAAACGGCATGCAGAGGAACAGGAGGGGAAGCTTGAGAGGGAGAAGGTTATAATGATTTTAAAATAAAAAAGAGAAGGTTTGGGTCGGATATTGGGAAGAAATTCTTCCCTGTGAGGGTGGGGAGGCCCTGGCATGGATTGCCCAGAGAAGCTGCTCAATCCCTGGAAGTGTCCAAGGCCAGGTTGGACAGGACTTGGAGCAACCTGGGATATTGGAAGGTGTCCAGGAGTGGAACTAGATGAGCTTTAAGGTCCCTTCCAATCCAATCCAAACCATTCCATGATTCCACAATAAAAAGGAGCAGTTGCCATCAGGAAGATCAGCTCTGGAGAAGAAATGTCATCCAGCTGCTCTGAGTTAGAAGGTGAAGAGCTTAGCTAGCAGGAACAGCCCCAAAGCAAGGGTACCAACAGAGCTGGGTAGTCAGGGACCTCCCAAAATTACTTTGGAGGTAGAAACACAGGGAAAAATCCTGACACCTGATGCTCAAATGATGCTTCTCCTTCCATGCTCTGCTTTGTCCTGCTGTGGAGCAAATCTGTTCCCATGGGCTGGGTGCAGCCATCCCCCAGCAAGCTCTGCCCATGCCACTGTGTTTTGGTGCCTGTCCTGGGAGGGATGAAGCCTTCCCAGCCCCAACTCTTCCATCTGAAAGGAGCCACTCACTTTTGCCCCTTTTGGTGGCAGCCTCTGGCTCAGCTGGGCCTGGGAGGCAGGCAGAGGGAGGGGAGGACGGAAGGCAGAGAGAAATCGAGGCTCTCAGAGACATTCATTCAAAATTCATAGGCGCAAAATTGCAGTCTGCATGGATTTGTTTCCTTTGGAAAATTACAGGAAGCTACAGGCACCAACAACTGTTATTCAAATAGCCACTTTGGATGATTAGGATGGCAGGAGGCTGTACTTACACATGCAGACCCAATATAATCAGGCACGAGGCAGGGTAGGAAGGCAAGGCCGCGGAAGGGAAGCTGGAGGAGCTCAGAAGCAAAAACAGCAGCAGGGTGGCTCTGTGGGAAGAGCCACGGGGCCAAATCCAGCCCCACTGCTTGGATGTAGCAGGAGCAGCCAATTGCTTCCAGGTTTGGGGTGATAAGGACAGCACAGAGCTGGGAGGTGGTTCCTGGGGGAAGTTTCTGAGCCCTCGTGGGTCAGCAGCTGAGAACAGGCAGTGCACAGGGACAAGCACCATTCCTGCAGCAAGGGCTTTGCTGTGCCCAGCACATACATCACAGCCCAGGAAACACCAGAGAGTCACAGAATCCCACAATGGTGTGGGTTGGAAGGCACCTTAAAGGCCACCTCATTCCCACCTTCTGCCAGGGCATGGACATCTTCCACTGTACAGGTTGCTCAGGTTCACCCTCCTCATCTGCTCTCCTGCCTCCCAGCACAAAAATCCATCATCACTCCCCTGCCTGTTATAAATCAAGAAAAAGAAGTTTTGCACACACTGAATTTATTTAAAAAAAAAAAAGAACTTTAAAGCCACATACACGCAAAACCCTGAGCAAACACTGCTTTGAGGATTGGCCTGTGGGTCAGCAATGAAACACAGGCAAAACATCTGAGCCATGAAGGGTGAAAATTGTATAATAAAAGTAAACTCTGCGGTACAAGCAGAGGAAAAAACTCTCGTCTTTGTACCGGGGAGCTGCTTCTCTCCCTTTTAAAATGCTTCTCTGCATCACCAGAGGTGTCGTGCAGCGCAGAGCAGCCAAGAGCGTTCTCATCCTCCGCCGGCAGCAGCTCCGGCTCAGCGCAGCGCTCCCCGTGCATGGCCGGGTTCCAGCCGCCTGCTGTGGCTTTCACGGGTGCCCGAGGTGTGGGGGAATGTTTGCACACAGGCCCTCGGGGCCCATCTGCAGCGCCGGGAGCCTCGGCAGCAGCGGGACAGGCGGCTTGGCAGGGTTTGGCTGGAAGTGCAGCAGGAGCGGAGGGCACAGGCAGCCAGAGCCCCGGATCCCAACGCGCTCGGCCTGGCGGATCCACGGCCCCGCAGCAGGAGTGTCCCACCTCCCCTCCCTGGCTGCAAGGGCACGCAGGGCTCCAGGGGGGAACGGCTTTAAACTGAGAGAGATTTGGGTTAGATATTGGGTTTGGGTTGGATATTGGGTTTGGGTTGGGTATTGGGTTTGGGTTGGATATTGGGTTTGGGTTGGATATTGGGAAGAAATTCTTCCTTGTGAGGATTGCCCAGAGCGGCTGCGGCTGCCTCGTCTCTGGAAGTGTTCAAGGCCTGGTTGGACGGGGCTTGGAGCAATTTGGTCTGGTGGAAGGTGTCCCTGCCCATGGCAGGGGGTGGAACTGGATGGGTTTTAAGGTTCTTCCCAACCCAGACCAGTGTGGGATTCTGAGATTCTGTGATCTCTGGGATGTCAGTAAAGAGAGAGAGCCAGATGGAAGATCAAAGCTGTATTTATGGTGAAGGTGGATAGGAGGGATGGTGGCAGTGAGATTTTCTGGAGCTTGAGGCTTGGAGCAACCTAATTGGGTAGAAGGTGTCCCTGCCTATGGCAGGGGGTTGGAACAAGGTGATCTTTAAGGTCCCTTCCAACCATTCCAATCCATTCTGGGATTCTATGATTCAGTGCGTTTATGTTCCATCAAGGTCTTTTCCTGGCAAGTCAGCACTGTTCTAAAGCCCTTTGGTGATGGAAAAAGGTGGATGTGGATGTCTTGGAAATGAGGGAGACCTAAAAGGACAGAGCAGGAGGTCTGGAAGGAGTTGATTTTCAAGCACAGCTCAGAAAGCAGCTTGGACATCCTGCATGTGCAAGCAGACCTTCACAGAGCCTGTGGACTCTCCTTAAACACAGGTTTTCCCCTCCCTGGGGCTTTTTGGGGTGACCTTGAGCATGTGTTGGCAGGACATGGATTGTGAGGAGCTACTTTGCACATCCAGCCTCTTTCTTGTCTTTACAAGTGCTTCTCTCTTATCTGGTAGTATTTTGCAAAACTTCACAAGCTTTTAGTGGCAAGACTTTTGCTAAGAGGCTGTTGATAAATCTGGAGTAGGCAGCGGGAAGGCTTTAGTGACGTATTCTCTTCCTTTTGACTGGAAAAAGCAGCTTATCTGCTTTGGAGAATACAGGTTCTTCCTCTTTATCCACGCTGAAATCTTATCTAAACTGGTTCAGGTGGCAGAGCTGAGAGAAGGAAATAATTAAGCAAGAGACAGGTGAAACGCTGACATTATTATTACTTAAATGCCCCAAACCTTTTACCTCCTGTATTTTTTATTATTGTTTTACTTTTTTTTTTTTACTGCTGGTGACACATAACAAGGGAGAAATCGGTTTTTCCAGGTTATCTCACCCATCCACACACTTGCCACTTCACCCCCCTCCTCCCCACTCAAATATAAATCTCGTTTAACTGGTTCTGTTGGCAAGACAGAGAAATAATTAAGGCGAAGGTGGCTGCAGTGTTGATGTTATTACTGTAATGCAGCAGCCTGTTTAGTTTCTTTGCCAATGAAATGCAACCAGGGGAAAATCAGTTTTAAAGATTACCTCCCAGAGATGCAAATAAAGGAGCGGAAACCATGTAGTCAGGAAGAAATGGTCTCAAACTAGGAAACATTTCAAAGTCGGTGACAGTCTCTTAGGGGCTTTTAAGACCACAATTTACCTTTTGACTGCATTCTATTTTCTCTGAAATCCTTTATTTCCCTCTTATTTATTGACTGGAGAGACAGCACAGAAACGAGAAAGTGATTCTCCAGCCGCTGGTCTTAAAAATCCATAGAAGGAAATTGTTCTCAGGAGTGCGGATTTTTGTTGTTCTTGGGCACTTCTTTTTTCCTCCCTCCTTGTTTTTAGTCCTCTCTGTGAACCAGGGCTTAATTGAATCACTTTGCCATGGAGGGGCCTCGAACTGGAAGGGATCAAGGTCAGCAGCTCTGTCTGGGAGCGAGAAGCCCTGATTAGAGAGATGGGAGCCATGGTGATAACGCAGCGGGGTGCAGCACATCCTGCTCCAGGCCAGCTCGGGATAGAGGTGGAGGTGGTGGTCTGTCCATCCACACACAGCAGCAGCAGCTGAACCACAGCAAGGTGCTTCAGGGGGATTTGTTTTGTTTCAGGGATGGCACTGCAGGTTGGGAAATGGGCATCTCCATGCTTGGATTAACATCCCAGTCTTGGATTAACATCCTGCTCTTGGACTGGCATCCTGCTCTCAACAGAACATCCTGCTCTCAGATTAACATCCTGATCTCAGATTGGTATCCCACTCTAAAATTAACATCCTGCTCTCAGATTAGCATCCTGCTCCTGCTTTAGCATCCCAGATTTAGATTAGCATGTGACTCTCAGATTAGCTTCCCACTCTCAGATTAGCTTCCCACTCTCAGATTAGCAGCCCACTCTTGGATTAGCATCCTGCTCCTGGTTCAGCATCCCAGACTTAGTTTAGCATGCAACTCTCAGATTAGCATCCCTCTCTCCGAGCAGCATCCCACTCTCAGATTAGCATCGTGCTCTCAGATTAATGTCCTGCTCCAGGTTTAGCATCCTGCTCTCTGAGCAGCATCCCACTCTCAGATTAGCATTGTGCTCTCAGATTAATGTCCTGCTCCAGGTTTAGCATCCTGCTCTCTGAGCAGCATCCCTCTGGACACTCTGGCACTGTGAACCCCATGCCTCACCTGCTGCCTCCTGCTCCTCTCCCCGTGGTTCCCCCACCACACACACACACACACACACACGTGTGCTGCTCACAGGTTCCTGTCTGCGGGTGTTCCCTGCTGGAATGATACTGAGACGTGCAGAAAAAAACAATCCCAGAGAATTCCTGCAGTGCTGGCCTAGTTAGCCCGTTCCCAGCTGCGAGCTAACGCTGCTGCCCAGGCGAGCCCCTGGAGACGGCTCTGCTTGGAAGGAATAACTCGATTAAAAAAAAAAAATTGCACATCAGCTCAGGGTCAGAATTGGTGCAGCCCCGTAATTGGAGCCTGGACTTCAGAGATTAAATCCTTTAAGGCCAGCTTTCAGTAGCTGTGTTTAATTACACCTCGCATCTCCCAGCCCTGCCTTCGCAGAAGGGACCATGTCAGGACAGCTCCCGCTCCATCACTGAGGTTTCCTGCTTGTTGATCCTTTTCTGCCTAATTCCTGAGGCTGCACCATTTCTTGGCAGCCTGGGCAGGTTGGCAGCAAAGTCCTGCCTGTCCATGCTGCAGAGGCCGAGCTGTGCAACTCCTCCAAAGCACGTTGGGTGGTCCCAGGGCATCACAAGGATCCATGGAAGGATGGCATTGGGGTGGGAATGAAAGAGAGCACCTGCTGCTCTGGGTGATGCCTCTGGAAGAGCTGAAAAAGGGGATACAGGTTCAGGAAACATCCTGGAGCAAGGATTTCTATGCAGAGGTTCCTCAGGTCATGCTGCTCCATTTCCTGGCACTGTTGGTTTCTGTCTCAGCTCCCCAGGCAGCACTTGGAGGTATTTTGCTGCTCAGATACCTTTGGCTGGTGCAGAGGCAGCAAGAAGAGTGGGAGAGGAAAATCGCAGAGGTTTGAAAAGTTTCCCTTTTGGAATGAAGGATTCTGCTACAAGTGAACTGAACTGAAAAACAATTGATTTGGGCAGACCTCCACTGGCACAAAACCAGTTCATCCAATCCCACCCACCTGGGAAGCTGCCACACCCTGGGTGTGTCTGCGCCCCTTTGTCTCCCTGGACGTCTCCCGTGTGTCTCGGTGGCCGACAGCCCCGGGCTCTGCCCTGGGGTCGGGGCTGTGTCACAGGAAGGTTTGGGGGGATTGTGTCCATTCACACAACTGAAAAATTGAAACGGGAGCCATTCCCAGCCAGCTCCCAGCTTTCTGTGTAGCCTCTCCTGTCTTCACATCTCCCCTAAACCTTTTCTGATTTCTGCTGCTGTTGCGCACTCCGGGAGGAGCAGCATTCCTGGGATGTGGGTGGAGGCAGCAGGACCCCTCACCCTGCGAGCCCCCAGCACCAGGACACCCCGTGTCCCTCCACGTCTCCACTGCTGGAGCAATGGAGCAGGAGCACCCTCTCCTGTCTCAGCTCTGCCTGTCTGCCTGCCTCCCTGCTCCCTCCCCTGGCAGATGCCGAGGCTCCATCACATCCCGGGGTGAGGCCATGAGAACAGGCAGTGCACAGGGACAAGCACCATTCCTGCAGCAAGGGCCTTGCTGTGCCCTGCACGTACATCACAGCCCAGGAAACACCAGAGAGTCACAGAATCCCACAGTGGTTTGGGTTGGAAGGCACCTTCCAAAGGGGACAGGGACACAGCAGCCCAGCGCCCAGACCCTGTCCCGGCACCAGTGTCACCCAGGGACCTCCTGACAGCAGCACAGACGGCTGCTCAGGAGGACCAGGGGAATATTTAAATAAAAAATAATCTCTAGGAGAGGTCTGTTATAATTACTAGTTAGATCGGGTTATAATTATCTCTCTTTGCAATCCCATACCTGCCTCAGAATAGCTCCAGTTCCTCCTAACAATTAACAGAGAAAGCCTTTTACAGCACACCGGGTGATTACATCGCAATCACAGCCTCTGTGGCCAACGCTGCCTTATTAAAGAAGGGCTGATATTTACAGAAGAACATTGTGATCAAATTAGACTAAAATTAACTGGAGTAAATTAAGAATAAGAGGGTTTCTTTCATCTGCTTCCCTTTATTTTCTGCCACAGAGTTGCCTCTGGGTTGGTTATAATGCTCCGTGTGTTGATTGTGGTGTTTGGGCAAAAAACACAGAAAGTGGCAGCAACTCATTTCTCTGGTTTGCCTCAGAGTGAAATCTGCATTTGCATCTCCTCACTCATCCACCTCCTCCTGCTCCACGAAAGCTCAGGCTTGAAGCCTGCCAAAGCTCAAGGAGCTCAGTGCTCCCAAGCAGGGGTGGGGTTGTTGGGTGTCTGTGCAGGGCCAGGATCTGGACCCGATGATCCTTGTGGATCCCTTCCAGCTCAGGGTTTTCTATGAAATGACAGGGCCAGACCCAAAGCTGTGGTGTTTCAGCCCTGCCCCAGCTCCAATGAGCTCTGCCTGTGAGTCTCTGCCATGCCCAGAGCATCCCAAAGTGCTCATCCCACACTTCCTGCTCAGGGCACGGCTCTGCTCAGAGCAATAGCAAAAATGGGGTGGATTTCCCCCAACGACCCTAAACCCAATGCTCACTCACATTTAACACGCAGCTTAATGGCTCCAAAACCAAGGCTGTGCTCAGCATTACCAACAATCATCCAACGAGGAATTGGGAGAGTTTTTTAATAGCAGTGGGCCAAACAAAACAATCATCAGGTGGCTTGAGGGTTTTGCATTTCTTTTTCAGCACGAAGGGAATTAGTGGTGAGCAGAGTGTGGTTTCTGGGAGGGTCAGCTCTGTCCATAGGGCTCCAGAAAATGGATGATCAGGCTTTTGGCAGTGGCAGTGTGGGGTGGGTGCATGGGCTGTTGCTTTGTCTCTCCCGAGTAGGAGACTGAATCATCCTAAAGAATAGGGTAGCAGGGGCTGCTGGAGGGAATGAATAGCACAGTCTCTGACCCAAACCTTTGGATAAATCATCCTTCCAGTTCAAACCCATGAATCTGACAGTCTTTGAAAACTGTGTCTCATTACAGTTTCACCAACTTCTCCACCTTTACCTGATGGCTTCATCCCTAATCCCCATATCAAAGCCCCATTGCATCTTTAGCCAGTCCTGGTTTTTCCCTTAACCCAGGAGCTCCATCCCAGTTCTGGTTTAGCCCTCCATCTGCAGTTCCTGCAGGCTGAGCCTCCACCCAGGCAGCTCCACTTTGAACTGGAATTCCCAGGTGGCCTCTAGATGGACAAACCCAGGCCACAGGCAGGGAGTGGTGGCACTTCTGCAGTGTTAAGGATGCTGTTAACACAGACAGTGCCTTTGGTGTGGGAGGGAGATGGACACAGGGCACGTTTCCCATAGGCTTTGGGGAGATACTTTGGGAAGATGCAGCAGCTGGGATGAAAAGTTTATCAGTGAACGGGCCAAGATGCTCTTTTTCCTCCTTGACTTCAGTGGAAGACACTCACGTGAAGTCGTTGATAAGGTTTTAAGCTTTGTCCTCTTCTTTCCTCCATTTCTTTTCTCCAGAGAGGAAGAAAGAAAAGAAATGACTGAGTTAAAATTAGGTGAATAACCTTCATTTTTCAGGTTTTTTGTCATTGGAAAACTGAAAAATTCCATCTTGTCTGTCCAGAATGAAATGTTGGAGTTCACTGTTCGTTCTGTGCAGGCATGATGACTTCTGATGGGGTTTTCCCTGCCCCTCCCAGCACCTGCAGAGCTGGCAGTCAGCAGGGACCCCTGCCCTGCTCACGGGGTGACAGGACTGGAGGGGCTGGCACTGGCAGTGTCCACAGGGGGCACGTGTGATACCTCGGTGGGGACCAGGGCAGAGGGACAGGTGCCAAGAGGGAGGTGGGAAGGGCAGAACCCTCCAAGGGTGTTTGTGCTGCTCCCGTTCCTGCACCCCACTCATCTCCCCTGTGGGGCTGGTGAAGGTTGTGTTAGAGGATTTTCCCCCTGCAGGTCCTGCCCTGGGGAATCAGAGAAGGAAAGTGGGTGTTCTTTATTCACATCACACCTGAATATTCACGAGAGCTGTGAATTATCCAGCTATGCCACCCGGGCAGGGCTGGGACGTCTGCCTGGAGCCCCACCCTCCAGCAGCCTTGCTGCAGTGAAGGAGAAAATTAACAGCACTTCTTGCTTTGGGGACAATTCCTTCATCCAAATCACTTTTGAAATCTGGCGAGTATTGGGGGTTTTATTTGCAGAGAGCACTCAGGGTTTGTCAGGAACAGGCAGCCACCTCAAGCCAGGTTTCTAAATCTATCCAACCCATTCGAGGATCCAACAAAGGAGAAACCAACCCTGCTGCAGGCAGGGCAGAGCTGAACCCCCGTGTCAGGTGTTCTCCCTGCCCTGCTCCTCATCCTGCCTTTGCATTAGTGCAGCACAGCAAACGGTGAATTGAATGGGTACAAAATGAGCCCAGGGCAGGAGCAGCAGCATCCTTTTCTCAACTGGAATGAGTCATTTCTTCTGAAGTATTCCTGCTCTCCTGACCTCGAAGTGTTGCTCATCCTGGTCAGGATCTCCAGACGATCTTTGCAGCTCATTGTCAGCTCTAATTGCTGTCTGCTTGGGCCCCATACATGGACAAGAGCAGAGCAAGGACAGAGGAACTGGTGTGTTAATCCCTGGCTTTGCTAGGGCACCCAACTTGGACATTCCTCTTGGACAAATGGGAACAGTCATCCCTTCCTCTTTGGGGATGTTGGAGAACAAAATCACCAGAGAAATGAGAAACCAATTTGTCACCTCGGGTGGCAAATCCCAGTGTCAACCACAGTCCTAATGAGCTCGTGTCAGCCCCCCAAGAGGAGCTGGCAGGACTTGGCAAGGCCAGGATTAACCACAGCCTGGGAAATCATGGAGTGATGCTGGTGGGTGGCACAGTGTGATGGAGGGACCTGCGGGGACAGCTCTGTGTGTGGAGCAAAGCCACAGGCTCTGAGGATGCTCCTGGTTTTGTGCTGGGAGCTGGTTCCAGCCCTGGAGTGCAGTGATCAGGGCTGAGGTGGCCACGTGCACTTGCTGGTGTCTCTCCAGCAGGTAAAAGTGGCACCTGTGTCCTCAGCATGGTCCCAGTACATCGGTACATTGGTACATTGGGACTGTGAGTCCCCTTTTGTGCCCTCAGGGGGCCCATCCAAACCTGCAGCACATTCCTGCCCATGGCTCCCACAGAGTTGTGCTCCCCAAAAACCAGTGCCAGCCCATAATTTCCCACACAGGTAAGGCTTTCCCTCCCTTCCATGGCTGCAGATGGTGTGAATGTGCTGGCAGTGCCACAGCCAGGACTCTGGAGTGTGCCAGGGCTGCTGTCCCAGCAGTGGGAACAGCGAGCAGGGAGGCAGCCCCGTGTCAGCAATTACAGCGACTAGAGCTGCACACCCCAACAAATGCTCCTCAGTGTGGGTTTTTTTCTCCACAAACAGTCCTCCAAACAAGCTCTAGCACAAGGGTGGCTGTTTGCAGACATGTATAACCCTTTTTGTTTGAGCTGGGTTTGTTTGGGAAGCCGCTGCTGTCAGGCCCTGCGATGAGGCTCAGAAACAGCTGCGCTGCACAAGTGGCACTCCAGAATCAGATGTCAGGTCCCCAAAGCCTTGAGACTGCAGGAAGAAGGGAGGGAATTTCTAGTGAAAATAAAACTGCTTTGCCTCTGTTATTGGTGGAGCATGCCAGGGTCAGGTTCTGAAGCTTTGCAGTGCTGAGGACGAGCAACGTGTTGGTTTTTCTGGGATGAAAAGCTCCGCTCCTCCTCGCCTCCGATGGCTTTAGAATCTGGGCTGGAAGAAGAGTGAGAGATGATGTGACAAGCAGGGCACAGCTGCTGTGGATTTGGTGACGCTCAGTTTGCTGGCAGATGTTCGCCCCCATCCCTTCTGCTCTGCAAGGCTCTCTCAAAACCAATCCAAGACCCCTGGGAGCTCTCTTGGCAGTGCCACAGGCCCCCTTTCTGGGAAGGGGGTGACTCCTTGGGTGGACAGCTGTGCTCTGCATTCCCTGATCCCTCTCTGGGGTGGAAAGCAGAGCCCAAGGTGGGGGTACCTTCTTGTTTGAGGTAATTTTGCCCAAACTGCAATGCCCAGCTGGGACCAGCCCAGGGCTCCTGCCAGAGGCAATTCAAGAGCCTGTGCTGAGTCAATCCACCTTTCCCCCTCCTTTCCATCTGTCTTTCCAAGGTCCCCCTCCTCTGGTGTCAACACAAGCTTAATGAAAAAGCAGCAGATGTTGCTGTGATTTCAATTTACTCAAAATTTTAACCTAATGCAAATGGTAGTTTGCATCCAGCTGTGACGAGGCAGCCTGTGCTGAGGCCCAACATCCCTGCCTGCAGATCTCCTACCTGTTCCATGGCTGTGATGGCAGTCACTGGCTTCCAAAACTCTTCTCCAGGAGGTTGTCTTGGACCTGCCCTGACCCAGAATGTCCAACAGGACTTGCAGCAACTCCTGGTGAGGCAGAGGTTGGACCTGTGGGAGAGCATCGGGCATTGCTGTGGCCTGGGTGGAAATATTTGTGTGTGTTTTGGAGGTTTCTCGTGAAATGGAGGAATAATTGAGAAGAAGAGCAGTCAACAGCGAGTGATTCATCTGCCAGACTGAGCTTTGCTCTCCCCCATAGGATTGCAGAAGCCAGCTATGATTTCCTGACCTTATCTCCTCTCCGAGTGGGTAAACAACAAACCAACTCCTCTGTCGCTGCCTGGAGTAGCTGGAAGACAGTCACAAGCAGATCCAGTTGGTTTGTTTGTTTATTTGATGGGAAATAAACACCTTCTCCTCTGCCTTGCATGTCCACCACCCGAATTCCTGTGTGTGGGCAGAGCCCCCAGGTCGCTGTGGTACCGCCAGGGCTGTGACCACCATCCTCACCCAGAGGAGGTTGGCTGCAGGCTTGGATGGGCCCCCTGAGGGCACAAAAGGGGACTCACAGTCCCAATGTACCAATGCACCAATGTACTGGGACCAATGCCGTGGTCACCACACGCCTTGGAGGCTCCCTGGGTGTGGAGAGCACCCCCAGCTCACCCCCAGCACCTGCCCCCCATTCCCAAAAAGCTCTGTACAATTCACAGCCCACAGGGCCAAAGGTCTTCAGCACAGGAGGAATGAGCCCAGGGAAAGCACAAATTCACCTTCCACTTCTCAAAAAAAGACAGGAACAGGAGACAGCCACGTGTTTGCAGAGCCAAAGCAGTCGTTGGCCTCCTTGTGAGACACTTTTGGATGGCTTTGGTGGTCTGCAGGCCAAAAAAGGAATTTCATTCCAGTCTGTACATCCCTTCCCAGAGACTCCTGCCTCCCTCCTGCCTCCCTCCTGCAAGCCCTTAAGGGACTGAGAAGGGCACAAGGGGAAGGAAGATCTTCTGTCACTGGAAAAAACATCCTGAAGCAAAACAGGGGAGGAAAAAGTGTGGTCAGCGTGCAGCCCATCAGAAATCTCAGCCTGATTAGGAGCAGTGATCCCCTGACACGGAGCAGCAATTTGCAGGCACCATTAGCCCACGCCAGAGAGAGAGAGAGAGATGCCGAGAGTGTCCTACTTTCCACACCTCCAGAATGCCACACGGCTCGTGAGGGATAAAAATAATTAGCTGGAGCGTCTCAGGGATAACTGACAAGTACCCAGGGGCTGGGAGTCCCCCTGATGTCTCCAGCACTTTCAAAGGGAAGGAGAGAACTTTGCCGGGGGCCGGCTCAGGGCGGCGGATGCTGCCGGATCCGTGGGATCAAACTGAGCAAGCGCTCCTCGAGCACTTGGAGAGTGGGAATAACAGGAAAAGGTGTGGTAGAACCCCTCCAAGTGGGTTTCTCCATGGAATGAAAAGCTGATACTCCATTCCCAACAGCAGCATCACCTCCCATCACCTCTGTTGTGTGTCCTTGGAGGCTCCTTTGCTGTGACTGAGCAGGGTCATTTCTGCTTCTGCTGGTAGAGCCAAGCACACCTGGTGAACAGGAACTGGGTGTGGTGGGATTGGTGAGCAGGAACCAGGAGCTGGGATGTCGTTAGAGCTGTCCTAATTGCTTTGTGCATGTCTCGGTCTAAGGAGGGGAACGGCCCTAGGGGAGCTGCTGCTTCTCAGCCAAAAACATTTCACAAGTGTTGGATGGAGAACAATAATGAGAACTGCCAGAAAAGAGAAAACAATTTTAAAAATCAAGTGAAAAAAGTCAGAAGGAAACACAACTATTTCTGCTGCGGAAGCTCCTGGGAGCCATCACTCAGATACCTGGTGCTCCCTCCCCTGCTCTTTCCTCACCTCATTTCCCAGGTCAGGCCAAACCTGCTCGATTCACCATCACCTTTCAAGAGGAACGAGACCAAAACATTTCCCCTATTGACATGTTGCTGCCTTTTTTTGCTATTGATTCCTTAATTAAAAAAGAATAAAATTCCACCAAAGCAGACACTTCTCCGAAACACTCCATCAGTCAAAAGAAAAAAAAAAAAAAAAAGAAGAGGAAACAAAATCAATATCCTATTTTAAAAAAAAAAACAGAACACATTTGGGAGCTGATTTTGGAGCAGCCCCAGGTAGTACATCTACTCCCTTCTCTAATGAGTTCTGTTTGCTCTGCCTTCCCATGCTCTCCAGTCCCTCTTCTCTCCACTGGCGTCCTTTCCTCTGGACTTTTCTACAAATCCCCCCATTTCTGGTAGAGCTGTCACCATTTCTAGAGGGTGAAGCCCAGGGAACCTGCCTGTTTCCCTGCAGGGTCCAGTGCACAGGCACCCTGTCCCTAAGGATGGGTGACACCTCTACCTTTGTGCTCCTCTCAAAGAAAAACCTTTGGCAGGTCATGGAGGCAGAGCAGTCCTAAAGCCAGTCTCAGGATCCTTGTGTCATGGCTTTAAGCAGGATTCCTGCTTTTCCAGCCCCATTTTCCTGCTACTGTGCAATTTCCAGGCTCTCTGGGAATGCTGCATTAATGGCTCTGGCTCCATAGGGATGCCTTCACAGAGGGACTTGACTGTGAACAGCCACCCCAGGGGATTCCCTCCGAGCAGAGGTTTAAAGATTTGGGTAATTGATCTTAAAATGGAGGTGTGCTAATGATCTGTGCAGGATGAATGATCCTGGGAAAGTCTGCTGGACTGGAGGGGAGACAAGGGCACTAAAGTGTCTGTGAGGCTGAACCTTTTCCTTGTGGAGCTGCCTGATAAGGGATTCAGACCAAACCCAGACATGTGTCAATGCTGGGACATTGGGATTGATCGTGCTCCCTCCTGGATGGGCTGGGTTTGGTTTCCTCTCAGATGTGTGGCCCAGGCACGTCGGAGATAAGGAATTGCACTGCATTGATCAAGCTCAGCTGAGGGATGCTGGACTCATCCATGGAGATTTGCTCAGCCCTCACTGCAGAGCAGCTGAAGGTCTGCAGAGCCCGTGACCCCTGCAGCTCAGGGACACATCCCTGGCATCCAGCAGGCTCCCGTGGGGTCTGCCACAACATCACCAGTGGCTGGGGCTGTTTGATCTTTAAACGCTCTGCACGGTGCTTGAAGCAGAGCTGGGGGTTGTTCCTTGTCTGCCAGAGCTGGATGTCCAGTTCCAGCTACACTTTTCCCTGAGGAGATGCTTAGCATGGCATCCCTGGGTGTCTGAATGAGAGAGAGGGTTTAGGACCCTGTCCCACACAGCAGTGGGAGGATGTGGGGTGTGAGAGGCCTGGGGTGGCTCAGGCCAGGTGTGTTGAACAGGGAGGGTTTTTATCTGGCTGGAGCTGCCAGACCTGATGCCACAGGGGGGTTGAGTCCAGCTGTTGCAGACCTGTGGTGCTGGGGAGAGGGGAGGGAAGCAAGGCACTGACGGATCTGGGACATGGGATAAGTCTCTTTCTAAGGCCTTCATTTATTATTTCTGGTGGTGTCTTACACCTGGGAGCTATAAGATTTTGGCTGGTACCCAGATGAAAGCTCCCAGCTCTCAGCCCAGCCCTCCTGTCTCGTCCATCTCGGTGTCACCACAAGGCAAGAGCAAAGCACTGAATTTCCATGTCCCTGTGGGTCTCCCTGGTGTGAGCTGCCCTCGTTTCCTCTGCAGCAGCACAGCCAGGGATCTGAGTGGGAATGTCTCCCGGTGGAGTCTGGAAAGAGCATCACTCAACACAATGCACAGCCTGTTCCTGCCAAGGAAGGAGGGATGCAAGAACTTGCAGCTGGTGGCCTGCAAATGAGAGTATTCACAGCATCCAACAATGGTTTGAAGGAACCTTAAAGTTCATTTCATTCCATCCATTTCTGCCATGGGCAGAGACAAGTTCCACTACCCTATGTTGCTCCAAGCCCTGACCAGCCTGGCCTTGGACACTTCCAGGGATCTTGGCCAACCTGTGCCAAGGCTTCACTGCTACGGCCTGGAATGG
Source organism: Phylloscopus whistleri (assembly GCA_017589585.1). Lineage (NCBI taxonomy): Eukaryota > Metazoa > Chordata > Aves > Passeriformes > Phylloscopidae > Phylloscopus > Phylloscopus whistleri. The sequence goes on along the minus strand of JADMLD010000744.1, from coordinate 331,983 downwards.
GTGCTGGAAAGGGACAGATCTGTCATGGTTGTCCTTTGTTTCCAACAGCCACAGCGTAGACATGAGCTGTAGGCAGCACTCCCCATCCTTCTCTGATCCCACGTTAGCCCATCTCCATCACAGTCAGCCATGCTCTAAGGTCTTGGAAACCTCTCCATCCCTCCAAACTCGGCCTGTGCTGATGTCAGGTGCTCAGCACTTAGGAACAAGGATCCATGCCCAAGGAAGGGTGGTTGGGTCAAAAAATCTCATAATTCCTGCAGAGTGAGGTAGGAGCTTTCCAAGCCCTGGTGGGTCCATCCCAACGTGTCCATGGAGAGCAGCACAAGGCAACAGCCCAAAATCCTGGGGAATCTCCACCCTTCCTAGTGACCCAGACTGAACAGGTGTGAAAACTCCATCCTTTCCCTTGGTTTGATCCTCCTGCTGTGCAAACAGCCAGGGACAGAGAAACCACAGGGACAAATCCTTCCCTGTGAGGGTGCTGAGGCTCTGGTACAGGGTGCCCAGAGAAGCTGTGGCTGCCCCATCTCTTGAGGTGTCCAAGACCAAGTTGGACAAAGCTTGGAGCATCCTGGGATAGTGGAAGGTGTCCCTGCCTATGGCAGGGGGTGAAATGAGATGGTATTTAAGGTCTCTTCCAACCCAAACCAATACTGAGATTCTACAAATGGAAAGGCATCCCTCTTCCTCGAAATGGCAGTCATACTTTAATCCTAGGCACAGGAAGTGCCAGGGAGATATTTCCCAGCCTGACCTAAAGTCTTGTCTCTTCTCACCCTTTCCTGTTCCCAGTTTCCTCAGTGACACTTCCCAAATCCAAGTTTTCTCCAGCCCTGGCTGCAGCTGGGGAAAGCAGCAATAGCCATGGCTTTAGGGCAGGGAATGGTTTAAGGGGGAGCACATGACAAAGCTGTGGCCTTTAGGGGAAAGAGGAGAAAAAAGGAAAAATCAGCCTTTCACCTTAAAAACAAATAAAATCAGTCCTTCCAGACCCAAAGGAAGGTAGAATCCCTCCACTCTTCAAAGTGCAGTCTGGGAATGACAAAGCAGCCCTGGAAATGCCACGGGAGAGGGGAGAGCAAAGCCTCTGGCACTGAGTAGGTGCATCAGCACCAGGGCCTGGGTGAAGATGAGCTCCTGAGCTGGAAACTCACATCTCGTTCTGTCTTCTTGTCCCTGAGCACCAGGCAGGAACCCGGGACTGTGGCTAGAGATGCAGCAAGGCTCAAAATACAAACCTCCCCTCGCTCTCCTCAGCCTGCAGGGTGATGGGAAGGGATCCCATCCTGGGATCACCCACCCACCATCTGCCCTGGGCTGGGACAGGGAGGTCTCCTGGTGCTGCGCAGTGGGAGGGGGGCCTGCCTTGCTCTCGTACCCTTCCAGCTCCTTACACATGGCTTGGTGTGCCAGGCTCCCTGCCAGGCCCATCCCAAGGGAAATGCAGGATTCAGCTCTGCTGAGGCTCCCAGGCCTGTAAGGTGCTGTTAGGATAATAAGTACCATAGGCTAATTAACAGAAGAGGTGTTGGCTAATGAGCTCAAGGCACGTGCAGCCTCCAAACAGATCCAGATAATCAAGGCCCAAACCTTAACGGCCAGGTCCCAGTCTCCTATGCCATCCCACTGTGCTCTGCACCACTGAATTTCCATGGCACCTCCTGGGAGGAGGCAGGCAGGAGTTCTCCCCATCACATCCTGCAAGAGAAGGGATCTAACAGCAGCTCTCACCAGAAGGAGGGGACCAGCTCAGGGTTTTGCTCTTTTCCTTTTTTTCCCCCTATATTTTATATTTTAATGAACAGTAATAACCCCCCTCTTTTTTTTTTTTCTCTCTCTCTCTCTTTTTTTTTTTTTTTTAACAGTTTGAAACTATCTGACATGTGGGGAAAATAATGAATTCGGTTTTTCGCCTGCGCTCTCTGATCTGTCAGTCTGCACCCGGGAGCCGCGCACGGGGGGGAGGAGGAGGCAGGGGTGCTGGCCTACATTGGGGAGATAATGATGTTCCTGCTGATCCCCCTCCCAGGAGAAGGCTCAGGCATGTCCTGCAGCTGAGGCGAGCCACAGCCTTTCCCTCAGCTTTGCATTTCTCTTTGTGGGAGGCTGTCTGTAGCTACAGTGAAGAGAGGTGTGCTTGGAGCATCTTCAGGCTCTTCCCTGACTCCCAGGGGCTCCGGGACTGCATCCACCAGGTCCCTGCTGCCTCCAAAGGAATGTGACCCAGGGCTGTGCTCTTTAGTTTCAGCATCTGCCCCAAAAGCATCTCTAACCAATCCAGGGCAGGATTCGTAAGGATGCTGCAGCTTCTGTGGAGTCCCAGATTCATTTGGAGGGTTCCAGAATCATTTTGGCTGGGAAAGACCTCCCAGACCATCAAGTCCAACCTGTGAGCAATCCCCCCCTGTCAGCACAGAGCACTGAGTGCCACATCCAGTTGTTCCTTGAACACCTCCAGACCAACACCACCCTGGGCAGCCCCTGCCAATGCCTGAGCACCCTTTCCATGGGGAAATTCCTCCTGATGTCTGAGGCTGATTCCTCTTGTCCTGTCTGTTCTCTGGGAGCAGAGCCAGACCTTCACCTGGTTCCACTCTCCTGCCAGGGAGTTGTCCCCCCTGAGCCTCCTTTTCTCACAGAAAGTCCCATGTGGGACGCCCAAACCACAGCCCCTGCTGTCCCTCCAAAGCAGGTGGGGGTTTTGTGTGGGGCTGGCACAGGTCTTGGTGCAGGGCAGCTGGGCAGAGCAGGAGCCTTGCACAAGAGTAGGGATTAAGGGATATTCCAGCTGGGAAAGCCAGGATCCAGAACACCTGGTTTATCTGTGCCTCAGTTTCCCCTGTGCCCAGAGCAGCTGTGGCTGCCCCATCCCTGGCAGTGTCCAAGGCCAGGCTGGACAGGGCTTGGAGCACCCTGGGATAGCAGAATGTGTCCCTGCCCCTGGCAGGGGGTGGAACAAGGTGAGCTTTAAGGTCCTTTCCAGCTCAAACCCTTCCACAATTCCATGATTTCGTACTCAGCTGCCTGTGCTGGGGAGGGGCATCCCCAACACAGGGATCCTGTGTGTGACAGGGGCTCTTATCAGTAAACTTGATTACATCAGTGGTAACAAGGCCGGGTGGGCAGGTAATTTTTCCTCCATTCCTCTCCCATCCCTGCTGACACATCTGGGAAGCTTTAGCCTGAGTTCCCACCATCCTGACAGGCGGAATTGGAACCATTAATCACGGTTGTCCTGGATCACGGACCCACCTCTCTCAGTTGTGGGCAACACTCTTCAGTTTGGGCAGCCAGGGCAGACCCAGCAAAGCAAAACAGCTCCCTCTGAATCCCCCCACCCTGAGTTAGGGCTTGGCAGTAGCTGCTGACGTGATCCCTCCAAAAACACTGCCTTGGTGGGGAGAATGGAACGAGGACCTGACAAATGCAATATATTCTTTGGCATTGTGTTGCCCTTTCAGCTGGGAGAGAAAATTCTAAGTTTTTTCACTCTTTGCAGAGTGAACATTCCTAGTAAACAATCCATACCTGGCCAGCTACCTGCCTGCACAGCATCTGGCTCTTTGTTAAAGTGTGGAAGGGGGCTGCCAAAACTTCTTTCTCCTCGCATAGAAGGCTTTTCAAGAGAATGCAAACGCCCCCTTATCCCATGACAGGTCCGCTTGTGTGCTCTCCAAAATGGATCCTGCCCAGAGCCAGCTCTCACAAAGGATTTCAGAACTTTTGACATTTGGTTTAATTCCAATCCATTGTGAAAACGGAATATTTAAAACACTCTCTAGCCAAGAATCTGGGAGCAAAACCCTCCTCAGCATGAAAAAGCAGAGTATTCCAGTGATATTCCTCGAAGTGACCTGGAGAGGGCTTAGATGGAGGCAAATCAGCCCCTCCAGGGCACTGAGTGGGAAAGCAGAGCTGAGCTTTGCTGCAGTGAGATGAAACCGTCTCTAGGAATCATTTCTGAATTTTAGGCATCTGCATTCTTCAGCAAGACACTGTTCCACCGGAGAAATCCATCCTGCTGACCCTAGAAATGTGGAAGATGTGAGACTTCCAGCGTCTGGATAAAAAAGAGACAAACCATTAGCAGAAAAAGGAAAAAAAAAGAAAAAAAAAAAAAAAAACAAAGAGGGGGGGTGGAGTCCTCCCGTTTTGAGGAGGCTGAAACCTGATCTCACTCTCCTTGTGTTATCTCCTCCCGTGACCCAAACCCTAAGGCTCCTCCACTGAATTCCTGATAAAACCCAGGACCCTGCCCCTGCTCTCACTCTCTTCGACCTCACCCCCTGCCCGCTCCGGGGTGGGGGGGATAAAAATGGATTCTCGAGCTTTGCCCCACGCTGCTACAGGGGGGATTTTAGGAAATATTCGTTGTTTGTTTCTCGTGAGCTCCTTAATGTGAGGAGGGTCCATAAATGAGGCTCAGCTGCGGAGACAGAAGGGAAGCAGGGGTACAGGTGTCTGCTTGGGATGGAGAGGAAGCAGCACTCCTGGCAGCTGCCCGGGCCCCTCCCGCTCACACACACACACACTGAAGTGCCACAAGACAAATAGGACCCAGAGAGAGATGCACTATTTAAACTTTCATCACTATTTTTCTCCCTGGCTCGCCTTGTTTCTTTTGATTTATTTTTTAGTGTGTTTTCCCCAGGCTGTGCTGTTCGCCTGCATCTCTTTCCTCTCCTTCTCCTCCCGGCAGCAGCCGGCGCCGTTCCGGGGCACCAGGAGCTGCCCGGCATTTTTCAGGCTGTCCAGGCTCAGCTCCCGTGGGTAGGCAGGAGGAATGAGGCAGCAGAGCAGCATCAGGCTGGGGAAGATGTGGCCAGGACACAGCAGGGACCTGTGACACAACATCCTCCTTTTCCCATCCATCCCTGATGGCTCTGTGCTGCACGGAGCAGGAATCCCATCCCACTGCCACCCGTCCCAGGGCAGGTGACCCTGCCAGGGCTTGGCTTGGGGTTGATGCAGGAAGGGTGCCAGTCATGCAGGCCTCCCACAGAGCACCAGCCTTCCATGCCGTGCCAGTCTCAGCAGGGCCAGAGGCTGGCAGCACACAGAGGGGGCTGGATGCTGGGGAGCAATGCCAGGGCTCATGCCAGGGCCAGTGTGGCCTCTGTAAATTGACCGTGGACAACACGGGCTGGGTTGGTTTCAGCCTGTCTCGTGTAGGGAAGGTACAGGCAGCTCCAGGGATTGTTTTGCAGAATCACAGAATCATGGAATGGTTTCGCTTGGAAGGGACCTTAAAGCTAATCTTGTTCCACGCCTGCCCTGGGCAGGGACACCTCCCACTGTCCCAGGCTAATCCAAGCCCCATCCAGCCTGGCCTTGGGCACTGCCAGGGATCCAGGGGCAGCCACAGCTTCTCTGGGCAATCTGTGCCAGGGCCTGCCCACTCTGACAGGGAACAATTCCTGCCCAATCTCCCATCCAGCCCTGCCCTCTGGCAGTGGGAGCCATTCCCTGTGTCCTGTCCCTCCATCCCTTGTCCCCAGTCCCTCTCCAGCTCTCCTGGAGCCCCTTTAGGCCCTGGCAGGGGCTCTGAGCTCTCCCTGGAGCTTCTCCTCTCCAGATGAGCACCCTCAGCTCTCCCAGGCTGTCTCCAGAGCAGAGGGGCTCCAGCCCTGGAGCATTTCCATGGATTCACTCCAGCAGCTTCAGATCCTCCCTGTGCTGAGGAGTCCAGAGCTGGACTCGGCTCTGTGGATGGGGTCTCACAAGGGCAGAGCAGAAGGGCAGAATCCCCTCCCTCATCCTGCTGCCCACACTGCTGGGAATCAGCCCAGGGTGCAAAGTTAAGAAGAGTGGAGCCTCCTCCTGCTGAGCAGCTGCAGACAGGAATGGTTACAGGTTTCAGATGTAGGATGCACAGGAGGATCTGATCAGTCATACCTGAAGGGGGAATATCACACACTGGAGTCAGCAAGGGCTCTGAGCCCTGTGCTGACCCCAGTTAAACTCAGACCACTCGCTCTGTGCTGTTCATTTTTCCTTACCTGCCAAAGCAAAAGGATTGAAATCCTGATTGCATCAGGGAGGGGAGAGGGGAAATGGATGCACATCAAGACTGTGGAGGGCAGGATGCAACTGGAACCCTGGGCTAGGTTTCCTCAGATCTTAGGTCACTGAGCCCCACAGTCGTGCCCCAAGTCCCCCCTTGGTGCTGCCCTGAGGAGCCCAGCCCATGACAATGCTCAGACAGCAAAATCCCTGCCTTTCAAGTGTTGGACAAAACCTAAGAGTCTGTTTATATCCTTCCTAGCTCTGAAGAACTGCTGGAAATCTGAATCCTAAATGTGTAAAGGCCTGATAAATGGAAAGCTAAACACTCCTGGAGCTGTAAGCTGCTCTGCAGTGGTTTAGGCCCTCACAATTCGCAGCCTTTAGGGTTGATAATACAGCAAGACCCTGAGCAGTCTGCTGGAAAACTCTGCCAGAAACACAATCCCTGTAAGGGGATTCTCTTATCCAGTGTAGCAAGCTTCATCCTAAAAGCAGTTTTGTGTTCTAACCCTTTTCCTCCCCTTGGAAAGCTTTCCTAGACACTTGATGAAACAGAGAACCTTCTTTCTCCCCCAGCATCCAAATTTCCTGCTTTTTCCTTTGTCTTCTCCCAACCTTCTCCTGGTTCTTTCACTGTAACTCATCCCAGTGAAGCCTCCCAGCCTTCATTTTGCCAATTAAACAATCCAACCTCTGCTGATTTCGCCTGGTAGGGGAGCTGCTCTTTTCCTTTGATCAGCTCCAGGGAGTTCAGCATCCATGACTGCGGCCAAAACCCCCCAGAATCTCAAAAGCATCGTGCAGAGCAACACCACTAAAGCTCCAAAACGCCCCCAAGGCTGGTGGGGAAAGCAGACACTGTCTGGGAAGAGGAGGCAGCTCCCTGCAGTTCTCAAGCAGAGCAGAGGATGTTCTGATCCCAAATGATGCACAGAAATGATACCACAGCCAATTAACTCTTCATTCCGCTGAGTGTCATTAGCAAGAGCTTACTGCCTGGATACATTGACCACCTTTTGGACCAGGACAGGATAACAGATACACAGAATAGGTGGGGTTGGAGGGCCACCTAGTCCAACCCCCCTGCCACGGGCAGAGACACCTTCCACTAGATCAGAGGATCACCATCTTCCAGGCAAGGATCTCCCAGAGGCTGCAGGTTGAATCCTGCTTCTTTCCCAAGTGCCTTGCCAGCCAGCAAACCTGCACTCTGAATGGCCCAGCGTGGAGCAGAGATGGGATTTGCAAAGGCAAGCTCTGTTTGCAGGGTTTGCATGCCAAAACCTCCCCAGGGGCAGGCGGTGGTGTGGGTCAGGGCAGCGCCGGGTCCGGTCAGGCCCAGCAACTCTGCTGTGATGCCTCATAAGCCTGACTTGTCTACAAGGGCTGAACACGCTTCCCTGACAAGCTGCAAGGCCGTGTCTGAATGCACAAACACTCCTCCAGAGCAGAGCAAAGCTCGCACGTCCACCCTGGCTGCACCAGGCTCAGCTGAGGCAGCTGAGTCCCTCTGGGCTGGCTCCCCAGGGCTTCCCTCACTGCAGAGACAAAATACAGGAGCAAAGGTACCTGTGTTCAGCTTGGCTTTTTCATCTCCACAGGGTCTTATGTTCTTACTGAGTGCTCACTGCGAGGCAGCTGATCCCGCCGGGGAGGCTGGGGATGCTCTTGATGCCTCACAGAATCACAGAGCAGCTTTGGAAGGGACCCTAAAGCCCATCCAGTGGCACCCCCTGCCATGGGCAGGGACACCTTCCACTGTCCCAGGTTGTTCCAACCCTCATTCAACCTGGCCTTGGACACTCCCCGGGATGCCACAGCTCCTCTGGGCACCCTGTGCCAGGGCCTGCCCACCCTGACAGGGAGGAATTCCTTCCCAGTATCCCATCCATCCCTGCCCTCTGGCAGTGGGAAGCCATTCCCTGTGTCCTGTCCCTCCATCCCTTGTCCCCAGTCCCTCTCCAGCTCTCCTGGAGCCCCTTCAGGACTTAGAAGCAGCTCTCAGGTCTCCCCAGAGCCTTCTCCTCTCTGGGCTGAACACGCCCAAATGATTTACACTTGTCCTCTCAGCTTTGGGGCCAGGAAGCACCTTCCAGTGGTTCATGGCACATTGTGATCACCAGGAGCATCCCCTGGTCACTGTTACTGGGCCCAGAGCCCCAAGTGCCACAGAGCTCCTGGGGAAGGGGAGCCCTGAAGATGAGCAATGCATCAGCCAGGCCTTATCCAGAGGGACTCTTGTGCTGAGTCTGACACCAGCTGAGCACTCCTTGCAGATATTTGGCTCAGGGCAACCCTCAGGGGCTGCTCAATGTCTGCCTCTCCAGCCCAGCAGCTGGGTGGCCCTTGCCCAGCAGGGGATGGGGTTGAATCACTTAACACTGAAGAAGAGGTTGGCCCCAAGAAGAGGAGGTTGGTTACACAAACCCAGCAGCAGTGAGGCACCAGCCACAGCAGCACAGGAAAACAGCCTTAATTAGGGAAAATGTACTGGTGGCTGCAGGGCTTTTTGCTTCCTGCACTTCCAGGACCTGGCTGCTGGAGGATCCTGTCATCTCAGTAAATATTGCTAATGACCGAGGTTCTGTTTGCTTGCCACATCCTTGTCCAGCTGCTGGGAGCATTTAAAGACATCCACGTCATTCCTGACTCAGGGGCAGCGTTAGCCTGGAGGATTCTGTGGGGTTCACTAATTAATCACGTTGTGCAGGGTGGGACAGTGTGCAGGAAAGCCTCTAACAACTAATTTAAAAAGCTGATGAATGCACCAAGAGCACCAACCATCCTTTAATTGTGTTTCTTTATGATTATGTGCTGTAAGTGCACTTTTCCAAAGGGCAGGGAGCAGAGACCCCAGGCTGTCCCCTCTCAGCCAGGCAGCCCAGAAATATGGAAAATGGATTTAAGCCTGTCCAAGACGAGTTTAAAAATATTCAGCAACTCCTGTATTTTGGCAGAAAACGAGGGGGTTGGCAGGGAGAAGTTTGTCAGCATTTCTGTGGAAAGTTTTGTCTGCAGTGGAGAGAGGGACAAGTGTCCAGCTGAGGTCTTGAGGGCAATCTGGGGAACAGGAGCCCTTCAGCTGGGGTGATTCACCTCCACCCCAGAAGGTCTCACTCTCATTTGGGATAATTTACAGGGACTCCCACCCCCAAAAAAGCTTCATGTCACAGACTGATGGAATCGCTCAGGTTGGAAAAGCCCTGAGTCCAACCATCCCCCCAGCACTGCCACCATGCTCACAAATAGCCACGTCCCCAGGTGCCACATCCAGAGATGGGGACTCCACCACTGCCTTGGGCAGCCTGTTCCCACCTGAGCACCCTTTCAATGAAGAATTTTTCCCTGATATCCCAACTACACCTCCCCTGGTGCTTCTTGAAGCCCTTTCTCTTCCTGTGGGCTTGAGCTGTCCCAGATCCCTTCTCCATCATTTTAATCTTCCTGGGCATGTGTGGGTTAAGTCCATGTGCTTTGCTGTCAGGAATAACCCCCCCTGCAACCCCAAACAACTCTTCCTATTTATATCCCTGGTTTAATCACCAAGGCCAGCGCTTCCATAGCTACGTGATTAAAAATTAGGAGACCAGATTCTGTAGTGGTGCCTCATAATAACAACCAATCCTGGGAGCACAGTGGATGAATAATGGATCATGGCTCCATGCTACTGATTTTTGCTTTCCCTCCTTTCTTCTTATCCCCTTTTCATCTTTTCATTCTTCTCCTCCTCCTCCTCTTCCTCCTCTCCCAGGCTGGAGTTGGGGTGGGGAAGGAATACATCCATCCTTCATATTGCAGAAGTTAGAGAGACATCACTGATTCCTCTTCATCAGACCCTCCACCCCAAGCAAATTCCCTGTTAGGGAGCCTGGAGACATCAATAATTCACAGCTACCTGGAGGACTGGGTGATGAAAACCATTTACTTGGGAAGAGGTAGCCAGAACCCATCCTCTCCCCACTGCCACAAGCAGCTCCTCAAGGCTGGCTGCTGATCCCATAGGGAGAAAAAGGAGCAAAACTGTAAAAACTGAAGATTTTCAGCACAGGCCAGACAAGTGATTCCGTGTTTGTTTGTGTCATGTTGTCCCCTGTCCCATAATATCCCCTAGTGGACACACTAGATTGCTTTGCAGGGGAGATGTTGGGGCAGAAATACCAGGAGAAAAAAAAAGGCAGGAATGTCAAACGTCTCACCATCAAAGTTCCTTTATTAAATTCCAAGATGGTCTTCAGAGAAAGATTTGTGGGTTGGTTTATTCCCCACTCTACAAGATGAATTTTCAATATTTTTTATAACTAGAGGTCAAAATCAATTAATGGATTCAGTGAGGGGAAAAAAAAAAACTACTGAAAAATGCCAGATTTGGTTTTAAACAGCATAAACCCATCCAATGGAGTAAAATAAATAATTTTTTTAAAATTAAAATTCATACTTCCTTTATAGTTAAATGACATCAGAATGGAGCAGGATTGTTCCCACTTTCACACCCCAGTGACAGGCATTCCAACCACAGATTTCCACTTTCTTTTTCCACTCTTTTAGCCAGAGGAAAAAAAAAAAAAAAAAAAAAAAAAAAAAAAAAAAAAAAAAAAGTACATTTTGGATCCGTGTAGAAAAGCTTTTTTCCCCGGTCCTTGGGTTCCACCCACTGAGCTGAAAAATCCCATTACTCCCAGCGCTTGGCAGCCGGTGTGCACAGCGGGGTGTGCCCGCAGCGCGTCTGCCTCGCCTGCAAATCCCGGCCCGGGGCGGGCTGCCACCTCTGGATCGTCAGGGAACAGAATCCCTTCCCAATTCCAACCCCAGCCGGGCGCTGGAGGAGCCAGTGAGGAGTTTTTAAATACTCCTCAGCCGACCACAACGTGGGGACAGTTCAGGAGCAGAGACGAGCTTGGGGATTGCAGGGCGGGGGGTGCTTGGGCCAGCTCTGGCTCTGAGGGGGAACAGCGCTGGCTTGGAACAAAACCAAGGATCCAAGATCCAAGGATCCAAGATCCAAGGATCTTCCAGAGGCTGCAGGTTGAATCCTGCTTCTTTCACAAGTGCCTTGCCAGCCAGCAAACCTGGACTCCGAATGCCCCAGCGTGGAGCAGAGGTGGGATTTGCAGCTCCACTTTGACAGAAAAGTGTTGGATTTCACCCAACATCCCCTCCGAGGGAGGATGAGGGTTGGAGGGTTCTGGCACCCACTTCTGAGCAGGGTGTGAAGGAGCAATCTCTCATTTTTTGAGAATCCATGTGCCTCTCATGTGTCCTTCACATTCCTGCAGGCCTCCCACCCCCACATGGGCCCCAGGAGCCTGGACAGGCCATGGGTGGATGGGCAGCACATCTGTCTGTGGCAAGAGCAGCATCTGGCTTCCCAAGGGTCGTGGTTGGGAAGAGCTCAGTGCCTTTGGGTGGTGGTTTGGGCTGGAAGGGCTCTCAGGGAGGGGGTTGCCAGCAGCTTTCAGCAACAAGGAGGTTCCTCTCTCTTTCCCTGGAATAATGTGAGCCATCCATGGGACTGGGGATGCTGTTAAAGAGCCAGGGAGAGGGAAGGCCAAACTCGGGTCCCTCACAGAGCAGAAATGAAAGTGCATTTGTCTTACTTAGCCAGGAACTTTTTACCTCTTGATGGAACACCCACCAGTGGTCAGTAAGGCCAAACTTTTCATGGTGCACCTCTGGAACAGGCTGGAGTCCTCATCCCTGGGGGGATTTAAAAGCCATGTGGATGTGGCACCTGGGGACATGGTTTAGTGGTGGGCTTGGCAGTGATGGGGGAGTGGCTGGACTTGATCTTAAAGGTCTTTTCCAACCTAGATTCCTTGAGGACAAAGCTCCATCTCCAGCACAGATCTGGGATGGAGCAGACCCATCAGGGTAGCAGAGATAAAAGCTCCTCCATGCAGGATTAAAGAACAGCCCCTCTCTCCAGCTGGATTTCCCATCTCTGACCGTTCTGGGGCACCAGGTTCAAGAGCTGGTCCCAAAAGAGAAGACCATGCTCAGATGCCCCTCCTCTACTTCCCTGTTTCCACCTGTCCCTGTCTTTGGCTTCATTTCCAGCAGAGATGCCCCGGGCTGTGTGACACCAGCAGGGCCACAGCCCGGAGCTGGAGCCTCCCACGGGCTGTCAGGTGCTTTCCAAGGAAGACCAAGGCCTTAAATGTCTCTGTGCCCCCCTGGCTGGATCTGCATTCCCAGAGGGAGGTGCTGAGAAACCTCCCTGTGGCAGGAAGTGACCACAACCTGCTTGTGGGAGTGACAGGGACATCACAGAGAGCAGGGAGGGCCCAGGGCTTCCCCCATCCCTCCGTGGTCCCTCTGGGACAGAGGGCTGCCAAGGGAGCCTCCTCAAAGGCAGGCACCTGGAAGTCACACTCCTGATGCCCAGAGGTTATTCCACCCTGAGCCCTGTAGGTCCAAATCCAACTTCCCCTTCCCTTCTACCCCAGAACACCCTCACCTCCCTCCCACTTCACAGTCAAAAGATCAGGGGTCACACCCAATCCTCTCCAATCCCCATCTCCTGTGTCCAGCAGCAGCCAGCTGGAGATCCCCAGGGAGGACCAGAGGAGCAGGGATATTTATTTCAAGCAGGGATATTTATTTCAAGCAGGATATTGCTTTCAAGTACTCACCACCCTCACAGAGTTTGCAGCTCAGGGACATCCAGGGCTTTGAGGATTTTGTAGCCTTCAGTGGATTTATCTGCCACAGACCTGATCCCTCACGTTCCTGCAGAGCTTGCAGCCACCTGGCCCAAGTCCCCTCAGAAACTTCTCCAGTTGCTGCTGCTGCTGGAGTTCAAATCTGGGGCACAGCTTTCAGCAGAGCAGCAAAAGGCAGGTGGCTCTGACCTGGGGACAGGGGTAGCACTGCCATGGCCATCCCAAACCACCTGCAGACTCTGAGGGGTCACAGGCCAGTCCTGGCAGCCCAGCACTCACAGGTGACTCCAGGAAGGTGGGTGTCATGCTTCAGGTGACATTGTCTGCCCTGTGCTCTTTCCTTGCAGTTCCTCCAGATGACCCTGTCATTATGGGGGGGCCCATCATCAGCCTGAGAGCAGGAGATCCCCTGAACCTGACCTGCCACGCAGACAACGCCAAGCCAGCAGCCTCCATCATCTGGATGCGGAGGGGAGAAGTCATCAATGGAGCCACCTATTCCAAGGTGAGGCAGGATGGGGCTGGGACAAGGCCTGTGCTCTTCCCTGGCTCGTGAAAAGGGTGCCAGGCCTGACACTTCACACAGCCTCAAAATATTTGGGGCAGCACCCTTGGCTCTGCAGACTCTCACCCTGCATCCCTCCATAAAACCTTCCCAGCGCAGAGGCTGGGAGGGAAACAGTCAGGAGGATACAAGTGAGAAGCCACAAACTGCCACCAAAATGGGCTCTGCTCTGAATTTGGCTTTTTGTACCTTCTCACAGCTTGAAATCACCTGGTGTGGCCACTTCTCCCACCTGGGTATGGCGTTGGTGTTGTGTACAACAGCACTGACCCAGCCCTCGTTCTGGTTCTGCAACAGAACCTCTGGATCAAAGGGGTGGTTGCAGTGACATGTGTCCCCTCCTCCAACTGCAGTTTTCCATGAAAAGTTGTCAGGGTTCTTGGCATTTTTTAACTTAGACAGAAAGTCTTTATTGGGTCATGAAGGAAATCATCAAAGAGCAATCAGCAGCACACTGGGAGTGGGACCTCCACACGTTCTCCTGTTTGTGGGCTTCTGATGGCTGGTGAGTGTGAAAGATTCGGTTAACACTTGACAGTTTTAATGAAAATCTCTAAACAGCAGAATTCCAGACCTAAAATGGGTCAGTTTGCAGCCAAGACTTCAAAGTGGGCAGTCAGAGCCGTTCCTCGAGCTCCTGAAGATCTTTAATAAACATTTCATCCTCTGCTGCCACGGCAAAGCCTCCATCCAGCCCCGTTCCAGCAAAATCCTGATTTGCTGGGGAGAGCAGAGGGGGCAGAACACCCTCCCTGCCTCCTCCCCCTCCTCCTCCTCCTCCTTGCTGGAGCTGCTTCCCTGCAGGCGGGGAGGGGGAGCAGAGGGGACCCTGCCCCATCTCCCTGCGTGCGGTGCGAGAGGCAGCGCTAATGAGAGCCAGAGAGGACTGACCTCTCTCTCTCTCTCTCTCTCTCTCAAATCGAGTGGAATTAATTAAAATCCAGGCCACTGACGTGCAGTTGTTCATAGCTTATCCCCCATCACCCCCAGCCTTCCCTCCCAGGGCTGCCAGGCCTGGCCCTGAGGAGACAAATTTTCAGCCCTCTCCCTTTCAGACCCACAAGTGGGGACCAGAGAAGGGGGAGTGCCCATCTTTAAAATATTTCCAACAAAACACCCTTCCAAAGCAGAGTTTTCCAGGCTGCAGGTCCATCTCCCACAGCACAGAGATCTCCATGGCATTTTAAGCAGTTGGCAGGGATGGGCTGGGAGGGGAGCCCTGTTCTGCTTGGGGGAAGGCATCCTTCTTCCTCCTGGAGCCAGGAAAACCTCACTTTCTGAGGCTGAACCTCATTTTCTCCTCTCTTCCTGAGGGTTTCCATGAGGCCCTTCCACATTAAAAAAGAAAATCAGCCTTTAGAAAAACTAGCAGACAAATTTAGACATTTTTTTGAGTGGGAAGTTTGGATTTTGGAGGTCTCTGGGGTCTAGAAACATTTCCCTTTTGAAGCTCCCTGTAAAATAATTCCTCAATTTGCCTCTTTCTGCTTTTTCAAGAAAACTGAAACCCAACCCAGCTTTCCTTTGATCCAGATATTCCAGCCAACCAAAAAGAAGCCCTGTTTGGGTTACTGACTGCCTGAAACCACTCACACTGAGTGATAATTTCTTTGTAACTCTGAATTTCCAGTCCACCGACTGATGAATGTGCAGCCCCCTGCAATCCCAGCCAGGCAGCACAGAACAGCCACGGCTGACTGAAATCCCCCTGATCCGTGTTGAAGGGGACAGGGAACAAGATCCTGCAGGATTTGGAGGTTAACCTCCAACAGGGGAAATTCTGCACAGACTTGGGGTTCACCTCAACCCCAGCACCAAAAGTGGGGCTGTTCCCCAAGGGAAGAGCACACAGGGTGACAATAAAGCAAGGACAGGGCAGCATCCTGCATTTGTGTCCAGAGGTGGGAACAGAGCTGGGGAAGGGGCTGGAGGACCAGGAATGTCTGAGGGAGCTGTGGGGGCTCAGCCTGGAGAAGAAGAGGCTCGAGGGAACCTTCTTGCTCTCCACAGCTCCATGACAGGAGGGGGAGCCGGGGGAGGAGTCGGGTTCAGCTCCCAGGGAACAGGGACAGGAGGAGAGGGAACGGCCTCAAATTGTGCCAGGGGATGCTTAGATTGGTTATTGGGAAAATTTCTTTACTGGAAAGGTATTCAGACATTGAAACAGGCTCAGCATGGTGGTGGATTCCCCATCCCTGGAAATGTTCCAAAAACCTGTGGATGTGGTGGAGAGGGAGGTGGTTTAGCAAGTCAGTGCTGTCAGTGCTGGGTAAATGGATGGACTCCATCCCAGAGGGCTTTTCCAACCTTAATGGCTCTGGGATTCTGGGCTGATTCTGGTGACAATTTCTCAGCACCATTCCTTGTCTCATGTGCTCGAGAGGCACAGACCTGTGAATGAAGGCTGTGCCACGATGAGCCCAGGGAAAGCATTAGTCTTGGAAACAACGAATCATTTACGTCAGAAAAGCCCTCCAAAATCAAGTCCAACTAGTCCCCCAGCACTGCCAAGGCCACCACTAAACCATTTCCCCAAGTGCCACATGCACACATCTTGCTGACATCTCTTTATCTCCCAATAAAGCCCTGCCTTACACTGTGAGGAACAAACTTGAAGAATAGTGACTTCGAAGGAAAAACTGCCTGGCAGGGTCCAAAATCCACTGTTGATAAACCAGAGAGAGGTCAGAGGTTGGAGAATGATTAAAAGACTGAAAACCACACGACATCTTGAGAGCTCTGAGGGCTGAGTTTATCAAAGTCAGGGTTATGGGGTGACGTGACCCCCTGTAAGGATTTGCAGGAGGATTAGGGGATGATGAGGAAGCACTCCCAGGCTCCTGTGCTCCCAAAAGAGGCATGGCAGGGCACCACAGCTGAAGTCAGATAAATCCAGGGAAGAAGCAGGGTGCCAAGGCTGAGCAGGCAGAGCTGGTTACTGTCACAATACAACACAAATGAACAACACTCACACACTGAGATGTCCAAGGCAGAAAGGGGCAGTTTATTTACAGACCTCAACATTTATAGAATTCCAACAGTGACCATGGATTGGAGGAAGAAAATTGTCCTCTCCAACCACACTGGTCAACCCAACAGTCCATCAATTCTCTCCTCCTCCAGAAAGGAATGCAAAACAATCATTGTTTACATGAAAAGTCCGTGAGAAACTCCATCTCAAAAGGTAAACATCAGAAGGCTTAGAAGAACTTTAGAAAAACAAAGAACAGGGCAACAGGTTACCACCAGGGTCTGGATCTCTGGCCCCCATCAGTGAGCACCTGAGAGGAGATGCTTTACCATGGGCTGGGCCAGACCACAGCATGGCAGCCAAGGACCCGTGGGCAGGGTCTGGCCGTGCTGCTGGCAGCTGGCATCACCACTCATGGCATGGGAAGTGCCCAGGCAGCTTTCTGCACTCACCTGGCAGAAAATGACAGCAGGGTCATGAAGCCATTTGCCTCTGGTCCCTCTTTCCTGGCGTGGTGGGTGACGTGTCTCATTGGAGCTTTCCTCCTGGCCTAGGCACAGCAGGGCTGCAGGGAAGCAGATGGGAGTTAAGAGCCCAATTCCCAGAGAAGTGCAGTGAAATTTGTCTTTGTTATTCCCCTAAGGCTTTTGGCAGATCCCAGCCAGAGGAACTGTTATTGCGGGAAGCTGCTTGGCTGAGAAGCTCTTATTGAGCCTGGGGGTGGGGAAAGGGCCCCTCTCCAGCAGGAAAGCTCTCTCCTCATCCCTGTTTCCCCCTCACAGACACTCCTCCGTGACGGCAAGAGGGAGAGCATCATGAGCACCCTGTTCATCGCCCCCTCCGACATCGAGAACGGGGAGAGCATCGTGTGCCGCGCCACCAACAAAGCCATTCCCAGCGGGAAGGAGACCTCTGTCACCATTGACATCCAGCGTGAGTACAGGGCCAGCTCAGCCCCCTCTGCCTGCTGGGAGCCCCTGTGCCCTCTCCATCGCTGCCCCAGGGCTGTCTGCAGCGCTCTGACTCCAGTCAGGAGCAGCACGCTGGGACTGGGGGTTTCTCTGTACTGGGATGTACTGGTGTAACGACAGAGCAAAGGCACAGCCAGGAGATTTCATGAGCCCTGAGCTCCCTGGGGCACCAAGGAACTCCCACACTGCAGGGATATCCTGCTTCCCACGTGCCCATGGATTTGAGCAAAAGCAGCACCAGCTGCTGTGCTCTGGGTGGCCCAAACTGTGCCCTGATCCAGGCCCGTGGGGGTCTCTGGAGCAGGGATGGATCCAAAGGGCTTTGGGTGAGCAAGCAACATCTCTGGGCATGGCCAGCAGCAGAGATAAGCCCCATTAGGATTTCTGGTGCAGTTTCCAGACTTACAGGCAGTTCAGTGATGTTTTTTGTGAGACACCTGATCGGGACAGTGTCCCTCCCATGACACAAAGCCAGCACCAGTCACCACCTCAGGGGACAGGGCTGTATTCAGTCACCACCTCAGGGGACAGGGCTGTGTTCAGTCACCACCTCAGGGGACAGGGCTGTGTTCAGAGCTGTACCATTCACCCTTTACTGTAAATCCACAGAGCAAAATCTGCCATCCTTCAAAATTCACATTTCACAGGCCTCTTCCCTCCTCCTCTGCAGTAGCCATTGCTCGTGAGCTCCTCCTGACCCGTTCCAGCCACGCTCCATTCACACACCCAGTTCCTGCAGCTGTTATTTACCCACGACTTGCAAAAGCAGGATGTGCAGTATTAGCATGCCAGCTGCTTTCCAGAGACCAATTAAAACTGGCAAACTCAACTGAACAAACTCGAGCGCAGCAGAAAATTCACCGTTTAAGACTTCCAGCTTTTGCTGCCGGAAGATTACCAGGCTCTTGGGTCGCTGGCTGCATGTCCTGACAGAACTGGGCAGATAAAATGAGATAATAGCTTGGGTTATTTCACAGCCAGCAAACAGCTACAATAGCTGGAGACACACTCACACAAACAACGTGGAGCAGGGACATCATTACACCGGGCACTACAGTGTGGGCTGGAGACGTGAGCTGAATCCCCAATCCACGTGGAATCTGCTTGGGAAAGAGAAAAAACCCAATAAAGAACACCAGCTTCCACTCTGAGCTATTAAATACTCCATGCTGTGAATATAACAACAATAGTATTCTACCCAGCTACTAAAAGTATGTTGTTCTTAATGGGGGCTAATGAGGATATCAATTTCCCAAAGCTGGATGGGTGATGGGATAGAAAAATACTAAGATGGATTAACCAAGATGAGGTGGGGTGATTTTGACCTGGATGCAAAAGCCTGCTCTATCTGCATCTTGTAACAGAATCACAGAATTGTTAAGGTTGGAAAAGACCTCTAAGACCATCAGGTGCAACTATTAACCCAGCTTCAGCTCGTGAGGTTTCACTCCCAGCCTTGTAGACAACCAGCTGCGTACACTTAGCAAAGAGCTAAAGGTGCTTTTCCTAAGCAAAAAATATCTGGGCCACTCATTTTTTCCCTAGGAAATTGTTCTGGAAGTCCTGCTCGTGGGTCTTCTTCTAATATCTAGCAGAGAAGCAGCACCTTGGGGAGAGAAAGAAGTGGTTTCTGCAAGAAAAGGAAAAGCAGGCAGCAGTTGCTGGCTGGGGAGCTCTTCCCAGCCTGGCATGAGCTGCAGCATCCCCTGGACCCTGCACTCTCCACCTCCAGCAGTGGAGGCTGAACTCACAGCATGGCAAACATCACCCAGCTGCATGGTTTGAGTGACGGCCTTGCAAAATAATCCCAGGGAACCAAAAATAATCCTTCCCAGGAAGCAGCAGCCTGGTAAATCACTCCTACTGCTTTCTTTCATTTCCTTCTGCAACTCAAAAGAACATCAGCCAATGTTCACAGGCAGCAGAGAAACACCAGGATGGAGGTTATCCCTAGGAAGGGTGTGAGCATGGTGGGAGAGATTATCCTCTTTCAGCTGATGGAAAATTGAAGTTGGGGTTCCATCAATCTCATGCCTGGCCATCAGAGCAGCAATGAAAGAGCTGAGTCATAAAACACTCCCCTTGCAAATATATAAAAAATGGGGGGTTGGCAGAAAGAGAAAGGAAAAAACCCCGGTGCAGGGTCTGTAATGGAAACACTAAGCAGCTCCAGCTGGAACATCTGTTCAATGTGATTTCCGTTCCACCAGCCACATCAAAGTCAGCCTCCTGTGAGTTATGCGTCGAACATCACAAGTGGGATTAAAATCATGTTTAATAGTTTGATATGCCATAAACTATTTATACTGCAGGGGCCCAGTGGCTCCATGGAAATGCACACCCGGCGTGGCAGGATGGGGAGGAGCAGGGTTATTGCTTATCCAAAGCCACTGCTCCAAGCCTCTGCACACACATGTGCAGTTGCTCATTTTTACACCTTTTTTCGTCATAGCAAGAAGGGATTTGGCTGCATCTGGGTGTTTTTGCAGGAGGTAGGAGGAGAAGGAAAGTGGAGGGTGATGAGGGGCACAGTGCTGTGCAGGAGGGTCTCCTGCTGTGTTTATCCTTGGAGCTTTGCAGTGTTTGATTTGCTTTTGTGCTTCCCACCGGGGAGTGGATAGCCCGGGGCTGAAGTGGCATCTTAGGCTTAGTGAAGAGCTTTTGGAAGGGCTTGTCCCCAGAGGAGAGGAGCACGGAGAGGGATCTGCACCTGGCAGGGCAAGTGGCAGCACAGCCCAGGCAGCTCAGCCTGCTGCCACTCCTGAGGTGCTGAGTGGGAACAGTGGGAGCTGAGGGGTTTGCCAGGGTGCCTCCCGGGCTGTGGGGATGGTGAGGAGTGATGCTGGCCCTGGTGCCAGTGCCAGTCCTGGTGCCCATCCCAGTGCCAGTCACAGTGCCAGTCATGGTGCCAGTCAGTGCCAATCCCAGTCCCAGTCCTGGTGCCAATGCCAGTGCCAGTCCCGGTGCCAGTGCCTGTCCCAGTGCCCATCCCAGTCCCATTCCTGGTGCCAGTCCCAGTGCCCATCCCAGTGCCAGTCAGTGCCAGTCCCAGTGCCAGTCCCAGTGCCAGTCCCAGTGCCTGTGCCAGTCCCCATCCTGGTGCTTGTCCCAGTCCCCATCCCAGTGCCCCTCCTGGTGCCTGTCCCAGTGCCCGTCCCAGTCCCCATCCCAGTGTCAGTCCTGGTGCCAGCCCAGTGCCCCTCCTGGTGCCAGTCCCAGTGCCCGTCCCAGTCCCAGTCCCAGTCCCAGTGCCAGTCTCAGTGCCCGTCCCAGTCCCCATCCCGGTGCCAGTCTCGGTGCGACGCGGCATCTGCACGAGCACTCCCAGCCTCTCCTCCCACCGCCTGTGGGCTGGCTCTATCTCATTCCATCATTCAAATTCATTACAAGAAGCCAGGCAGGAATTATAATTGTAACCGAGTGGAATTACATCCTGATGAGTTACAATTTGTGTCTTTTTCCCTTTAAAATGCCCCGAAACACGCTGGCACACGCAAGCCCACGCTATCCGCAGCACCCACAATACTCGAAAGCCCAATCCCATTTCTGAAAGGCGAGATCAAAGACTTTAATTCATTTCCTTTGCTCTTTATTTTTTCTTTTTTTTCTTTTTTTTTTTTTGTCTTTTTAATTTTTTTATTATTATTATTTTGAGTGCAGGAGGGAGCCGGGCTCATTTTAATACAAAGAGGCTCCTCTCTGTAAATCGTAGGCACAGCTCCGAACCCATCAAACAATGGGGAAGCTACTAAAGAGAAGTGTGATTCATATTTAACAAAGGAAGGTGATTAGCTGTTGTTGTCTAACAATAGGGAAGTGTCAGGATGCCTGGGAATGAATTAGGAGCCCGCTATACATCTCTGGGCTGCTATGTCAGGAAAGCTCATTTATATTCCCAACTGCGCCCATCTTTATTGTCATTTGAATTGCACATTTTAAAATGAAATTAGGGTAAATTGAAAATACCTATAATTTCCCCGTCATAATTTCCCTTCAGGAAGGCAGGTGGCTTTGCTCACAACAAAGCCAGGCTCCGGCTGGGTAAATACCGCGGGGTGGAGGGGAAGGAGGCACCGGAGCGCCGCCGGCACTCCGCCTTTGCTTCTCCCCTCCCGCCCAGCCCAGGTCACTGCCAGGCCACCTCCGAGACTCCGCTGCTGTCCCCAGGCTGCTGACCCTGCTGCGATAACCCGGGGTAGCTCTGGGGTTAGCTCCCACACCAGTATGCCCAGTTGGAGCCCACACCCTCCAGCAAAGCGCTGAGCAGTTGCCAGAGCCTGGTCACTCCAGCAGGACCCTGACCTGTGTGCGGTGGAGGGAGAGGCCAGCAGGGAGAGTTCCATCCCTGCTGAACACGAGGACACTCCCGGGGTTGGCTGCAGCCGTGGCTCCACAGCATCCCCGCAGGAACTCGGGCACTGGGCCGTGTCCAGCCCTGCAGCCCGGGGCTCTGGGATGCCCCAGCACACATGAGGCCAAGGGAGGTGCCCTAGACCAGCTTCTCTGCCCCCCCTGCCCTGTCACCTGCAGCCTTTCCCCATTTTCCAGCTGGGAAGGACCTTGCTGGAGCACTCGGAAGAGGAGAGAGGCAGCAGGTAAAGTTGAACACATAACATGTCCTATTTCAGGATGTGTTTCTGCATATGTGCAGCAGACTCCCACCTCAAGGGCAGGAGAGCCCCTTAGCTGTGATGAACCCCAACACCCTCTGCCATGGGACAGCTCATTCTTCAGGCACCAAAAACACCCTCCACAAAGCCATTTCTTCCTGCTTTTTCACCTCAAATGAGGTCCCATGCTTAAAACCTAAAGTTGAAGGCCTGACACCCCACCTCAGTCATCACAAAAAATTAAAACAACTCTGGATATTTTTCATCTGAACAATTCATCCCTTTCCCACTTGCTTTCATCGGTTCTTTCCTAAATTTTATTTGCTGCTAAAGCATTTAGATGCTTCTCACGTGAAAAGGAGAGAAACTGAGGAGCAGTTGGAAGACTGGAGCAGCCTATGACACCAGTAAGGCCTCGGCAGAGATGATTAGGCTGATGAAAGAGCAGAAATGCCACTTTAAAGTTAGAGGATAGACAAAAGATCATTGTTATACAGCGAGATATTAAACTGGTATGTCTCAAAGCAGGCGAGTTTATGTCCTTAAATGAGAATCGGAGCCAGCAGTCACATTTTCCAAGTGAAATGTTACATCGAATGGTGTCTGTGGCTCCTCTTCCTGTCTTATTCACTGAAGCCCTTCAAGAGAAGAGCAGCGTTCATGGCATCAGCCTGTCTGACATCGTTATATGGCTTTAAACTGAAAAATGGCTTCCCACTGCCAGAGGGCAGGGTTAGATGAGATTTCAGGGAGAAATTCTTCACTGTGGGGGTGGTGAGGCCCTGGTACAGGCTGCAGAGAAGCTGGAAGTGTTCAGGGCCAGGTTGGATGGGACTTGAAGCAACTTGGTCTAGTGGAAGGTGTCCCTGCCCATAGCAGAGGGTGGAACTGGATGATCTTCAAGGTCCCTTCCAATCCAAGCCACTCTGTGACTCTGTGATATGGCAGCATCAAGGATGCACGGCATCAGTGCTTTTGCCAGGCTTTCTTACAGCCAAATTTTGCTTTGTAGCCTGAGAGCCTGGCAGGCAGCAGGGGGGGGATGCTGCACTGTGTCTTTGGGTTGCTCACAGGCCTGTCTCTGTTTGCAGACCCACCCCTGGTGAACCTGTCCGTGGAGCCACAGCCGGTGCTGGAGGACAACACTGTGAAGTTCCACTGCTCCGCCAAGGCCAACCCTGCTGTCACCCAGTACAGGTAAGGTGGCACCCCTGGCACCCCTGGCACCCCTGGCACCCCAGTCCAGCCCTCTGCTGAGAGCATCCCACCTTCCCCCTGCAACACTTGCCCCCCAGGTGACCCAAAAGAGCTCGGCACCTCTGGCTGTGGTTTCTGGTGGCCGTTCCACCTCCTCCCGCGTCTCTCACTGCTTGGTGCTCCCTGTGGCTCATCCCCACGGCCTCTGCTGCCCCCGTGCTGAGGGACGCCATGGCTGGAGCCAGCCCCTCCTCCCTGCTGTGGCAGGGTCCTTATCCCCCCTCTGGTGGCTCCCTGGTGCTGCTCTGGCCTTGATGATGCTGTTGCACACCGAGAGGCTCCTCTTCTGCCCTTCACTGGGTGTCTGCTGTGTTCTGCTGCGTGCAGCAGCTCCTCGGTCAGGGATTTGTCAGTGCCTGGAGTGGATTAAGAGGCCTGGCACTGAGCTGGCAGAGCCACCTGTCTGGGGACATGGTGAGCAATGCACACCGAGTGAAAAGTCTGCTGTGGGAAATACCTCTCCTTTTTTTGCACACTTTTATGGTTTGGACAAAGCAGCTCTGTGGCCAGCTCCATGTAACCCTTAAACAACCACCACAGCTCTGCACGACACGGTGGAGCTGAGCTCGGGAGGGGCCAGAGCAGAGCTGCAGGTGCTGGAGATGTGAGGGGGCACAGGGGATGGGATCTCCTCGAGTGGGACATTCTCCCTGAGTGGGTGGGGTCATCTCTGCAGCGTCCCTGTGCTGGCTGTGGTGAGCTCGGAGCAGGGCACAGGTGCCTGAGGAGATTTGGAGCAGGAGGAAATGCGCCGCTTGCTGCTGACAGAGGTCTGGGGTGCAGATGGTGCACGGGGTCCCTGCCAGCCCTGAGCCTCCCTAGGTCCTCTCTTCTCTCTGGTGATCAAGGAAAGGACCTGAAGGAACAGCTGGAGCTCTGCCAGGGGAGGTTGGATTTCAGGAAAAGGTTCTTCTCCCAGAGGGTGCTGGTCACTGCCCAGGCTCCCCAGGGAATGGGCACGGCCCCGAGGCTGCCAGAGCTCCAGGAGAGCTTGGACAGCACTCCAGGGGTGCCCAGGGTGGGATCACTGGGGGTCTGTGCAGGGACAGGAGCTGCACTGGATGATCCTGGCAGGTGCCTCCAGCTCAGGATATTCTGTGATTCCGTGGATGCTCATCCAGGGATGGATGAGCAGGAGAGCAGATGCTCGGCACTGAGCAGAGTCACTGCCATGGGCCCTTGGCTTTGGGTGGGAGGTCTCCTGCATCAGAAAACACTCCTCCTCTCATAGGGTGTTTTTTTGTCTGAGCAAAATATGGGTATGGGGAGTGGGGCAGGCTGTTAGCACACTTTGGGAGAAAAGAGCTTTTTGTAACCAGGTACATCCCTGTCCCACCTCATCCATCAGCCACTCATCCCTCCTGGCTGGCTGGCCTGAGCATGCACACAGGCTCACCCTCCGTGCTGGCTCTGCAGAACCATCCATGGATAACAAGAGAGGAGGCACCTCCGGGGACAGGTTACCACGACCTGCCTCGTACAGCTTAATTAGTACAATCAAGTTTCCTGGTAGGAACGATTCCTTCCAGCTGGATATCAGCACAACAAAGCAATAATTGTGTTCCTGGTTACACAGAAGAGTTATTAATTCCAGAAGTCAATTAATGTCAAAGATACAAATAGCCCTGGTTTCATATTTACAGCTGGTAGGAAAACAAAGTGTGTGGCAGGCTGGGGGAAGGACCCATGTGGTTCTTACCCCAGGATTGATTCTGGTACAGTCCAAGGCAAAACAATCACCTCTGGTCACAGAATCAGACATTGGCAAGACCCTGGCAAAAATTCTGCTCCATCAGCCTGATTCTCAACAAAGAAACCTTCCACATCATCCCTGAACCCAGCTGGGCTGGCCCCTTGTGCACTGGAGCAGACTGGGAGGCTCCAGTCTAGTGTTTCCATTTCCTTGAGGAGGGATTTTGGACAAGGGAGAATGGCTTCCCACAGCCAGAGGGCAGGGATAGATGAGATATAGGGAAGAAATTCTTCCCTATGAGGGTGGTGAGGCCCTGGCACAGGGTGCCCAGAGCAGCTGTGGCTGCCCCATCCCTGGCAGCTGTCCAAGGCCAGGTTGGATGGGGCTGGGAGCAGCCTGGAATAGTGGAAGGTGCCCCTGCCCAGGCAGGGAGTGGAATGGGATGAGCTTTAAGGTCCCTTCCCACCCAAACCATTTTGGCACTGTGATTTCTCTTGGCTGTTTCCACCCTCAGGATCCATGCCCAAACCGAGCTGCGTTGCTTTTCTCCACCAAGCAGAGGTGGAGCCAACACTCTTCTCACAGCTTTGCTGCCATTCTGGTACCACAGGCTTTTGCTGTCCCCTCTGGCTACAAATGCCCCTCTCTGCCCTCTGCCTTCCTTCTCACCCATCCTGGGGCCGTGGGTCTTGTCACCCTTCCTGTCCCCTGAGGCTCCATGATTCTGCTTTGCTGCAAATGGCTTTGGGATTCACTTCACGATGGATTTTACTCTTAAAACTAATTGCATGTTTTTTCAGGCTGTGCTTTCCCATAAGCAGGGTTTTGGGCAGGAAGAGAAAAAGAGGCATGACAAATTCAGTCACTTTGGGTTTTTCATTTCTTGACTTCCCTGAACATGTAAACTTCACACGAGGCTCTTTCCCTACCACTGTGAGAAGCAAACAGGACTCAGCAGTGCCCACTGGGGCTTCCTTCTGCTTAAAGGCTCTGATTGATGGAGGGGGGATTTGTTTCCTTCCATAAGATCCCAAAACTCCTCACTATGTAAAAGCCACAGATGTTTCAGCACTGAAGCTTGGAACCTTCTGGAGTGGGACATCCAAGCAAGGAGCCCCCTGCACCTCAATACTGGAGAGTATTCTCTCCCAGGAGAGAAGGATGGGGTGTAAAGCCCCAGGACTGAGACATCTGGAGGTCTGAGAAAGCAGAATGTGAGCTTCATGCCATCCCCAGGGTCACTCAGGACCCCCCCACTGGTGAAAATGAACTTATTCTGCCTTAAAAAAAATAGGAAGCATGATTTTTTTCTCCTTAGTCAAGGACCACTCTGATACATCTCCTATGGCTTCCCTCATGCTCAAACAGAGACCCCAGATCTTCAGACAATATTTATTTTTAATCCTCCCCCCTCCCAATATATTGGTCAGTAAGTAGCTCTGAACACCAAGGAAGAATGTTTAAACAACCTAAATCCCCTTTTGTGGGCATAAATCCACAGCCAGCTCCACAGGGCCATCCCTGCTACCAACACACCAGCAAGCTGTCACCCTGCTGGAGTTTTGGAGGAGCCAAAGGTTTTGCATTGGGTTTGCATCCTGGGTTTTCTTCCTGGGAAAAGCACATGAGGTCAAATATCTCACCCATAGACGTTCCCTTGGGAAGCATCCATGAGCTGGGCTCTTTGTTAGGATGAAGCCACTAAACCCCCTCCGTGGTCCTGCCAAGCCAAGATTTTAAGCCCAGACCTCTTATTCTCTTAGTTAGGAGGGCAAGGGAAAAGAAACAAAATTCAACACCATTTCCCAAGAGACAAAAATCCCCCTCTGCCCCTATAGAGAACATCTTTCTGATGAAATTGAGCTGCTTTTTCCTTAGGAAGTTTTCTTCATGCTCGTTTATATAACCACACACAGGTCGATTTTAATGCAAGAAAAACCTGGTTGGAAAAGAGACCTTGGAGCAATCCAGAGTGGAAAGTTACAGCCTGCACCCTGTCTTCTCTTCTGAAGGCAGAGGTTTAATGGCATCTTCTCAAAACTGACAGACTTTCACAAAATCTTTGGCCTCAGTGGCATTTTCTAAGTGAGAATCCCTCTTCTTTAAAATCTGCTGCCATCTCATGATGTTGTGAGGCAGGCAGGGCTGGGGCAGGCTGTCCTGTGCAGGAGGCACAGCCCCTCTGCTCCTTTCCTTAGCTGAGGACGCTGGAGCTGCAATCCCAGCCCTCCCCCCTCACTGGCAGCAGCTGTTTCCTGGCGAGGAGCAGCGTTTTCCCCAGGGAGGTTTGTTTGCCCACGGTGTCACCTGGCCTGTCACTCGCTTCTGGACGCAGGACAGGCTGGTGTCACCAGAAGCAGGTGGAGGGCAGAGGCTGGTGAGATGTCACAGTGATCCTGAGCAGGGGGTTCTGCACAGGGCTGAATTAACCCTCTGGCAGCAGGGGTTTGCTCGTTTGGATGTTTTCCCTCCTTCCATGCAGAGCAAGCTTTGCACAGACACATCCTACAGCTTCTGTAGGGTCTTATACCCCATCTGGCCTGGGTTTGTCCCATCTCTGTCAGGTTCCCTTTGGAGCTGAAGAGCAGCTCAGCCCACCAAAAGCTCCTTGGTGTTGCCAGTGCAGCATCCTCCACTTGGAAAAGGCTCAAGGGGACCTGGGCTCCTCAGCAGCACTTCCATGGGTGTGTCCCCATCTGCTTCAGCACCCTGGACGTGGGGCTGGAAGCCCCAAAGAGGCTTCCTGGCGTCCCAAGGGTGTTAGGGGACCATGCTAACCTGTCCTGTCCCCCTCCCTTGAGGCACTGCCAACCTCTGCTGGCAGAGCATCCCAGTGCCAGGCTGGGGCAGCAAAGGGCACCTCTGGGCACATCCCACCTCAACAGCCCGCCTCTGCATCCTCCTGGGCAGCTCTGGGATGGGGAGGTGGCACTTTGGGCATTCACTGGCTTTCTTTAGCTGCAAGCAAACGGGCAGGGAAGGGGAAGGGAGAGTAATTAGCTGTCGCCGTTGTTCTGCTACCTGCGACGGCGGGAAAATTAATGGAAAGCAACAGAAGTCGGGGCTACGTGAAGCGACTCCCAACCAGGCCTCCTCTTTGCTCCCTTCAGATCTCTCTATTTGCCAATCTTCTCGTGCCTTTTGATGTCTGTTGTGTGTCTGTGGGGTGTTTTTTTTTTTTGCTGTTATTATTTATCACTCGCGGTAAGAAAGAGAATCTTTAAAGTGGCAGAAGAAAATGGGAAGGTTTAATATTGCAGGAGGCAGAGTCCCCGAGCCTTTCGGGCTCCTCGGCTGATGATTATTTCTGCGGAGTGATGGGGAGCTGGTGCAGGCAGGGCAGTGATACAAATCTCATTCTGTGCATCCACACAGAGCTCTCACCCCCAGGGCTGGCGGAGACCTTTGCAAATAATGTTATCTTTGGAGGCAGAGGGGGACGTGTGGAGCCACCCTCCAGCACCAGCTGCAGTTCTGGGGACCACTGCACTTCCAAAGGAAGCTGTGGGACTGACAGACAGACACACAGACATCCCTCCAGCTGCTGCAAGGTGTTGAGCACGGCAGCTATGAGCAATGCACAGCTCTTCATTGCTGAGGGAGGTTGCAGAGGGTCCAGCAGGTGCTGCAGCAGGAGCAGGGGTCAGGAGGAGCAGGGGGGCATTTATCTGTCAGCCGCCCAAGGGGTGGTGCTGCCCCACTTCTTCCCATCCCACAGCCAAACAGTGATCACAGCAGGAGCAGTCTGAGCAAGTTCCACCCACCCTTGAAGCCCAGGGTGCTGCCTGCCCAAATCCTCCTGCACCAACCAGCTCTGTGAGTGGCAGCTGCAGCTCAGGGCTTGAGCCCCACCATGCATCCCCCTGGTGATGCTGTGCCGTGCTCAGAGCCATCCCGCAGCATCCCCTGTCCTCCCCTCCACGTGCTTCCCCCTGGAGCACTGTTTGTTTGTTGGCTCAGAAAGCTGGGGCCGGCAGGAAAGCCCTTGCTCAGTAAATACTGTTTTATCTCTGAACAGCAGCTCACTGCTGCTCATCAAATATTAATCCAAACTCAACTGCCTCTTAACGAGCTTTTCTTTAAAGGCGTTGGGGCTCAGACACACCTGGTGGGAGGCAGTGTCCTGGCTTCCCCCTGGCTTTGCCCAGGGAAAACAAAGGGACAACAACAGGGAAAAGATCCCTGGTCCTGTTCCTCCAGCCTTCTCCACGGGATAGGCATTTCCCAGCCAGCTTTAGGAAAACAAGTGGATGAAGAGCCCAGAGCCTTTGGTAGATCTGGTGTCGCCAAGGATCATCCACACCCAGGTACAGGTTTGGGGCGTTTTGGCTGCTGGCCTTAGGGAAAAAAAGTGGCAGATTTTTGTAAGTTTAGGTAGATACAGAAAAATTTCACCTGATATCAAGGAGCTGTGAGAGAGAAAGAGAAAATCACGATGTGCACCATCTGTGCATTGGCCTGCCTGCCTTACACTGTGCATGCCTCCCACGGAGACACATTCCCACAGTTTGTTTGAACAAACCTGGGGAGAAATTCAAACTCCACAGAGCTTTGCTGCTCTTCACCCTTTGAGCCTTGTCTGCCCCATTTGGGGACCTGCTGGCATCTCACCAGGTTTATTCATGAGATGCCTCAGCTCCCAGGGGGGGAGTCAAGTCCTCCAAGAGCACATGCCCCATGTCCTGCTGGAAATGGCTTGGAAGTTTGCTCAGACACTTGAACCAGCTCCCTCGTGGCTCAGCATTGCTTTGGTGCCTGGCAAAGGGCAGGAAAAGCAGCAGAAAGCTGGGAAAGCCTTATCAAAGGGATGGGGAATGGAGGAGGGAGTGAGCAGCTGGCCAGCCCTTGCTTGGCTTGGCAGAATCATTGCACTTTCACTGCCCCAGTGGATGTGGCTGGATGGACCAACTCATTGCCAGGGGCACTTCCATCATCCAGGCAGTCATGGGCTCAACACACAGACCCAGCTTCTCCAAAACCAGTCCCAAGGAAAGAGCCAAGAGACATTCCCTGCTGTCCCTGAGTGGTTGGTCATGGAGAGGGGGAAGCCCAGAATGGAGGTCAGCAAGTCGTGGAATCACAGAATTAACCAGGTTGGAAAAGCCCTCTAAAATCATTGAGTCCAACTGTTACCCCTGCACTTCCAAGGCCACCACCAACCCATGTCCCCAAGTGCCACATCCACACATCTTTTAAATTCCTCCAGCGATGGGAACTCCACCACTGTCCTGGGCAGTCTGTTTAAATGTCTGATCCACATTTCAGTGAAGAAACATCTCCTAATATCCAATCTAAACCTCCCTTGATGAAATTTGACACTTTTCCACTTGTCCCACATCACTGATTCGCATGGAGAACCCAGGGAATCCCATCCCTAATTCCTCACATGCACTTCCCAGGAATCAGACCTGTTCCCATGCCAGAGGCTCTGCCCCCCAGGGATACACCCTTAGCAGGGTAAAAGCGAAGGTGAAATAAAACTGCCTCCCACATCCAGGCACTGAGGAGAGCTGGGCTCATGAATGCATGCACCCTGTTTTATCCGGGCACGGGAAAGCCACATCTCTAACAGAGCCAAGGAATTCAGGTCTGAGGGAAGGAAGAGCCATGGGAATTGTTTGCTGCTGCCAGGTCTGATGAGCAGAAGGAACAATCACCCCAGACAGTGGGAGCAAGATGTCTCTGATCCAGCTAGATCTCCATTGCTTCTTTGCTTGGTCAGTCAAGCCTCTGGATGTGCACAGATCCCTGTTCCTGGGTGAAAGGCCAGAGAAAGGCAAATTTGGAGTTTAACACCCTTTCATGACACCAGAGTTGTCCCTACCTCTTCTTTCAGCTGAATATATTCACAGATCTGTAGGCTGTAAAGGCCAGAAGGGATTATTGGACCCTGGGAAGCTGATCAGAGGTTCAGGGCAATGATTTCATTGGCAGCTTTTGAGAGAGAAGTGGCAAACGACCCATTTAATGGGCACTGCCTCCGGCCAAGCCAGAGCAGGGGCTGTTTCCCCTCTTCTGGCACTATAAAACCTGGACATATTTTAATATGCAATTCTGGTGGCTTTGAAGAGTGTCTGCTGGGAGCTGGTGTGTTTTTGTGTTCCTTGCTTTCCTCTGCCCCTTCATGGAAGGCCCAGGATAAAAGTGACCCAGCCCTTGTGCCCCGCATTCCCAGAGCTCCTGGTCACCCAGACCACAGCCAGGCTGGCCAAGGAAGGGGGATCTGCCACATTAACTCTTTTTTAAATTACAATCACACCTCTCTTAATATTTAAAAGGGACTGTCAAGGGCTTGAAATGCTGCAGGGCCCCAGTGGCTGCAGGCAAGATGTGGAGTCTGTGGGTGCACGGGCACTTTTCCCCACATCCATTGCACTCAGTGTCCCACTCAGAGGAAAATCACCCAGACTTCACCTCTGGGGACTGCAGGGAGATCCTTTCAAGGCTGGGTTGGATGGGCCTTGGAGCAGCCTGGTCTAGGGGCAGGTGTTGGAATGAGATGAGCATTAAGGTTCTTTCCCAGCCAGACTATTCTGGGATTCTATGATCTGGGGCTGGTGCCTTAAGTTTGAGCTTTCATATATTCCAGATTCTGTGCTGCCCAGGGGTGCAGCTCTGAGCCTCACATTCAGTGTCACTCAGCTCTTCACAGAGCAGGGACACAAAACAAATCCTGGTCCTGCTGGAGACCGAGGATGACTGGTACAAGGTTTCAGGTCCAAAAGCACAAACAACGGTGGCTGAAGAGAGCAAACAAGAAGGGTGGGACTTTACAACCTGAAGCTGTAATTGGATAATTAAACCCCAATATGCAAAAGACAAAAACTTACCAAAGTGTGAGACCTCGTGACTGGTCATGCATTCTGTCACCATTTTAAGTCCACCTTGGATGTAGCCCTGGCCAGGCTCTTGTCTTGCCCAAGGTGTGCCCTTAAAGACCTTTTAATAAATAGCTACTTTATTCTCTAGCTCAGCCTCTGTTCCAGGTCAGCCCTCCCAAGGCATCAGGGCAGCCCCACAAAAGCTTCTGCAGAGTCTCAGGGGTCCCAGCTGCCCAGAAGGCTGCAGAGAGGTGAGGTGGGGAGCAGCTCACCAAATGTCTGTCCAGACCAGAGGCATTTCAGCATCTTGACGTGGAATGGTCAGTTCGGTTTTGCTGCCATTTCTTGGCACGCTTTGGACCTTCTCCCCCCCCTCAACCAGCTCCCTCCTCCAGTCCAGCTTGGGAAAGTTCTCATTTATGCCAGTGTGCAGTTTCTGCTGCCCTCCTCCCCCCGCTCCCATCTGCTCCCTCCCGCTGCAGTGGCCGGGGCTGCCGTCTGTCCAGCGGCGGGACGCTGTCCGTCCATATGTTGTCCCTCGGCAGGGCTGTCACCTCTCCTGCTGCCTCCCGCAGCCAAACTTGGCAGGGAAGGCAAGAGAAGCTGGAGTGGGGAAGGGGCCTGCAGGCATTTCACAGCAGTAACGGAATAAATCTAATTTATAGACATAGCAAAATGCAGCTAAAGCGGGAGTTGAAATAAATGCAAAGCGCACCGAGGTCTCAAGTTATCGGCACTGTAACATTTTTCCTGACTATCTCTGTTTTCCTGCCTGGGTTTGTCTTTGTAGCTTCCTCCCAGACAACTGGACCTTTGCTCTGAAGTGAAAATGAAAGCTGGGAGAAAAAAAAAAAAATACCAGGAAATGAATTCTTCAGATCTCCTTTGTGATGCATCAGCCCCATCTGCCAGCTCCCTGTGACAGGGAACGGAGCGTGGCTGGGTGGCAGGTGGAGAGACAGGCTTTAAAAAAAGAGAAATAAAGTAAAATAAAAGGCACAACTATCCCTGCAGCTGGCAAGTGAGACTGGGGGGGCTCTGTCAAGGCACAGAGCTCCAGGTGAGACTGGGAAGACAGGGTTGGAGGAGCCTTCTCTCATGGAGGTGTGAGGACAGGGAGATTTGTCTTCCCATTCCCTGGCTTGTCAAGGTAATGGGAACAAGCGGGTGGGAGATGTTCGGAGGCAGCTTGAACTAATTAGGAGGGAGCGTGGAGGAGAGAGAGTCTGATGGAGGGGGGAAAGGAGGGGGGAAGGAAAACGCTTTGTACTGGTGAGCACCATCCCTGATGTGGAGAGGATGAAAGGTACCAAAGCAAAGAGTGATGGAGCAGCCAGCCCGGGGCTGGATGGAGCCTCTCTGATGGTGGGCTGCCAGAGGGGGCTTGGGTGTTCCAGGAGAGCTCACAGAAACACGGGGTGCCCCATGGTTCATCACCATCCCAGCCAGGGGCATCCCAGGAGTCAGCAGCACCCTGGGTTTTCCAAACTCTGCTCCAGCCCTTTCCCAGGTCTAGAGTGAACCTGTCTCCAAAGCAGCACCTCATTTCCAGCAGACCTTAGTGCTGTGGTTGTGTCTTCCCAGCCTTGTCAGTCACCCCTCCTTCAAGACTTGCTCCTGGAGCTGGGAATGTGATTCGGAAGGGAGCATCATTGCCTCCTCTGGCCAGATATCCTCTCCCTTTGCAAGAAGTGGCAGCTTTTTGAGCCTAATTTAGCAGTCTTTAATCTGAGTTATTCCAAACCACACTTGCCACTTCCTTCATGCGTTCCCACAGGATGATGGGCTGATTTCACAGAACGAAAAGCCTTAAGCAAATCTTGTCACACAAGAAAATTGATTTTTCAAAACTGACTTTTACAAGATTACTGGTGGTTTTTTTCCCCTCATCTTTCTTCTATATCATTCCCTTCCAGTCTCACGAGGTGGCTTCAGATCTAAGGAAATTAGAGATGCTGTGACTAAATTGAAAATGTAAAAATGGGGAGAAAGAAGGGGAAAAAAGACACCCAGCACCTCCTCTGCTGCTGCCTCTGAAGGATACAGCTGCCTGTGCTTGTGAAGGAGCAGAGCTGTCTCCTTGACCTCTCCCACTGCCATAACATCGATGCCACGTCACAATAAAGTCTGTGCAAGGATCATGCCAACACCTCACAGGGAACATCCCCTGATGGGCATTCCTTGGTGATCCCAAGCTAGATTACAGGGAGTTTTTTCATTCTGTCCCTCAATCTGTACATATTATTTTATCCTTTGGAATTAAAACACAGTTTCCCCCTGCCGCTCGGTTCAGAGACGTCTCAATGTGTTTTGTTAAAAAAAAAAAAAAGAAGACAGAGGAAGAGTTGCCTTGAAGTTGTTTCAGACAGCTTAAAATATGCTAAGCTTTTGTGTTTCTGCCACATAAATAATGAATCCTCTTACAGCTTCTGAGTCAGGAGAGACGTTGATTTAAGAGGTCTCCAGCTCTGTTTGAGGCTTTTCTGCCAGAAGGGGAAGAATGTGACCAGGGACGAGCGAGCATGAAGGTGAAGCAGGCTGTGCAAGGAGGATGTGGGATGGGGACAGAGCTGGCACCCACCACAGCCCTGCAGGAGCTGTTCTAAGGGATTTCACTCCTCGATTCCCTCTTTGCTCCTCTGTTGCAGATTTTGGAGGCTTAGAGGTGTGTTTAAATGGAGGACAAATCTGTGAGCATCTACTCCTGTCACTGTCTCTGCCCCAGTAAACCAGTGGGGATTTGGTGACTGCAGCAGCATCAGTTGTTGTTCATTGGAGTCAGTCCCCAAATGCCACCCTTGGAGACATCTCTGCCAAAAGAGTGGTCAGGAGAGCTTCAAAATGCAGGCCAGCAGGCATGGCAGGAGAATGGGAAAGCCCAGTGGGTGCTGGTGTCCCACAACAAACCCAGTGGGCCCTCCAGGACCACCAGGAGTCCTGGTGACTTCCCCAGTACCCATGACTGGACACTGGCAGCCAGAGGGCTCATCCTGCTGTATATTGGCTGCTGGAATGTGGATCCACTGCTGGACTGGAGCAGGCTGAGTTCATCAGGAAGCAGCAAAAAGAGGAGAAGCAAGGAGCAAAGTGGCTCAGGCTGAGCTGGGGCAGGGGAGCCTTTCCTCCCCAAACCTCTGTGACAGTGGTACCTGTGCCAAGGACATGCTGTGCACCCTGAGCATCCTCTCCACCTGGCATGGAGTTATCTTGGCACAACTGTTTGGGGGTACACAGCACCTACCCTTGCACACCCCATCCCAGAGAGATCCCAGAGAAATTCTGGTCTCACCCAAGGTGAGACTGGGGAGTTACCCTGTTCACTTCAGGTCTCAGAGATACCCTTGGCTTTCTGTTCTGCTCTAGAGGCTGCTGGCAAAAGCAAAGAGAAAAGGCAGGATGTTGTCTCTGGGCTAGAAAAGCATCAACCAGTATTTCTTGCTCAGCTCCACTTTGTTACTGAAGGGGGTAGTGAAGAACCTCACAGATGTTACTTTTGGAGATGTCTTTTTTTTTTTCTTTTTTTCTTTCTTTTTTTCTTTTTTTCTTTTTTTCTTTTTTTCTTTTTTTCTTTTTTTTCAATGCTGTTTCACACCGATTTATGGAGAATTTGATAGATAATGAGAAGGGCAGAGTTGTGCCAGGGTGTCAAGGGCATTCCAGAGGCTTGGGAGAGAAGAAGGACTTGACATTAATTTTGGGGATGGATGGATGGATGGATGGATGGATGGACGGATGGACTGACAGGTGGCTGAGAGAGCTGGGGTTGTTTCAGCTGGTGAAAAGGAGGCTCAGGAAAGACCTTATTGCTCTCTACAGCTGCCTGAAAGGAGGTTGGAGTCAGGTGGGGGTTGGTGTCTTGTCTCAAGTAACAACCAATAGAATAAGAACAAACAGCCCCACATTGGACCACCAGAGGTTTATATAGGATGTTAGGAACAATTCTTCTCCAAAAAGGCTGAACAGTGCTGGCACAGTCTGCCCAGGGCAGTGGTGGAGTCCCCATCCCTGGAGGGATTTAGAAGGTGTGTATCTGTAGCACCTGGGGACGTGGGTTAGTGGTGGCCTTGGCAGTGCCAGGTAACACCTGGACTCAATGATCTTGGAGTTCTTTTCCAAACTGAGCAATCCTGTTATTCCAGGGATGAATTTCATACTGAAAAGATGAACAGATCTTTTGGTGAACTCATAACTTTATTCTACTCCCCTATGAGCTGCCTGTGTGTTTGCATGAGCACGAGAGAACACACTTTGGATATTTATTATTCCTCCTCATGACTTGCCAGATTCCCAAGCTGCTCACACTCCAGCCAGCAGAAGTCCAAGTTCTTACACAGAAATCCCTGCCCTTGGCATCTTCTGTGAGGAGATTCCCACAAAATGAGGGCTCAGCCCGTCTCACCCAGGGTGACTCAGCTGCCTCTGTTGATAATCCTAACCTGAACCTGATATCCTGTTGATAATCCTAACGTGAACCATCTGATCTAGACACAGTTGAGCCCTGAATAATTAACTGTTCTGGCAGGGCAGGCCAGGGAACCTGCCAGAGAAGGAGCTGTGCCTCACAGCAACCTGAGGACATGCCAGGAACAAGGAACAAGCCTGAGTGATGGGGTGGGAGCAGTGGCTGTCATAGGAGGGGTTTTAGGGGCACTGCTGGGGCTGGAAAGTCAGACAGAGCTGGCCCAGGCTGGTGGGCACCATTTTTGGGGGGCCAAAGCATTGCCTGGGCTCTTTGACATGTCCAAGGTTGGCCACCATCCTGAGGAGTTAATATTAACTTGGCCCAAGGTCTGTCTCCTCTTGCCAGGCCAGAGAGAGGTCAAACCACAAAGCCCTTGAAAACATCCCAAACTCAGGACCAGGCCAAAGCTTCAGAGGAGCTTTAGGAGCCAGCCAAGAAAAAGAAAATCCTTGGAGAAGACCCAGACACCCAGCAACTCTCTGTTGCATGAGTTCCATGTGCAGAAAGGCATGAGCCGTTCCTGCCTGCTGTGCCAATCATTTCTGCCCTGAAATGTGTGGATTTGGCAGCTCCAGTGATCTGGAACATGAGGTCCCAGCCCAGCACCACTTTCCAGATCCCCAAGCAGCAGCTTTCTTATGCTGATGAAGACCTGTGAGCTTCTGTCTCCATTCACCATTGTCTTTTTCCTGCCAGTCCCAAAGGAATTGCACATCGAGGTGTAAAGTTGCAAGGGCCTCAAGCACAGGTGGAAAACAAGAACTGGAGTAGAGGGAAAGGCAAGTTCAAGCTGCTTCACAGCGCTAAGAGTCACTTTGCACTGAGGAGGAGGATAAACACGGCAGAGAATTAGCTCTTCAACATGCCAGCATCCATAAATCTGGCTAAAGACATTCTGCTACGGGGGTGGAGTGGGGTAGGAAGACCCCAGAAAGGGCTAATCCTGTTAAACGATTTGAGAAAACACAAACCACGTGATGAAATTGGATTACCCAAAATAATAGTTAAGCTATTAGTCATGTCTATTGTGTGGCGGGGGTAAGTCAAGATGATGTAGGCAGGAAAAATGAAATGCAGCATCACTGCCAAGGGAGTAGAAAACTCCCCGAGGAGAGGTGACATCCCCAGGCTCATCCAGGACTGGGGGGTGACTCACATCCCCAGTATTTCCCCAGGATAAGCAGTTTTGGCAGCTGGCTGTCACAGTCTGAATGGTTTAAAACTTTCCCCACATACATTAAAATGAGGAATTTAATGTCCATAATTTAACTTCGGGGGGGGGGGGAAGTAGAAGTTTTCATATGATTCCATGATTCTGGGGCCAAAGATTCTTAAATCTGAAGTCCCCACCTTAGAGAGAAAAAGAGTTATTGCAAAAGACGGTGAATCTGTGAGAGGGGAGGGGCAGAAAAACATCCATAGTGGCAAGAGAAGTGCCGAACAGGGATTAATGGGGACAGGTTTGGTGCCCAGCCCTGTCATGTGATGGGGTGGAGGAGGAGGAGGAATTTTAAACAGCGGGATTAAAACAACACAACATCTAAAGTGTCTGCATTTTGTTTTGGTACGTCAGGAAAACAGCTCGATCTGCGGAAGGAGTCACCCAGTCCATGAGGTTTGATGCTTTCGCTTTGGAACAGTAGCAGCTTTTCCAGCAGGGCCTCTCTGGTTGCCTCCCAGAGGAGGGACGAGGGTCATTCCCAGCCCCTGGCACAGGGAAGGAGCCAAGGGGACACGGTGGGATGGGCTTTGGTCCCCTCCCTGCTACTAAACGCGGTGTCCAAAATCCTCCAGGCTCTGCCCATGCCGGAGTGTAGATGCACTGGCAGGTTTCCTTCCCCACCATCCCCTGGCCAAGCCCAGCCCCTGGGCTCCGAGGGCTCTCCATGGCTCAGGAGCTCTGTGCTGCACCAGCTGCAGCCCCGCACTGCCGGGTCCACTGATGATCTGCACGGCTCATCAGCCCTCTCCAACTATTCCCCACGGTTGATCAGTCAAGTCATTGACAAGTTAACAGCTTTGTTTACTTCTCCCTCTCGCTTCTGCAGCCAATTTGTTCCGATCACTGTGCTAAGAGAAAGACTCTTTTGATTGGTTTCTCACCAAAAAATGAACCCTGGTGGGTGCATGGGCTGGTGGCCTGGCTTTAATTGT
The DNA here is from genome assembly GCA_017589585.1 of Phylloscopus whistleri. Taxonomy (NCBI): domain Eukaryota; kingdom Metazoa; phylum Chordata; class Aves; order Passeriformes; family Phylloscopidae; genus Phylloscopus; species Phylloscopus whistleri. The sequence goes on along the minus strand of JADMLD010000744.1, from coordinate 293,811 downwards.
GCTCATCTGGGAGAGAGAAACCTTCTCACCCCACTTCTTTCAGGTTCCTGTGCCTTGGGCAGCACAGACCTGACCCCAGGGTGTCGTAGATAATCTCACCTCCAGTACCCCAGTGCTCTTCTCAGAGCTGAACTCTCATTGAACATCTTCAAGTGTGATTTGGGGAGCTCTAAATAGCCCCTCATGGATTTTTCCCACCCACGGGACCTGCTGATGGCGAGGAGGAGATGCAAAACTCAGGCACTGCCCTTGAAGACTGCAGCTGATGAGCAATCAGGCTCATCCCAGCCTCCTGGTTTGGCAGGAGTGGGAGCACTGGAGCCGAGATGAGATGGAAAATCAAGCCAGAATTTTCCTCTGCAGTGAGGTGTTATTATTATCATCAAAATCCCAGAGTGTTTAAAAACAATCCAAGCCCAGTAGCGGCAACTGGTGCATCGTGGCGAGCGCAATCAGACACCAAACATGTCCTTGTCGGGGGGAAAAGTCTGAAATTTGGGAAAAGGTTGCAATCTTTCTGCTTGTTTATTTGTTTTTCGAAAATAAAAAAACATATGGGAAAAAAAATGGGCAGGAGGAGATGAGCAAAGCTGGCATCTCTGCATCTGAGCTGTGGCGTTTGCACCATTAGAACTTGAGGTTCACTTCATAGTGGAGCCAAGATCCTAAATTGGGATAGAGAGGTTTGGGAAGAGGTCATCACCACAGCAGCTGTGTGTGCGTGGAGGTTTGTCAGGATGGGAGCTGGAGCCTTGGAAACCTTTCCTTGAGTACAAGGAAATCCCTTTCCATCTGCTTTCTTCCCCCTGTAGTCAGCACAGGTGAGGCCACATCTCAAATCCCGTGGCTAGTTTTGGGTCCCTCGGTACAAGAAAAGACATTGAGGTTCTGGAGCATGTCCATAGAAGGAATGGAGCTGGGGAGGGGGCTGGAGCCCCAGGAGGGGCTGAGGGAGCTGGGAAAGGGGCTCAACCTGGAGCAAAGGAGGCTCAGGAGGGCCTTGTGGCTCTGCACAACTCCTGCCAGGAGGGGACAGCCAGGGGGGTCAGGCACTGCTCCCAGGGAACAGGGACAGGAGGAGAGGGAACGGCCTCAAGTTGCCCTAGGTCAGGTTTAAGTTGGATATTAGGGAATTTTTTTTCATGGGAAGGGTTGTCAGGCATTGGCACAGGCTGCCCAGGGCAGTGGTGGCATCACCATCCCTGGAGGTGTTAAAAAAACCCCAGAAATGTGTGGATGTGGTGTTTAGGGACAAGGGTTGGTGTAACCTTGGCAGTGCTGGCTTAGCAGTGGGCTGATGATCTTGGGCTGATGATCTTGGGCTGATGGTCTTTCCAAGCTGAGCAATTCCCTGGCTCTGTGATTGCACACCCCAGTCCCCGTGCTGGAGGGCCAGCCAAGGCTCAGCCAGAATTCAGACTGGGGAGGGGTTGCCCTGGGCCTGCCCACTGATCAATGAACCCACAAAACGGATGGATGGATGGATGGATGGATGGATGGATGGATGGATGGATGGATGGATGGATGGATGGATGGATGGATGGACGGATGAATGGATGGATGAATGGATGGATGGACGGATGGATGGATGGACGGACGGACAGATGGATGGACGGATGGACGGATGGATGGACGGATGGATGAATGGATGGATGAATGGATGGATGGACGGATGGATGGATGGACGGACGGACGGACAGATGGATGGATGGATGGATGGACGGATGGATGAATGGATGGATGGATGGATAGATGGATGGATGGATGGATGGATGGACGGATGGATGGATGGATGGATGGACGGATGGATGGACGGATGAATGAATGGATGGATGAATGGATGGATGGATGGATGGATGGATGGATGGATGGATGGATGGATGGACGGACAGATGGATGGATGGATGGATGGACGGATGGATGGATGGAGGGATGGATGGATGGACGGATGGATGGAGGGATGGATGGATGGATGGATGGATGGATGGATGGATGGACTGATGGATAGCTGAGAGAGCTGGGGTTGTTTCAGCCCCCCTCGGAGGGGGAGGCGGAGGAGCTGCGTGAGGCCCACATGTCTTCATTAGGGAGGGAGCAGGCGGGGGAGGAGGAATCACCCCAGACATCACCATTATGGAAATTCACCCATCATAAGGAAACCATTTGTGAGATGCATCACGCCCCACGGGGGGCACCGTGGCACCGCTCAGGGTGGGAACCTCTCTCCGTCATTTCTCACAAGACTGTCACTAGCAGGAGCCATCCCTGTCCCCTGTCCCCTTTGGACCACCAAAAGATGCCATCAAAGCACCATCTCCTCCCTGTGGAAGACAGCAAGGCTCTGGCGCCTCGGGGGATTTGGGGTGGTGCTCACAGCACCCCGCTGGGGACAGCTCTCCTGTGAGGGTGAGAGGAGGGCACTGTCACATCACACACCAGGAAGGTACTGCTGGCAATAAAGCAACAAAACCCATTCTCTGAGCAATTTGTAGCAATTAATAGCCACTCCCAGGAATGAAATGTTAATTAATTCTTTCCCTGAGCCACGCATTTATTTAAGGTATTTGTGGGTGTTCTTGGTGCTTTTTATTAAGCAATTAAAATGCGTCCAAGAAAATATTTATCCATTTTAAGTAATTCTTAGTAAACACGATTTATATGGCAAGCAACCACTTTATTTTGCATTGTTAATTAAAAGCGACGACACACTCCGCTTCCCCGGGTTATTCGCCACCAGAGCAGCCGCGCTGCCAGGAGTGCTCCTTCAGAGCTGCTCCAAAACCCTCCCTGGGAGCCTGCAGGGGGGATTTGTGCAGTGCTCCATGGGGCGTTTCGGGGCCCAGAGAGCCCCAGCAGCCCCGTGCGAACCCCCGGGAGTTCCCGTTGTTATAAATGAAATGAGCCAATTTATTGATAAAAGGATTTATTGAAAATTGAAATGAAAAGTTCGAGAAAAGCCACAAACAAAGTCAGTGCCAAGACCGGGGTCAACATTGGGTGAACCACAGACACGGACTCTATCACACTGAATCCCCCACAGCTCACGAGGTCTGCACTGTGCAGCCAGTTTTTATACAGTTTTTCCAGCTGTCCAGTACGTGGTTCCAGTCTTTTGTTCTTCTTGTGTGAGATACATATTCGTGTATCCTTGTTTTCCTGCTGCCTCTGTTGAGTGGATTTACGAGAAGAAAGATGCCCGTGAGTGGATTTATGGGAACCCAGTATTGGGATGCACGGCCTTGGGGATGCAGACAAGATTCATATCAGTCATTAAGCACTGGTTGTTGGTGGACTCATCAGCAGTGAAGGCCCATCTCCTCTGGGCTGCACCCTTCTTTCTCCTGTTAATGTTTCCTCCGAGTTGGCCAAGGTTTCACAATCCCCGAGTGTCTTCAGTCTTTATACTGATACGGTTTCCTTGGGTGCTGGCAGTGGTTTCACAATTTAAGGGTGCTTTTGGGTATGTCAGACTACCATGACTTTATAACATATATTTACAGTAAAACCGGGTTATTTTACACTATTTATCACACTGTGCTGCTGGAAGGAGCCGTGGCCTGATGGGGACCTTTCTAAAGAAGATTTTGTGGAGTGACGCTGTTGTGCACCACAAGCACACAGACTCTGACTGCAGAAGGCTGAAAATGACTCCTCTGTTTTTGGGATGTGTCTCCCTTTTATACTATTCTTACACAGAGCAATTTGATTGGTGAAACAAGGACAAACCTCTTCAATCACACTGGTCAGACCAGAGGGACAGCAAGATGAAGTCCCTCCTAGGGAAAGGAATGTAAACAAAGTTACAGTTACAAAAACATGGCTCTGGTTTACTGAAAATTCCCTGGGAAAAGAATTTCAGAAAACCAAAACATCTCAGGCACGAAGCAGGGCTACAGTAGAGTCCTACAGCTTTCCCAGGGCTGGGAAGTCAGTAGTTTGTTCCCACGTGCTGGGTGTTGAAGGATTACAAGCCCTTGCAGGGCAGACAGAGGGAGGTGTTTGTTCAGGTGAGCGTGGATGAAGCGCATGTTAGCAACGCTCCTCCATGGACTGACCCCCTGTGGGGGCTGCTGTGCTCTCACTGTGAGCGTGGGGAACTCCTCAGGGGCTCCAGCAGCCTGGAAACCCAGCCAGAAACAGGATTCATGGGAAAAGGGGATGGGACTGCTGGGTAAGACCCCTCGTGCAGAAGGAGACACAGCTGAGCATCCCACTGAGAGCCCAGGAAGAAGCACAGGTGTGTCATCCCAGCTTTTGGCAGGTTTCCTTCAGAAACCAGAGCAGAAGAGGAAAATACACGAGGACATGAAAACCAAAACAAAGCCCAAACAGCGTTGTTTAGGAGCTGACAAATCCCAGACTGTCCTCTCTTATTTGCTTGTGTGTACTCTTAGTTGGGAAGGAATCAATGGAGTCAGAAAAATGCTATTTCCCTGAAGAATGTCTCCTTAGAAAAGTTCCTCCCTCCCTCTTCAGTGTTAAAAGGACCCACTACAGGTATTCTATTTTTGTTCATTCTTTAATCACTGGCTTTTCAGTGCTGACTGTAATAACCCCTTTGAAACTTGGATCAAAATATCTCTTTCCTGGTTGAAATTTGTTTTCTTCCATCACCCGAGCAAATTCAATTTGCAGAAGATACTGAATTGGGAGGCACCTGGTACTCCCTCCAGAGAGGCCAGGGGAAAACAAAAGCACATTAGAAATATGGGAAAGGAAACAACAGAATGAAACCCAGCCTGTAGGGGAAGAAATGCCCATCTGGGGACACAGACTGAGATGGTGCTTGGTGAAGAGAAAGGAAGATGAGAAAATGTGCACTTCTCTACCCTGGAACCAGGCTGGGAGAGCTGGGGGTGCTCACCTGGAGAGGAGAAGGATCCAAGGAGAGCTCAGAGCCCCTTCCAGGGCTTAAAGGGGCTCCAGGGGAGCTGGAGAGGGACTGGGGACAAGGGATGGAGGGACAGGACAAGGAGAATGGCTTCCCGCTGCCAGAGGGCAGGGATGGATGGGATATTGAGAGAAATTCTCCTCTGTGAGGGTGGGGAAGCCCTGGCACAGATTGCCCAGAGAAGCTGTGGCTGTCCCTGGGTCCCTGGAAGTGTCCAAGGCCAGGCTGAGCATGGCTTGGAGCCACCTGGGATAGTGAAAAGTGTCCCTGCTAATGGGACAAGAGGAGCTTTAAGGTCACTCTCAACCCAAACCCTTCTGGGATTATGATTCTATGATCTGCACTGCTCATAGAAGATGGGATGGTGGGAGCAGGGGTGAATCCAAAGCCGGGTACTCCAAAGGTGCCTGTCAGTGGTAGAGGGCAGGAAATGAAGACACTCCACTGTCACCCTGTGGGGACCACCCCAGAGGCACAGGGACACTGGGGTAGGTGCCACAGCACCCTCTGCCTGTGCTACCCTTCTGCCTGGAGAGCCCAGGGGAGTCACAGAAACAGCTCCTATGGGCAGGATCCCCACAGACAGACCCTCACCCCTCTCCTGGCACAGGGGGGCCCACCCTGCCCAGCCCTGCCCCTGCAGTGGAGTCTGGCCAAGGGGGAAAATCAGCAAACGGTGACAGGAGAGTTAGTGGCCAAATCATCTGGGGAGAGACCAAAGCAGGTAAATTTGTATTGTCTGGAACCCACCCTGGGTGGCACATTTGCAATCTCTAAATACCCTCAAGGGAACAACAGAATGAAAGGAGCCCCTGGTCTCCAGGCTGGCAGGACCAGGAGCTCTGGCTGGGAGCCAGGCTTGGTGCAGTACAGCCACAGAGACAGGAGGAAGGGATCACAGAGAGCTGCAGCAGTGGAGGTGGTGGATGGGGCTTCACGAGCATCCTCCCCTCTTCCCTGCTCCGTTTTATTCAGGTTCTGTTTATAAATAACAACAGAATGGTTAATAGGTGAGCAAGGCACGTTATGGGCTCGTTAAAGCCCTCAGTAAGTTGCCTTCTGGCTGTCCACGAGCCCACCACAGGAAGTTTTACAAGAGGCTTATCAGCTGCCATTATTAAAAACCAATCTGACATTATAAAAGATCTATACTGCTCGTTCAGCCACATTGATTTAGCCACGTTAAGCCTTGGAAAACTGGAGCAAGAACCTTGATCTCTGCTGAAGCACGAAAAATTGGTGTTTGTGACACATCTCCAGTTTTGCAGCAGCGATGGGTTTTGAACAAATCCATAAAGCACCGTGCCACGGCTGCTGGGGGTGTTTTCCCAAGCAGCTGAGATGTCAAACAGCTCTTGGAAACCTTGTTCCCTGTTTTGCAACATCCAGAAGGATCTCATCTGAAGTCTGCCCAGCTCGAACCCACCTCCAGACCCTTCTCCATCTGGTTCCAATTCCTGGTGCTCTCTGGGAACGTTGGGAGGATGAGCTGCAGGCAGGTGCAAGGACATGACCCAGGAGCCCACAAGTCACTTTTATTCTCATCTTGAATCCTTCTTGTCCTTTGCACAGCAGGGAGGGTGGATTTGTGCAAAATAACCAGAGAAGTGCCCGGCAAAAGAGAAGCTCTGGATTGTCCCAAAAGTTTGGTGCCACACTCTGTCCACTGACTGATGAAGAAAATGGCTTCATGTACCTGCTGCCTCCCTTGAGCACCTGAGAAGCAGAACAAGACCTTCCAGAGGCTGGAAAGCTGCTCATGGTTGGGAATCTCTACAGGGACAAAGTTGTAAAAGGAGCTTAATGGAGCAGAAATATTCCTGACAAAGAGCATGGGGCATTTCCCCATTCACCAGCTGGAGTTTCCCTGTCGCTCTAGCTTTGTAACCCCCTCCCTTCCCTCTTTGCTTTCATTCATCTGCAGTTCCTGAGATATGAATTCAGGCCTTTGGGACCAGCAAACCAAACAGGAGACGTCAGGAGCGTCTCCTCTCCATCCCACCAGCTGGGCTAAGCTTTGGGTGTGAGGTACCAGACCCCTGGCAGCTGCCCCCGTCCCTCTCCTGCCCCATCCCCAGGGAACCAGCTGCTGCCACAGCACGGGGAGATGCCTTCCACAGCGGGCAGCAGCGTTCCGTGGCAGGGAGGCCGCAGGGCGAGGCGGATCCGTGGGGAGGCAGGGGAGCAGGATGCTGAGCTCAGCCTCGCAGGCTGACCCCGAACAAGCCGCTTGGCTTGGGCTGCAATTCCCTGCGGGAGGAGAAAGGCGTCACCAAAGCATCACTGACCATTCAGACCTTCGCAGCAGCACCTGGGAGGCTCCGCTTGTGCAGGGTTTTTCCATACGGAACCTCCCTCGCTAACACAGGCGGTGCAGCCCTAGAAATAAAGCCGGCATCTGATTAATTATTGGAGGGGGAGGCGAGGGAGGAGGGAGGCCGGGGAGGGGAGCTGAAGTGGCCAGTCAGCATCTGTTAGAAGTGCGAAGATAAATGGGAGGCGAGGGCAGGTCAGCGCATACAAATCACTTCCATCCCGGCGGGAGCACCTCTCAGAGCTGTGTCATCACGGGGGAGGCTGAGCAGGTCACTGGCAGGAGGCACTGAGGTTCACAGCGGCAGCTGCTCGGGGAATTGGCTCTGGCAGCACTCAGGGGTGTTCTCCAGCTTGCCACGGGCCAGCATTCCGCTCTCTCTCCAGCCCCACTGAGACACGTCAGTGCCTATGGGCCTCCAGCAGGAGCTCCCTGCACCTCCAGTTGTGCTTGGCTGCCTTTGGGGCAGCACTGAAGCAGTGTGGAACCATGGCAGAGTGACGGGAACCAGCGGGAGGACCAGGAGCAGATGCTGCTTGCCTTGGAGGGGACAGCTTTCCCCAAACCACCCCACCGACCCCCGTGTGGGCAGCAGCCTCCGCCGCTCCTTCCTCTCTCCAGAGCCCAGCTCCCGGTGCTTGCATCTTTCCCAACCCATCCAGCACAACCAGAAGGGCAGCCCCAAAACAAGGCAGAGAATCCTCAGGGAAAGCCTCTTCTCTCCAATTTACCTGTCAGTTGTTTGGGGAGGATTGTTATATGTTTTTTTCCCAGGCTTTTTTCCCGTTCCCCAAAGAGTGGCTGGAGTTTCACAGCGCCTGACAGCATCTCCCGCCTTTCCCACCGGTTCCCGAGTGGCAGGTTGCCAGATGGTGCCCCATTAGGTCACATTTGCTCATTGTTTGGCAAACAGGGCTTAATTCAAGTGCTGAGTTGACAGCTTGTTCTCCAGGACAATTTGCAAGTTGCAGTGTTGCAAATGCCAGCTTGGCTTTTCGGGAAATGTTATTTCAGCTGCCTTAAAGGGATAAAGTTCTCTTTGACTGGGAAGAAGAAAAAAAAAAAAATGAAGAAAAGGGCCAAAGTGAGGGGCAGCAGAAAATGTTTTTAGTGATTTTGATGTGGAAGGACCAGCAGTGCTGCTGGCAAACGTTCAGGAAGGGACTGTCATTCCCCATCAAGGAGAGACCCTCCATGTCCCATTCATCCCATCACTGAGGTCCTTCAGGATCCTAAAGAATGAGGTGCATTCCCAGTGAAATGGGGTGATAGAATTTTGGTTTCTTTTGGAAAGTTTTCCGTAGGGGCACCCATACACATGTCTCTGATGGCTCCTCTCCAAAACCTGTGGCTGTAGTCCCTAAATCCCCGGGGAAGGGGACGATGCTGAGAACACCTACACATCCTTTCTGAAATCAGGGGCACTCTGGGCGTGCTGCCCCAGCACTGTGACAGCTGCACGTGGGGGTGGCAAGAGACACAAACCAGCACCATGACAAAGCTCTGTTTTCTTCAACAGGTGGGCGAAAAAAGGCCAGGTTATAAAGGAAGCCTCCGGTGACTTCTACGAAACCATCGTGGACCACACGTTCTTCTTCGAGCCGGTCTCCTGCGAGGTCACCAATGCTCTGGGCAGCACAAACATCAGCAGGACTGTGGATGTCTACTGTGAGTAACCTCTCGTCTCCAGTCTGGCTTCCAGGCTCAGCAAAGCTGCTGAAAACTAGCAGGAAGCAGACACAGCTCAGTCTGCCTTGCCCAGGGTGGCAGGACTCGCTGGGCTCTCCTGCAGCTCACGCTTTGTAAACGCTCCTGTGGTTGGACCTGTGATTTCCTTGCGAGCTCATGGGGTGGTCACTGGGGAGCTGCTCCCTCTGGAGTTACAGCAGGCACCTGCCTGAGGCTTTTCTTGATTTGGGGCCCATCAAGATCTACCACTGCTCGCTCTGCCCTGTTTGGTTTGAGGGTTTCTGGCTGGCAGAGCCCGTCACTGGCAGTAACTCCAGTTTCCTCTGCGCAGTTGGGCCCAGGATGGCGACAGAGCCACAGTCCCTGCTGGTTGACCTGGGCTCGGACGCCGTGTTCAACTGTGCCTGGACTGGGAACCCCTCTCTCACCATCGTCTGGATGAAGCGAGGCTCGGGCGTGGTAAGGACCGCTGCGGGGCAGGGGCACGTCCGGGACACTTCCCATGGAGCAGAGCCCACATGGCCTGGGAGCTCCTGGCTGGGTGAATGCTGGCTCCTCCAAATGCAAAGGGGTCCTGAGAGTGGGGTGTCTTGGTTTGGAAAGCCAAGTGTCTGCCAAGGAAAGTTGAAGCCCCTCTTGGAATGGAGAATGTAAACCCCCTCCCTCCAAATTATAATTTTGCAGTTAGGGGCTTTCAGGCAAAGATATGGGAACAGGAATAACAGCTCTTTACTAGGGATATTAACAATACAAATGTAGTTGTACAAAAAAGCAAACAAACAAACACCAATCCTAGAAACCCTGACAGAGTCAGAGCTACAACCTGACACCCTGTTGGTCAGGGTGTTGGGAGCAGTCCACAGTGAGTCCTCCTGAAGTGGCAGATGTGGTTCTGTTGGAGCAGAGATGATCCTGAGAGAAAAGGGTCCAGGGATGGTGAGAAGGGCCCAGGGATGGTGAGAAGGGTCTGATCTCCCTCCGGGAATCCAGTGGAACCAGATCCCTGGTGTTCCTGAGTCTCAGTTTTTATCCAGGTGGGAATGGTTGGCTCCCCCCACTGGGTGGAGCATCTCCCCATGGGATGATGGAATGTGTCCTGTCCTTGGTGAGCCTTCATGGCCCATCAGCAGCAGAGATCCCCTGGAGGGAGGCCGGGTGGTGACAGAGATAACAAACACTGCCCCACCTGGTTTGAACAGCTGGCCCCTTATCAGAAGGCACCACCCCCCAGAGTTACAAGAGATAAAGAAAAAACATCTCCCAGCTGCTTTCAGCAGATGAAATAGAATGCACAGTTTTGGTTCCATAACCCAGGACACGGGGGAATTTATCTCCATGATGATGGACAGAAGGGTTGAACCAGAGCATCACTCAACACCTCACTGATGAGGAGCAAGTCTGCAATTCACCTGCATGTGGTTCCCTCTGGGATGGTCCTACGTGGCATAGTCCTTTCTGGGAGGGTTCTTCCTGGGATGCTCTTCGCAGGGATGGCCCTTTCTGGGACAGACCTTCATGGGATGGACCTTCCTGGGATGGTCCTTTCTACCCCTCAAGCCTGGGATCTCACATCCCTATATGTTCACCCCAGCAGTCCCTACTGTCGACTGGAGCCTGCTCCAGGAAGGAGCTTGGATCTGTCCCAGCAGACTTCTCCACGTCTCTTTTGCACTAAAATCATAAGGAGCTTTGCCAATCATAATTGCAGCTCAGTCAGCCCCGGGAGGCAGGAGATGCTCTGATCCCTCTTTACAGACAGGAGGGCTGAGCAAAGCCACAGGAAAGAGCTAAAGGAGGGCTGAGATGTGAAACTCAGTCAGAAGCACGCACAGGTTTGGGTTTGAAAAGCATCTCCCAGCTTCACCTGGGCAGATCTGTGGATGAGGAAATGCTGCTGTTTCAGCTCAAGGCTGTAATTGGAGAGCTGGACTCCCACAGTGGGGCTGAGTCCTCTCCTCCTCTGGGGACACTGAGGCATTAACTGCTGGGGTGTTTTTTCCAAACCATAATAATCTTGGTGAAGGCCATCTCCTGGGAAGAAATTATAGACCTGGGAGAGCTGATGGCTTGAATCAGCAAAGGAACCCCAGTGGGTCAGTAATTCCCGGGTGGTTTCCCCTCCCACAGCAGCCGTGGCTGTTTCTCTGGGCTGTCACTGTAGGCTCTCAGACACTGACAGTTCTTCCACTGCCTCAAGGTGGCTGCAGGAGCTGGGAACAAGGGCAGCCTCACTCTCCTGCTCCAGCCCCCATCAGGGCTTGCCTGTGCTATCCAGCAGTGCCCAGGCACAGCCACCTTCTCCCTTTTCATCTGCCTCCCTCCAGATGAGTTCCATCATGTTGGAACTTCTTGGAGCAGAATAAAGGAGATAATTCTGCCTTTCCACTAGGCCCTCTTCCCTATCAGGGTGGTGAGGTCCTGGCACAGGTTGCCCAGAGAAGCTGTGGCCTAGTTCCCAGCCAGCTGAGATTTCCCTGGGTATCCAGACCCCACTCCAAGGTGTCTGTCACCTCTGCCACCACTTCTGGGCTAAAAATCCCTGAGTCAATCCCAGCAGCCTCCCCTGTGCCTGTGAAAGTGGAGGTGCAAGTGTGGAGTGTGGTTCTCTCTGAGGTTTTTCTGCCTGTGACACTGCAACCACCAAAATTTTTCTCTTGTGTCTTGAAGTTGCAAAACTGGAGTTTGTAAAAATTCAAATGAATAGGAACAGGATTTCTAATTCCATTCCAAAAAAAACTGTGGTGTTTCTTTATTCTTTCGATGCCTTGGGAAGGCTGACCTGGAACAGAGACTGGACAGAGCTAGAGAATAAACTAGATATTTATTGAATTTCAATTCAATTTATTGAAGGGCCTTTAAGGGTACACCTTGGGCAGGACAAGAGCCTGGCCAGGGCTACATCCAAGGTGGACCTAAAGTGGTCACAAAATAGACAACCCACAAGGGTTTTTTAAGTTTTTATGAGTTTTTGTCCATTTGCATATTGGGCTTTAATTGTCCAATTACAGCTTTGAGTTGTGAAGCCTCATTCCTCTTGTTTTCTCTCTTCAGCCACCTTTGTTTGTGCTTTCGGGCCTGAAAACTTGTAACAGTTGTCCTTGGTCTCCAGCAGGAAAAGGATTTGTTTTGTGTCCCTGCTCTGTGCAGAGCTGAGTGACACTGAATGTGGGGCTCAGAGCTGCACCCCTAGGCAGCACAGAATCTGAAGTAAATGAAAGCTAAAAGTTAAGGCATCACTTTGGTCAACAGCAGTAAGTGATATTTCCATGCAGTGCCAGGCTTTGGGCTCACCCACTTGTCTTTCCCAAGGATGCTCAGGAGCTGGTGACACGGTTCTTGTAACTCACATAACTTGTTTTGTCTGTAATTTCTCATGGCCCTCCTGAAAGCCCCCCTCCTCTCTTTCAGGTCCTGAGCAATGAGAACAAGCTGATCCTGAAGTCAGTCCGCCAGGAAGACGCTGGGAAATACGTGTGCCGAGCCGTGGTGCCGCGGGTGGGCGCGGGGGAGCGGGAGGTGACGCTCACCGTCAACGGTACCTCCTGCTTCCCTTCCTCCATGCATTCCCTCCTGCTTCCCTCCTGCCATGCATTCCCTCCTGCTTCCCTTCTGCCATTCATTCCCTCCTGCTTCCCTCCTGCCGTGCATTCCCTCCTGTTCTCCTTCCTCCATGCATTCCCTCCTGCTTCCCTTCCACCATTCCCTCCTTCTTCCCTTCATTCATTCATTCCCTCCTGCTTCCCTCCTGCCGTGCATTCCCTCCTGCTTCCCTTCCTCCATGCATTCCCTCCTCTTTCCCTCCTGCCATGCATTCCCTCCTGCTTCCCTTCCACCATTCATTCCCTCCTGCTTCCCTTCCTCCATTCATTCCCTCCTGCTTCCCTTCCTCCATTCATTCCCTCCTACTTCCCTTCTGCCATTCATTCCCTCCTGCCTCCCTTCATTCATTCCCTCCTGTCTCTGTTCCACCATTCCCTCCTGCTTCCCTTCCACCATTCCCTCCTGTTTCCCTTCCACCATTTATTCCCTCCTGCTTCCCTTCCTCCATTTATTCCCTCCTGTTTCCCTTCCTCCATTCATTCCCTCCTGTTTTCCTTCCTCCATTCCCTCCTGCTTCCCTTCATTCATTCCCTCCTGCCTCCCTTCTGCCATTCCTTTCCTGCTTCCCTTCCTCCATTCCCTTCCTGCTTCCCGTCCACCATTCCCTCCTGTTTCTCTTCCTCCATTCCCTCCTGCTTCCCTTCCTCCATTCATTTCTTCCTGCTTCCCTTCCACCATTTGCTTCCTGCCTCGATCCTCTTGCTCTGGGAGCTCCTCTTCCCAAATTATCCCCTCAGATACTTCCTTTTGGAGCAAATCCCACCCCTAGCTGGATCAGGGATCCAGGAAATTGGACTAAAGTAGATGTTGCATTATTTTGCCTGGAAAGGCACAATTTAAAGCAAAAAAAAAAAAAATCAACATTTGCTCAGCCCCGCACAGTTCCTTATTATCAAGAGGGGTTTATTGAGTAGTTGGGAGCTGGCAGCTTTAAATCTTTAATAGATTAATCTTGCAAAACCCTTGCAAGGTCGGAGAGTGCTGTTGTCTCTGTTGTACACCTGGAGGGCTGGGAATTGAGTCTGGATCCAAGACCAGCAGCCTAATCACTCTCTCCAACCCACACGAGGATACCTGTGAGGATTCCTGTGAGGATACCTTGTGAACATTCCTGCCAGGATTCCTGTCAGTGTTGCTGTCAGGATTCCTGTCAGGATTCCTGTCAGGATACCTCCCTGGCTGCTTGGGGCTCATCCAGCAGTGTGTCAGGATGTGCCCTGGACTCACACCCAGAGCTCTGGAGTTTAATGATGCCCTGGCCAGGACCTCGCAGCAGCTGGTAACAAATTTCAGCATAAATATGGCAGGGAAAGAGCAAGGCAGGCTGCAAGTGGTGTAAGCAGAGGATGAATTTTGCATTGTCTCTCACCTGCATGACAAACTGGCAGCTTTCACTCCCCACTCACTGTCACAAGAGAAGAACACAAGCAGGAGGCAGCTCAGGCAAGCATTGATTTCAAACACAGATAATGCAGATGGTGGATGCCCCAGCTCCCTGTAAACATTCAAGGACAGGCTGGACAGGGCTCTGAGCAACCTGATCTAGCAGAAGATGTCCCTGTCATGGCAAGGGGGTTGGACTGGATGACCTTTAAAGGTCACTTCCCACCCAAACTATTCCACGCTTCTATAATCCTGGGAAAGGAAGCCAAGGGCAACACAGCAGGGACTGAAAACCAACCCCTCCCTCCCTTGGACTCAGCTCCTCGGCGCCTTCAGTCTCCTTCCCCAGCAGCTGCTGGGTTTTAATTACAATTAAATGAGCTCATGGAAAACAAAGCAACAAATTAGCACAAAGAACATGCTCCTTCCCTGACACCTACCAGGCACAGGGATGCCCTGAGAGCAGAGCAGAGCTCCCCACAGGCTCAGGGCACTCAGAGCGTGCAGCACTGACTGGAAAAGTTGCTCTCCAGCAACTTTTTTTTCACCCCCAGCTTATGCCTGGGGAAACTGATGGGGAGCAAAAGAAATCCATGCACGGGGTTCACTGCTCAGCCTTCAGCATCTCCCAGGAAGTGGCTGCCTGCACATCCCATCCCATGGGATGTGCTGTCAGGAGCTTGGTGCACCCCAGAGGTGACAGCGTTGGGACATGTCACCACAGGTGTTGGACCAAGGGAGAATCCCACACCTCTGGGTCAGGATGGTCTCGTGGCCCCCCAAGAGAGGAGAATCAAGCCCCTGAGCAGCATCCCCACATCTAACATCCACCAAAACCCAGGGCTGGCAGCCTGTCCTGCAGTGTGAGCAGCATTCCAGCTCCAGAGCACGAGGCACTGTGTCTAATCCAGCTAATGAATTCTGCTGGAAGCCTGTTCTGATGTCATTCAAGGGGGAAGTTGAATGGCTCATATTTTGAAGTGATTTTAAATTGAGAGGGTGATACAATTGTCTTGGTATCAGCAGATGCCTCCCTCTGTCACAGGAAAATCAGGCTTTAAGAAGTTGTGTTCTGGGCTGGCTGCACTGCCCCTGATCAGGGCACACGGACTTTGGGGGGCTGATCCATCCCACTGAGCACAGAGATCCCGACTGAGGGACCACCCCACCCACCCTGAGACTGTGGCCCATCCACTCCCAACAATGTCCAAAATCATGGCAGGATGATGTTGGGGTGGAAGAGCATCCTCCTGCCCTTCCCACCCAGCCTCACCAGACAGGGCTGTGCTTGCAGAGCAGCTCAGTCCCATGCCACAGCCAAGGCCACCAGCCTGCAAGGAAGCAGATAGGATTCAGAGTCTGGTGAGTGGGAAGAAGGATTATGCAAAGCAGCAGCGTTTGGCAGGGCCAGAGCAGCAGAGGCTCGAGGGAAGGGAGGAACTTGGTGCCATCATAAATCAGCAGCAGCTGGAATTACACCCAAAGCCTCTTGACTGCACCCAGCCTGGTCACAGCTCCCACCCCAGCAGAAGCTCCCCAAGGTCACCTTCACAGGCAGATCACCAGCAGTCCCATCTGTCTCTGCACCATCCGGGCTTGGCAGGGGCTGCTGAGCAGGGACCACCACCGCTGCCCACCCTGTTCTGCAAGAGAAGTTTGTTGGAAGGGCTGGACAGCTCCAGGTGACTAATTGGGGATTTAATTTGCAGGGATTCAGCCCAACAAGGAAGTCAGGCGAGCCCCAGAGCTGGGAGCAGGGCAGGGGCTGACCGGCCACCCCGCTTGGTCAGGAGCACATCCTGGTGCCAGGAAGTGCTCAAG
Organism: Phylloscopus whistleri; assembly: GCA_017589585.1. Taxonomy (NCBI): domain Eukaryota; kingdom Metazoa; phylum Chordata; class Aves; order Passeriformes; family Phylloscopidae; genus Phylloscopus; species Phylloscopus whistleri. The sequence goes on along the minus strand of JADMLD010000744.1, from coordinate 278,113 downwards.
GCCAGGTTGGAACAACCTGGTCTGGTGGGAGGTGTCTCTGCCCATGGTAGGGGGTCTGGAATGAGATGGGGTTTAAAGTCTTTTCCGACCCAAATCATTCTGTGATGTTCCTTTGCAATACCAGGCAGAACCAGCCAGCCCAAGACTTCTGCAGGAAACAAGGAGTTAAACAAAACTCTCCTGCCAAACCATTATGAGTGCTTGGGAGAAAGGTTCAGATGGACTTGAGCAGGCTGGAGAAGCCAAGGCCATCCTATGCTTTCATTCCTGAAGTCCCCCACCTCAGACTTCTCTTTTGTGCGAGCTGCCAGGACCGCACAAATAAATTGGCACTGAGGTGCTAAAAATAACCTCCACCAATAGCTCCATCATTTATATCCATAGCAACATTGCTTAGAGCCTTTTCCCTGCCTGTGGGCTGTCTCACACTCAGCACTGAATGCCAAGCTGGAGATTGGCAGCTTTCATAAGGAGCCAGAGCCTGGTGGAGAATCAAACACCGGCCCTGAATGCGAAGAGGCTGCAACTTCATGCTGTTATTTCTGGGCATGTTCATCTCACAAACAGTCTTTAGTCATCCACTATTATCATGATCATAAGCCTTCGACTCTGAACTCCTGGAGCAACAATAAAAGCCAAAGCCATTGGCGTTTGTGCCATTTAAAACCCACTCGCCTTGGGGAAAATGATCCTTTTAATGATTATTAAGCCATTTTTCTCTAGCGTCACCCAGTCTTGGAGCACTTCCAGAATTTATAAGTAACACACAACTATCAAAATGGAAAGGAGATGGTTCTTTTTATTACTGTTTCAGCCTGGCCTGCAGATCCCATCACTGCTCTTGCCTCTGCTGGAATCATCAGGTGGGCAGGAGCATCAACGACCACAGGAGGCTCCTCAGGCAAAGCAGGGAGTCACCTCCACTGAAACCCTTCAGAAAGCTTTCAATGACAGATAAACAAGAACTCACACCTTGGGATCGTGCCTAGAACAACATCTTGAGCATTTAGAGAGAAAAAAACACAACAAAATGTCTTTTTTTTTTTTTTTTTGCCTTCCTTGATCAAAAAGGGCACAACAGTTCCCACTCTCGCACTGCTATGCCCATTACAGAAAAACAAGTCCTGACCTTCACGCCCAGCTCCTGCTATTCCTGATGCTGATGGCAGCTCCCTTCCCGTAGTAATTTCCTGAGCTGCCAGAACCGTGGTCACTAGTCAGTGAATTGTGCTTCAATGAGCTTGTTTTCCATCCATCTCCCCTTGGAACACTGTAAGGAAGCAGGGACAGGGCTGTGCCTCCGTGGGAAGTGTGTGGGGAGTGTGCAAGTTTGGTGCAGGAAGGGGTTACTGGGACAGTTCCAAAAGGCAGTAGTATGTACAAGTGCCTGAGAGTGAAGGATTTAGAGTTTTGGTACATTTTTGTGCATTCTTGAAATTTATAAATGGGTGATTTAGATGAGAATCAGGCAAGTCTTTCTTCCCACTTTACCCCAAATCCCTGAGACTTTTTTTTTAAAGGAACACCTCAGGTGCAGGGCAGGGACATGGGCAAAATGGGGAAAAAATCCACAAGGCTGTATTACTGATAAACCCAGTGAGGTACTCCAAACCAGGCATGACAACCCTGAGTGAACACCCAAAGTCCAGAGCTGGAGCAGGGGGAGTTCTCACAGCCCCTCTCTCTCCCTGCCCTGCAGCTGAGCTGTTGCTGTTTTCTGCCAGCAGCAAGCCACTCATGGAAATGCAAATCCTCTTTAATTAAAGAGGTTAATAAACAGCAATTAGGATCCCAGCTCTTGTGCTGCTCCCCTGGGGTGATCAGAGCTGTTAAGAGTAAGGGACGTGCTGATCTCACCAAGCCATGCCCTCCTCTCCCACCCCTTTTCTCCCAGTCACAGGATGGCCACCAAGGCAGGACAAGGACATTTCCCATCCCAAGCTGATTCAGCTGGTGTTTGGCTCAGGAAGAGCCTTTCCTACCCTTTCTCCTGGGCTCCTTTCATGATCCAAGTGGCACAGGAGAGCCCAGCTGATGGGTATCAAGGCTTTCCAGTAGAAACTTCTCCACCACATCTTCCTTAATGCCCTGGAGAGCAATTAGTTTAATGGTTGCCTAATGAATCTTGGAGAGCACAGAAGAGTGGTGGGATGGGATCCTGCTTGGCTTCTGCAGCAAGCAGCCCTTCTCAGAGGCCAGGCTCACCAGGGAGATGGGGCCAGCGTCCTTTACACCAGGGATGGGGGTACAGAGATGGGGGACCCTGGTGCTTTGCGGGGGCTTTGCAGAAACCCAGCAGAGCCCAAAGCCTCCACTCAATGTTCTCCATCACAGGAGGCGAGGGGGCTGTTTCTCCATCCCTGCCCCCTAACACCCCCATGCCCACCAGCCCCATGGGGTGCCAGCAGCCTCTCCTTTCTCCACAGGGCCCCCCATTATCTCCAGCACCCAGACCCAGCACGCCCTGCACGGCCAGAAGGGGCAGATCAAGTGCTTCATCCGCAGCACTCCGCCGCCAGACCGCATCGTGAGTATCCCCCCGGGGCACGGCGGGGCTGGAACACCCCGGGCTGCCCCGGGCTCACCCCTGTCTCTCTCTGGCAGGCTTGGTCCTGGAAGGAGAACGTGCTGGAATCTGGGACCTCGGGGCGCTACACGGTGGAGACGGTGAGCACAGACGAGGGGGTGATCTCCACGCTGACCATCAGCAACATCGTCCGGGCTGATTTCCAAACCATCTACAACTGCACCGCCTGGAACAGCTTCGGCTCCGACACGGAGATCATCCGGCTCAAGGAGCAAGGTGGGCACTGCTGGGGAGTTACTGGGGGCTGGTGGGCAGCGGGGGATTAGCACCTGGCTGGGCTGTGAGAGCGGGGAGAGGCTGTGAGAGGCAGCAGGTGCTCAGCAGAGCTCTTGGGATGCCAAAGAGGAGATTAGGAAGGATGGTGACAAGGCTGCAGCTGTGCTAGCTGTAGGATTGCATCCTTAGGGCACATGATCTTGGTAAAGGGGCAGGGGCAGGGACAAGCCCTGTAAAGTCTCTGCTCCGTATGGTATTCCTGATTTTACCTGTCCTGCTAAAGCTGGAGGGCACAGGCTGATCCTGCACCCCTTACTCCCTGCCCCACAGTACAGGGTGATGTCACTGCCCCAGGCTGGAGGATCATTTATAGCCTTGGAGAAACAGGAGTGGCTGCTCCCAGCAGACCCCACTGCTCCGTGGAGATGGGAGTGAGCGGGAGGAAGGCGTTTGGGCTGGTGGCAGCTCTCCATCCCAGCCACCAGCCAGCATGTCATGCAGGCCTGGGCTCACACACCCAGCAATTCCCAAGGGATGGCCAGGGAAATTCCACTCTCGGGGCTCTCCACAGCAGGGGAGGGAGATGGTTTGTGTGAGGAGTGCTTAGCTCCTGGAGGAACTCCAGTTCTCCTCTATTTTATTAAATGCCAGGGCAGGCAGGTGGATTGTTCTCATTAAGCCGTGATTTATAGGCGAGGCTGGCATCCAGATTAAATCAGAGCTAAATGAACCCCTTAAAATTAGCCTTGGGCTTCTTCCAATGCAAACAGAGCCAGTGGTTTTTGCAGGTCGTCTGCCAGTCAGCGGGAGCGCTCGGCGGCCAGCCGGGGTCCCGGCGGAGGGGGGCCGGGCAGCCCAGCCGGCTCCCAGCTCACATCCCGGCCTCCCACGGCAGGGGACAGCCCTGCCCGGGCCAGGGGACACGGCAGGGTGGCAGAGGCCGTCCCCTTCACGGGGCCGGCGGAGCGGAGCAGAGGGCCGAGCGCTCAGCAAGGCTGCGGTGGGCGCGTGGGCTGTGCAAGGCTGTGGACACTTGCTTTATTTTCAAACAGGTACGGAAATGAAATCAGGAGCTGGTATTCAAGCAGGTATGGAAATCATGAGCTGACGGTGAATGTGAATTGTCCCCAGCCATTACCACACCTGAGGGCGCAGCGTCCTCCTCCTGGCCCGGCAGCTTTCCAGAGGGCAGGCAGGGCAGGAAGGGGCACAGGGAAGCTGCAGGGCAGTGACTGGGGCAGGACTGGGAAGCTGGAGTGGTCCAGTCCCCCCTGTGCCACTGACCCACTCTGGAAACCAGCACTTTGTTTGCCCCAGCTCCCCAGTCACTGGGAGGGGGATGCTGTTACTCAGGCAAGTTTAAAATGTGTAAGTCCCATGGAGCGCTACTCTGGGACAGAAACAAAGAGGGAAGAGGACAGGTTTCCAGGGTCATTTGCAGACATCAGCTTGGTTCAGCGTGGTGGGAGAGTGCTGGCCAGCATCAATTGGCACCAGAGCAGGTTTGGATGGATCCTGGGGCAGATGCTGTGGGATGTGCTGCCCTTGTGGTTCCTCATCCTGTGCCCCAGAGCAGGATTTCTGGGGGACCCAGCAATCTGCCCCTCCTCAGCTCACCCATCCCTACAGGACAGTTTACCATCCCCACCATTCTGTCTCTGCCCCTTTGCAGTTACCTCTATCCCAGCCCAGGAGAGCCCTGGATATTTTCCCCACCCCACTCCCTGCATGGTTCTTCATCATCTTCATCCCCATCACCACCTGCTTCTCTCTGAGCTCTGCCCTGCAGATCCCATTCCCCAAAGCTGAGAGCCAGCCAGCTCTCCCAGGCCCTCCAGGCTCCTGTCTCCAGCCCCTTGCTCCATATTCCCCTGGGAAGGCTGAAAAAACCCCATGAGGAACTCCCACTGTTGGCAGGAGCACTGCCTAGCAGAAAACCCTGGTTTCTCTGTGCCATGGCTCAGCTGCTGTGTTGGAGGATGCTGATTTTAGGGTGAGCTTCCTGCAGCAGCTGGACCCAGCTGCAGCACCTGCTCCCTGAGCTCCAGCACCTGTTCCCTGAGCTCCAGCTTGAGGCAGCAGAGGACTGAGGGGATTTGCCTTTTCACCACTCTCAGAGGTTTGGTGATGGATTGGTTCAGTGCCACTTGAGTCATGTCACTGGTGGCCCAGCTTGGGTGACATGTGACACCTCAAGGGACCAGCAGGCCCAAGCAGGAAATCCAGGAGCAAGCCACAAAGTGAGAAACGTCAGTTCTTTTCTGATCAAGTGTGAGCAGAGCCTAAACTCAGTCAGCACCAGGTGCTTCTCACCCTGCAGTTCCCAAATTAGGGCTCAGGACCCAGGAGCTCCACAGCCACGGCTTGAGGGTCCCTTGAAGTGGCTTTAGAACTCCCCTGTCCCACCTGGGATGGTGTAAACAAGGAAGACACCCTTTGCTGACTACACAGTGGGTGCTGGTGGAATGACAATGCCCCCAGTCCCACCAGTAGGGGTGTGTCCCCCTTGGGAAGGATGAAAGGCACAGGTGGGATCTGTGGTCTCAGGCCCAGGATGAAATCCATGCCCAACCCCAGCTCCACAGCAGTGGGCAATGGGAAATGGTTCCTGTATCACCCAGTCAGGTGATGATCCCTGGGCTTTGCTTCTCAGCTGGGGCACCCCCTGTGTCCCCAGGGTCCAGCAGCATTCATGTCCCCCATCTGCACTGACCTCTGAGGAGAACCACCTCTCTGCACACATTTTTCCATCAATTCATCCCATCCATTTCCAAGGCCAGGGCTCCAAGGAGAAAACACCTTCCAAGGAGGTGTCCAGGGAAGTTGTGAGGACACACCCACCTTACCTGGTCATCCCAGACAGGGTTATCCCTCTTTTGGTTTGCAAGATCCTACAGAGTGTTTAGAAAGAGAAGGAATGGGGACAAAGAGATACCTGCAGCTTTAGGGGAGAGGGTCTTTGGGATGTAGCTTCATCATCCCAGCCAAGGAAGGCAATTTGTGGTACCCACAGCTGTGGTGTCCTACAGGGTGAGTGCTGCCCATTGCTGCCCCTCTTTAATCCAACCCAACACTCACTGTAAGGTCAGAGCTGTGCCTGGAGGAACTGGAGAGACAGAGCAGGGAGATAACGAGGCTTTGGGGCTCCAAACCTCTCACCATAAATGTGATTTTCCATTCTGCCCTCCCCACACCTCAGAAGCTGCTGCCTGGGCCTGCATAGATAAGTCAGCTTTGCTGGCTGAGCCATAGCCCAAAATGCCACCAGGAACTTGGTGACAGAGTTCTTGTAGGCAGAAGGATGTGAGGATGCATCCCCTGCTCTGCCTCCCACAGACCCTGCCCACACATCCCACCCCGCAGTGCTCAGCCCTGGCGTGGGCCATCCCTCCTGTCCCAGTCTTTGCAGCACCCTCAGCAGTCTGGGAAGGACAACAGTTGATAAGCCATAGGAGAAGGCAGGAAATTGGGATATAAAATAGGCAGGGGCTGTGAATGATGGCTTGGGTTAAGTCATCCATCAGCCTGCTCGGATGTCATCTCTCTTTCTTAATAATATTAACACACGGTCTTCTATTGCACTTCATCCTTCAGAGAAGCTCATTCATTAACCCACAGGGCACTAACAAGAGCAATTGCTAATCTGCTCCTCTGGCTCCCCCCTCCTCTCCTCCCAGGGTAAACTGAGGCACAGGAGGAGCAGGGTTGTACAAACTGCAGCGTCCCACGGGCAGCCCGTGCCGACATCACCACGCAGGGATGGGCAGCAGGGAAGGAAACCCCAAAACCCTCCCCGGGCTCATCCCTGAGCCTCCTGCCAGTAGCCAGGGGTGGGTCCCTGGGAGAAAAGCCCCCTGTGGGACCTTCACCCCGCTTCATGCTGCCTCTCCTTCCTCTTGCAGAGTCGGTGCCGATGGCGGTGATCATCGGGGTGGCCGTGGGGGCCGGCGTGGCGTTCCTGGTGCTGATGGCCACCATCGTCGCCTTCTGCTGCGCCCGCTCCCAGAGGAGTAAGTGTCACCCCCAGCAGGCTGCAGCCCCGTGGGGAGAGAGCTCTGGGGAGAGGGTGGATGCAGTGGGAGCGGGGAGAAATCAGAGCCCGAGTTCACTGGCACCGTTTCCTGAATTTGCTTCCCCGCACAAGCTGCTCCCCGTGTTGATCCACCCGAGTGTTTGCTGCAAACGGCAGCCCTGTGGGGAAAGGGAAGGGTTCATGGAAAAACATGCCAGGGTAACTGCTGATCCCTGTTAGCAGCACAGGAGGTGTGCAGGGGACCTCTTAATCTCTCCCTTGGAGAAGTCTTGAGGTCCAAGAGGGAGAAGCATCCTCGCTGTGCCGCATCGGTGCTTAAAAACCCTCCACAGTTCTGCTCCTGTTTTAATTCCAGTTTTCCTGACATGCATTTTCCTGGCAGGAGTGACAGCCAGCAGAGGGGTTTTTCATGGGCCTTGTGCATTTTGGAGTCTGGCTGCAGTGGGAATAGAAGTTAAAGTGACATTAGAGACGCAGGTGGAGGAGGAGGAGGAGGAGGGGGAGCAGTGTGGCATTGTCTGGCCTCATTAAAAAGACACCGGGAAATTAAATTTGGATTGCTGGCTCCATGAAAAGGCACCAAACCAGGAAGGAGAAGAGTGTGATTGTCTAGAGCATCCCAAGCCTCTGGGGAGAGGAGGAGATCCTTGGCGCTGCTCCCGGCTCGTGAGACGCGTGGTGCGGATCCCGGGATGCCAAACTCTCCACGTGTGTGCCAGAAAACCCAGTTGTTGCTCTTTTATTTTTCCCCCCTTGGTGCTTTACAAAGCCATCAAAGACACCAGGCTGCTTCTGGATTCAGTAAGGACACAGGGCCCCCCACTGCAGAAATGTGTTTAATTTTCAGCGTGATAATGATGCCTCTCCCTGTTTTATCCCTTTTTTTTTTTTTGAACTCTCACAGCCTCTATTAGCAGGAATTAATGAATTAAATAGGGGAAATCATTTATCTTGCTTTTTGAGGAAGGATTCCTGATGGACAGGACCCAAAATGAGTCCAGTTTGGTGTCGTGGAGGCCTTTTGGCAGCAAGGGACAATGCAGGCACCTGAAGGAAGCAGGGCCAAGCCGTGTTCCCATGTCCAGGGGCTGTTTTTTCCCCATGCCACATCCTTCAGAAAAACAGAGAGCGTGTGGTTCATTATTTCCCTCTCATTTGATGGAACCAGATGGTGCAGGGCTCTTTACAGGACCCACGATTTCACAGGAACACCATGACAACAGATCCCAGGCGTGGTGAAAACACCAGGATTTAGACCCTCACAAGCTGGAAGCGTGCAACCATGGGCTGCTCTTCAAGGGGGAAGCCAGGAGGGGACAGGCCATCCCAGCCAAATGCCTTGTGTTATTTATCCCATTGATAAATCAGGAAGAAGAGGCGTTTTCCTCACCAGGGCTGGGAAGATAGGTTCTGTTAAGAGGGCACTGGGGACGTGGTGACAGGGTTTGAAGTTCCTTTTCTCCACCGTGCTTCCAGTGCTGTCCCGTTTAGAAAAGGGTTTTGGGTCTCCAGTACACCAGAGGCTGCTGGGTCTGGGCATCTTCCCTGCTCTGCTGCTCCTCTGGCAGTGTGATTCCCTGGGGAGAGGTCAGCAGCATCCCCAGGCCGGGGCAGGGGTCCCTGTGCTCCCTACAAGGCTTCTTTGCCACTTCGCTTTGGGATCAGAATAAGTAAGAGATCACCCAAGAGATCTGCAAAGATCCCTGCCCTGATCTCCCTTCCCAAAACCTTGTGGGAAGGGAAGAGCCAGACCCAGGTGGGGGCAGCAGCAAATCCAGAGTGCAGGTGGGATTCCCCAGCCTGAGATCCATGCATGGTGTGCTGGTGGCACTGAGGCCACTCAGCTCCCCTTTAGCTGGCTCCAAAAGCCACTGGGAGAGTCTGTCCTTGGGTTTGGGGGCAACTTGGGAGCATCAGCAGCTGAACCAGACCCCAGGGCCATTGAGGGTGGAGAACCCTGCAGGGAAGGACTTGGATGTGCCAGGTGGATGGGCTTTTACCCCAGGTTTGGATGGGCTTTTACCCCAGTTTTGAGGTGCTGATGCCAGCTGAATGCTGTGGCCCCTGTCTCCGTGGCAGGAGGGTAGGGACACCAGGCTGAGAGGTGAGGAAAGGAATTTCCTCACTGTTCGTGGTGTGCAATGTGCAGAGTTATTGCAGAGATCAGCTCAGGAACGCACAGAGCACTCGGATACCAGGAGAAGGACTCATTTTCTGCCAGGATGACTGCAGATTCCTCTCCCAAGACAAACACTGGAGCATTGTGCCATCGTTTACAGCAGCCTGGTGCAGGCTGCAGAACAGTTGTGTCGAGGGGACACAGTGACCCAGCAGTAACTCTGGAGAAGGAATCTCCTGACCCAGCCACTGACCACAACGAACAGCAATGGGGGAGGCAGTTCCTGACCACGGTTTGGGAAAATGCAGCAAAATAAAAAGGCCCAGGTGCAGACACACCGAGCCTGGAGGCTCTGGAAAAGAAAAAAAAAAAAAACATTTACTGCACATCTGTTGTTACATCTTCAGTGACTTAACAGCCCAGAGTTATGTAAGGGGGAGCGCTCCTGGGAGAGGAGCTGCAAGACACTGATTAGCTTCTCCTTGTGATTAAAGACAGAGGCTCCAGCACCAGGAACGTGGTCCCAGCAGGACAACACTAAAAAAAAACAAGCTGTAGTAACTTCCCAGTGCAAAGCTTTGCCTTGTGCCCGGAGACTTGGGGAGGTCTGGGGGCTGCGGGTGGGGAGGACAGGGGATGCTGGGAGAGATGAATTCAAGGACGGAGTTTCGAGCTGGTGTGGGTTACATCATTCAGTTTGGTTTGGAGATAAAACTCCCGGGGGCTCCAGCCTTTCCTGGACTGATCCCTGCAGTCCTGGCTTGGCAGGGCGCTGCTGCATCCGTCAGCTGGAGGCAGATCTGACAAACCAGCGGTTCAAGGCAGTTTTTGGGCTGGCACAGCCATCCTGGGAGGCGAGAGCCAGACCCGTGGCTCGGGGCCGGCTTCAAAGCTGTTGAGGTCTCGCTGCTCAGATTTGCCTCCATCTCCGCTTTTCATCTCGGCTTTGCGCCGCCGTTCTGCTCCCGCTGCTCCGCGTCTGTGCTTTAACTCTGCTAGAATGGCTTGTTCAAAGCACGCCTGACACCTTCAGGGAAGGCAGGGAGTCTCTCCAGGAATGTTTCTCTCCGCTCTCATTGTCATTTCCGGGCTGCTTGGAGATGATAAAACCATCCCTGGCTACGTCTGTGCTCCTTGCTTGGCCTTTTCCATGTGCTGTCTGCACCCTAGACTTGGGGAGGCTTTTCTCTGGGGTTCCCAGTGCCTGGGCAGAGCTGGTCCATCCCTCAGGAGCAGGATTTCCTACGGACCAGCAGGCTGGACAACGATTTCACTCCCTGTGGGAGCAGTTCTGCTACAGCCCAGCCCCTGGTCACAGCACTGTCAGTGTGGCAGAGGCCAACCGAGCTCCAAAAGGAATTCCTGTAGGAGTCTGAGCTGTCCATACCTTATGGCAACGCAAATGTTGCTCCTCCAGCTCTCCAATGGACGTGCTGAGCCGGTTTAATTTTCTCTGGTGCTGCCAGGAATCCTCAGTCAGGTCCACCAGTGCCTCGGACTAACCCCCTTTTCCATCTTCCTCTTTCCCCAGATCTGAAGGGAGTGGTTTCTGCCAAGAACGATATCCGTGTGGAGATCGTGCACAAGGAGCCGGCCTCGGGCAGGGAGGCAGAGGAGCACCCGACCATCAAGCAGCTGATGGTGAGGAATTCCTTCCCCTCCCTAAGCGACTGCTCCGGGCAAAGGTGGATGGTAACAAGCCCACGCGTGTCTTTCAGCCCCGCAAAGATGCTCTCCCAAAAACCCTGTTCTCTAGATCCACATCCTCTTGCCATAAAAACTTCTCGAGTGAAGCTTGGCTAATGAGGAGGGAGAGCTGGTAGAGGTTTATTGCAGTGGCCCATCTGCCCGCCGGACTAATTGCAAAGCAGATTTGCCACCCCACACTTGGAAAGCTGCGGAGGGCAGGGAGACACACGCCGGGGTGAGCACGAGGTGATAACGGGCTGATTAACCAGGCAGGGCTGCGCCCAGACACTTCTGTGTGTGCACAGGGCTGGATGCACACCCGGAACGCCGCGGGTGTGGAGCCGGTCTGCACCTGGGTCTGTATCAGCCGGGGAGGTGCCACCCTCCCGAGGCCACTGCCCTCACCCGAGGGGACAGACAGACACGGGCAGGGCAGGAGATGGGTGGCTGAGATCCCAGCAAACACAGCTTTGTGCCCTGACGCTGGTGCATCCTCGCCACCTCTGTGTGCTGTGTCACTGTTCTCTGTGCCTCAGCCCCAGTTTGCCTTGGCTTTCACTTGCTGGTGACAAACAGAAGCTGAAAATGGCAGGGAAACTGCAAAAGAAAGGAGATAAAAGAGCAGATGGGAAAGGGAGAAGGGATTGAAGAAGCCAGTGGCTGCTTTCTAGGCTGCTGGGTGGTTTTTTCCTCCTCTAACTCTCAATTTTTTGGGCAGCAATTGTATGTCCTGCCTGCAAAAGCTGTTCCATGAATGCCTGGTGGGAAGGCAAGGCTGATCATCGCAGGGTGGGTGGAATTGCTTGTTGAAATTGTCAGGATTGCCAGGGTGTTTAGACAGCCAGGGAGCCTCCAAACAATGAGGCAGGAGGAGGTGGAGATCTGGCAACTGATCCCAGCACCACTGAGGTTCCTGTGCAAGACCCTTCCTTCCCAGTAGGGCTTTGCCTTGAGAAATCTGCGAGTCCCTGGTGGGATTGGCAAGGCTGGAAGGACAGAGGAGGCTGGGGCTGGATTTGGAGCAATCTGCTGGGATGAAGGGGAATAAGCAGCTTACCCTCCATGGGACCCTGTACATCATCTGTGTGATCAGCAGTGCCAAGCCCAGATCTGGCTCCCACAGGGGCATCTGGGATCATCCCAAACCCCACTCCAGACAGAACCCACCAGGCTGGAAGCACACACAAAGCTCAGCAGAAAAGAGCATTTACCACTGTGAGTGAACAAGGAAGAGGATGGTGGTGGGACCTTGGAAGCCATCCTGGGGACTTTCTTAGGTTATTTGCAGGAGCCAGGGGCTGATTTCACATCAGCCAGTGCCTTGGTGGGGCTGGGAGTGGAGCAGTGCAGAGCTGTGCCGGGCACGTTGCAAGGAGGATTCTGGCAGGGTGGAAATGGTGCAGGAAAAAATGACAATATTTGTTTGAGAGTTGGGGAAAAATGTGGGGTTTTTTTTCCCAGGGAGAGGTTGTGGAGGGCTTATCAGCCACTGGTGAAAGGTGGTTTGGTCATGGTACAATGGAACTGTTTAAGTGTGAACAGGGGAGGCAAAGCTGAGTGCTTCTGAGACACCACAGAGGCTCACAACCTGGCTGGTCTGGAAGAAGGCAGTTCTGCCCCTTTGCTGGCCAAATCCAGGCATTTTTTTTGAAAATACAGCACTTGGAAATGACATCATTGGATCAGTGCTGCTCAGGAGCTGGAAGAGATCATCCCTGGTCTCTGACCCTGATGCTGGCAGGGTTTGGTACAGCTGGGACATCCTACCTGCAGGGAGAAGGCATCAAAGCCCCTTCCCCTGCCTGGATCAGAGCCTCCCCACCCTCATCTGCCCTCGGCAAGCACGTTCCCAGGAAATGCTCCCCTATTCCTTCTTTCCTCAGAGTCTGCAGGGGCCCCCTCTGTCCTCCATCCACATCTTTGCTCTGTCCAGCAGCTGGTGTGGGCATCCTCCTTGGGCCATCACACACCCAGCCTTGGATGCCAAACAGGTTCCTGATAAAATGTTCCAACTTTGTCAATTAAATGCAGCACCAAGTTAAAAACTCCCTCTTGCTGATGAGGAGCTATGAGACCTCTCCAGCAGGAGGGCAGTGCCCAGCACCTCCCTACCCTCAGCCCAGGATTTTCCAGCTCTCCCTCCTCCCAGTGCCAGCATTATTCCCTCTGCTTTTCCATCTGCCTTCTCCGAGCAGCCTGTGAGATCTCCATCCCTAGAGACGCTCTCCTCACCCTCACCAGTGTTCATCACACCTCTCACTTCAACAGCAACTGTGACTGTCATTGCTGTGCCCGGGGTCATTCCTGTGGGTGTTAAAGAGCAGCAGCCACGCCGGCAAACAGCTCCTCCTCGCTGCTCTCCATCCTAACAACCCCGGCCCCTCGGCCGAGCCCGACTCCAGCACAGCCCGAGCTGCTCCTGCTGCGTTTCAGGATCCTCAGCACCGCGGATGTGCCTTTGCCCCTCGGTTTTCCTTGCCCCCAAACGCTGTTTTGTCGTTCTCCAGCCATCTGTGACCTCCGCAGCCCACCGTGCTTTTCACAAGTCATTATTCATGCATCCCTAAATTCATTAACACCTCAGGATAGGCGTCACGCTGGCTGATTTGCATATGTTCACATCGCCTCGGCGGCGTTCCCACCCCCTGCTCCGGGAGCTGCTCTGCCAGGCGGTGCCTACGGGCAGGGAAAAGGCTGCCAGCTCCAGTGGCTGGAGGCAAAAGGTGAAGGGTCTGATCCCGGGGAAAATAAACCACAACAGCCGCGTTCTCCCTCCTGCGGGATGCAGTGCCCGGGCACGGCAGCTCCGTGGAGCCCGGGCTGTGAGGAGGGAGGTGAAGAGCAGCATCAGCCTCCTCCCTCGCCACGGCTGGGTTCACTCCTGGCTGATCACACCCGTGCCTCCCCAGCTGTGAAATGGGGCTGATAATCCCAAAGGAGCCATCCTCGCTGCCATGAGCAGTCAGAGACCAGCCCAAAGTGACAGGCAGGCAGAGATCTCCATCTCTGGGTCAAAGCTTCCCTCAGAGGGAAGGCAGACGCAGGTCAGGCAGATGCAGGCATCACTTCTGGTTCGTATTTGGAGTGGAACAGTCAAAATGATCAATCCAGGTTTATCTTTTCCTGTCTCCTTAAACCCATCCCTCTGCTCCAAGGGCTGTTCCTGGTTTGTCCACAGCCTTCACAGGGGATCAGCAGCAGACACCTTTTCCAGACAGGTGCTCAGCTCAGATCACACACACACACACACACAGAATCACAGATCACAGAATCACCAGGTTGGAAGAGACCTTCAAGATCATCGAGTCCAACCCACCTCAACTAAACCACGGCACCCAGTGCCACATCCAGTCTTTCCTTAAACACACCCAGGGATGCTGACTCACCACCTCCCCAGGCAAACCATTCCAGTGCTCTCTCGCCCTTTCTGTAACAAACTTTCTTCCTAACATCCAAACCACATCCCCTTGGCGCAGCTTAAGATCCCTGTGGAAGAGGAAAAATCCAAGGAGCAGAATTTCCATTCTGGGCGAGGCTTATTGCTACTGCAGCCCAGAGGACACAGCATTATCCCTTTCTCTGCCTTTGCCCCGTGCCCGCGGGCTGGGACATGTGCCCGGTGCCACCCCGAGCTGTCAGAGCCGGCTCTGAACTGGAGCCGGGCTGCCTCTCCACAACACCCAGCCCGGGGAACATCCCTCCCTCACAGCCGACCCCTTCCAGCGGCACCAGCCCATCCAAAAGCACATTTTGGGGAGAGGTGGGACAAGGCGCTGTAGCCTCCCCTGCGGTGGGCAGCCACAGGGGCGGGAGCTCACATCCCTCACACCGAGGCCAGGGCCGGTGTTTGAAGGGGATAAAGCTTCACCCAGCCGGGAATTCCCAGAAGGGTTCTTTATTCGTGGGCTTGTTCCCTTCCCTCCCTGGGAGCGGAGGAAGTCGCTGTCGAGGATCAGCATCCCTCACCCTGGTAACGCCTGGCCCGCACGAGTGCTGCCGGGTGGCATCCAATTACCCGACCAGCCGGAAATATTGTAATTAATCCTGGAGAGAGCCGGGGGAAGGCACTTCGAGCCCGCCAGCTCTGGAGGACACTCAGGGACCCGAAAGCAGCACTTTAAAAAACACACTGTGTCCACTAATGAAAGCCAAGAATTTAATATCCTGTCGGGTTCTCCATGTCGGAGGCTTCATTTGGTGGCGTGAAAGGCGGGAGAGCTCTGCACTTCCAGGAGGCATGGCACTGCCTGCTGCTTCCCTCCGGGCTGTGCCTGCACCGAGTGACCCTGGCAGAGCATCCCCGGGCCGTGGGAGCCAGCGCGGCGAGGCTGAGGTGACGCTTCAGGATCCGGAGGGGTTCCCTGCCCTTTGGATATCAGGGAGAAGTTTTTCACAGAAAGAGTGATAAAGTTCTGGAATGGCCTGCCCGGGGAGATGGTGGAGTCACCATCCCTGGATGTGTTTAAGAAGAGCCTGGATGTGGCACTGGTGCCATGGTCTGGTTGAGGTGTTGGAGCTGGGTTGGACTCGATGATCTTGGAGGTCTCTTCCAACCTGGAAATTCTGTGATGCTGTGAAACCTGGGCAGTGGCAGTCAGGGATGCAGGGATGCCGTTTGTCACGTCCCTCAGCCACACTTGGAAAGGATGAAAAGAAGGGGAAGAAGAAAAAAAAACAAAACAAAAAAAAAAGGCGATTTGGGGGTTGTTGCTTTGGGCAGGCGGGTGCAGCCCCAACCCTCACCACGGTAAATGATTCATTTTCTGCATCAGCCCGGCTTTGTGTGTCCTAAACAGGGAAAAACAATCTGATCCAGGAGGCACCGGCGAGGTTTGGGGGGAACGGGCAGGAGTTTCCACCCCCCCTGCCATGCCCCCCGGTTCTGGGGATGGGGAAAGCTGCCGGCGCCTGGCAGTGCCAAGCAGGATTAAGTCCTGGGATGATGTTCCAGGATGGGGACGGCGCTGGCAGGAGGGGAACGATGGGCACGGGGCTCTGACAGGGGGGCATCCCCACCACCTGCACGGCGAGGCCCCGAGCAGACTGGTGCTGCCACCTGGCCGGAGTTGCCACGGCTCTGGAAAGGAGCCCAGGAATGACTCTGGGGCACTCCGACATCTCCGGTCTCTTTTTCCACCTATTTCCCTCTCCCCCTCCATCACCCCCGTTAATGCCGGCGATGGAGTGAACTTGAGTTAACTTCCCGGTGTTTATCAGTGATGACGAAGCGGAAATCACGCTAACGAGGACCCCACCGCCCACTAATTAATGGTGTAAGGCTTCAATAAAGTTGACGTCAATGAGCGGCTGTGATGGGGGAATTGGGGGTTCGGTGATGTGCTGGCGCTTCGCGGATCTCCTGCAGCCCCCAAATCCACGGGCGGCAGCCGAGTTCGGAGCATCCTGGCCACCCCGGGGACAGGCAGGGTCCCCGCGGGGCTCAGGGAACATCCCAGTGCCGGGATCATCCTCACCATCACTTCAAGAGGCATCAAAAAATGGCTTTAAACACCCCATCAAGCCCGAGGTTAATTCCAGTGGCAGTGGGACTGTCCCCTTGGTTCCTACCTCCCTTCTCCCCTCTCCACCTTTGGGTCTGGCCCTGCCCGCGTGGGTCATCCACGCCAACACCAAAAAAAACAAAAACAAAAAAACAAAAGCAAAAACCAAAAACAAAACCAAAAAACCCCCAAACAACACAAAAAAAAAAAAACCAAAAAACCAAACCAAAAAAAAACACCAAAAAAAAAAAAAACACCAAAAGAAAAACCAAAAAACCCAAAACCACAACAACAACAACAACAACAACAAAAAAAAAAAAAAAAAAAAGAAAAAAAAAAAACAAAACACCAGATCCAAGGAGAAGTGTTTTTTTCCTTTTCATTCCGAGCTGGGACCTGTTAAACCCTTTCGCCAGGGCTAACACCCCCCGTCTCTGCCTTTGCAGAGATGCTTTAGAGGATCGAGGGGGTCGCCGGGGCCGGCAGAGCAAAAAAAACCCCTCCACGTCCCAATTTAGCTGCACTCGTTTAATCCTCGGCGACACTTGTATTTATCCTGGTAAATCAATGGCTGATACAGGCTTTCTTTTCCCTCGGAAAACTCAGGTACTTTAATTTATTGCCTTTAACAGCCACATCAAAGGCTTTCGGAAGATGAACAGCAAGTGCCGCAGGGTGAATTTCCACAGCCACTTACCATCCTAAAGAGGAGAGAATTTGGGCAATAAAAAGGGATTTGGGGGCTGATGTGGGGCTGTAATCCCGGAGAAACCAGGCTTGGAGGCGTCCGGTGAACACGGGAGAAGCTAAAAAAAGGCAACTGAGAAATTGGTTGATAATTATCCTGCTTCCTGCTCAGCCCCGCGTGCTGAAGGAAGGGTAATTAAAGCCGTGGTGTAATTAATGTGCACCTTGTCCCTCCTCTCCGCCTCCCCCCGATCACAGCCAGCCTTCAAAGGAAAACTAATGAGGCAGCCAAGTTCAGCTGAGGAGGAAAGGATGAAAAGAAGGGGGAAAAAAAGAAAAGAAGAAGAAAAAAAAAGAGGCGATTTTGGGGGTGTCGTTTTGGGCAGGCGGGTGCAGCCCCAACCCTCACCAGGGTAAATAATTCGTTTTCTGCATCAGCCCGGCTTTGTGTGTCCTAAACGGGGAAAAACAACCTGTAACCCAGGGAACTGTGCGGCTTTGGGGCGTCCCCTCGGCTCCACCGCCCGCTGGGGCACCTTGAATCCGGCTGGTGGCAACTTCCCAGTGCCCTGGGGCTGATGGTGGATGTGGGGCTGGCCCCACATGGCCGGGGGGTGATGGGGCACCCGGGCTCAGGCGGTGCCTGGGATGCTGACCCCTGCCTGCATCCTCTCCTAGATGGACCGGGGGGAGTTCCAGCAGGATTCGGTGCTGAAGCAGCTCGAGGTGCTCAAGGAGGAGGAGAAGGAGTTTCAAAACCTGAAGGTGAGTTGGATCCTGGGGCCTGCCTCTGTCCCCAGTGAAGGGATGGGGTCAGAGCCCCCCCATCACTCCTGGCAGAGGGGCTGGGAACCCCTCCCCGTGCCCACCACCGGGCAGAACCAGCTGGTGCCTCACCCAGCACGGCTGCTGCCAGGCTGTCTGTCCTTGGGCCATGTCCCCAGCCTGTCCCAGAGGGCTGTCCCTGTGCAGGGAGAGAGGCTCTGGCGTGCTGGCACTGTTTTGTGGCCCCAGCAGCTTTTTAGGGATAACACGGGGCACTTGTGTCCCGGCCTGGAGGGAGCTGACCAGATTGGAACCCACTGGTGGCACAAGAGGCCATTGCTGGACGGTTTGGTGGTTGAGGTGTCCCCCAAAGAGGAGCTATGAAAATGGGGAAGGGTCTGCAGGGCTCATACGAGGAGTGGCTGAGGTGATTTGGCTTGTTCAGCCTGGAGGAGAGCAAGGGGAGACTGAGCAGGGTCTGCAGCTTCTTCCTCAGGGACAGCTCCAATCTCTGCTCTCTGTGACCAGCAGCAGGACCTGAGAGAACAGCTGGAGCTGGGCCAGGGCAGGGTTAGGTTGGATATCAGGGAAAGCTTCTTCCCCCAGAGGGTGCTGGGCATTGCCCAGGCTCCCCAGGGAGTGGGCACGGCCCCGAGGCTGCCAGAGCTCCAGGAGCCTTTGGACAGCACTGCCAGGGATGCCCAGGGTGGGATTGCTGGGGGTCTGTGCAGTGCCAGGGGTTGGACTGGATGGTCCTGGTGGGTCTCTTCCAAGTCAGGATATTCCATGATGATGATTCCAGGATATTCTGATGAGTCTCACACGTCCCTGGTGGATGGGCAGGGTGGGCACCCCAAACGCCCCGGTACCCAGGGAGGCCACCACCAACCTGCCCCGCTTCTCCACTCCCCCAGGACCCCACCAACGGCTACTACAGCGTGAACACCTTCAAGGAGCACCACTCCACCCCCACCATCTCGCTGTCGGGCTGCCCGGCTGACCTGCGCCCGGCCGGCAAGCAGCGGGTGCCCACGGGCATGTCCTTCACCAACATCTACAGCACCCTGAGCGGGCAGAGCCGCCTCTACGACTACAGCCAGCGCTTCGTGCTGGGCATGGGCAGCAGCTCCATCGAGCTGTGCGAGCGCGAGTTCCAGCGCGGCTCCATGAGCGACAGCAGCTCCTTCCTCGACACCCAGTGCGACAGCAGCATCAGCAGCAGCGGCAAGCAGGACGGCTACGTGCAGTTCGACAAGGCCAGCAAGGCCTCGGCGTCCTCCTCCCACCACTCCCAGTCGTCTTCCCAAAACTCAGACCCCAGCCGGCCCCTGCAGAGGCGGATGCAGACGCACGTTTGAGCCCCTCCGGGGGCCGCTCGGGACCCCTCGGCGTGGGCGCCGTGGCTCCGTGCTCGGACAGTCGCGCCCGCCGGCAGCGGCGGTGGGGAAGAGGCCGGGGTCCAGCCCCCCACCCGGAGCGGGGCTGTGGGGCGGGGGACCGGCCGAGCATCCCCGCAGTCAGTCCCCGGTACATGCTAAGCACAACCCCGCCGAGGACGCGCTGAGCCCCGGGGAGCCGTCCCCCTCCGCGGGGCTGGGGGCGGCCCCGGCCCCGCCACGCACCCCCGCACCCCCACCCAGCCGCTCCCCCCCCCCCGCTTCCCGCTGCCCTCTCCCCCCTCGCCTCCTCCCCTTCCTTCGTGGTGTTCGGTGTCCATACTTATAGAGTCCGTTTCGAGGGGGTCGGGGGGTCCCGCCGTGTGGGACAGGAGGGGGGGGACAGCGGTGGGACAGGGACCCCCCCGGGAAGGGCCTCTCCAGGCTGTATCGCGGCACCGCGGTCAATACAAGAGGTGTTTCTCGTGGCACGCCTGGGCTGGTGGGCCGGGACATCGGCTTCCCTGGCACTCTGCCCCGGCACGGAGCTGGCCTGGGGCCCGGGTGTGCCGTGGCCTCCCTGGGGCAGAAATGGCCGGTGGTGAAGGGAAACTGAGGCACGGGGCAGCTGGGACCCCACAACCCCAGCGTGGCAGCCAGGACGTGGGGCGTCACAACAGGTAAGGGGATGTGGGGACGCAAGGGCACGGGGACAGGCCACCCTCCCTGCATCTCACAGCCCCGAAACTCCCTCACATCCCCCCGTCACGCCCCAGGAGTGCACAGCCCATCCCAGCCTCACCAGGACTTTATTGGGTGCCAGCGTGAGCCCCAACACCCCCATCCATGGGTGCCCCCAACACCTGCAGCCCCACGGGGGCAGAGGGTACCCTACACCAGCAGGGAGAAGGCACCGGTCAACCCCTCCATGGTGGGGGGACATCCCAAATGCCCGCCCCTGGAGCCAAGCCCACGCCAGCCCACCCAAGGCCTCTTGTCCCTGACACCGGTGGCACGCGGGCCCTGGGTGAAGGCTCCACCATAAATAAGCATTTAAATTAATTAAATTAATTTGCACCACCAAAGGGGCCCTGGCAGACCCCGAAGCCAAGCACCCCAGGGTGCCCCCACCCAGGGGGGCTGTGGGGACGAGTCCCTACGCCAGCGCTAAGGCACAGGACAGGGCCGCCAAGTAAAAAAGGAAATTAAAAAAAAAAAGGGGGGGAATTAAATATTTGGGGAGAGGTCCAGGGCAGGGAGGAGGCAACATCAGCCTCCAAAGGCTCCCATTCCCTGGGTGGGGAGGGGCCAGGACCCCCAGAATCAGCCCCTCAGCAGGGCCCTCGTCAGTGTATGAGGGAATCAAGGGAAAGAGAATGTCCAGGGCTGGGGCTCCTGCCCTGCCTCACCCCCTCAGGCCCGCTGGGAGGGAGGACCCCCCTACCCCAAAAACCCCCTCCAAGTCCTCGGTAGCTTCAGTGCGTCAGTAGAAAAGGCGCCGGGCCACGGCCCCGCCGGGCTCCCTGCGCCCCCCAGAGCCGCCCCAGCCTGGGCACCCGCGGTCCAGCGCGGCCCCCCAGCCCCAGTCCCAGCCCTGCCCCACGAGTCCAGGGCGGGGTGGTGGCGGCGGTGACAAGGATGCTCCGCCCTGGGTCACTCCGGCCAGGCCAGCGCTGTGTCCCCTCACTGAAAGGGACGGTGTCCCCTCACTGAAGGGGACGGTGTCCCCCTCACTGAAGGGGACGGTGTCCCCCTCACTGAAGGGGACGGTGTCTCCTCGCCCTGGGGACGGTGTCTCCTCGCCCTGGGGACGGTGTCCCTGTGCAGCCCCCGCTGCCCTCAGAAGTAGGTGAGGTTCTTGACGAGTCCCAGCTCCAGCATCCGCTTGATGGCCACGGCCTCGTGTGACACGTTGTGCTCCGATGCCTGCGGGATGGGGAGCAGGGCGTGACACCAGAGTCTGGCCAGGAGGGGCCATGAGCTTTGCCTCCACCACTCCCACCCTCCACCTTGCCCACCCCACCAGCGGGGACTTCAGCCCCCCAAAGGCAGGGATGGAACCCTCCCTGCCCAATCCCCCTGTCCATGAGCTCTTCTCCTCACACATGAACTGGGGATGGATCCAACTCTCCATGCCTCCAAAGACATTCAGCTACCAAGTGAAGCTGGATGATGACCATCCAAAGGTGGACTTCAACCTTCATCATGGGAGGGGAGCGAGAGGGAAGAGCCTCCCACACCATTCAGCATCCTGGCACTGCTCTCCTGGGCTACTATCCCCAATCCTGGGGGAGAAATGGGGGAACAGGGGCAAAACCGTGGGGCAAACACTTACAGCCATGGACTTGAGTGTGATCTGCTCGTAGTAGTGGATGGTTTGTTTCTTGTTGGCCGAGTCGGGGTAGCCAAAGCCCGCGATGTGCACCAGGTCACAGAAGTGCAGTGCCAAGGTGATGGCCAGCAGCCCCGTGGTGGGCTTCTGGGGAACAGAGAGCCACAGCCCTCAGGGAGCTGCACGGGGACAGCCTGTCCCCCCTCAGGGGGTGCAGAGGGTCTGGCCATCCCCACCCCTTACCTGTTTGACCTTCCGTGGTTGCTTCATGGGGAGGTTGAGCAGTTTAGCAGCAGTTACTTCCATGTAGTAGGGATTGAGGATGCGCACCTGCTCCGGGTTGGCGTCCCAGATCAACGGGGGCTGTTTCCAAAACCCCTTCCGAACCTGCAAGAGGCCAGGTGTCCCCGAGTGCAGGGTGGCACGACGGTTGGAGCCTGGAGCAGCCAGGGAGGGCTTGGACCCACCACACTCACCCTCTTCTTGTCGTTAAGGATGGCCTCCATCCACTGGAAGTCCATGGGCTTGAAGGGCACGAGCACCAGCAGCGTGTCGGGGTTGTTCTCGGCCCGGGGGTCGAAGTGGGCCGACTCGGGGTAGAAGAGGCGCATGGTGGTCTTGGAGCCCACGTCCTGCTCGTAGCCATGGACCGGGGCGTTGTTCAGCCTTGGGGACATCACAGGTGTCAGCCCAGCTGCGGCTGGCACTGGGGAGGGGGCGGTGGGCCGGGCCCAGGGCCCTACCTGATCACCACATCGTAGGTGTTGATGGTGTCCCCCATGGAGCTGTTGCGGAGCCGGTGGCCGTTGCCCACCACGGCACACCGCCGGCACTTCAGGCTGCGAGAGAAAACCCTGTCTCAACCAGACCTGTTCCAAAACCGGGGTGATTTTAACCCCTGGGGGGGTTAAACCCGGTGTTGTCCAGTCTCCAAACCTTCCCATGCTCCACCCACCACCCCTGGGTGGCAGAGGTTCATTCTGCCAAATCCTGGGCTCACAACAGACAAATTCCAACCACCCCCCGCCATGAGAGCAATAATGAGGAAAAAGAAAAGCCCCAAAACCCACCCCGGTGTTACCTCTGGATGCTCTCAGGCACGGAGTAGTGGGTGATGGACAGCAGGCGCAGGAGGACGTCTTCTGCAAAGCAAGGGCAAGGACAGGGTGAGGAAGGTGAGGCAGGTGAGGCAGGTGAGGAAGGTGAGGCAGGTGAGGAAGGTGAGGAAGGTGAGGCAGGTGAGGAAGGTGAGGCAGGTGAGGAAGGTGAGGAAGGTGAGGCAGGTGAGGAAGGCCGCTCCTGCCAGCACAACACTCTGAGTGCTGCCCCACCCCTGTTGAATTTGCTCCTACTGTTAATCCCAGCTTCAGGCAGATAAACTCTTTTAGAGGCACCGTGGGCACCCAGGGTGAGGAGATACACACTGCAGAGTCTAAAACCATGAAAATAGTGCCCAACAAAATCAACCTGTGGATGTCTTTAGGAAAAGGGAAGTTAAAGCCCCAGGAGCAGCAGCAGGACGGACAGACAGACCCCATGGAGCATTGTCAGGCTTACCACTTCCCTTGGTGCCGTAGGGCAGCTCGTAGAGCGACGGCGTCTTCACCCAAAAATAATCCTTCAGCTGCAAGAACAGTGGGTGGTCCCTCGTGTAGCTGCCAAGGAGCAAAGGGTCAGTGAGACTGGGAGCAGGGATGGCACAGGGAGGGGGGTCCTGGCTCTGTATCCCCCCCCAGTCCCTGCTCCCAGCCCCAAAACTCACTTCCCGATCAGCTGCGCCGCTTTTTTTTCCACCTCCCCAAGGGGACACGTTGTCTTGTTGTTTTCTTGCACAGGGAAATAAAAGCTGTAAAGGAAGAGGTTAATTAAATCAAATGGTGCCTGTTCCTCTGCAGCCCCCTCCTGGCAAAAGGGGCTCTAGCACCCCCAGGCATCCTCACTGTGGGATTCAAGCTGTGAGAGAGATTTCCAGCCGGATTTAAGGCCGGCACTGCCTGGGTATTTATCTGCTGGGCTTGCAGGCTTGCATCAGAAGGGGTCTCTCTTGCTCTGCTCATGAACCTCACGCTCCACTTTCCCTATCTCCATCAGGATCGCTGGCAGTGGGAAGAGAGCGGGGCTCTCCCATCCTCCCGGGCTCAGAACAGCACCAGCATTTGCAAAACCCCCCCAGAGCCCAACCACCACCACACACCCAGGGGGAACCTCGCTGGTGTCCCCCATTCTCCAGCAGCGGCCCAGGATGCTGCCACCTCCCCAGTCCCCTCAGATCCAGGGAATCTGCCGTGCTCTGGCAGCCCTGTGCAGGATGGGCAGCAAGCAGCTGCCTCCCAGCAGTGAGGGAAGGGCAGGAGGTCCTTTAAACTTGAGCAAGAAGCACTCACAGCTGTGTGTACCTGTCTTCCCGGTAGATCGAGTACCAAACCATCACCAGAAACAGCGCCAGCACCCCGAGTATCTTCCCTCCTGCACGCCCACAGGGGAGGGGGAGAGAAAAACCAACGTCAGCCATGGGGTTTAGATGGTTGCTTGTGGGGTCTCACAGCATCCCCAGCTAGACCCAGGATGGCAGAGCCCTCTCCCCAGGGAGCAGGGTCAGCTGGCACCACCACCCAGAGAGGAACTGCTCGAAGATGAGTCACGTAGTTTTGTCCAAAGTTTAAAGGCCACTGTGAGGTTTCTGCTTCCTCCTGCCTGCTTTGCATCAAAGCCTAGGCAAATATTCCTTTTTCCATGTGCCTCCACCCCATTTCTGTGCAACAAAGTCCAAGGGTTCCAGCTGCCCAAGCCCAGAAATGGATGTCCCCAAACCCACCCTCCCTGCCGTGACCTTCTCCTGTGATACCCCAAAACTCCATCACTCAACCACAGCAAAGCAGCATCCAACCCCCAGATTTCCAAACACAAATTCCCCAGGCTCCCCATATCCCTGCTTGGGCAGAGGCAGATGGGATCCACTGTGGGACTCACGAGACTTGTTGATCATTTTTATCAGCAGGAAAGGGATCAGGCGAGGGCCGGAGCTCTCATCGTGGCTGGTCACCTGCAGCAGGAAAACAGGGAAAACCCATCAGGGCTGACACTAAAACCCCATCCAAGAGGCACCACCCCCTGCTTGCCCATGTGCAGGTGCAAGGGCTCCCCAAAGGATTTGTTCCTTTAAATTCACATTTCTTTGCTGGTTTAGAGAGCTTATCAAAGCCAGGCAAGCGGCCGCACTTCCCAAGGAGCTTCAGCCCTACAGCTTGGAGGCCAAAAGAAAAAAAAAAAAGAATTAGAGAGGAAAAACAAGCCCCCAGTGAGGTTTCAACTACGAAATCCCATGGGGGGAGACTTTAAGCCCAGCTTAAGCATCTGTCTGGCACCAGCAACCAGCAACAAAGCCCAGCGTGCCACCGCAAAGCCAGTGAGAAGGGACAGGAGCAGCTGAGCAGGGTCAAAGCAAAGAGCATCACGTACTTGGGGAACCTCCAACGCCTTGGATTCACCCATCCCGGCCCAGGGAAGGAGGTGCCACCAGCTTAGTGCCCTCACAAACACTGCCCAGGGGAGCGGGGCCACCTCTGTCCTCCTCGGAAACCTCTCGCTCCTGGAATGAGGAGCAAAGAGCTCCTGGAACGAGGAGCAAAGAGCCGCGGTGGGAGCCGCCCCGGGACCGGCTCAGCCCATCCCACCAGGGCACGGCAAATGAACTTACCAGCTGGGAGAAGCTTTGGGCTACAGGGGAGGCTCTGCCCCCAGGGTGAATCCTGCTCTAAGCCAGGCTCAGAGCTGAGCCTGGCTTTGCTCCCAATAACTGAGATCCTCCCGGCTCCGACCAGCCACGTCTGCGGGTGTTAAGTGCCAGCCAAGGGGAAAGCTGCACACAGGGGCTGGGCAATCCGAGCTCTCTCAATCAGAGCCTGCCCATCAGAGCCTCCAGGGATTAGTCACCTGCTGAGGGAGGGCACCCACCTCACCCCCTTCCTGCTAACAAACCTGACATCTGCCAAACAGCAGCGCCACGGCCTCAGCCAGCCAAGAGCACCAGGTGTGGGGGCAAAAATGTATCAAGAATGAGGAGAAATGGGACCAAAGATGGTCCCACAAGGGCCAGGCTATTCCCTTCCCTGTCACGGGCTTCTGAAGTTAAAAGGGCAGGAGAGCAATTAATTAAAAAGGGCAGGAAGGGCAATTAAAAGGCAATTAAGGACAATTAAACCTGCACTAAAAGCAACGGGACAGGACACTAGAAAAAGAAAATTGTGTCCATTTGACAGCAGAGGGATGGGGACAGGGATGGGAGCAGGTGAGGTGGTCCCCTAGGAAAGCACCTCTCTCCCTCTGAACCACTTCTCCTTCATAAACCTGGATAATTGTGCCTGGATAATTATCCATAAAACCTGGATAATTGTGCCCACCATTACCTGGGGGCTCCAGAAAGGGGAAGCAACCCCCCATCCCAACTTACACCCTGGCTCCCATCCTGCATCCCTATTTCCAGCTCAACAAGCCCCTCCTGCTTGGGAAGATAAAACCCACGGCTGAATCTTCAAGGGTGGGAGCAAAACAGGGGGAAGGCACAGGGAGGGTCTCACTCCTTTGCACGTTACAATTTCTTGGAAAAAAGTAAAATGAGGGGAAAGTAAAAAGCAGCTTGTGCTTCCTGGGGGGTTTTGTTCTTAGCAAAACTGGCCACAAAAGCCCCAAGGGGAAATCCACTGCCTCAGCTGGAGGCTGGGGATGTTCCTGGGGGGCCTGAGTACCCCTGTTTGCCCAGGGCTGGGAAACTGATGGGCATCAGGACCTGATTTTAGCACCATATTCACCCCTCAGCTTCATCCTTGGGTGCCAAAACACCCAACCAATCTCAACCAAGTGCGCTTCACCCCTTCCACCAGTGATAACACTGGGAAAATCTGTTCTGCCCGCAATGTTTGCCTTCACATACCAGCTTTTTTCAAATAATATTTCTGACAGCTTTATGATCTTTTCCCAGGCTTGTATACACAAGCTGGGCCTGATGCAAAACTTATCTAAGGCAAACATGGCTAATAATCCCTGAGGAGAAGGAAAGTTGTTTAGTGAAGCGTTCAGGGAATGCAGAGCAAAACAGAGCACACCCGGCTGCCCCCGCACCCCCGGTGCCTCTGGAATGAGTTCAAGCTCCCCACAGCCCTCCCAGATCCACAGCCCAAACCAGAGCAGCCCTTGAAAGCAGGAAGCTCTGAACTACCCAAGCCAGGTCCTGTGTCCTCCTTGTGGGGCTGCTGGAGGGAGCAATGCCAAAGGGTCCTGCTGGTCCCCACAGCGTCCCCCAGTGCTGCAGCACCCTCAGAGCCTGCAGCATCCCTGTCCCATCACAGCATTCCCAGTGCCCCCAGGTATCCCTGTCCCATCACAGCACCCTCAGAACCCCCTGCAACATCCCTGTCCCATCACAGCACCCTCAGAGCCCTGCTGAGTATCCCTGTCCCATCACAGCACCCTCAGAGCCCCCTGCAACATCCCTGTCCCACCACAGCACCCTCAGGGCCCCCACAATATCCCTGTCCCATCACAGCACCCTCAGAGCCCCCACAGCATCCCTCTGATCCCCCAGCACAGACCCCTCACCACAACACCCTCCCTGGATCCCGCACTGCAGCATCCCTGTCCGGCAGGGACACTCAGCCCTCGCTGGGATCAGCCCTCGCTCCCCCAGGGTTGGTCCAGGGCATCGCCTGCCCTGCCAAGCCCTGAAGTTGGGGGGAAAATCCCGGCTGGATTCAGCTCCCCACACCTGGAAGGAGTGACTGGAAAAGCCCCTCTTTGATGTTGGAGGATGCACCCCCACAGCACCGCAGGCGGCAATTATCGCTGCACAAAGGATCCAAGAGCCCCGTGGCCCGTTCCCCCCTCCTCTCCCACTCCCTTCCCCACCCCCTGTTCTGGGAAAGCCCCCAGGATGCTGCAGAGGCAACTCATGTCCAAGCCTCGTGGAGTTTCCTTGTCTACCTCTGACCTGGAGCAGGGTTTTGCCTCCCAGTCTCACCATGTCCCCTGGGAGATGCCATCAACATCCACACAGACCAACCCTCCTGCCAGGGGGGAAGCTCAGAGAAGTTCATCCCTGTGTCTCCATCCACCCATTCCCATCTCCCTCCATGGCCTCAATGGCTCCAGCATTTCCACATTTAAGTCATGTCAATTCACAAAGTGGCAGCAAGCACCAGCCAAAAAAAAAAAAAAAAAGGGAAAAAAGGAATTTAAAGGCAAGGAAGAAGCATGGAGGTGGGGAGTGGTTATAAATTCCCCCACACCATCCCAGCACGGATGGATGGTGGTCCCAGGCCATCCTGGCAAAGCATCATGGACCAGCAGGCTTGGTACTTTTATGTTTCCATGGTAACCTATGGATTGGGAAAAAGACTGACACGAGGCAAGGACACCTCCCCTGTGCTCCCACCGTCCCATCCCACGTGCCCACGGGACACGGAGCCACCCACTGCCTGGTCCAGCTTCCCTGGGTAAGAAGGATGCTCACTGAAAAACAAGCATCTCTGACAGTTTATCCCAAAAAAACCATGCCTTTATTTTTAACTGAAGGAGAGCTGGATAGCACCCGAGGAAGGGATGCACTGGCAGTCCCTAAGGATTCACTCTCAGCAGTGGGAACCAAAGGGAGACAGACAGACAGCCAGGACAGCACAGACCCCTTCAGCCCCAGCCACACCATCTCTCCCGAGCTTTCCAGGCACACGGAGATTTTGGGAACCAGCGGGGCAGATCCTGTGCCCCCTGGAGGGCAACAGCCAGGATCGACCCCCACGGAAGCATTTCCAGCCCTGGGATCTTCCAAGCCCCCATCCCGCAGGTGTTCCACACGCAGCAGGGCTGGGAGCAGGGCTGGGATCAGGGCTGGGATCCGGGCTGGGAGCAGGGCTGGGATCCGGGCTGGGATCCAGGCTGGGAGCAGGGGTGGGAGCAGAGCTGGGAGCAGGGGTGGGAGCAGGGCTGGGAGCAGGGGTGGGATCCGGGCTGGGATCCGGGCTGGGAGCAGGGCTGGGATCCGGGCTGGGATCCGGGCTGGGATCCGGGCTGGGAGCAGGGCTGGGATCCGGGCTGGGAGCAGGGCTGGGAGCAGGGCTGGGATCCGGGCTGGGAGCAGGGCTGGGATCCGGGCTGGGATCCGGGCTGGGAGCAGGGCTGGGAGCAGGGCTGGGATCCGGGCTGGGAGCAGGGCTGGGATCCGGGCTGGGAGCAGGGCTGGGAGCAGGGCTGGGATCCGGGCTGGGAGCAGGGCTGGGAGCAGGGCTGGGAGCAGGGCTGGGAGCAGGGCTGGGAGCAGGGCTGGGATCCGGGCTGGGAGCAGGGCTGGGATCCGGGCTGGGAGCAGGGCTGGGTGCAGGGCTGGGATCCGGGCTGGGAGCAGGGCTGGGAGCAGGGCTGGGAGCAGGGATGGGAGCAGGGATGGGAGCAGGGATGGGAGCAGGGATGGGAGCAGGGCTGGGATCCGGGCTGGGATCCGGGCTGGGAGCAGGGCTGGGATCCGGGCTGGGAGCAGGGCTGGGAGCAGGGATGGGAGCAGGGCTGGGATCCGGGCTGGGATCCGGGCTGGGAGCAGGGCTGGGAGCAGGGCTGGGAGCAGGGCTGGGATCAGGGCTGGGAGCAGGGCTGGGAGCAGGGCTGGGAGCAGGGCTGGGATCCGGGCTGGGATCCGGGCTGGGAGCAGGGCTGGGAGCAGGGCTGGGAGCAGGGCTGGGATCCGGGCTGGGATCCGGGCTGGGAGCAGGGCTGGGAGCAGGGCTGGGAGCAGGGATGGGATCCGGGCTGGGAGCAGGGCAGGGATCAGGGCTGGGAGCAGGGCTGGGAGCAGGGCTGGGATCCGGGCTGGGATCAGGCTGGGATTGCCAGAGGAACCCAGCAGATGTCTGCTGGCCCCCCACGCCGGCCCGGCCCCGCCCTGCCCCGGCACAACCACCGCGTGCCGGAGCCTGAGCGCAACCTGGGAGGCGGCCGGGGGCCATCCTGCAGGGAAAGGATCCAGCCAACTGCAGGCACTGCCTGGGCTTGGCAGAGCATCAAAGACACCCAAATCCCAACCTGGCATCCCAAACCTTCCTCGCCCCGGCTGCTGCGAGCTCCCGGTGCTCGGGGAATTTTTTTCTGAGCTGGGAAGAAAATCCTTGTGGGATCGCAACAACCAGCACTGCAAGCCCAAAAGGCAGCAGGGATCAGATCTGAGCCCCCTCCAAGAGATGTGGCATGGGATGGGGATGCTGGCAGGGAATGAAGGATACCAAGGGGGGACAGGGATGCTGGGAGAGGGCAGGGATGCCAAAAACTGCAGAGCAGAGCGATGTCACGAGCTGGAGCTGCACTGCTGTGGGGATGGGGAGGGTCATGAGGACACAGCACTGCAAGAATCAACTCCACTGGACACTGGGCACGACCCCACAGAGGGTGTGGAGCCAGTCCTGTGCACTGATACCCACATTTATCCTATCTTAAGAGCCCTGCGAGTCACTTTAAAGGAATCTTTAAAGGAATCTTAATTGCCTCTTAGTCAGAGAGGCAGCGCTGTTTCCTTTGCCGTGGTATCCCAGGCACACAGTAACCCAGCCAAAGATTTACAATAGAGGAAAACAACCCCTCCTTGGCATGTGAGTCTTAACGAAACATTTACCCATGACCAGGCTGCAATTTTGAAGGTGGCAACAGCAAATAAGCTCAGGTACAACAAGTATTTCAACAGTGGCAGGTCCTGAGGATCAATCCAGGCTGCTTCTGCCTTGCCATGGCACTGTTTGTTTTAATGTGCACCAGAGCAATTCGGACCAGCCCTGGCTTCACCCTCTCCTCTCCCCCTATGTTTTTTTTTCAATCCTCACAGCAGAAGAAGCAAAGGGACGGGACACATATCCCTTCCTCCAGCCCCAAAACACCGGCTGTGTGGGTATACCTGATCACCTCACAGCTCTGGGGTAACCCCGGGCCATCATGGAGCTGCAGGGCTACAGTTAAGCTACAATTTTAGAGATCATACATTATTATTTTTATTATACAGGTTTAATCACTCTTTTGCTATTTAAAACACTAAAATAAAGACCTTTTCTCGCTGCATGCAGCTCGCTACACCCTGGAGGTTACAGCTGAGCTGCTGGAAAGAGCAGAGCCACCCACGGGGTGACAAGCCCCTGCTAAGGAGATGAGGGCAGTGATAATGTGACCTGTGGGATTTCATCCCTGACCCCTGACACGGATCCAGCCACATCCTTCTCCTACCTGCCCCGTCCAGCCCCCCTTTGCTGCCACCCTCACCTCGGTGCCGTGTTTACTCTCCAGTATCTCCATCCTCAGGGATCACCCAGGGATGCAGCAGCAACAGCAAAAGCGGCTTTGGCAACACAGCTTGAACCCAGTTTTGGGCTAAGTCCCCCCAAAGAGCAGCAGAAAGGGGGGAGGCAGAGAGCTGGGGGTGCAGGCAGGGTGCAGGCAGGGTGCTGGCAGCCTCTCCCCGCTCTCCTGGGAGCAGCAGGCAGAACATCCACCGGGAGCACCACTCCCTTACAGTTCTGGGAGGTAAAAACTAAACCATGGAGATGCTCCAGCCCACCCCCAACCCAAACTCAAGCAATGCCCCAGCTCTTCTGAGAAAAGGGATGGGAAATTAAAGGATACCAAGCCCCAGGGCTGAGTTATCCCGCAGGCAGCTCCTGCTCCCTGGGGCTTTTGACTCTGGGGTTCCCCTTTCGGGGGCTCAGAAGCTGCCTGCAGTCGCCATCCCCCTTGCAAGGCTCATGTGCAACCTTTCACCCGTGGTTTCTCCTCTGTTTCCTGTTTTGCACCGGATTCGGAGGAGCGGAACCCTCGGGGCAACCCCACAGCCCGATCCGCCCGGCCCCAAACCCCCGGGCTCCTTCTCTGCTCTTTTCTCCCATGCTACAGAAAAGGAGATTCCCAGCAAATAACCCGGCCCATCGCTCTGCACCCCCAGCATCACCTCCTTGCAGGGAGGAGGATTCCCATCCCAGGGAGACCTTCTCCTGCATCCCCAGCAGCGGGAGAGGCTGCAGCCGGTCCCCGCAGGGCGGGGATGAGCTGGCAGCAAGTCACGGCTACTTACGGCCCGTCCTCCTGGTCCAGGCGGGAGCTCGGCGGGATCTCCGGGGCCGTCCTCTCTTCCCCTAGGAGAGGGAGAAGGGAGAACATCCTTAGGGCTGCAGCCACCCACGGCGGCAGGGCAGCATCCGCCTCCGGCTGCCCGAGCGGGGCAGCGCCGGGCGGAGCCGAAGAGCCGGCACAGGTCGCAGAGAAGTCTGAGCGCTCCGAAAAGGCACCCACCTCCGAAAAGCCACCCACCTCGGCCGGCAGCCCCAGGGCCGGGCTCCCAGCCGCTCTTAAGGAGGAGGTGTGGCCGATCGGAGCGCAGAGGCATCGCCGCGGCTTTCCCCGACACCCCTTGGCCTTTCACACCCAAATCCCCTTCCGTGACTCGCTCGGAGTTTTAGGAAGACCCCACGAGATGGAGCGGTGCCCTTCCCTAAGGAAAGGGGAATGCAGCTTTCCTGCCCTCCTGCACAGAGAACGCTCCTTATTCCCGCATCTCTGGCGGCTTCTCCCCTAAAACTCTCCAAAGTGCACATCCTAGCCCAGCACTGTAAAATCCTTATGATTTGGGGGAGGAAAAGCCTTGCCGAGAAACCACGCCACGCACAGAAACCCTCCTGCCACTCAGAGAAAGCCTCTCTGCTCTGCATCCCCAGTAATGTCCCCAGGTAGGGGAAAACGAGCCAGCCAGAGGAGCGAGCCCACTGCCATCCCAGTCAGCCCCGGGCAGCAGCTTTGCTCTTCCCCCTGTGCCCCTGGGATGGACAGGGTGTGGTGCTCTCCCTCAAAAAAAAACACATGAGAGGAAATGTCAGCTCATTTCAGTGCAAGAAACAGTGATGCAGGTGAGGAAGACAAAAAAACTCTCTCTGTCTCCTTAAGCCCTGGCAGGGAAGGTGCTTCCAAGGGAAAGCTCTGAAGGGCCAGAGGTTTCCCCATCTCTCTCCATCTCCTCCAGCTAGAAAAAGCAGGGATGAGAGAGAGGTGCAAGCCTTCCCCACAGCACGCTCTCCTCTTAACATCCCATGAATTTAACAAAGAGAGTTACATCTTTGTCCGGGGGGTGGGGAAGGAAACCACCAAGCAGCCTGAGATGGTTTCTCACGGGTACTTCTCGCCAGGGATCAGACTTTCTGCACATGCCCTGGGATGACAGGGATGGATCCATCCCAGTGTCACACTTCCCCTCTCCACCCAAAGAACTTTTGCTTCCTCCTTCCTTCGCTGTTTGCCTTGGGGGGCAATTAATCCCAAGAGCTCAGGGCAATCAGCAGCCAAACCAAATGCACTTGAGGCCACAAAATTTCACCTTTGGCACCAGTGTCTTTCCAGAAGCCCTGAATCCACCAGAGCATCCAACATTGCTGCCTGTGACAAAGAGCCTTTTCATTTAGATCTGTGAATTATAGGATCCACTAACAAGGTTAAACTCTCCCTGGGGAGCTCCTGCTAAAGCACTTCAGGGCACAGCATCAGCCCCTGCCCACGGAAATGAGGATGAGGATGTTCAGAGCTGCCTGGGGGCTCCAGGAGCATCCTGCAGCCCTGGATGAGCAGGGACTGCGATACCTTGAAGCACATCAGGCAGGATCCTGGTGGATCCCAGGTCTTGCCCTAAGCTGGTCTTTCCAGCTCGACTGGAAGAGCCAGGAGCTGGATTGGTGCCTGTCTTCCCGGGTTGTTTTCCAGCCGCCCGAGCGGTTTCCCTGCCGTGAGCCGACGCAATCAGTCCTTCCCAGCCCAAGGTCCAGGAAAGTCCCACCACGGTTCCAGCATCCACCAGGTCAGGAGCTGCTGTCTCCACCACTCGCCACAGGCACCTCAACCCATCCGTGGGCTGATCCCAGCAGGAAATGAATGTCGCACATCCCAGACCCCTCAAGAAACCCTAAACAAGCTGGATTTTGCTCCTTTCCTTCTCCAGCTCTGTTGCTGGCCTCAGTTTCCTCTCCTGCCCATCAGCTTAATCATTTAAATAACAATTATCAAATTTGAGGGGGAAAAAGGCACCTTCTGCCTGCTCCCCTGCATCTCCCTCCGGGATGCTCGTGGCTTTGGGCAAAAGAAAACAAAACCCCAAAGGGCACATCCCTTCCTGTGTTAAAGACTAAAGCCAGCCAGAACTGACCCTTTGAGGAGCCCAGCCCCAGTGCAGGAGCATCCCAGCAGGAACTGATACTCCAGAGGCAGGAGGGGACACACACAGGGCAGGGATGAGCCAAATTCCTTCTGTCATCATCCTCCCCGTGGAGGACCAAATCCCCCCAGGGCTGTTAAAAGAGAGGAGGGGGAGATGGAGAGGAGTCTCCTGCCCTTGTGCCCGCCAGACCTGCAGCGAGGCCGCCGTCCGTCCGTCCGTCCCCCGGTGCTCCATCGCCGGCGCCAGCCTCCCTCGGTTAAAATTACCTCCCGAGGGGGGAGAGAGCAAAAGCCAGGCTGGGAGGGGAATAAAATCCAGGTGAGCTCATCCTCCTCCAGGGAAAACGTCTCCAGCTGGCACGAGGAAGGTGTTTCCAAGCCCGGCACATCCCTCACGTCACCCCAGTCGCTCCGGCCCCGGGACCAGCAGCTTATTCACTCAGCAAGTATTTAATGGGAGATAATCCAGCCGCTTGCCAACCATCCTTTGGCCCAGCCAAAGGTGTAATTCCAGTGTGGGAATTACACTTTGGGAAGAGGTTTCGCTAATGGTCATCCCAGTGCATGCTCCCCTGTTCAAGACAGCACGAAAGGGTCACCACCAGCAGAACCAATCTCCAACCCTGTGTTCCTTTAATTCTTTTAATAGTTTATTAAATTTATTCA
This sequence comes from Phylloscopus whistleri, assembly GCA_017589585.1. NCBI lineage: Eukaryota > Metazoa > Chordata > Aves > Passeriformes > Phylloscopidae > Phylloscopus > Phylloscopus whistleri. The sequence goes on along the minus strand of JADMLD010000744.1, from coordinate 243,932 downwards.
ACTGTTTTATTAAAAATAAAATCATTTAATAAACCTATTTCTATCAAATCCCTGAGAATGGGAAGAAAAGCAAAGCCGGATTATCCAAAGCAGCGACCGACCTAAAAATAAACCACTGCTATTTAAGGATGAGCCTCCCACAATAACCACCCCCTACCCCCAAAAAAATAAAAGGCATAAATAGACATATTCCCAAGCTGGGGTGTCGAGCATCACCCACCACGCCAAAAAAAGCCTGTTTTGGGTTTATTTCTGAGCACAAGTCTGCACTTCCAAGAGAACAGCATCCCCATGCTTAGTGCTGCTGATTTCCAGACACCCCATGCAAATAAATAATTAAGATTTAAAGCTGCTTTTGCATAATACAGATAATCGGTCGATTTAACTTGTAAATGCAGGGGGGATTATGCAGCAACATCGTTAATTAGGCAGCAAAGGGGCCGGGGAAGCCCCAGCTCCAGGGCAGATGCTGATGGAACACCAGGATGCTGAAGAAGCCGAATGTGCAGGGGACTTTGGCAGCAGGACATGGTCCTGGGGCAGGTACCACGGTGTCAGGGCTCCAAAACCTTTTGTTCATCCAGATTTTAACTGAAAATCCCCCCCCAGCCCTTCATCAGGAGCTGCCCGTCCCTTCCCACTCTGCCTGCACCACCCAAGCCCTTGAGGGCTGCCGTCACCCCACGAGAAACAAGGCAGTGGAAAAGGAGCCCAGGGTAAGGTTTCTGAGGACAAATCCCATCTTTTTGTTGCATAAAGAGCCTGCTCTGACAGCCGGGCTCTTGGCCGCTCTTGGCTCCCCCACCCCAAATACCAGACCCCGCCCGGGAGCAGAACCTGTTGAGCCCGAATATGCCCGAACAGACAGTTCTTTGTGATTCTTCTTTTTTTTTCCCCCGTCTATTTTTTGGTTTGGAAGCAGCACTGGTGATCGCACAGGGATGGGCCTGAGGACTTCCCAGCCCTTGGCACTGCTCCTTGTTAGAAGGCAGCACCACATTTAACCCCTGATGCCCCTCACTGCCCTTCGCTTCTGACACCATCCCACTTCCCACACCCTAGTCCTGTTCAGTCCTGCATCCCCAAAGTTTGCTTGCACTCCCCCTTTCTGCATTTTTCTCCCTCACTTCTCACTTTCCACCTCATTTTTCCCCTCAGTGCTTCAGCGCTTTCCTCCATTGCCAACACAGACAGGTCTGATCCATCCTCATGCCACAAAATCCCACCCAGAGAGCACAAGCCAGGGGGGTCAGATGAACCCAACAGCCACAGAGCTGCTGTGCTGGAGGTTTAATCCCCATCCAGGGGCGTTTTATGACCCAGGGTGGGAATGCTGGGCTGGCTGGGTGCACACAGCATCAGCAAAGCCCCAGAGCTGTGTTTAAGACTCCTCAACTCTTGCTCAGCACTCTCCTGCCTCAGTTTCCTGCCATTTTGGGGCTCAGGGAGGCTCTGCCCCATTGGCAATGCAGGCAGAAGGTGCAGCAAGGGATCCCAAACTCCATCCCAGCTCCTTTTATCTCCATTTTGAAAGAAATTTAAAAACCAGCCGATGTCGCAAGCAGCTCAAACCCCGACGGAGGATCCACCCCGGGGCCCCGGCTTGTGCAACCCCGCGGGGCGAGTTCCAACCTCCCGCCACTGGCATCAGCCTTTGGTTAAAAAATGAAGGCTGGGCTTGCTCAGCCTGGCCGGATATCGGGATGTCGAATCCGGCCGGGAAAACCTTGGCGGGCTGGGGGAGACATTTTGCAAGGGGAAGAGCCGGAACGGGAATGGCATCTGGAAGCGATTGAAGGCAAGGAGCCTCTCCCTGGCGCAGCAGGGAATTCCAACGGCGTGAGCTCAGGTTAAAGCCTCCTTGGCAGACCCACGATTAGAGAGGAGAACCAAACTTCAGCACGGAGATGTGTTTTCAAACCTCCAAAAAACAGCGGAAAGGCAGCCGGCTTCCTGCTTGGTCCTGTCCGGACGTGGTTTGGTGATTTAGGGTCGTTCTGACTTTGCAACAAAAAGAAACCAAAACTGCAAAAAGGAGCAGAAATCTTGCCATGGATTTGTGCATCTGATTTCTGGTGTGGTGTCAGGAGTCTTCCTTCAGCACTACACCATCCATCCCTTGGGACCGCTGCATCCCACCTCCGAGCATCCCTCGCTAGCATCCCATGACGGTCCAGGAGCATTCCAACATCCTCAGGATGGCATGGAAGAGCCGATGGAGCCTAGCTTGGAGCGAGCAATCCTCTGCAAGTGGGGAGTCCCCAGCCCCTTCCAGTCTTCCCTGAGTCACGGGACAGGCAGCAGCAGTTTGGTAAAGCCCACCTTCGCTGGACATCCCAGCAGAGCAATTTACAGCAGGGCAGATCCGGGTGGGATGGGCAGACCTCCATTCCCCCAGATTGCTGCTTCGGCCCCATGTGGCAGCAAGCAGCCCAGCAGCAGCGCTGGCTGCAGCCCTGCCCCACTCCCACGCAGCTCCCGTGCCCATCCACGGCCGGGAGCAGCCGCTGCAGCGCCCAGGGCTCCGGCACAACGCGTCCTGGAGAGCGGCCGCAGCCTGAGCCAGCCCCAAACCGCTCCCAGCACCCGCCAGGCCCCAGGAAAACCAGGATGGAGAGCGGCTCCTTTGGTTTTTCCGTCCCCTCGCAGCCAAGCGCCTTTCTCCTTCCTCCAAGGAAAGTTTCCAGCCCAACCCCGGTCACGTGCGAGGGGTCAGCAGCTGGAAAAGCAGGACGTTAGCGAGTACTGGGGATTTTTTTCCTCTTCCCTCCCAAGAAGACACAGGGTTTTCCTAGAAAAAGCTCAGTAAGCACGAGGATTACAGCTGGAGGACAGAGAAGTGTGAAAGCAAAGTGACGGGAACTTAAGAAACAGCAAAAAAAAAAAAAAATAAGAAGTTGCAACAAGCAGCACGAGAGCATCAAATAATTTCCTTTCCTTACTGCAAAAGCAAAACCACTCATGCAAGTGTCCCTGGAGGCAGAGTATGGGAGAGGTCCCAGAGAGGGATGGGATCCCAGAAGGATCCCAGTGAATCCAGGGTGCCAACATCTGCAGGAACAGGACCACATCCCTGCTCCTTCCAACAGCCATCAAAATGAAAGGAGAAAAATAACATAAAATAAATATTTAAAAAAAAAAAAAAGAAAGCACAATAGGGAAAGCTGTGGAGAAGCAGATTCCACACTGCCGGCCTGCATCAGCTCTGGAATATTCAAAGCTAAAGCAATGGGGACCATCACTTCATCAAAGAGAACAGCAACAGAATACATGGGATTTAGAGATATTGCCAAATAATTAATTAGCAGGATTCAACCTGAGAACTGCTGCCAGCTGAAAACCCCTGAACACAGGCATGGGGAGGGCACTGGTCCCACATCCTGCAGCCTGGCAGCTTCCTCTGATGGTGGTTGCAAGAATGGGGATAACACAAGCTATAAAAATACAGACTTGTAGGCATCAGCTGCTCCAGAGTTCGAAATGGATGTTTTCCCTCCAGGGTGGATCCTCCAATCCTAGCTGTGGGAACACACCCTACTTGCAGATCTCCATAGTGGACATCCCTTCAATCAGTGTCCACAGACAGTTCCTCCTTTTATATTTACATTTGCAGAGCCATTATTCCCTGGAATTTGGTGCCTTGCTGGAGCAGCTGCTAATAACTCCCTGCCTGAAGCTGCATGAGCAAGCAGCCCTCAAATGATGCAGATAATTAGGGACAGGGGTTAGGGAGAGTCCAGCAAAGCATGTTGATCCCATCCTACAGCTTACAGCGACATGAGGAGCTCATTAAACGTTGGACACATCATTAGGAGCCAGAGGAGGAAGAGGACACTTAAACCATCAGTTCTATCACTGATCCCAGGTCCTGGCCTGCCTGGGGTGCCTGTCCCACAGACAGCCTTGGTGGAGACAGCTGGGCAGTCCAGCACCTGCCCCCAGGAGCATCCAGAGGGAGAGCCCAGCAGAAAAGACAGGGAAATTCAGCAGAGCTTCCTGAAAAGCTCCACCACAAGAATTTTGTCAGCTCATCTCACCAGGAGATGGAGATCAGACTTTCCCAGCAGCCAGCATCAACCCACCAGGCATCACCCTACTGCTCCAATGGTGTCCGAGCTGAGGAACACAAAAAAAACCCACCCAGAGGAAGAACTTTCCTTTGTTCTGCACTCCCCAGAACAATGGGACACCACTGGTTCACCCTGCAAAGACCTGACATGAAAAGGTCAGTGGGGAAAGGTCCAGCTGGTCTTTTCCTGCTGGCCTCAGGGCAAGCATCCTCCTCTCTCCCTGGAAACAATCCTGCCCCGTGGGAGAAGAGGGCTGCAGGCACACAGAGTGGGACAGGACGGGGTTTGTCCTGCACGAACATGCCCAGATCCCGCTCCCAGCAGCTCCGTCTGCACCAGCACTGGGTGGGGGACCGGCAGGAACCCCTCCTACCCCTTTGGGATCACCAGGCTACTGGAGCACATCCATCCACCAGGCAGAGGATGCTCAGGGATGGGGGAAAAAAAAGGCTCAGACCGCTTAAATCCTCTCAGCCCCTTGTTCCACACGGGAGCGGTGCCGTCCTGAGCTGCACACGGGGCACGTCCTCCCCTCCCAGGGCCTCCGGGAGGATTCTCCCTTCCTTACCCCGGCTCCCGGGCATTCCAATCACCCGGACCCATCGCAACGAGCCCACCCCGTGCTATGGGGAGATGTCAGACCCTCTCTTCCCGGGGCTCTCGGGGTGGGATCTCCTTCCCCGGGAGTGGCCACGGGCAGGAGCGATGCCAGAGGCCGTCTTTTCCCGGCGGGATGAGGGGGTTTGTTTTGCCGGGAATGGGGAGACAGCAGATGGGGAAGGGCACTGCGAGAGCGGGGGTTTTCCTCTCGCCGCTGCCCACACTCACGCTTCAGGCGCTGATTAATCGCGCTAATTAGAAAAATAATCATAATAATGATTTTTTTTCAAAAACCCACAAAAGGAGAGAAACGAAGCCGCTTTCTCCCTTTCCCGCTGTGCCGCGCTGGCCGGGACATCGATGCCAAAGGCGTGGGATGCGCCGGCGGGGCTCCGAGCTGGGGTGAACGGGGGGCACCCCCAGACCCCCGGCTTGCACCCCCCCCATGCCAGCCCTGCCCGGGAGCTGCCAGGCGGGCAAAGCTCCTGCCCTGCCCTGCGCCCTCCCAGCGCGGGGTGCCCCCCTCCGACCCCTCCAGCCCCCCCAAAAAAACACCGGCGCTTGGCTTCCCAGCCCCTCTTCTTCTGCTCAACACCCTCCGAGTGGCAAACCCGCTTTGGACACGCGGACCCGGGGGGGACCCGGGGGGACAGGAGGGGACCCGGGGGGACCCCCGGGTGCGGACTCACCATGGGTTGGCGCGGGGGGGTCGGTGCGGCGGGAGGATGCGGGGGGTGGGTGCGGGATGCGGGGCCGAGCCCGAGGGGCGGGCGGGGGGCGGACACGCTTGCGCACAGCGCGGGATGGGCGGCGGAGGGAGGAGGAGGAGGAGGGAGGAGGAAGGAGGGAGGGAGGGGAAGAGCATCCCGGGAGCTGAAGGCAGCCGATCGCTCATCCCCGGTACGGGAGAGGTGGGGAGGGCGGCAACGCCACCCCTTCGGACCCCCCAAAATCATGGGGGTGGAGGCAGCCCCTCCCAAGGCAAGCCATCCCTCCCCCCAACCCCGCCAAAATTGGCTCACAGCGAATTTTGGTGGGGTGGACAAAGCTCATCCTGCTGGAGGTTTATCCTGAGCCAGGGGGTTTGCACTGTTCCCTCATGGAACCCCCATGAGATGATGCTGGAAGCCCCACGAGATTACACTCAAACCATCATGAGATGACACACAAACGCCCTGGGGATGGCTTTGCTCAAAATCATCAACTAATATTAAGCGTTTTTCTTTTTTCCTAAAAATAAATGAATCCTCACCACAGGAACGTCCCATGTCAGGCCACCTCGCTCTCCCAAGGGATTCCATTTCCATCCCACCCCACAATACACAGAATCAGCAGTCAACTTTGGAGGGTTTTTCAGTTCCTCTCAAAACTTTTTTTATTATTATTTCATTTTTCTTTATTTATTTCTGCAGCCTCAAGCTCATCCCTCCTGCCCAGGGTGAGTTTAGCCAATCCCTGAGACAACACGTCCAGTGCCAATACAAATTGATAAAATATCTGTTCAGCTGACACATCTGATTTTGCCAAGGGAACTACATCAATATTTGAAGAAAATCCTTGCCTCGTTCCTCATCCTCCTTAGGCTGGGATTTCCTTGCTGTTAACAAGTGGGGCAGAGTTTTACCCGTGGTGACAGGCAAACTCGCCGTAATTAGGTTTTAATTGCCACGGGCTTGTAGACAGTCTGGGATAATTAGTGGGGCCACAGCTCGGCAGGGATTTGCTTGAAGGATATTTTGACCCTTCAGTCTCATGGGTTCTTCTGCTTGGTTTATTGCATCTGAAAATAATAAACGGCATTCAATGAAGCTCCAGCAGTAATAATGCATCCCAAATGTCTGGTTTTGCTGTGCCCCCAAGACAATATTAAAAGAGGCTGCAAAGCTTCGTTTCCCATGATCTTCTCAGTCCCCAGCAGCTCATCCTGCTGGTGATGGTGGATGGGCTCATTTTGGGGTGATGGTCTCCATCCCCAGCATCCCCCCATGGCCCAGGGCAACATCAACAGGCCTGGGAGCAGAATAAAAGCCCTTGCAGAGATGCAAATCCAGGATCAGGGATGGCCCAGACCTCTGTGCCAAGAGGTCACCCTACTGTGGCTCAAGCATCACTGAGGTTTGGAGAAGCAATGGTGACCCCATACCCAGTGTTGGACACCAGCTGCGTCCATCCCACAGGAATCTCAGGACACTTGCATCCATGGAGCAGTCACAAGGTACCTGTGTTGCCTTGGGTGGACCCAAAAACCAGCCACGAGCTTCCTGTGGCAACCACAGCCTCAGCAGACAGCGGGGGCTTAAAGGCCACCAGGGAATGGGAATATATCTGCTGCCATAGCAGAGTGCCAGGAGCCTTTGCTGGGTTGTTAGTCACTGTTAATGACTACACCCTGCCCTAATATTTAATTTACAAAGGATAAATTGCCAGTTGGATTAATTCAGCATGATGAGCGCTGAGTAATTTGGAGAAGAAAAGGCGGGGGGGGGGGGAAATGCTGGGTGTTTGAGAAGTGAATTTGTAACGAGCTCTGCCATCACCCTCCAGAACTCACACCGACAGAAGGGACAGGGCAGTGCAGGACAGTGCAGGTGTCCTGCCCCACCAGGGCACGGGCAGGGGCTGTGCCATCCCTCACACCACAGCCAAAATGCTCCCAAAAGGGTGACGAGGCCGAAGCAGGAGCCAGGCCAGCAGGATCTGCTCAGAAAGGAGGAAGGGGCTGCCCTCAGCGTCTGCTCCGGAGGGACAAGAATGCGGCGATTCACGCCCAGCACAAGGCGGCTTTGTCCTGCATCACCTCAGGCTCACCCTTCCTCAAGCCACAGCCTGGGAATGCCATCTGGCTTTGCAGGCCCAGCCCCGGGACCTCAGTTAATCCTTTGAAGGGTCCAGATCCATCAGAATGCTTCCCCCCGACCCCTTCTTTGGGGACAGGCAGAGACAGCCTCCATCCTGGGCTCCATGCACCTCCCCGCTCTCCGTGCAGTCTCCCAGGAAAACCATTTGTAGCCAGGCAGATGGTCTGTGGAAGATGCGCTGCTTGGTCGTCTGTCACAGCGCTCTCAGAGTCTATTTTCAAGACTGAGGGTGTTTTTTCAATACCTGAGGACCAGGCAGCCTTCCTTGGAGACAGGATGTGTTGTTTAACCGCCTCCATTCCTGGGCTGGCCTGGGTGGAGACATAGAACTGGGATGTTCCCTCACCAAAGGAGAGCAAGCTCCCCCTTGGCAGAGAAAATGCCTTGGTATGGAAAAATTTAATTCCCTTAGCAATTTAAAACCTAGGGAAGGGAAGAGCCATGGGACAGGCAATCATGTCCAGATCCTACAGCTCCCCAGCTCCCCAAATCAACTGCTCTGCTCTGCTCAGGAGGTGGGTAGAGCTGAAGCAGGAGAGAAAGGCTCCCACAGCAGATCAGTGCAGCTTTCTTACTATGGATTGCACTTCTAGACTCCAAGAGTAATTTGGAAAATACCTCTAAGATCATCAAGCCCAACTGTTCACCCAGGAAATGGGAATTTCTGCAGAGAAATAAGGGAAGGTGGCTGCATCCAGCTGCTCTGCCTCTCCCTGCTGCTAAAAGGCACCAGGGAGCTGCCTGACCTGAATATTTATAAATGGGATGAGCTGAGCTGAGCAGAGCCCCAGGGCAGCTCCAATGATGCCACTTCACTCCAGCCAGCTCCAGGCCGCACTCCTGCACAGCCAGCAGCCTGGAAAAAATAAATCACATCTGGATTTTCCCCCCATCAGCAAAAAAAAAAACCCTCTTAGAGCTCAGGGTGTGGAAAGGAGCAAAGAACTGGGGTAGCAGCAAGATGATTCCTGCAATTACATCCCTGCTCACCGACCAGAAACCAGAGCCCTTTTTGGCACCAAGAACTCATGAAGTTTTCAGAGGTTGGTGCTCAGTGGAGAAGCTGTCAGGGAACCAAAGGCTGGCTGGCCAAGCAAGCTCCCTGCACACAGAGAAACTGGGTCTTTCACCACAAAGGATCATTGAATCCAGCTCCTGGCACTTGTCTGTCCTGCCACCACCTTAGCAGAAGGAAGAGCACTGTTATTTATTTTGGGGGGCTCTAACCCATAACCCTTGCAAACCCTTTAGCAGCCTCTGTCAGAAAGGGGCTGCCCCTGCACAGGAGGCTGTTTCAGACACAGATGACTAAGGAGAGCAGAGGGGTGATGGCTCTCAGGCTGGGGATCAGGCAGCACACAGCGCTTGTCTTCACACAGCCAGACAGGAAGGGTGAGGACTCGGGTTAGTCATTGGAGTGTTTCGGAGCAAGGCACCCCTCCCTGCTCAAGGAAAGCTGCAATCTCACTCCCAGGGGTAAATCTGTAGGGAACACATGAAGCTTTCTGAGGATAGCAGGGTTTTTTGGACCTGTCCATCTACCCACTACCCCTATTTGGGCTGACAACTGGGGACGGGTGGAGAAGATGGATACACACAGCCACTCCCACCCAAACCCCTCTGCTCCCTGCATCCCACAGGTGCCCAGTCTGAGCTAAAATCCAGCACACTCAAAGGGGTTTATTCAATCAGTGTTTTAATGGACTTCAACAGACAACACGGTTTCCATAGCAAAGGATCATCAAGCCCCACCTCGTACAAAAACAGAGTTTAAAAACATAAAGGAACACAACGTTAAAAAAAAGCCCAAAAATGGCTATTTATTAAAAAAAAAATATACAAAAACACCTCTGCCTCCTCACACTTTCCCTGCCTCCTGGAATTTCTTAAACAGGGGCTCATCAGCCCGCAGGGGGAAGGTCAGAGCCCGTTTCTGGTAGTACACGGAGTCCATGGCCAGGCTGTCGATGACATCAGCCAGGAGATGGGCTCTCTCCACGGAGCTGCCCGGAGCGTCGTAGCCCAGGGCGGTGAAGTGCACGTGCAGGTGCTGGTAGGAGGGCTGGTAGTGCAGGTAGATCCGCAGCTGGGAGCCAGGCACACCAAACCGCTTCACTATGGCCTCCTGCAGAGGGGAAACAGAGCTCAGCCTGGCAACGCCTTGGAAGGGATGGGAAGGAGCTTCCCTGGATGGCAGGGAAGGCGTAGAGAAAGGTAAAAGGGATTGGGCTTCCTCACAGCAAGGAGAAGGGGGAAGTTTGGAAGGACAGAGCTCTTCCCCACCCTCCATTTCAGCCTCTCCGGCTGCCCCACTTTTATCTCTCCATGATGGGATGTGCTATCCACCCCTATCGTTTTTCCCTTTCACCCTTATCACTCCAACTCATTGGAAAAGTAACAGGGATCTGTTACCAGCCAGTGTAATTAAAGCTATCAACAGCAAGGGCCAACTCTGGCACGCCGGCTCTGCTCGCTGCAATCCCCTGACTAATCTCTTAATTAATCTCCCACCTTCCCTAGTGCAATTACTTTCCAAATTCTAACATGGTGAAGGAAAGAGAAGCTACTGCACATCCATCTCCCAAACACACCCAGTGGAAAAACACATCAGCCAGTGAGAACAGGCAAGGGATTGGGACAGGATTGTTCATATGAAGAGCTCACTGCTAACAGGAAGTACAGAGCATTCCTGCAGCACCTGGATGTGGCATGATCTGGGGAAGGTGCTGATGGGATTGGGACAGGATTGTTCATATGAAGAGCTCACTGCTAACAGGAAGTACACAGCATTCCTGCAGCACCTGGATGTGGCATGATCTGGGGAAGGTGCTGATGGACAGCAGGAGCCAGAGTGTCCAGGCAGAGAGGGCAACACAGCCCTGTTTCATGACTTACTATCTCCTGAGGAGCGCTCCCCAGGCAGATGCTGTGCCAGAAAAACCAGGGAGTGCCTTTGCAGAGGCAGCTGAGCTCTCCCTGGCCAGGCCCAGCCTCACACTCACCTTGCCTTCCTGCAGGACGTTCCTCAGCAGCGGGAGGTGCTCGGCCGTCAGATCCCGCAGAGATTTGATGTCCCGGCGGTGCACGAGGGCGATCAGGTACAGGTCATCCAGCTGCAGAGACACAGCACAGCCATGGAGGGGACACAGACACAGCACAGGCAGGCAGCAGTGCTTTGGACCTGACACACCATTCACAGCTTCCCAGGCTGTTAGACAGGGATCCTGATGCCATACAGGGATGTTTGTGCCATACAGGAATATTTGTGTTATAAAGGGATTCTTGTGCCATACAGGGATACTTGTGCCACCCAGGATATTTGTGTTACAAAGGGATCCTGGTACCACGCAGGGATATTTGTGCTGCACAGGGATATGTGTGCCATACAGGGATATTTGTGCTGCACAGGGATGCTTGTGCTGCACAGGGATGCTTGTGCTATACAGGAACATTTGTGCTGCACAGGGATGCTTGTGCTGCACAGGGATGCTTGTGCTATACAGGAACATTTGTGCTGCACAGGGATATTTGTGCTGCACAGGGATATTTGTGCTGCACAGGATATTTGTGTTACAAAGGGATTCTTGTGCCATACAGGGATATTTGTGTTACAAAGGGATTCTTGTGCCATACAGGATATTTGTGTTATAAAGGGATTCTTGTGCCATACAGGGATACTTCTCCTCAACACCCACACTGGGCTGAATCTCCCAGTCTGGCATGTGCTCACCCACAGTCCCACTGCACCTCAAAGCATTGTTTCTGGAGAAACTGGGTTTTGTCCAGAAATGACCAGAAGAGAACAGCCTCATCCCAACCCATAAACAGTGGGATCACAAATACTTTCTCAGCTTTAGAGGCAGATGGAGTGAGCAGCCCTCTCATACTGTGAGCATCGTGCTCGGTGCTGCCCTTCCACCTTCACATCTTGCTGAGCACCTCAAAAATGCTTTCCCTGTGTGACTGAGGCTGGAGACTGGGTGCAGGCACCCACCCAGGTATGTGGGGTCACTCAGCCCCTGCCAGCACCCCCCATGCACACCCCACAGTGACAGCTGATCTGCAGCACGCTCAGACGAGCGTTTACAGTCAATCACAGCAGCTCAAACTGAAACTGAAAATTTCCCCAGTGATAAGCTCTCTACTTTCCAACTCTGCAAACAGCTTGCCACTTTTGAGTCACATCAGTTCTATAAATAACAATTTTCAAGACCTAGTTGGTCACTGTACAAACCCAGGGCAGTTAAAATATGTCCCTTGAGCAGCTCTCAGACAAATCTTTGGCATGCCCTGAAGCACTCAGCACGTTCAATGTTTAACACAAAGTTGTGGATTATTACACTTTAAAAAAATAAAAACCCCAGTCTCCACCAGCTCAGTTAGAGACTTAATAATATAAACACTGGAAAGCAAAGGGTTTGGATATTTGAGATCCAGCAGATCTCTACATGGCTGTGAGAAACCCAATGCAGCTCTTTGGAAAAAGATGCTTGTCTCAAAGGATGTTCTCAGGACCCTTCCCAGGGCTCTTGAAGCACCCAGGCAGCACAGCCATGCTCATGGTTCCATCTGATTCCCATGCACAGCTCCAGAAAGAGGCAGTGTATCAGCTTGTGCTCTTTGGCTCCAGGCTGGCTGGTGAGAGGAAAAGCAAACAGCTCTTCTCCTTACAACAACATCTGCATGTTGCTGTTTGAAACAAATAAGCCTGTTGCTAAAAAGGCCTGGAATGATGTCATGCCAGGCATGGCTTCAGGCAACGCCTCAGGGGTCCTGCAGATCTGAAACCAACCCAAAAGTTGTGGAAAAAAACAAAACAAAACAAACAAACAACCAAAAAAAACCAAAAACACACCAAAAAAACAACCAACCAACCAAAACCCACACACACAAAAATTAAAAAAAAGCCCAGGAAACCAACTCAAACCATTATCAAGGTTGGGCAGCAGCATCCAGAAGGCTGAGGCCAGCAGATTTCACAGCACTAAAGAGAAATCCCCACCTCCATTAGTCTGAAATAACTGCAGGTGAATTCACAAGATCTGTGGCCCAGGAACTAAAGGAGCTGAGGCCACACTGCTGAAAGGACTTCTGAGGGAAGGCTGGGAGAGTCCTGCTGGGAGCTGCATCTCACTTCCCTGCTTTCATTCAGCAGCCTTGCTTGTCAGGTGGGATGTGGCAGAAGGAACTGGTGTTCCCAGGGCTGTTGGGATCAGCTCTGCCTCAGTGCCACCCACAGCCAAGAAGAAATTCCTTGGCTCAAAGGCAACCTGGGTGTTGTCTCGCCTGCCTGGGAAGGAGATCAGCAGTGCAAAGGGCCCAGATAGCTCCAGGGATGACTGGGGTGCAGACAGCAGCCCAGCAGTCGTGGAGAAGTCCAGAAGATCCTGTTCAGCACTCCAAGAGGCAACGGGAACTTGTGGAAAGCTCCCCTAAGGACAAATCCTACCACTGAGGCACTCCCTGACCATGCCAGCTGGGAGATGGGGATGCAGCACGTCTCTAGAGAAAGCCAAAGCACACATTTTAGCACATCTATGATTTTAGGCCAGTCCAGGTGAGAGTTGCAAAGCTTGGTTGCAGCACACAAGATTTCCACTGAGGTTTTACTCACAGCCAGGAAAGGGACAACATGCTGCACGTTTTAGGATCCCTAAATATTGCCCCACTGGGAGGGCACAGAACAGGGCACATCCTACAAGCTGGACAATGTATCCCCTGTGCTGCAGAATCTCATCAAGAAGAAGGTTGTGCCTCTGGTGACCAAGTGGAAATTCGAGCTTGGTTACCCCATCACCACTTGACAGGGGATTTTTGGAGTAAGTGATGTGCAGACACTGCCCTGCAGGGACTCCCCGAGACAACTCAGCTCTGCACCACAACCAGCTGCTCCCTGCACAGACACACAGGATGGAGCTGCCCACCAGCAGCCTTGTGTTCCCATTTTTCTGAGTTTTAATTTCCATTTTTAAGTCTTAATCATACAGCAACTCTCCTCACATGCCTCCTGCAGAAGCATATGAGGATCAGAAACACGATGGGAACTTTTTTTGCTGCCACCAACTTCAAGGGAGGGGTGAGTGTATGGAGTTTCACCTCCCCAAATTTAAAGCATGAAAGGAAGCCAGAACCCAAGGAATAATTCTCAATTTAGGATTACAGCCTGGTCTTAAAAATCAGTTTCACCAAGTGGCCACTCCCACAAGGGGTAAAGCATCTGCTGATCAGCCAAGAACCATCTGTTTAACACTGTGGAGGAGAGTTAATTGCAGCAACCAAAGGACAACAAAGCTGCCTGGTTTGCACCTCAAGTCAAGGCTTGCAAAAAAACCCAAAATTCCCAGACAAGTTCCACAGAACAAATACACAGGATTTTGGTTTGAACACATCCTGACAACACTTGGGCTGATAAGGACAAGTGAAAGTGAACCTAATAAACACATCATAGCAGGAGAGGGAACACCTGGGCCTGCAGCATCCCTGCTCAGCTTGTGCTAAAAGGCCCTGGCAAGGTCATCACTAACAATGGTGTGCACAGGAACCTACTCAGACTCTCTCAGGTTGCTCTTAGTGGTCTGAAAGTGAACACTTCCTCTGGATTACCTTCAGACAGGCAGCATTAGAAGGGCAAACCAACCTGGTTTTGATTCCACTTTAAATCTGGAACCAGAACAAAGCCATTGGAAGGATCTGGGTTTTCATAAACAATTCGATCAGCCTCAGCTTTCTTCTCCAGGATATTGTACACCCACTGAAAGAGAAAGATGTGATTTATAAATCAGCAGAGAATAAAAAAAACCAACATCTCAGGTGCATTTAGCCCAAGCTCATGGATTACTGCACGTTCTCTGCAACTAGAATAGATTTTAAAAACCCCAATTTTATTTTAAGATGACCAAATAATTTGTAATTAATTAGCCATAAAACACTTCATCAACCAATAAACTCCAGAATATTATGAGCACTTCAGTAAAAGGCAGTGGAACCCAGATCCTGTGGGGCTCAGCACACACCCCTTGCAGCACCGTGGGGCTGTTTACACCCTTTTTACCCTGCAAGCTGCAGAAAAATCTTTACAACCAGGTCTAGGGAAGGGAACTCAGCTGATTTTGTTCCCTATTCAAAGAGGAAAGAGCAGAGTTGGATGTGGCTCTGGCTGCTGGCAGCTCTCTGCAGGGATATGAAAGGCCTGCGGTTTTTTGGGCAATGCATGTCTCTTGGCTCCCTGGCTGATTAGAAAACAGCTCACCACTCTTCTTCTTCCATACTTAAGGTTCCAGCCTCCAGCCTGCCTGTAATCCCTGCTCTGGTTATCCCCCCGTGCTCCTCCTGCAAGGCAAAGCACCATTCAGAGAAGAGTTATGGAAATGGAAGACACCAGGGATAAGTGATAGAGTAAGACCAGAGAAAAGTGTCTTTGCTTTCCCTGGCTCTCAGTCTCAGCTCCAGCATCCTTCTTTACACTTCCAAAATGCACATTATGCTCTAGCTTAAGCCTACCTTAAGTATTGAACTGGCAAGAGAGTCCTCAGCCAGGTCCCTGGAACATGGTAACACAAGACAGCAGGAAACTGCTAAAGCTTGGAAGCTGAAAATGTTTGGAAACATCATTTTCCCCACCAAATATAGGTCTGAAATATTCTGGCTGCCCCAGGGGGGTAGGAAGGATGCAGCCAGTTTCACAAATACACCAAATGAACTGGGCTGGCAGTGCTGTGCATACCAGACACTTTGGGGGAAATCCATCAAGAGTTTAATTAATCTAATCAACATTTAGGATTGCTGTGAACTGACCTGAATACATCTGGAGGGGAAAAAAAAACTACTTATCCCTTGATCTGGGATTTTTTGCTTAAATTGCTATCTTTTCTCCTTAGCATCATCTTAGGGATTAGATTCAAGGATTCCCAAAAGCATGGCACAAGCTCACTCTGTTCCATAACCCCGGGAGGAAAGTTCAGGGGGAAAGGAAGCTCAGCAGAAAATGGACATTTGCATTTTGCTGGGGTTTTTATGCCTGCTCTGATCACAAGTGCCAAGCTATCAGTGCCCTAAATCAGTTCACTAATCAGATGAGCTGAATTTTAAACCCAAGGCTGCCTCGTGATGGGCAGGTCCTTGGCTGACTGCTCCTGCTGCTCCCAGCACAAGCCCAGCAAGCAGAGCACATGTCCAGGGACTGGTACCACAATAAAACCATTATCCTGAAAGCATCCACACTTTGTATCCTCCAGCAGGGAACACAGATGCCTCTGTAGTCCCCTGGTATTTCTGTCACCCCTCACATTTCCCCTTCCACTTGGCAAAACCAGCTGGATAAAGACAGGGACAGCATTATTAAATCCCAGAGGTCAAGGACTGACCATGCTGACCATGATTTCTCAGCAGATGTTCCTGATGGTCACCAGGAATACATTTCCATGTACTGAAACCAGCTCACAAGCATTTGGGGGAAGAGGCAGAGTGAGAACTCAAGTACCTCCTGAAGGCAGCTGCTACACAGGGAAACATAAGGAATTTGTGAGCAAAAGCACAGAGAAAAAAATTCCATGAAGGCTGTGGCCTGGTGGAAACACACACTTGTCTTTCTCCAGCTAATAAATGCTGCAGTTTAAGGCAGCAGGAAAGATGGGGTAAGGGGAGGGGGGCATCCAGGGCTCCTGGTTAGTTTTGGAGAGTTATTTTTAATGGAGAGCCTCAGCAGCCCCAGGATTTGGTTTATTCCCCCTTCTACAAAGGCTGGCATGAATTGATCCCTACAGACCTGTACTCCTTTGGTCTCTAGCAGACAGGGAGAGAAACATCAAAAAGGATAAAGCCAAGGAAAAAGCTGGGGCTGCCTGGGCCAAGTAGCACACTGAAAGTAACAGTTTCACCACGTGGAATATGGACTGAGGGGCTGAATGGCAGGAGGAGTGAGTTGTGATGCAGGAATCCAAGCACAATCTGTGCCTTTCCATTTCCACAACAACCCAGAGACTCCTAAGAAGCCCAGTGAACAGCACCAGTGCCCAAGAAGCCAACCTTGGAAATGAGAAAAAACCTCAGAGTCTATCCAGAAACCTTGGGAAAGGCAACTTGAAGCACAGCTCCAAGGCAAACATTCTCCTGCAAAGATGGGAAAGGATGTCCCAGCCAACCAAATAAGAGGGGACAGCACCACAGAGCTGACAATGCAACCAACCAGGGAGATGGGGCAGGACACTCCCAGCTCTCCAGCCTGGGCTTCAGAGAAGCCTTCTGACAGCAGTGTTTTGAAAGGAGACCAAAGGCACCTGTGTCTGCAGGAGAGGGCATGGTAGCCATACCTGGATGCTGAAGCTCTGGGACTGGATGAAGGGCAGGGTTATGCTCTTGTAATCCTCCCAGGTCTCACGGATGAGGTGCACTTCCTGACGCAGGTACTTCTGGATGTGTTTCTCCGTGGCAGGGTACACCACTGTAGCTTTGATCTCTAGGAACAAACACGGTGACTGAGTTACCACCCACGTTGCTCCCTTCAGTCCCTAACTGATCTGTTTTCCCTTCCAAAAACTGCCACACTAAGACGTTTTGAAGAGAGGGTGAGGGAGAATAGACATGGAAAGCAAACAAGTGTTTAACCTCCTGCACTGCTGCTGCTTTTCTGGAGGAAGAAAAAGCCAATGGCACAGCCAGGGCCTGTCCTTCCAGTTCAGGTGCAGGAGTTTGCTGTCTGAGTTTTTCCACACTCTCTCTTTCACATCTATTAGCAACATCAGGGCAGAGGTGGGGCTCCCAGGGCAGGGTTTATGTGCAGTCAACAACCAGGACAGAAGCATGACCCTGGGGACAGAGACACATCTTCTTCATACTTAAATTCAAAGCTCACAGGACGCACCCAGCAACTTCATCCAGCCACAAACCCAGATGAAGTCCAAGGAACAGCTTCTTCCCAGAGCTCAGTCAGAGTGTTTGGCCTTGAGCCCCAAGGACAAGAGGCAAAGAAGTCAAGGGCACAGGGACAGATCCAGAGCAAGCAACGTGAGCTGATAACACAGCTCAGGATGAGCCAAGGGAAGAGGGCTGAGTGACCCTCTGCCCACATTTCAACATTTACCCTGGCATTTCATCATTTACCCTGGCAAAAAGAGTATTTTCTGTTTGCCTCAAGATTAGAACTTGGATGCACAATTTCTGTGGCATTAAACAGGATGCAAGTGCTCACCTTGTCAACCTGGCAGCAGTAAATCCTGCCCACAGGGCTAGGACACAGGGAAAACATCCGTCTTTGGCCAAGATTGGATGTGTGATACAGAGCCTGCCACTGCTCCAAGGTGCTCCAAGGGCACAGGAGTTTCTCTGCCTTCCCAGCTGACACAGAGCTGCTATAAACTCTCCAGTGCAGAAAGGAGAAAAGCCCCGTGAGCCTGGGCAAACCCCACACAGACCAGACTGAGGTGAGTGACCAGGGCACTGTGAACACTGCAGTCTGTGCCCAGGGTCTGCCACAGAAAACCACGGGCTGCACACACACCAGGACACCAAAGTTGTGCTTCATGACTTAAGTACGTATACAGGCTAGCTAGACACGGAATATAAGCACCTATTTGTTCCCAGAGCCAGGATTTAGCATGGTTTGAGTATTTTTTAGTTTTCTGCTTTCTGTTTTTTTAAGGTCAGCGCTGCACAATCTGAGAGACTCTGCCTTTTCATTCCATGCCAAACCCAGCTTAATGAAATCCACAGGAAAATGCTGGTAACATGAAATATGAAAATGCAAACCACAAGGGCAGTCTGGTCTGATTCCCACCATACACATGTTCAAACAAGGTTGTTTTCCAGGACTCAATTAGCACTTCTAGCAGGATGATGTAATACCAAAGGAAAAAAGACAAGGCTGTAACTCTCCTCACTTAAAAAGATCAGCAAAGCACTAGGGATAAAACAAAAAAGGCAAAAGATAAAATACCACAGCCAGCCTCAGGCTGAAACTTTCACAATTTGATTTTATAGCCCCAAAATAGAGCAAGGACTGCAGCAGAAGCCCCTCAGTGCTGGGTGGTGATAACCACGGTGCGTGGGGGTGCAAGGGATCCGTAATGGCTTCCCTGGCACTCCCCCAATTTGGGGGTGGCTGCACATAGTGGGGAGAGAACTCAGGGTGCTTTAAATGAGAGATCACAGAACTCCTTAATGTGCAGCTGCAGCTGAGCAGATGTTTGGAAGAGAAGGCAGGGGACAGGCTGTGGTTCACTTATGATTATTTCCCTTCTAAAGGTCTCATCAACCCCAAAATGCCCCAGCGATGCTAATTAGCATCAATCACTGCAGCCAGAGAGGCTGTTTGATACCTGCTCACAGCCTGACACTCCTTAGGAGCCACACACAGGATGCAAAGTCACAGCTGAGTCCGGGCTTGGCTGCTGGAAACATCCACAGCGAGACCAGGCCTGCCCCAAAATCTTCCCAGTGCTGGCACACGGCCACGCTCCGGTTTCCAAGCCTGCTCCTGGCAGGCTCCACGTGCACCGGAGCAGCACGTAGGCCGTGGGGCACCCAAAACCTGCCCTGGCCTGGAAATGGGGGGAGGGAACCACTAGGCACATGGTGTGGGTTTCTAAGCTGGCTGAAGCAGCAGGGATTGTCTCTGCTCACATCTGAGTCACATCAGCCAGCCTGTTCCTGAATGCCGGCCCGGGGGCCACCACGGAGCAGCTGTGGTTTATTCTGGAAGGCAGGACTGACCGTTAACTAACTGCAGGTTATAAAGAGCCAGGAGGTTCAACTGAAGGAACCTGGATGAGCAGGAGGCAGAGAGCAACTGCCTAGGCTGGTCACTCTACCATGGGCACTTGAGGGGAAACACCACAGTGCTGGGAAACTGCCCACGAGAAAAGGAGGCTCAGATTGGCCAGGCACACACTTCTCCCCTCTCCTGCTGAAAACAAGAGAGGAAAACATAACCCAAGACAAAAGGAAAATCAGAACACCATTTGGGGAACTTCAGGGAAAAAGGGCTGGAGGCAGCTGCTGTCAGGAGGAGAGGATGCAATACGAGCAGACAGAGCTCATGCAGACAGGAAAGGGCACACCAAGCTCACTAATGATGCTTCATCCCCTTCTGTGCCACACTGTCCCCAGGCTCTGCCAAAATGCCCCTCCAGCTCAGCACATCAGTGAGGAGACTCTCTTCCCCCATCCCACTGCAGCATTAACACCGACTGCCAGCCTGTTTTAGACAGACTTAACCCTGCCAGGGAGCCAGTAGAAGCACACAGGCAGGCACAATATTTGTCCTTTAGGGGTGCTTTTTCTTCTCTTTGCTAGCAGGAAGCAGAGCTTTCACTTATAAGCTCCCTAAACAACCTGACCATCAGGTGCAGGAAGGTGCCAAGGGCAGGGAACAACAGGCAGGTCAACATTTGCACTCCTGCAGGTTTTCTTTTCCTCCACAAGCCTTGTTCTTGCTGCATTCAGCTCTGAGATGTCTTCCCACTACCAGGTAGAAAGACAGTGCCTTGGATGCAGCCCTAAGTAAAGAAATAATGCCCTAAGTAAATACATAAGACACAATCTCTGCTGCATGGAGAGTCTCTCTGGTTCTATGATCACCACTGCACAAGGGTCACACGGGAACAGCGGATCCCAGCCCAGCCCGGTATGCCCGTGGCTTTGTCCCAAACAGCTGGGGCACTCTTCAGTGAATGAATTAAAGCTGCAAAGGATAAAGCCTGCAAGAGCTCACAGCTTCCAAGGCCAGCACATGCCAGGGCAAGCCAAGCATGCTGAAAGGGACTCAGCAAAGGCTGCCTGGCCCCTGTGGCTCGTGGCCAGGAGGATTTGGGGGCTCAGTGGACTTCAGCTGCAACAGGCACTGCAAAGAGGAAAGCTGCAGTTTACCACCCCTGCAAAACAGCAAAGCACAATGACACCCCCCACCACCCGCCAAACCACCCCACACACCCCCAAAGCTTCAGGCTTTTTATTTAAGTGTAAATGCAAGAAGTTTCCTTGGCTGAGCAAACCCCAGAGGCAGCCAAAGCATGGAAATGCAGGGAGAAGAACCAGCCTTCCCACTGCAGCTCCTGCAAGTTTCTCCAGCTCCTCGCTGCCTGAAACCAGACTCTTTTTAGGACGTGGACTGCTTCCTGCATGACTGAAAACTTTCCTTCCACACTCTCCCATTTTTCCCACAATTTCTCCACCCCATGTTGGAGTAGTGGAGCCAGAGCTTCTCCTGTTGTGCTTGTTTTAAGATGTTTTTAATAATCTTCAGCCTGCAGCCAGGGAGCAAAGACTCCTTAGAGGACTGATAAGAGCCCTTAAATCACATCAGCACAGCTTTGGAGAAACACAGTCCTGCAGCAGCCAGGCATGAAGAGGCTGCTTTTTGCCACAAACATCAAGCTCTCCTTGGTAAATGGGTGTGAGGAACTAGATATTATCAGGGAATGTGTACACTGGCTTCTGCAATCCAGCCTTTGGTAGTAGGCAAATGTTTCCCTTTCTGTGAAATCAGCCCTTGCTCTCCCTGCAGGGGAAAGCCAAGGCTGGGGGTTCCTCTGGGGTTAAGCTGACTCTTAAATCAAGGCAACATCCAGAAAGTGGCCTTAAAATAAGTTGCACATGCTTGCCTTTGGCAGCAGCAGTCACGTCAGCTTTGACACACTACTCCACACAAATTCACAAAGTCCCCTCTCCTCACTCCAGGGGTCTGGGCTGCCCTTCAGACAAACTGACCATTACTGGCTTGTCTGCAAATGTTACTTCCAATTTTAGCCTTGACACGTGCAGTAAAATCAATGAGATGAGCAAGACTCATCTGGTGCTGCCTTCACACTGGTGTGCTCCCAGACCTAAAAACCTCATCAGAGTGAAATTCATCTTCCCCAAGTGAATTCCCTGAGGTCAGAAGGGAGTCGTTTGCTCAAGTAACATGCTTTGGCCCTCATTTCCCTTTTGTTTGGCCCCCCTTTCCCTGTGTCAGCATACCCATAAGTCATCATTGCACGGAGCCTGTGCTGGTTTGACTGCACAGGGGGAGCAGCACCCAACTCTCTTCAACATGGAGGTGGGGAAAGAGTGAAGGAAGTGACCACTTCCAGCTGAATGAAGAGCTCCAGGAACATGGGACCATTGAGAAACATGCTCTGGAGGCAGCTCAGCACGAGTCACACCCTGTCCTCAAGACCACTTCCTCTGTCTCGAGGTCTACCTTACCTCAGAATGCAAGAGACTGAGTCTGGTAGGGCTCAGCTATGAAATCCCCCAGGTGAACTCCTTCATCACACACCACCACAACACAGGACTGTTCCATGAAACAGCTTAATGCCGAAGCCTGGCCCTTTCTAGAAAACATTTTACTGTATCTTGTACCCAAGTGTAAACTTGCAAGGACCAGGAGATAAAACCTGTAACTCTAACCCAGCAACTGAGGAGCTGACAGACCCCGGGCAAGGGCTCCCTGGGTCTCCACATTACCACTGGACATTCCAGGTAAACCTGGAATGCAAACCCTGACTGCAGCTTTACAGGCAATTAATTCCTCCTATTCAGGTTTTTAAACCGAATTTCTCATGTCAGCTATGGTGACTCAGCTCCAAAGGGTAATTTCCTTCCCCTCCTGACACTCAGGGCTGTTTCCCCAGTGCCAGCCCAGCTGCCCACCAGCAGCTCATGCTGTTGGGGGTTAGGTTTGTTCCTTTTTTACTTAGAGAATTTCTCCCCATACATAAGTGGCTAGGAGACTGCCTACTGGGTACTTAAGGGTGCTTGACCAAAACAAAGAGGTGGCCAAAAGTCGGGAGGGGGAAGGAAGATCACCTGAGTTTTTGGGGCAGGTAAAGGACAGAGCTGGGGGCAGCTTCTCTCTCTTGCCCTCTCATCCCAGAGAGGACAGGAGGCTGCTGCCTGCCGTGGGAAGAGCTCATTGTCACCACCGGGTCTGGTCCTGGGAAATCTCCCACCATTTGGGGCCCGTGTGCCCCAAACTCTGAGCTGCCTCCCCCTGCCCTGCTGGAGCTGGGCCGGCCCTGTCCCGCTGCCGCCGTTTGTTGGGCGCTGCCTGGAAGTTTTGCTGCTCTCTGGCCCCACACTGCCCTGCCCTGCCTGCCCTGCCAGGACATCCCTGCCCTTCCAGCTGCCACCAGTGGAGCTTCTGATCTCACCCACCAGCCCGGGATTTTCCATCCTTCCAGCCTGGTGCTCTCGGGGTCCCAAGAGATCAGACTGCCCCGGGCTTTGTGAAACAAAGCCCCTCGAGGTTCATGGTAATGGTTATTATTTATGCTGAAGTTGTTGCTGTTTGTTTGCCTTGTTATACACACCAGTAAAGAATGTTATTCCTATCCCCATACCTCTGCCTGAAAGCCCCTTTAATTTTCTAAATGATAATAATTTGGAGGGAAGGGATTTGAATTCTCCGTTCCGAGGGAGGCCCTGCCCCTCCCTAGCAGACACCTGTCTTTCAAACCAAGACACCACCAAACAGCTATTTGCTGCTAATTGCTTCAAAAGAAGGAGCCTCCTTGCTCTCCACTCCAACCCAGGGAGCCTGGACAGCAGCTCCAGGGTCCACAGCCCCTTCCTGATCTCCTGCTTGGGGTTGCTCAGCACCCAGAGTGAGCTGAGAGGTGCCAAGGAAAGGGGCAGGAAGCAAAGATGCACCACTGGGTAATATTTCTGCAAAAAAATTCAAAGAAAGATTGAAAAGTCATTAAAAAGATAAAGTTTGGCAGAAGAAAGCCAGAGGCTTAGTCCCCATTCAGACATGCAGGAGGGGTTTTGCACCTGGCATAAGCCTTAAACAAAACAAGGAATCCTGTTATCAGAGCAACGTGGAGTTCCACAGCGCTGCAGCAAAGTGCTGTCAGGAAGGCAAAGGCCAGCCCAGCTGGCAGGGCTGAGCTGGAGGCAGCCCAGGGGATTTCAGTCTTGCAATGCCACCTCGTGGGAATCACTGCAACTAGAATACAGCAGGCACCCAAGCAGCTTTCCCAGCCAAGAAAGAGGAGCTTTAAGGAGCTTTAACAGGAGCTTTGTTGTTGTCTTCCAACACCCGTGGTGTTATGGTGTTTTCCTCACTGTAACAACAAAATCTTTAATTTTGAGCCCTTCACAGGAGAAAAGGAGTTTTGCACAACTCAAGCTGACAAATGCAGACAGTGCTCCCTCCTACACCACGGGAACAGAGCTAAAACAAGAGCATTTTTGGGATGGCACATCAAACATGCTGAAAATTCAACCTGCATCAACAACCTGCAATTTATCCTCGTGACAACATGTTACTTAAGGCACACAGATTCATTCTGACTATTGAACCTCTTTGACTCTTATTGTGCTTATGAAAGCACTGACATGGAATTTATCACTGCACTTCCAGAATTTAAATACATACCAGCATTCACCTGGAATTAATTGTGGAAGGTGATTCTGCTCGGCTCAGGTGAGACCCCACCTGCAGAGCTGCCTCCAGCTCAGGAGTCCCAGCACAGAAAGAACGTGGAGCCACTGGAGCAAGTCCAGAGGAGGCCATGGAGATGCTCTGAGGATTGGAGGAGCTGTGCTCTGGAGACAGGCTGGGAGAGCCTGGGGTGTTCAGCCTAGAGAGGAAAAGGCTCTGGGGAGACCTCAGAGCCCCTGCCTAGGACCTAAAGGGACTCCAAGAACTGGAGAGGGACTTGGGACAAAGCCTGGAGGGACAAGGCAAGGGGGAATGGCTTCCCACTGCCAAAGGGCAGGGCTAGATAGGATATTGGGAAGGAATTGTTCCCTTTGAGGGTGCTGAGGCCCTGGCACAGGGTGCCCAGAGCAGCTGTGGCTGCCCCACCCCTGGGAGTGTTCAAGGCCAGGCTGGATGGGGCTGGGAGCAACCTGGGACAGTGGAAGGTGCCCCTGCCCATGGCAGAGGGTTGGAACAAGACAAGCTTTAAGATCCCTTCCAACCCAAAACAGTCTGGGATTCTGTGATTAAACTGAAGTGCCCAAAGACCAGCCCTGCTTTCCAGTGGCAGCTGGAAAGGCACCACTGCAGGACACCCTCCTACTGGGACCAGAGTCCCCTCTGCAGGGCAAGAGCCTTCCACTGCAGCTCCCCAGCCTGCCCACCTGTCCTTGTCATACCTGGTTATTTAGAAGAGCTTTGTAACACACAGATGTGTGTAATCAGCAGGGGTATGGGGCTCATCTGCCTCAGCACTTAAATCCTCCCCCAAATACAAGCTGCCTGTCATTACCAGGTGATAAAAGAGCCCATGAGATGCCACCCTGGGATGGGTGCTGCATGTGCCCTGCAGGCTGTTTCAAGAGAAACATTCTGGAAGGAGACAACTCTTACCCAAGTAAGAGCACTGACAGTCACCCACAGAGAGCCCTCACACCCCTGAGCCTTTCTGCACCCTCATATACAAGATCACCAAGCAATGGCCATTCAGTGCCTCATCAGCTGAGCCATGTGTCCATGGCATGGGAAAAAGGGGATGAAGCAGGGCAGCATTCAAAGCCTCAGGATCAGACACTGCCTGCAGCGAGGCAACAACACACTGACCTCCCCACCTGGGCCAAATGTGCTGATGTCACCAAAGCAGGGTGGCACAGCCAGGTCTAGCAGTGGCACCTGCCCACCTCACTGCATCCTCCCCTCTGGAATGGGCAGGAACCACATCCCAATATCCCAGCCACTCTCCCAAGATCCCTGAGCAGGGCTGAGGGCACTCACCACTCAGCTCTGGGGGAGGGCTCAGGTAGAAGGTGCAGTAAATGTCATTGTGCATCTGCAGCTCCGCCTTCATGGGCTTCTTCAACAGGTCTGGGATCTTCTCCTCCTGGAAAGGAGTCTTTTCCAGGATGACTACAGCATCCGTGCCCTCTCCAGAGAGGCCAATCCTCTAGAATGCAAATGGATAAAGCCATCAGCAAACACCAACCCAGCACTGGGTGGACAGTCTGAGGTCAGGGATCATGGCAGACACCTTGTAGCCCCCCAGTCCTCATGCCCAAACCCCCTTGCAGGCCAGACATCCATCCAAAAACAAACAGCATGTTTGCCCGGAAGCACAGCAGGAATTTGCTCCCCAGCAGGGAACACAGGTGGTTTTTGGGGGAGCAGGGGATGTGGGCAATGACTCAGCCCATCTGCACGTCCCCGGATGCTCCCAGGTTTCCTGCTGACCCACAGCACCAATTTCATCTCTGACACTACCCAGGAAGAGGGCAAAGGCAGGCCTGGGGATTTGCATGTCAGGGAGCACGTTCTGGGGCAGAGGGCACTCACTGCTGCCCTGCTCCCCCCTGACCCAGTGGCCTCAGCATGTTAGTTTGGGGAGGTGCTGGGTGTGGAACAACTCCCACCACACCACCTGGGAGACCAACGGGCTCACCTGGAGCCCCCAACCCTTCCTTGAGAAGGAAGATGTGTACTTATGGCTTTACAAACATTTTGATGGGTGTTAATGTCTTCAAAATGGGTCTTAATGCCTCGACTGACTTCGGGCAGTTTGGCTCCTGAAAGAGAAGGGTCTGCAGGAGCCTGAAGTGCTGAACTTTGGGGTAAAATCACAGGTTTAAGGGGGATATGGGGTAGGCAGTTCAGGAAGGCTGTACCTTCCCAGTACCTCGGCCAATGGGAAA
The DNA here is from genome assembly GCA_017589585.1 of Phylloscopus whistleri. Taxonomy (NCBI): domain Eukaryota; kingdom Metazoa; phylum Chordata; class Aves; order Passeriformes; family Phylloscopidae; genus Phylloscopus; species Phylloscopus whistleri. The sequence continues at coordinate 217,816 of JADMLD010000744.1, read as the reverse complement.
GGCAGAGAGCAACATGCAGCCGGGAGTTGGGATAAAAGGAGAGAGAAAACTCTGAGGGTGTGTGGCCCAGTGAACTCTCTCCCTTTATCCCAATAAAGCTGAAGGGCTCCTCTGTCTCCTTTTTGAACATAAACTTCTGGTGCTTGTGGATTTTCCTGACACGCTCACAGGGCAGAGCAGGAGGTCTGTGCCCAGTTCAGGTACTGCAGCAACCCACTGCCTCAAGACCAAAGAAGCAGCCTGGAACTTCCCTATCCTCATCTTCTGCTTGGATGCACATCTTCAGGAGACAGGAGCCAAGGCAGCTGCATGGTGCCCTCGCCAGGGACAGACAATCTCAGGAGTTTTTACAAACTTTCCTGTGACGGCTGTACTATTTACACTCCCGGAGTCGGCATGCTGCTTGCAATGGACAGACAATCTCGAGAGTTTTTACAAACTTTCCTGTGACGGCTGTGCTATTTACACTCCCGGAGTCGGCATGCTGCTTGCAATCCAGCGCCACTTTACCCACCAAGCCACGCCCCCAGCGGGGAAAATGGCGCCGGGCGCGACCGCCCCCCCCACCCCGGTACCTCCGCGTGCAGGAACACGATCTTGTCCCGCGCCGACTCCCGCAGGACGCGCCGCACCCGCAGGTCTGACAGCGCGAAGGCGGCGGCGCCGCCGCCTTGAGCGGCGTCCCCGCCATTTTTCTCTTCCTCCTCCTCCCGCTTCCTCTTCGGCTGCGGGCCCTCCGCCATGGCTCGCTCCCGCCCCCGCACTGCGCACGCGCGGCGCCTCGGGGAGCTCTGGGCAATCCCGCCCCCTGGCGGCTCGGAGGTCGCGCAACCCCGCGGCTCCTCCCACAAACGCCCGAACCGGGAATTGAAACAAAAATACGGAAAACCACCAAAATTTTAAAACTTCTGCATTTTCGTAGTCGCAACAATTCCGTGCAAAGTCACTGCCCTCATCTTGTCCTGCCCACAGCCCAGCAGGGGCTTTGTCAGCTTAGTAGGGGTCCTGGAGCCCTCAGGACAGAGAATGCCAGCGCAGTAGAGAGCTCTTGTGACCCTGAGAACCACTGGATGTCAGAGCTTAGTGTTTGTGTGATGGATGCCACCGAGGAGATTCTGGCCACCGGGACGTGGTGGGCTCCAGTCTGCTGTCCCTCATGGATGTGGGGAACTCCCCATCCTTGGCTCACAGGTCTGGTCTGAGCAGCTCAGGTTTGACCTCAAGGTCCAATGGAACGTGCCAACGCTCAGATCCAACGGTGACAGCTCCGTGATGCCCATGGGGATGCATCTGCCTGCTCCCAGCACTACTCCATTCTTTTGGTGGAGCTCTGGCACAGTTCCCGAAGGTCTGCAGAGAGAGCAGATGAGCTCCATTAGCAAACAATTACTCTAAAAACCACCTTTAAATAAATGTACGGAAATCTGGTCCCTTCCCATGGTCCTCATCCCAACGGACTGACGTTTCACCAGCCTCCCACGGGACACTCACAGCGCATGACGGTGTCCCTGATCTGCCTGAAGCTTTTCTCCTTCAGCGCCATGTAGATGTAGTAGATGTTCCGCAGCTCCCTGGGGTAATCCTTGCGATCCACGTCCTTCAGCACCGGGATGGTGCGCCCGTTGGCCATGGGAGCCTCAGCCAGGGCCTGGTGCATCTGGTACCTGCACCAGGGGTCCTGCAGGAAGCCGGGGGTGATGAGCATGACCCAGCAGTGGCTGTTCTGCACGGCGTCGCACAGCTCCGTCACCACCGCGCTCCCCGCCGCCGCGTCCCGCAGCTGGAGGAAGCAACGGAAGCTCTCGGGCTGGCCCTCCAGGTAGGACACCAGCTCCTCCACCAGCTCCATGTCCCCCTCGCTGTGGCAGATGCAGACGTCGTAGCTCTTGTCCCACCGGGGACTGTCGGAGGCGCTGATGTCCAGCGCTGACACAGGGGACAGGGAGATGGAGCTGGTGGCCAAGCTCATGCCAGGAGAAGAGCTGGAGCTCTTGGCAGAGGGTGAGGAGGAGGAGGAAGAAGGTGAGGATGAAGCAGAGTGGCTGGACTTGAGGCTTTCCACTGAGCTGGGCTTGGGCTTGTGCAGGAGCCGCCTAAACCAACCTGCAGAGTGAAGCCACAGTGAGTTTTGGAGAGCTCAGCACCCCCTGGCCTTCCCAAGCACAGCATCATTCCATCTGCAGAATGCCCCCAGATGGAAAGGCACCTCACCTTCACCCCCAAAACCATCCTGAAAGGTCCCTAAAACCTGAGCTGCCACCAACACCTGAATGCTGTGGCATCATTGCCCACTGGTGTTCTGTTGGGGAGGGGATGCCGTGAGGGAGGGGACAGAGCCAGAGGGTTCATTCTTAGACTCACTAGCCATAACGGGCAGCACGCTGCTCAGCCACCGATTGCCAGCAGGACACCTCTCCTGAGAGCAGAAAAGAGGGATAAAAAACTGAGAGCAAGAACCACTTCATGGCAGGTCTCAGCCCCAGGAGCTCAGTGTGGTCTATTCCAGACACCTGCACCTCTGGCTGCTCTTTTAACCCCAAAATCACTCCCAGCAGGGTTTTCCACATCTGCCTCCCCAAAATGTGCTGGCAAGGAGTATTTACCTGTAACTGGCTCTCTCCACTGGAGATACACACCTGCAGCAAGCAAGGCCCAGAGAGAACAGGGAGGAGAAACCCTCATTCCCATCAGTGGGAAAAGGATCCTGTGGAGGGGAGAAGTGGGAATCAGCTGGGATCACCAGGGATGGACTGGATGCTGGCAAACCAAAGGCAGTGTGGGTGATGCCCAAAGCTGTGCATCCTTGGTGCTGCCTGCTCTGGCATTCCTGCCTCTTCCCTACCATCCCATGCCCCAGCATCGTGCTCCCAACAAGGTTTAGGGAGCCCAGACACTCCCTGTGTGTCTGGGCTGGAAACAGCTGCTGTTTTCCACTGCTGGCATCACCCCTTCCGAAATGCAACACCCCAAGTCAGCTGAAGCCTTTCCCCTACTCCAAACACGGCCCAGGACTGCAGGAAACCCCGGCACACCCACGGAAACCACAGTGCCCAGGGACAGCCAAAAGCTCAAGGGTGACTGGAACAATGAGCAGTGGAGGGGAAAGTTGGAGGGATGCTTACCTGGAATGCAGGAGTCCGGCACCGGGGCAGGGAAGGGGATGCATCAGCCCCTGGGTTTGGCAAAGAAAGATCTTCTGGGATTACCTGTGTGGGAAAGGACAGGTGAAATGCAGTGTGTTCACTCTGCAGCCTGATGGGATCTGCAGTGAACGGCGAGGCTGATCCATCCTTGCAGCTCCCACATCCAGGAGCTGCTCCCAGTGCCGCTGCCCTGGGGTGGAAATGAGGGCAGGGGCACCCACCTGCCTCCCCAGGGACAGAGTGGAGGAGCTCCCCAAACACGCAGCTGCCCCAACCTCTGCTGGGGAATGTGAAAGCACAGGCAGGGTAAATGGGCTGGGACTGCAGGGAGGGGAAGCCAAGCCCTCCCCAGGGCCTCCTCCCACATCCGCCACACGGCGTCACTGCCTGGGTGTCAGAGAGCCCAGCCCTCAGATCTACTGTCCCTACCTGCTTTCCTGACTGAGTACAGACACGTCCACGTCTGCCACTCACGCTTATTTTACCAGTTACTTTTACCAAACAAGTCAATTTTTCACATCAAAATCCCCCCCTGTATTTCTCCCTTCCCAGGTCTCGTTCCCCTGGTGCTGCTGGTGGTGGCCAAAAACTGACACTGCCTTCATCTCCTCATCATCCTCAAAAACTGACACTGCCTTCATCTCCTCATCATCCTCAAAAACTGACACTGCCTTCATCTCCTCATCATCCTCAAAAACTGACACTGCCTTCATCTCCTCATCATCCTCAAAAACTGACACTGCCTTCATCTCCTTATCATCCTCAAAAACTGACACTGCCTTCATCTCCTCATCATCCTCAAAAACTGACACTGCCTTCATCTCCTCATCATCCTCGGACCCCCCCCCAAGCATCCTCCTCAACGCCCTGCAGAGATGAGCTCCAGGTGAGTCCTGCTTCCATGCCCCAGGAATCTAGAGGGTCTCCAGGGCCTGGATGCCCATCCAGCTCCCTGACAGGCTGCTCCTAGCACTTGAGATTTCCCCATCTCTCCCCTGTCTATGGGACAATGCTTGGGATCTCTGATGTGGACACTAAACCCTCCACCTGCGGCTGCAGTGTCCCCATGGCCAAGCTGGTGGCCCAGCACAGTGTGGAGGTGCTCCAGGAGGTGTCCCACACCCTGTGTGACACCAGGGGGTGGGGACCTCTGGGTCTGGTGCTGATTGTGTCCCTCCCTCTCCCAGCTGAGTCCTCACCCTGGATAACTGCAAAGCCCCCGACCTTGGATCCCCAGAGAAGCTGGCCCTGGCACTCCCATGGGAGCATCTCCAGAGTACAAAGCTGGGTCAGCATCTCCCTCACTGTTACCCCTGAAGCCACCACACTCCCACTGTACACAGGACCACAGCTCCAACTGTGGGATCCCCAACCTGCAGGAGCTGAGCCAGGACCCACCAAGGTGGGTCCTCCCCTCTACCCCAGCAGGGAGAATTGCAGCATCCCAGAAGAGTTTGGCTTGGAAGGGCCCTTAAGGATCATCTTGTTCCAAGTCCCTTCCTGTAGTCCAGGCTGCTCCAAGCACTGGCCTTTGAAGGCCTGGCCTTGGCTGATGTCTGTGCTCACCTAACTCAATGTGTTCAGGAGAGGGTGGTCTGTGCCCAGCGTCCATCACCCCGATTTCAGGACTGCTGCACCTGCCCCCAAAACACAACCCTGGTGTCCCCCATCTGCTTGCAAGTTGACTGGGACAACCACCCCCACACCTCCACGCCTGAAGGGAAGGATTTTCTTCAGTCCCATGTGCTCTGACCCTCCAAAATGTCCCCTCCACCCCATTTAACCTCAACACCCCATGCCAGGGCTAGTCAAGACACCCTTTCATCAATGCCACAGTGACCCAGCTGTGCCCCAGGGCTGAATCCACCTCCTTGTTCAGCACAGTGCTGTTTGCTTCCTCACCCCCAGCGACCTTCCAGTCTCCTGGGAAGGAGGGCTGGAGGTCAGGAGATTCCCCAACACCCCCCCATGGCTTTTGGGAACCCCATGCCCACACCACCGCTGTGTCCCACAGGTCTTTGAAGAGCTCCTGCTGGACACTGAATGTTCCCCCCATGCCCCCACCTGGCTGTGCCTTCCACAGGTGTTTCCATGTCTACTCATCCACCACCTTCAGCAAAACAACAGGCCAAGGCACAGCAGCACAAAACACAAAACCACATGAAACAGAGGAGGCTCCCTGATGGCTTTTCCCCCTTGCCATAAACACCTCCCCATGCCCAAGGATTTTTCACCAGCCACTCCATCTGTGAGCCCTGGGGGTGCAGGAGCAGGCAGGATCCTCCTGCAGGGCCCTCAGCTGGCCCCCAAACACGGTGCTGAGGGCGAGGAACCTGGGAAGCCTGTGCCCAAAAATGCCATGAGTTCCCTGAGAGACACCGGGCTCCTCCCCACCTCCTGCCACCACCTCAGCTGCCTTTCTCTCCACCAAGCAGGGGACACAGCTGGCCCCTTGGTAGCCAAATCCCAAAGGAAAAAGCCCAAGGCTGAGTGGTGCTGAGCCCCACAGGGACCCACAGACTATCACCAGCCACGAGCCGAACACCACTCATCCCACTGGGACCTATTTTGCATTAGTCCCTGCCCTGACACTGCTGCCACCACCCCAAAAATCAACTCCAGCACCCAGAGGAGGGGGAGTCACCTGCCTGTGTGAGTCACCCCACCTGGAAACCCCAGAGCCGCCCCAGAGAGGGAACCTGAGCGAGGGAGAACCCACAGACTTAGACCCCATGAGGCGGCACCCTCTGGATCGACCTCCACCCTACCTCAGCAATAATATAATCATTATTAAAGAGTAACTTAGCAGGCACGGCTCTATTCACAACGTGCCTTGACCCACCAGCAGCAGCACCACACTGAAATCCCTGCAGCAGGACTTTCAGGCTGGTCATCACCAGGAACCCGTGGTTTACAGGAGTTCCTGTGGAATTAAGAAACGGTGAAGACCAAGGTCTGCAAGGCAGGGTGAAACAAAGGTGATTCTAGTGAGAAAATAAGGCTAATTTTGTCCCTAAAAGCACCGAGAATGTTTCATTTACGGCGCCAGTACAAAACAGTGTGCAGCTACCCAGAAAACACAGAATAGTTTTTCTCCTGGAAAGCTCTAAGTACACCCAAATTCTGCCGCACAGATGCTTGAGGTCATCACAGCGGCCGTCCAGGCGCAGGCACCGCATGTACCTCATCGGGCTGGAGAGGCGGTCACACATACACGAACCCAGGCAGCGGCAGCTGGCGGAGGAGACCCCTGGGGGTCGGGGGGGCACAAGGACACCTCCTGGGGGTCGAGAGAGCACAAGGACACCTCCAGGCCCGGCGCGGCCTCGGCTCGGGCACAGAACCTGCTCCTTGCCGGCTCCCAGCCCGCCACTACGGCACGCATGCGCCTGCGCCTTTTATAGCTTCGCAAAGTGTCGCGATAGTATCGCCGCGTTCCCACGCCTGTCCCCGCCTCTTCCGCTAGGCGCCAATGACGGGGCGGGGCCAACCCGTCGCCCGGGGCGGGGCGTGGCCGGGCGCGAGGCGGCTGCGCGCGGCGCGGCGGCGTCTCCTCAATGGGGCCGCGCGCGCGGCGCCAGGTGCGTGCGGGGCGCGCGGGGGCGGGGGGGGGGCGGGCAGGGCGCGGTTGCCATGGAGACGGCGCGGGGGTGGGGGGAAGCTGTTGCCATAGCGACGGGGGGCCGCCATAATGGGGGGGGGGGGTCCCATGGCCGCCGGGCTGAGGGGACGGAGCGGCCTGAGGGGAGCGGAGGAGACCGGCGGGGCCGGGGGTGAGCCGGGGGGGCCGGGAAACCTCTGGCGGCGGCGGGCGGCCCGGCCGTGACTCGCCCCGCCGCTCCAAAGCCTTCTATAAAAGCTCGTTTTTATGGATGGTTCCCCGCTGGGAAAGGAGCCTCGGTGTCCTCCCCGCCTGCTGAATCCCCGTGTTGTTTTGCTTTTCCCGCAGGTTTAGCGAGGAGGTCACAACGGAGCGGACAGGTAAGGGCTCGAGCAACCCCGAAGGTGTGACCCCTGCTCCCTGTTTGCCTTTCCAGAGTCAGTCCTGGAAAGCCAGCGTGCTTCTGTGGGAGTCTGTGGGATACAGAGCGCGGCCAGGCTTTGCTGTGTCACTCCCTCTCCTTGCTCATGGAGCCATTGGGGAGCACGTGGAGAATCGCAGCGTTGAATAAAAACCTCTGGTGTGTTTTGACTCACATCCAAGGAGGCTGAATCCCGTGTTTTTGTGGCTTGGACAGGAGCAGGGCTTGTCCTCGGTCCCATTGTCCCTGGAGCCTGTGTGTTCTTAGGATGGTTTTGATCCAGCTCCAGTGTAGCTTCCACATGGAAGGACAGGCTTGGGAATTGGCCAGGGACAGCTCAACTTCAGCTGAAACAGAGCAGCTTTTAGACTATCTTGTCCCAACACCTTAAAGTCGCTGAACTGAAAAAGGAGCTGGGAATTGCATCCTTGCTGGTGGCAGTGCTCAGCATTCAAGCTAAAAATAATGCACGAGCAGTGTGTTTGGACTTGTTTCTTTCTGGAATTTGTGGAGGCTCTCCTGGAGGAGCCCATCTTCCAGCACGAAGCTGGATCGTTTGGCTTCAATTTTAAACATCCAGGCATAGCTTTAGTTGTGTGTTGGGTGCTGAGCGTGGAGATAGTGTCAGCAGCAACTTCTCCATGACTTGGGGGAGAAAATGTTCCATTAATTCCCCGTTTTGGTTCTGCAGCTTGGGCCCTGGTGTTGACTGTGTGGCGTGGTCGTGTTCTGCAGAGCTGCAGAGAGGTTTTTGTAAATCCACACCCAGTGTGAACCTGGGCCTTTGTTTGACACACGTGGTGTTCAGGTGTTTGCTTTTACCTGGGATACACCTTCATATTTCCAGCATTTCTGCAGCTGGATATGTCTGTGTCACACAGGCGGTTGCTGTGGTTGGGTTTATCCAGTTTAAAGCTGAAGTCTGGAAGGCTTTAGGATGAATTAAGGGGTTTCTGTGGTGTGGAGAGAGAAAGAGAATGCAGCAATCCCACACAGGGAGTCTCTTAGTATCCTTGATAAAAGTGGTGGGAACAAGGCTGGGGCAGGGGAATGGGACAGCTGAGCCAGGAATCCATGGAGTGTTGTGTTTACAGTCTTCGACTCCCTGTAGTCTAAATAGCTGGAAAGTTCCCAATGTCTGAAGAAGGCTGGAGAGATGCTTCTTATCTTGTAAGTCCCTGTGGCTCCCTCTCCTCCATGGCACCTGTCTTCCCAGGGGGAGCCTGCAGTACCTGATGTGTTTTTTTTCCCGTGGCAGTGTCGTGTTCTGAGGTAATTCCACTTAATTTTGGCTCCCTCAGCTGTGCCAGCACCATCCATCCCCCTGGGGAGCAGAGCTTCTCCCCAGGACTAAAAACCAGAGGTTTCTATTTCTTGGCTGAATCCCCATGAATTCTTTTTAAGACCAATAATAACTTTTTTTGGAACTAGGCTGTATTTATAATGGGGTTTTTGTTCCTTTATGGCTCTCTGTACGAAATAATAGACCTGAAGGTTGAAGGTCATTATATGAGAAAATCTTACAAGGTGATTATAATTCCAGAAGGTGTTTTATCCTAAGTTTAAAATTGCTTTTGAAATGTCGTTTAGAAGCACTTAAAATGGATTTGATGGCTCCATTCCTGCTGGTAATAGCATGGGAACGTGCAGGGTGAGTGAGATGGGAGCAGTGCTGAGGCAGGTGGAGGCAAACAGGGGAGCTCCTGGGTGGGAGTTTACAAACAGCCTTGATATTCGAGGCTCAGCTGATGATTCATAATTCAAAGATAATACAAGCTTAAATTATATCCAGTTTAGAAAGTGAGGGAGAATTTTCCTTTGGCTGTAGCTCTGCTGCTGCAGAGGGGCCAAGGGCAGACCCGGCACCAGCAGGAGCTCAAACTTCCCTCTGAAACACTCCAGTTATCTATTGTTAGTCCCTGGCTCATCTAAAGCACCTTTGCACCACTAAATAAAATCTGGCTGGCTTTGTGGAAGCAGCCTGTCCTTCCAGAAAAATCAGCTAATCCAAAAGGAGAGATGGGAGCCTCCTGGGAAGGAAAGAGAGGGGCTTTTCCCCCCTTTATCCTGACTGTACTTGGCTGCACTCACTCAGCGGGGATTTGATGGTGAACCTGACAGATCCTGTGTCCAGCAGGTCCTGCTGTCTTCCTGGGAGTCCCTACTTTGGAGATTTAACCCCCCAAAACAGTTCACCACGAGGCCTGACAGGTTGCAGGTGTTCAGGGCTGATGAGACTGCAGAGGTTCATTGTCAGATCAGCATTGAAGTGCTCCTGGTCTCAGTGTGGGTTGGAAAAATACAATGTTCACGAGACTGTGTGATGGAGGAATCCTGCCTGGCATGCACAGAGAGGGGGAAACCAGGAGATTCCTCACTTGCTAAAGGCCTTTGACACTTTTATCCAAAATCTGGGCCCTAAAGGGGATTATTTGAAGTGATGAGCGTCACATGTTCAGTAATGTTTCAGGAGGCAGGTGGTGACAAACAGCTCTCTGAGGTGTTCTACTGTTGTTACAGTGATTTATTACTGAGCAACCTGCTGTGGTGGGAAGTGTCCTGCCCGTGGCAGGGGGGTGGAACGACATGAGCTTTAAGGTTCTGTCCAACCCAAACCATTCCACAATGCCATTGTGTGAAGTTTTCCAAAGGGGTCAGAAGGTAAAGGCTGCACACGCGGTGTATCTGAGTGTCTGACAGTGTCACTGTGCCCTGCTCTCTCAGCCAGCACTGAAAGGTGGTGGTTTCCTAGAATACTGGCTGATTTCTCACATGATCCATGGTGTCCTACCTGGAGAGACCTACCCATTGTCTCCTGCTCTGCTGCCGGGGAGCAATCGCAGCATCTCATCTCTAGAACAAACCCTCACATCTCCCTGAGACAGAAAAACCTGCAAAAACTCCGTGATTTTGGGTCAGCAGCTCTTCCTCAGCATTTCCTCTGGCCAAAAGCCCTTGTCTAACAGAGTTTTTGCTGGACTCTTCATTACAATTGGCAAGGAGAAAGCAGAGGAGGGTGCACAGTTGTTTTCATTTTCATTCCCTTTTCATAGACTTATTTGGGAGAAGCGGAGTGGGAGAGGACTGCGTGCTGGCAGAGCTTTTGTATTTTGTGTCACGGGCTGTTGAAAGAGTTCTCAAACTGCACTTCCTTTCCGTGGGCTTTAAGGTCATTTCCCAGTGCTTGCAGACGCATGGCGGGCTGGGAAACCCTTCTCTCATCACCGGGGAATGAAATGCTTTCCGTGGCTTTTTGGAGCCAACAAAAATCTCTTTGTCTTCTCTTCCCTCCCACTGTTTCCCAAGCAGCAAGTTTGCTACAGGCCTTGTCGGGAAGGGGGGAGAGCTGCTCCAAGATCCAGGCTCTGTGGGAAAACGAGTGGCTGAGGTGAAACGGAGGGTCTGGCAAAGTGTGTTTTGCTGAGGCAATCACACCTGGGCAAAACAGCCAAGGGTTTTATGGTAAAAGAGGTTAAGGAAGTGGATGAGACAGCGGAGCAAAGTTCAGAGACGAAAACATGCAATTCTCAGCCCAGAGGTGATCTTGGGCTGATAACAGAGCTGGGATTTATCCACCTGTGCAAAGCTGGTTCTGTAAAACCTTGTTGTCCAGGTGGTGTTGTCCATGTGCAGTGACTTCGCTTGTGGTGATTTGTCTACTATAGAAACTGGATGGCTTCTACGGTGAGCCTGGGCAAGGAGACGTTGTTGGAAGATGGAATGCCACCTGCAAAAAAGCCCAGGTAAATTTAATTGTACTGCAGTGAATTTGTTCTAACCAGAGCCTTTTCCTTTGCCTGGCGTTGTTCTGTGAGGATTGTGACCCCTGGTGACCGCCGCGGTTTCGCTTCCTGATCCAAGAACCGCGTGCTGGCTTCTGGCCATGCCCTGGGCTTTCCTGCTGTTTGGACAACAAATGCCTTCACACCCAGGATGGACTTTTTTGGGGTTTTAACCCTCAGCCAGGGGATGGGGTTGCACTCAAAGCTGTGTTTTACTGTCCTGTCTCCATGGTCCTGTGCACTCGCAGTGTCAGGTCGGACACAGTGGTTGTGTTTCTTTGCTTGAGCTGGATACTCAAATTAGTATGGTTGAACTGCATGTAAAGGCTAAATAATTCACTCTGAGGCTCCCTGAGCTTAGAAATAGGTGGTCTTACAGTTCTGTGAGTGGGGACCTGACTGGTGGATAATTCTGTCAGAGACTGAGACTGTGGCTGCTGCAGGCTCAAAAGTTTTTGTGAACAAGTAGCTAACTCATCTGGGGGGTTGTCTCCTGCTAATTTGATTTATTTGCAAGTTCTGGAGGGCTGCAGGATAGTTCTGTGTGGTCTCGAGGTTGATCAGTGACCCTGGAATGTGCAGAAAAGACACTGGCAGATGGTTTTTTCCTTGCTCGGGATATCAGGGTAGAAACAAGTGTATTTATCAGCAGGAATAGAATCCCTCTTTCAGGCATGCACGACATTAAGACTTGGGTATTTGTTATTATTTTGGATTTCAGTCCCTGTATTTCCAACAGTGTTTTTATACTAGCTCATTAGCATGAATACTAATTTATTCTTCATAAAAGGCTTGCAGTCCTGAAATTAAACCCTGTTTTATCAGCAGTAACAGTGAAGCCCTCCTTGAGGAAAGGGTTAACAAGTCTGTTTTCATAGGCAGGAGCTGAGGGAAGGCACAGCTCCATCTGTGTGGTGTTGGTTTCCTCTCCCCTTCTCACTAAATATCACGTGTTTGCTGATAAAGCTCATTTCTTCCATACAAGCTGCTTCCCTGGGCTGCTGCTCCAAGCCTGAGAAGCTGCAGCAGGTCCCTGCTGCAGAAAGCAGCTGGACACTGGGGAAGGCAAGGCAAAAAGCAGCACATCTGCTTAATACATGATAAAGGTCACATTTAAAAGCACTGTGCAGGTGTAAAGCCAGGAAAATAGGGAGGAGGAGAGGAGAGGAGGAATAAGGAGAATACAGCCCTGCAGCCCTTTCATGTGACTCTGTGTCATCTGGGATATTCCAAAAGATTGGCCTGGAGCATGCTGCTGAAATTGCAGGCATCACAGGGAAGGGATTGCTGGTAGAGCTGAGGGGGTTCCTCAGCAAACTGGGGCTGGGCCCCTCCAGGGCAGAGCTGGGAGGAAGCCTTCCCTTGCTTTTCTCTGTGCTGGGATAAATGGAGCTGTTCTCTCCAGGCCCCTGTTCTGCACCTTGTTTAAACCAGGTCACATTTCCAACCTGCATGGGATCTGACACACGTTTTGTCTCAGGACGTAGAGCGTGTGTGTGTCTCATTCTCTAGTGCTCACCAGACCTTTCCCATGCCCCCCAGCCTCCCAGGTAACACTTATTAGTAGACTTCCCTTATTCCAGATTTTTAGTGGATTAGCTTTGCTGCAGAAGCACCCCAGGGCATCACTGACTTCCCCAGTAACCATCCTGGTAATAGATTTGATTCCCAAAAATGTTGTAATTATGGGCCTTGTATTGGGAGCATTTGTGCTGCTGATCCATGCAGCTGCCTGCTGTGTTTTAAGGATGCCAAGCTGCTCCTCTCATGCTCTGTTTATCAGAGAGCCCCAATGGATATTTGATTCAAAATTTAGGCACAGGGTACCTCCATCTCCCTCAGTTTGCATGTGCCACCACCCCAGACACTCTCCCACCCATGGTGGTACCAGCTGTGCTCCTTTCTCCTTCTGCAGGAAGCTGTTGCCAAGCCTCAAAACCAAGAAGCCTCGGGAACTTGTTTTGGTGATTGGGACAGGAATTAGTGCTGCAGTTGCTCCCCAGGTCCCAGCACTGAAGTCCTGGAAGGGGCTGATTCAGGCCCTTCTGGATGCTGCTATTGACTTTGATCTCCTGGAAGATGAAGAGAGCAAACGGTTCCAGAAGTGTCTTCATGAAGACAAGAACCTGGTTCACGTTGCCCACGACCTTATTCAGAAGCTGTCTCCGGTCAGTGTGCTCGTACCTGCCCTGAGTGTAGGATTTGGCTTTTGGAAATAGCCAGATTTGGCTCTCCAGCAATGGTGCCCCCACCCCAACAATTCCTCTATGTGCAAGGAACCCCAGTGCAGTTACTGTGCCAGGTGCCTGAGAGATAACCCTGCTGTGGACATGGGCTTTGGGTATTTCACCTGGACCAAGGTGATTAGAGGGATGGAGCACCTTCCTGTGAGACAGGGCTGAGAGAACTGGGATTGTTAAACCTGGAGAAGAAGGCTGCAGGGGTGACCTAATTGTGGCCTTCCAATATGGAAGGGAACTGACAAGAAAGATGGAGAGAGACTGTGGACAAGGGTCTGGAGTCATAGGACAAGGGGGAATGGCTTCCCACTGCCAGAGGGCAGGGTCAGATGGGATATTGGGAAGGAATTGTTCCCTGTGAGGGTGGTGAGATTGCCCAGAGAAGCTGTGGCTGCCCCATCCCTGGGAGTGTTCCAGGCCAGGCTGGAGGGGGTTGGAGCTATCTGGAATAGTGAAAGGTGTCCCTGCCCATGGCACGGGGTGGGATGAGATGGCACAGAGTGGGCTTTAAGGTCCTCCCAACCCAAACCAGTCTGGGATTCTGTGATCCTATGACTGTGCTGAAGGACAGCACCCACACTAGTGCAGCCAGGGCTCTGTGTTTGCCCTGCAAGGACCCAGAGCCTTGAAGGGTGTTGGGGAAAGGTGGGTAGTTTGTCATTTGGCATGAGGTGTTAAGGGGCTGGGCTCTGATCTCAATCTGTCTCCCCTTCCAGCGCACAAGCAACGTTCGCTCAACCTTTTTCAAGGACTGTTTATACGAGGTGTTTGATGACCTGGAATCCAAAATGGAAGATTCTGGGAAGCAGCTGCTTCAGTCTGTGCTTCACTTGATGGAAAATGGGGCCCTTGTGTTAACCACAAACTTTGATAACCTGCTGGAGCTGTATGCAGCACACCAGGGGAAGCACCTTGAGTCTCTTGACCTGACTGATGAAAAGAAGGTAAAGGATGATTATTTCTTTTGTCAGGGACTGTGGGGTGCAGGATGTGGTCTCATGCTGCCTGAGGACATTGTACTGATTGTAGTGGTTTAACTGGTGGCAGACAAGCTCCAGGCAGAAGCTCTGACTGTCCAGGCAGCAAGCAGAGGAGTGAGGGAACACTCCTTTCTGGAACACTGGTTTGCTGGCTGCCATCCAGTGCTCAGGAGGAGTCCTTAAGTCTGCTATTCCTTTGATCTCTGTCCTTGAAACTTTTGGCTCAGCCCTGCTTCCACATAAGGCTCGGGTTGATGTTTCTAACCAATATGGGAAACTCCACACAAGATGCAAAGCTGAACTTTTTATAAGGTGCTGCAAAGTGCTTTTTTGTGATGGGCATTCAGGGCTGCAGCCTTTGAGGCTCCCCTCTTGTCCCGTGTCCTCTTCCTTCAGTGGCTGGAATGGCTCCTCCTGCTGCCTCTCAGAGCTACTCTCTTCTTGCAAACATCCCTCCTCCTGCCCCAGTCTGGCTGTGAAACCCTGAGCTCTTTGCACCTGCCCACCTCATCTCTCCATCGTGGGTTTTACTGGTGGGGAGCATCTCATCCTTCTGTTTGCATGTTAAACACCCCAATGTGTGTGCCCTGTGCAGTCCTTGCTCTCTTTTCATTCTCATTTCTGTGCTTCACGTTTCCTGTGTGACCTCTTAATCTACGTGGCTGGAAGTACTTAAAGTGTTACAAATAAGCATTCTAATTATTGCAAGCTTAAACGAGCTGAGGTCTGCAGGAGTAAACCCAGAGCCTCGGAAGTGGCTGTCTGAAATGGAGGTCAGCTCGGCTGGTGACTCCCTCAGAAACAGCAGGGGCCACAAAATAAAACTTGGTAGGCTTGAGAAACATGCTGCCTTAGGATTTGTAGGCTTTCCCCCTTTTTCTGGTCAATCTGGCATTTTGATTCAGTCTTCTCATCACATTCACCAATCAGCTGAAGGGTCGAGCCAAACAAGCACCACAGGCTGTGGCTGCAGGCCATGGTGTAGAGGCTGATAGAGGAGACAAGATGAGAAGATGAGGAAGAAGCAGCCCCTTTGGAACATTTCCCCAAAACATTTACAGTGCTGTGGTAGCCAATGTGACACACTCACCAACATTGCTGCGTTGTGCAGGTGCTGGAGTGGGCACAGGAGAAGAGGAAGCTCAGTGTCCTGCACATCCACGGCGTCTACACCAACCCCAGCGGCATCGTCCTGCACCCGGCCGGCTACCAGAACGTGCTGCGCAACACCGAGGTCATGGTGAGCCAGCTGGGGCCAGCCAGCTGCAGCTGCAGCTCCCACTTGGGTCACCTGAGTTTACACTGAGCTTCACAGAGGGTGGGGGAGAATTAATTAGATGTGCAAAACGGGGGTAAATTCCCTAGCCTCCTAAAGTGCTGGAATGCTTCCCACACTTGCTGAAGGATGGCGCTGCTGCAGAGCCTCCCCAGGGATAGGGCAGGTGCTGTCTCTTGTGAGGATGAAGCTCACCTTGACCAAGAACATCTTTCCCTTTCTTAAAGCGAGAGATTCAGAAGCTGTATGAAAATAAGTCCTTCCTCTTCTTGGGCTGTGGTTGGACAGTTGATGACACCACGTTTCAGGCCCTGTTTTTAGAGGCTGTCAAGCACAAGTCAGACCTGGAGCACTTCATGCTGGTGCGGAGGGGGGACGTGGATGAGTTCAAGAAGCTCCGTGAGAACATGCTGGACAAAGGGATCAAAGTGATTTCCTACGGGGACGAATACGCCGACCTGCCCGAGTACTTTGAGCGGCTGACGAGCGAGATCGCCATGCGGGGCCGCACAGGTACGGGCCGGGGGCTGGGGGACCCTTGGCTGTCACCCTGCAGAGTACTCAGGGTTACTAGCCCCTGTTGTGCATGCTGTAGAGATTCCTGAAGCCTTTTTTTATAAAAAAGCAAACGTGTCTCTAAGTCGAGCTGGATTTGCAGGTTACTTTTCTGAAATCACTGTGTTTTAACAGTTTAAACAGCTGGGCTGCCTCCCATGCCTGCAAACTTTGTTTTTCATGTGCAGCTGTTTGTTCCCTTTTTAGTGAAGGGGTATTTAGTCCCACTGACCCTCAGCTTGAGCCAATGCTTTTATACAAGAAGTATCACTAATAAATCATAAAAATGGGGGAAAGTGGGTTCATTGGCCAGAGCCTTGCTGGCAGGTATTCTGAGGGTTAACCCAGCCAGGAAAGCCTGTGTGAAAGCACCACATGGGCAGCTGGCTCTCAGCCTGACACTGGTCTCTGCTCTGCCCCAGGTGTGCCCAAGGAGGGGCAGCAGCTGAACGGCTCTGCAACCGCCCACGCGGAGGTAAAAGGTAAGGAAGGCTCTCTGGAGCAGAGAGGCTTCACCCCCGGAGTCCCAGGCAGGTTTTTCAGCCTTTGCTTCCACACAGGATGCAGCTCCTGAGCCTCAGCCCTGCCCAGGCCCTGAGCTGTGACAGGGGCTCCTGGGACAGGTCCAAGCCAGGCCAGCAGCCCTCAGGGAGGCCAGAGCCCACCACTGTCCCACTGCTGTCCAGCACCGAGGCAGGACCCTTCCAGCAGGGAAGAGGCCAGGACAGAGCCTCCAGGGATGGACACCTGGTCTAACATTGTGGTTTTACTGGGGCTGCATGTGCCTGCGGAGCGCGGTGTCCCCGAGGGAGCTGCAGCCTCCTCTAACTTCATACCTAGTGCTTTTATATTCTGTATTTCGATTAAAAAATCAAACTTGAGCTTTTTTTTTTTTTTTTTTTACTGGAAGCTCTAGTTTTCTAGTCCTGTCTTTTTACTGTACAGTATTTTGTATGTTGAAGTTGTATTAAAGGCCTGCTCACTGAACTTTGGCTGCTCTATCATTTAAAGGCCCTTTCACACCTCACACTGGTGGGAGTTCATCTCCCCCAAACCCAGTAGGAAACAGGTCCTGGCTAGAGGCAAGTTATTTATACACAGAGAACAAATTATGAAGTTTATTTAATATAAATTATGTCTCTTAGCAGACAGCATTCAATTTATTGCACTATAGCACATCTGCAATACAGAGCTACAAGACATCATCAGAGAGGTTTGTATTATTCAGTGTAGCACTTCCAACTGGGAGCAAGAGGCACTCGGAGGGGGGAGAAAGGGTGCAGGAAAGCAGCAAGCAGCCACCAGCAGAACCATTCTCTTCCAGTATTAATGTGGTTTGGTTTTTTTTTCCTTTTTACTAGCAAATAATGCCAAGACCAGCAGGCAGGAGCCAGGCAGGGCACGCTGCCTTCCTCCTCTGGACCTGGCTGCTGCAGCTCTCCAGCTCCTGCTCAAATACATGGTGTCTAGGGACCCTGCTCCAACGTCTGGGTGAGGACAGATATGGGTGACTTTAAGGCAATTTAGCATGTCCCCTCCTGCCCAGCACAGGCCATCACCTTTTTTTGGTTTTTCAGCTTCGGTGGAGCTGCCACGAGCAGCGACAGTAACAGCCAGATCTAACGCTGCCCCTAAGCCCAAGTCCCTCTTGCCTCCTCCCTAAACTGGTCTAAAAATCAAAAGCAGCTCAAAGAAAAGCCTTCAAACCCACCAAAAAGCACAGCAGATCCTGGCACCGCCCAACCCCCCGTGCAGCACGAACAATACAAAGCTCTGGATTCGGCCTCCCCGCAAGGGAGTCTGCGTCACTGGACACAGAATGGAGGAACCCAGGGAAGAGCTTTTTCTGGATAAAACAGGGATTATCCAAAAAAAGTGCTCCTCGTGCTGCTATTCCTCCATTCTGTTCTGCACTACACGGGAAAGACTAGTTGGTGACAGGGTAAAGCAAGTTCTTCTGGATGTCTGCACACAGCGATTTGGTGTTCAGGCCTTCATGAGCGCTGCGACCACGGCCTTGGCGTTAAGGCTTCTCAGATCACAGTAGGTTTGTCCGGTACCAACGAAAACGATGGGCTTGCTCGTGATGTAGGTCATGGAGATGGCGGCGCCCACCTGCCGGGGACAAGCAGCACCGTGAAATCCAGCGCTCCCCCTCAGGGAGCTCATCATTCATTCATCCCCCACGTGTGGAAAGCAGACTTCTAAATTTGGGTTCAATGGCTTGAACATAAGAAGAAAGTGCAGGAGTGTCCTGTGTTTGACAATTCCTGTCTCTCCCCTCCAGTCACTGTCAGGAAGCTCTCTGCAGTCACCTCAGCAGCCTCCCTTACCTTGTCATCGATGGTATCAAACTTGGTGAGGACGATCCCATCGATGAGCCGCGGTGTCTGGGCCATGGAGTGATCAGCCAGGGCCTTGTTGAACTTGACCTGAGTGAGAAAAAAGACCGAGAAATGCATTTGTGGTGTCGCCACCGTCCAGTTCTCTGGTAAAACCTACAGAAAAGGCTTCTTTTCCCTCTTCATCTCTCAGAAGCAAAGCCTCCACGCTCACCAGCTGATCCACGGCCTCGTTCCCACCAGCGCTTCCCCAACAAACAGGACCAGGTCGGGAGCGTTGACAGCGATGAGCTTGGCCAGCGCGGTCATCAGGGGCGCGTTGTCCTGCATGCGTCCCGCCGTGTCCACCAGCACCACGTCGAAGCCCTGGTTGCGAGCTGGGGCGGCGGGGAGGCGGCGTGAAGGACGGCGCCGCCCCGGGGCCGCGCCGCCCACCGCCGGCCCCGCGCCTACCGTAGGAGATGGCCTCCATGGCGATGCCCGCGGCGTCCTTGCCGTAGCCCTTCTCGTAGAGCTGCACCATGGTGCGCCCGCCGTGGCTCTCCGGAGGGTGCAGCGCGTTGAGGCGGCGCGTGTGCGTGCGCAGCTGCTCCACCGCTCCGGCGCGGAACGTGTCGCAGGCGGCGATGAGGACGCTGAAGCCGTTCTCAATGAGCCAGAAGGAGATCTGCGGGGAGCCACGGATCAGAAAAGCCCGTCAGGAGCTCCGCAGCCCGACAGCAGCACCCCGGTGCTGTGAGCCAGGATCCTGTCCCACCTTGGCCAGGTTGGTGGATTTCCCGACGCCGTTGACGCCGCAGAAGGTCACGACGTAGGGGCGGCGGTGGCGCTGGGCGTCCATGACGTCGCGGAGCACGTCCACGCGGCGCTGGGGCTGCAGGATCTGCACCAGGGCCTCCTGCAGCGCCTGCTTCACCGTCGAGGTTACCGCTGGCAGAAGGGGATGGAAACAGGACGTGTCACGCACGTGGAACGCTCCTGAGCTCCAGACCACACGCAGGATGCCACATGGACACTTACTTGTGAACGTTCCCATCACCTTCCCTTCCAGTTTCTTGGCCACAGATTCACAGAGCTGCACTGCAATCTCAGCTGCCACGTTTTTAGCTTTAAGGGAGACAGAGCAGGGAGTCAGTGCTGCTGAGAAGGTTACACACATCCCACATCGGTGTTAAGGGAAAGATGGAGTCAGTGTGCAGGATTCCCACCAGACCTGACAGCAGCCCCCCTTTTGCTGCACTCTCAAGGGCTCCTCAGGGTGAGACAGGAACCCACCACAGTTCCTCTGGGCAAGAATCTCACAAACCACAGGCACTACCCACACTGGGGCCCACCCAAGAGAGCACAGGGAACCATCACTAGTCCCTCACACCACAGATCCAGACATACCAATCAAGTGATCCTTCATCTTCTCCAGCACAGGGTCCATGTCATCTCTGGTCAAGCTCTTGGAACCCACCAGGCCCTTCAGCATGCCAAACATGCCCCCCAGGCCACCCTTCTTCACACTGTGGAGAAGCAGAAGAATTAAATTGAGGTTTGAGAGTGACCATCTGCAAAGGTCAGATACAGAAAAGCTTGCCCTGAGCAGATGAACACATCAGTCTGTGCTTCCTGCATTACTGGTTAGACTGGAACAGGAGTTACAGGAGAGAAATCAAGAACCATGTGACAAGCAACAGCTGTAACAGCCTCTACCTGGGTTTTGAAGGGTTCTGGACAACTTTCTCCTCTTCAGCTTCATCGTCGCTCTCGTACTCCAGGTCATAGAGGCGGCCAGGCTCCCGATTTTTGTCCCCCAGGGCCTGCAAGGGGAAGAAGCAGCTTCATGGGCTGAGTGCCACAATCCTTGTTTCACGTTTCTTCGTGATCCCTCCTCATCCAGGCACAGAGACTGGGCTGGGTTCACAATGCCCAGAGGATGCCCGACAGCAAACGGAGCCCAACTTTTCCTTACCATGTCGGGGTCAAACTCCTCCACAGGACAAGCCTCGGCGCTGCCGTTGGTAGTGGAATTACTGTAATCGAGGACTTTGGCATTAGAGTTCCCCAGATCCCACACCCGGGGCTTCTTCCCCTTCTCCTTCTGTGCCTCGGGCTTTGGAGATCTGCTGGAACAAAGAGCAGAGACACGTCGTGTTCAGTGCAGGGAAGCAGCAGCCATCACCGCCTTAGGAGATGTGAAAAATAAAAGTCTGCACTACCCAAAAAGGCAGAAATTGATCCAATCTCCAGAGTGTATTTATCTGAACTTTAACCCTGTATGGCACCACTTCCCCTCAAGCCAGGTATCAATGCACTGCTGCTGTCTGCTCAATAAGACAGGTCTGGACCTCTCCCAGGGTTTCTAGATCTCCCAGCAAAGAAAATCAGGTTCTATTACCCCTCCAGGACCCGAGGTGTCTTTTTCCAGTCTTTTCAGCAAGGAGAGAAATCAGGGAAATAAGGTCCAGGAAAGTGAGGTCTGACTTCCAGGGGTCACCAAAAGGAGGAGAGATTCAGCCATGGCCCAGTTCGAAGTATAGGCAGACTGACCATGCCCTCATCACCCACCTGGACTTCTCCCCAGCTTTCATGTGTCTCCTGAAGAATTCCTCCCGGTTCTTCTGCAGGATTTCATCCTTGGTCAGTTCCTCCTTTTCCCCTGCTGCTGAGAGCTGCTTGTCAGCTGCAGATGCTTTACTGGGCACTGCCACAGCTTCTGTTCCTGACAGGAAGAACCCCAAGACAAGCTCAGTCCAGCTCCAAGCGGATGGGGAAACCACAGGCTGCCACACATTGCTCTGGAATATTCATTTCCCTCCCATTTATCTCCCCATCAACTCACCATCCTTTTTGGAACCTTTGTTCTTCTTGTTCTTGACCTTCTCCTTTGGTTTCTCCCCTCGGGTTTCAATCATACACTTGACAGTCTTCTGGGATTTCAGAGACTGCTCAAACGTCTTCATCACCGTGGGAGCTCGGACTTTGCTGCTCTCCTCTGCATCCCTGCAGGGAGGTGACCCATTAGCCTGGATTTCAGCTCTTCCCCCGCTCCCATCTCTGCTCCAAACAGAAATTTAAGCCAAAACCCAAGCTCTCTACCGGAGGAGGCGCATGAAATCATCTTTAAAATCAAAGGTGCCATTTAGGAGGCCCAGGGCTCCTTTCTGCTGGAACTCGTTGCGGTACTTGTCTCGGAACTCTTTATGGACGTCGTCTATCAACTTGTCCACGTAGGTTAGAGTCAGGATCTTCTGGAAGCCCACCTGCCAAGGAGCACGGCCAACAGACACTGTACTTCCAGCTCATTCCACAGCAGCAAGCAAGCAAAAACCTCTCTGTTGAATTCAGAGTTCTTTGACTTGCACGAGCTTCAGCCTGCACTTTCTGCTCCACCTTCCAGGCTTTTAAAATGCCCCCAGAAGGTAAAAAACAGCCCAGAGCTTTGCTTCAACAGGTGACCCTAACCTTTAGCTTATCTGTGGGTCAACAGGGAAGGTTGTATGGATTTATGGAGATAAGGTGCCAGGAGACTGAAAAGGAGAGCGTTAAATGTTCCATAAAGTGACAGGAATGATGCATTTCTGGCTTTTTTTCTATACATCTGGCCAAAGTGAAGTTTTACAAGGCTGCAGCTCCTATTTGAGGTTTGATTAGTTTTAATCCTGTTGCAGATGATTAAAACAAGCTGCTACTGCAGCGGCATTCAGCTGACAGACACCCATGTCCCCCCTCTGGGGGACCCTACACTAGGGTCACTGCTCAGCATCCCCCTGAAATGCTCTTCACAGCCCCTCACCCCCCAAAATCCCAGAGACACAGCAGCCAAACCAGTCTGGGAGCAGAGGTGCAGCCCTGTGCAATGCAAACAGCTGTTTGCTCAAAACTCAGCACAGCAGGACCTGTTCCCCCTCTTTTCTGAGGCAATCCCTTTCCTTCAGGTTTGGGGGTACGTGGGGGGTTGGAGGGATCCTCCTGCCACCCCAGAGGTGCCTGGAGGAGGGGTCACTTACCACAAACACCAGCTCAAACTGGTTGTCCAGTTTGTACTTAAGTGTGAGGGCTTCATGGGTGAAGGAGTTGTTGCCACCTCTCTCCTGGGGGAGAGGAGCTGTCAGAATGGGGGTGCCAGCAGCACCCACCGTCCCCTCATCCCTGTCATCCCCCTCTCCCCACCATCATCCCTGTCACCCCCCTTTCCCAAAGTGGTCCGGCATCCCTTACACATGACCCCACACGCCCTGGGCAGCTGCTCCCATCCATCCATCCATCCCCCCTCAGCTGTGTAAGCCCACCCACCCCCATCCCAGGCTGGTGGTCCCACCCAAGTCTCTCTCCTCCCCAAGGTGACGGTCCCATCCACACCCCCAAATGGGTGACCCCAGCCCCAGAGCCGGCCGTGCCTGTGCGTCCCCCCGACAGGTGGTCCCACCTGTGTGCCACCCCTCTCCTCTCCGCCCCCAGGTAGATGGTCCCACTCCCCCTCCCCATGCAGGGCCTCCCATCCACCTCCTCCCCTCAAGGGGCTGATCCCATTCCCCCAGAGATGCTCTGCCCGTGTTATCCCTCCCCAGGCAGGCGGTCCCAGCCCCCATTCCCCCGCCAGCTACGTGGGCTCACCTGCTGTCCCCTCCCAGGTGAATGGTCCCACCCCCGCCTCCCCCGCCATGCCTGTGGTCTCACCCCCTCTCCCGCCCCAGGCAGATGGTTCCCACCGCCCCCCTCCCTCACGGCGGGTGGGCTCTCCCACTCCCCCCGGCCAGGTATGTGACCCCCGCCCAACCCTCCGCCCGCCGGCAGCCGGTCCCGCCCGACCTGCAGGAGGACGGAGCGGATGAGGGCGTTGACGGGGGCAGTGGCGGCCGGCCCGCGCACGCCCTGGAAGCACCAGAGGACGAGGCCGCCCTTGCTGAAGATGGTGAAGAAGTCGAGCATGGCGGCGGCGCCGGGCCCGGCGGGGCGCACACGTCGCTCTGCCCCGCGCTTCCGGCGGAAGCCCCGCCCCCCGCGCCATTGGCGGGACGGCGGGGACGGCGGCGGGGCGGAGGACGGGCTCAGGGGGCGGGGCCACCGGGGAGGGGGCGGGGCCATGCTGCGGTGGGGGCGCGCGCTGCGCGTGCCACGAGCGGGGGGGTTTGGGGGGCTGAGGGGAGAGGCCCCGGGAAGGAGCCCGGGATGGGGCGGGACCCCGGGGGGAACCCCGGCACCGGGGGGGATCCCGGCAGGGCCACCGGGGCGCCCCCTCCGCACCGCGGGGCCGCGGAGCTCCGACTTCTTCCGCGGTGAGAGCCGCAGGGGTCGCCGGCACCGCACCGGGGGTTTGGGGCACACGGGGAAGCACGGAGGGGGGGGTCGGGGTATGGATGGCTGGAAATGGGGAGGGGGTCAAGTGAATTGGGGTGTCCCAGGGGGATGCGGAGGGGTTGCTGGGGTGTGTGGGGATATACGGCAAGGTCGGGATGGCTGGGAACGGGAGTCCCGGGAATGGCGCTGGGGTTACGCTGGGAGCGTGTCCGAGGGGCTTGGGGGCGATCCCTGGGGGCTGCGGGACACGGCAGCGGGCAGTGAGGGGCTGGGGCAGAATTGGGTGGCTGCTGGTCTCAGAGGGAACTGGGGGGCTCCCAGAAGGCCCGGGGGAAGCTGGAATGGGGGTCCCAGTGGGGATCGGGGGCTCCGAGGGGTCACGTCGCAGGGACCTGGTGGGGATGTTGGGTGATTCTCAAGAGCGGACTGGGAGAGCGGGAGGGGCTGGTGGGGATTCCGGGGGGCTGGGGAGCGGTTCTGGTGGTTCACAGAGGGTCTGGGGGGGTGTTCCCGGTGACCCAGGGGGACCTAGGGGGGTTCGCAGAGAGCCCTGGGGAGTCTGAGGAACCGGGGGTATCCTGGGAATGTCCCAGACGGGGCTAGAGGGGTCCCAAGGGATGCAGAGATACCGGGGTGGTCCACGGGGGGCTGCCAGCTGTGCCCCCAGGCTCAGCAGCCCCCATTGCACCGGCAGAGCTGGGGCAGACCCTGGAGGGCATGGCACAGACCCTGAGGGATCAGCTGCCATCCTCGGGGAGCGGAGGGCGAGGCTGGATTCCCCCGGGGATGCACCCCGACCCCCGGCCCCCCGACGAGGCCGATGTGGTGGTGGTGGGGGGCGGCGTGGTGGGCTGGTCCGTGGCGTACTGGCTGAAGGTGCTGGAGGGCCGGCGGCGGCACGGAATGAAGGTGCTGGTGGTGGAGCGGGACCCCATGGTGAGACACCCCCTCCCCAGGGCAGGGCAGGGCCTTGGGGACCCCCCGGAACCCCTTGGATTTCGGCGGGTCCTCTCCTTCAGTATTCCAGAGCCTCCACGGTGCTGTCGGCGGGGGGCATCCGGCAGCAGTTTTCCCTCCGGGAAAATATCCAAATGTCCCGTTTCTCTGCAAGCTTCCTCCGCGACATCAATGTAGGTGGGGTTATATGGGCGGAGGGTAATTAGGGGAATCCAGCCCCACTCGCTCTGGTCCCCCTGTCTCCTTACAGGAGCACCTTGGTGTGAGGAATGAGCCCCCCGTCGACATCCAGTTCCAGCCCTCTGGATACCTGTTCCTTGCATCTCCCAGAACGCTGCTGCCCTGGAGGACATGGTCCAGCTCCAGAGGTGGGGGACCCACATGGGACCCTCCTGGGGGGGAGGTTTCAGGGGCTGGGGGGACATTCTGACCATTCTCCACGTGCTGGCCGTCCCAGGGAGGAAGGGGCGCAGGTGACCTTGCTGTCCCCCACCCAGCTGAAGACGAAATTCCCCTGGATAAATACGGAGGATGTGGCCGTGGCATCCTATGGTATGTGGGAGGATGGGGGAGGGCACGGAGACCCCCCTCAACATCCTTCCTCATCCTCCTGAGGCATCCTCATCCTGGCTTTATTTATAGAAGGGGAGGTCCAGCCCCCCTCAAAGTGTGTGTAGTGCCCCCCTCCATGTCTCCGTGCCCAGGTCTGGAGGATGAAGGCTGGTTTGACCCCTGGACCCTCCTCAACGCTTTCCGCTCCAAAGCCACATCCCTGGGAGTGCAGAGCTGCTCCGGGGAGGTGCGAGGTGAGGGATGGGGGTACACGGCGAGGTTCGCCCCCTGCCACCCCCAGGACCCCCCACCTCACCCCAAAACCCTCCAGCTTTTGTCACCTCGGTCAACCACGTGATGCCACCGGCACCGATGTCTGCGCGCATCAAATACGTCCACGTGAGTGTGTGTGTGTGTGTGTGTGCCACCCCCACTGCCCAGGGGTGCCCGTGACCCCCTTGTGCCCGTGACTGACCCCCTTGTGCCCCCCCAGGTCCACATGCCAGACAGCCTGGAATACCAGCCGGTGGCCTGCGCCATCGTGGTCAATGCTGCGGGTGCCTGGGCTGGGAAGCTGCTGGAGGCAGACGGGCTGCCCAGGGGGCTGTGCCAGCCCCCGCTGCCCATCCAGCCCAGGAAGAGGTACTGGGGGGGCTCAGAGCAGGGACCCCTCTGTTGTGGGTCAGCTGCTGGGGTCAGAGCAGAGGCACATCCCAGCAACTCCTTTTCCAGGGGGTGGTGCCCTTGGTGTTCTTTTGGGGGTACTTCAGCACCCAGCACCCCTGTGTCACGAGCACCTCAGCACTTTTATTTTGGAAGGGTGTCATCCTGGCACCCCTCTGTCTATGAGGGGGTGACATGAACCCCTGGGTGCTATTGTGAGGGGATCACAGAATGGGACACACATCCCAGCACCCTCCAGCTTCTGGGGGGGATGGTGAGCTTCCTCAGTTTTTTATTTGGAGGTGGGGTCTTGCATCCTGGAGCTCCCATTACTCCTCAAGTGCCCTCAGCCCAAGTGTCCCCATTATGCCCCCATACTCCCAATCCCAGTGTCCCCATTATCCCCCTCAGTGTCACCTGTTGTCCCCCCGTGCCCCCAGCCCGAGTATCCACAGTATTCCTCCAGTATTCCCAGTACCCCTATTACTCCCCCAGTGCCCCCATTACCCTGCCAGTGCTCTCAGCCCTATTATCCCCACTACCCCCACAGTACTTCAGTTTTCCCCCCAGTTCCCACAGTCCCAGCCCCTCCAGAGTTGACCCCTCAATGTTGTTTTTTGGGGGGGACAAACCTCTCCACATCCCAGCCCCACTGCACCATATCGGGGGTCAGGGGGAGCACCCCTCACGCTCCGTTTGGGGGTTCCCCAGGTACGTGTTCACCTGGCACTGCCCCAATGGCCCCGGCCTCTCCTGCCCCTTCCTCATCGACACCTCCGGTGCTTATTTCCGTCGGGACGGCTTCGCCGGGAATTACCTGGGCGGGATGAGCCCCCCCGAGGTGAGCCCGTGGGGTCCCCTCAGATCCTTCACCCCCCCCTGTTCTTCATCAGACACTTCCAGCCTGTCCTTTCCCAGGAGGAAGAGCCGGATCCCAGCGATCTCTCGGTGGATCACGATTACTTCCAGGAGCAGATCTGGCCCCGGCTGGCTCGGCGGGTCCCGGCCTTCGAATCCCTGCGGGTGCAGGGCTCTTGGGCGGGGTACTATGACTACAACGCCTTCGACCAGAACGGGGTGCTGGGCCCCCACCCCCACCTGGAAAACCTGTTTCTAGCCGCGGGTTTCAGCGGCCACGGGCTCCAACACGCGCCGGCCACGGGCAAGGCTGTGGCCGAGCTGGTGATCAAGGGCCGCTATGAGACCCTGGACCTGCGGAGGCTGGGGTGGGACAGGCTGGTGGAGGGGAAGCCGCTGCAGGAGCACAGCGTGATTTGACAGGGGAGGGGAGGGGGGAAACTGAGGCACAACCATGGACGCCGTCCCCCAGGGCAGAGGTTGTGTCCTGTAGGAATAAAATGGAGAGATGGATGACGAGTGTGCCAGGGAGTTAATGGGGTTCCACCAGCGCTACCGGTGTCCTCCCCAGTACCCTCAGTTCTAATGTCTCCATTGACACCCTCCACAACTTCAGTGTTCCCCCTATGCCCCATTATGTATCCCCAGTATCCCCATTATGTTCACAGTCCCAGTGTCCCCAGTATCCCACAACATTACCTATTGCCTCCCCAAATTCCCCTTAATTCCAGTCCTCACAGTCCCCCAGTGCTCTCATTATCCCACCAAAGTCCTCCAGTACTCCCATTACATTCCTATCTTCCAGATCCAGTGTCCATGTTATTCCCGCTGTGTCCTGCGTTGTCCCCACAGTGTCCCCACTAATCCTCATTTCCCCCAGTGCTTCCATTATGATCCAGTGCCCTCAGTATTCCCCCAGTGCCTCCAGCCCCAGTATCCTCAGTATCCCCACTACCGTCCTGCAGTGTCCCCACCTCCAGAACTCCCGGGATCCCCGGGATCCCCTCAGTGCCCCCATTATCTGCCCCAGTGTCCAGTAGC
The DNA here is from genome assembly GCA_017589585.1 of Phylloscopus whistleri. Lineage (NCBI taxonomy): Eukaryota > Metazoa > Chordata > Aves > Passeriformes > Phylloscopidae > Phylloscopus > Phylloscopus whistleri. The sequence continues at coordinate 190,119 of JADMLD010000744.1, read as the reverse complement.
AGTATGCCCATTACCCCATCCAGTGTTCCCAGTATCCCAGCCCCAGTACATCCATTCCCCTCGGTATCCCCAGTATCCCCCCAGTGTTCCCAGTATCCCCGCAGTGTTCCCAGTATCCCGCAGTGCTCCCGGCCCCAGTATGCCCATTCCCCTCGGTATCCCCAGCATCCCCCCAGTGTTCCCAGTATCCCGCCAGTGTTCCCAGTATCCCGCCAGTGTTCCCAGCATCCCTGCAGTGTCCCTGGCCCCAGTACACCCATTCCCCTCGGTATCCCCAGTATCCCCCCAGTGTTCCCAGTATCCCACCAGTGTTCCCAGTATCCCCGCAGTGCTCCCAGTATCCCCCCAATGTTCCCAGTATCCCCGCAGTGCTCCCGGCCCCAGTACGCCCATTCCCCTCGGTATCCCCAGTATCCCCCCAGTGTTCCCAGTATCCCACCCTTACGCTCCGTTCCCAGGTCCCTTCCCCGTGCATGTGGCGCCCTCTGGCGGCGGGCAGCAGCAGCGCGCACGCGCAGCATTTGGGGCGGGGAATGAGTGCCTTGGCCTTTAGCGCATGCGCGCCGGAGGCGGTGGGCGGTGCCCCGTAGGTGGGCGGTGCCCCGCGGGTGGGCGGGGCGAGCGGCGGCGGGCGGAGCCGCGGCAGTGCGTGTGCGCGGTGCGCGCGGCGCATGCGCGGTGGGCGCGGCCGGGCCGTGTGAGCCGGGCCCGTCCCGCCGTGCGCCCCCGGCCCGGCCCCGGTGAGTGCGGGGGGACCGGGGGGCCGGGGGGCGGCGCACGGAGAGACACTCGGGGGCCAGCGCCGGGAACCAGCGGGCTTCCCGTGGCGAAACAAACCCCGAGGGGATTCTGAGCGCTGCGGGGGCGGCTCTAAGGGCATTTATTTGGGAACCGTCCCCCCCTCAAACACACTGTGTGGGGAGGCTGTGGGGACAGCCCTGAGGTAAAGTACGGACCCTCCCGAATTATGGGGTCACGCAGACCCCCGGCAGCCACGAGAGGGTTCTGCCCCTCCCCGGGTGCCTGAGGGTCAGCCCCGCAGCTGTCAGGGCGTACAGACCCCCAGGTCACCCCCTCAGCAGGGGCGATTCCTGTGGGTGCCTTCCTCCTCAGGGTGTTCCATGACTCGGGTTTTTAGGAGGAAGCTGCCTGTGATTAACTCGGCAATAAATCTGGAGGCTGGGTCTGGTTCTGCAGCTTAGATTCCGGCAGGGTCTGACTCGGAATAACCAAAAGAAAGCCGGTTTTAACAATTATTTTTAATTGTTTGTGTCCCGCGGCTGCAGCAGCACCACTGACGTGCTGGGGTTTGTGAATCCAGAGCTGCTGGGAGCTCTGCCTGGGAGGAATGAGCCGTTTGCATCCTGGTGGGAAAGCACGAGTTTTGTTAGCCGGTGATTTATTTTTTGCCTTGTTCCAGATGTTTAATTCCTCTGGTGGCTTACCAGCGCTGTTCCTCTAACCCTGAGCTCGCTGGCACTCTGATACGAACGGGACGGGTCCATTCCCTGGCCCGGTGCAGGATGGTCGTGCCCAGCGGGAATCCTGCTGGAAATCCCCGGGCTGTGACCAAACCTGTCATTCCTGGCCAGCCCGATGTCCCCAGCCCTGCCATGGCCCTGTGTGTGCTCTCTCCCCGCAGGCTCCACCCGTTTCCCATCTCTCCAGGATGAGAGAGGCTCGGGCCCGGCTCTCCCCCTCTCCCTGTAGCTGATAGTTTGGGCAGCAGAGGTGATGCTGGAGTCGAGATGGCCGACAGCGTGAGAATCTTCCTTCATGACCTCGTCAGGGTGAGCTCGGGGCCCTGGGGCTGCTCTGTGCCCTTGGGTGTGCCCTCCTTCCCGTGGCATCGGGGGCTTGGAGGGAAAAGGGTCTGCAGGTGTATTTCAGCACTGTGGTGTGGTGTGTCTGCTGCAGAGGGCTCCGTGTTTGCTGCTGAACCTCTGACAGATTTCCTTTGGGCACAAACTAATGAAAAATCCCAGTAATATTATAATATATTAATATATATTGACATATGTTATAATATATTATAATATATCATTATATATTAATATATTAATATATTTATTATATATTATATATCATAATATATTAATAATATATATTAGACATTATTATATATTATATATTATATAATAATATATTATATTAATATGTAATATTAATATATTAATAATATATAATATATTATATAGTAATAATATGTATTATATATTATTGTATATTATATATTATATATTATAAATATATAATATTGATATATCAATATTAATAATTATAAAGTTGTTATAATGTTAATATTTAGGTATTTAAATATTAACATTAATATTATAATCATATTTAAATATTATTAAATTATAATAATTTAATATTGTTATAATATTTAATAATATTATAATATTATAATCATATTTAATTATTATTTAAATATTATAATAATAATATTAATTATAAAATGACAACGTATAAGAACACACAAAGTTTATAAAACACTTTAATATAGAATGTATCATATTGTATATAATTTAATAATAGTAATAACAGCAACGATAAGTGAATGTCTGTGGCCACAGCAGCTCTGTCCCAGCAGTAAGGTCTGTGTCACCTCACTGCTCCCACCCTGTCTTCCATCATCCAGGGTTAAATACAGGCTAAAAGTCACTCATGCTGTGACACTGAGCAGTAGCTCGTGCTCAGAAATGACTTGGTTTGGAAAACAGAGAAAGGTTTGATCAAAGCCCTGTGGCCACAACCTAAAAGCAGGTGTTGGGTCATTTCCCAGTGCTGCTACACCATCAGCTGGAAGAGCTGCCTGGTCAGGGCCCAGCTCTGCTGTTTCAGACATGAGTTTGGCATTGGAATTGATCCTCTTTGGTCAAGAACTCCATGAACCAACTGCCACCAGGGTGGTGACACCATCCTGGCTCATCCTTCTGATCTTTATTTTAAAGGGAGATTGTGATGAGCATGGCTGTGGGATCACCTGGAGCTGGAAATGATTGAACAGCATCCCAGAGTGGTTTGGGTTGGAAGGGACCTTTAAGCCTTTCTCATTCCATGTTGGCAGGGCCACCTTCCACTATCCCAGGTTGCTCCAAGCCCTGTCCAGCTGACCTTGGACACTTACAGGGATGGGACAGCCACAACCTCTCTGGACAAGCCAAGTCCTAGGAGGCAGCTCTGCAAATCTTCCAAACATGGAGTAAAGGAAAACTTCTGGGCACTCTCCTATTAACAGGCTTGCATGGATGTGGCTGGTGGGAGGAAGTTTCTGGGATGAGGACAGACGCTTTTATTTGTGAAGGAACAATCATCAAACTCCTAACATACAGTCAGACTTTGCCCATCCCAAATATTGGTGTAATTCCATTTTATTGGCCTCAAAGAGCTGGCAGGGGATGAGGGGCTTCCTGCCAGGCAAGGCTGGGAGAGATCCAAGTGATTCTTTTGCCAGGGTTTTAAATAGGGCAGATTGGAAGAGAAACTACACCTGTACAGAAAAAATTACTGCTGGTCACAGAGATGCTGGAATGGCAGTGATTTAGGTCACTGGGCCATGGAGGAGAGGTGGAGTTGCTGCTCCAGGCCTTGGCTCCAGCTGAGCCCAAGCAGCCAGGCCAGCCATGGCACCAGGAGGGTTTGTCCTGGCTCAGCCACAGCCCATTGCTCCTCTCTCCTCGTGCCCACAGGGAATCAAGGACTCCATCTGGGGCATCTGCACCATCTCCAAGCTGGATGCCCGGATCCAGCAGAAAAGGGAAGAGCAGAGGCGCAGGAGGGCCAACAGCGCGCTCGCCCAGCGGAGGTTTCACATGGAGGAGAAGAAGCAAGAGAAGTGAGTGTGGAGGGGTGTGGCTGCTCAGAAATGGGGTAATTCCCTTCTCCTCTGCTAATCAGAGCCAATAAATGGCATGAAACTGCCATTTCCCACTGCAAAATGGAGCTGGAGCTGTTGCTGTCAGATAAGAAGTCTGACCTTTTATGTCGTTTGATAATCAGGCTGAATTGCCTCTGAAAGAATGTGGATTTGTGGGTTTCTTTTCCTCCTGAATCCTTGTGCTGTCTCAGATTCATTGTTGTTGCTGGTAATCATGGGATCAGGGAAAAAACAGCAGCTTGGATCCAATGTCCATGTTGGGGCAGATTGAGTGTCTCTTTTCCTCAGCCCTGCTGTGTTTTGTGGAGTTTGGAGCTGCAGAACCTCAGTGGTTCTGGACATATCAGAATTATCCCCATGGAGGAACAAGCAGCATCTGTTCCCATGTCTGACTCCCAGACCATGCCAGGATGTCTCTGCTGCCCTGATGGCACTGGGCTGGCACCTCACACAGTGGTTTTGGGCAGTAATGCACATTCTGAGACATGTTTACCAATTGTTGTGGCTGGCTGAAAGGTGAAAGAAAAGTCTCCCATGGTCCCAGTGCTCCTCAGGGGTCTCTACAGCTCCACATCTCAGCTGCCTCTGAAGAAAAGTGTAACTTTTTCATTTCATTTATATAAATAAACAGATTAATTTTGCTAGTTTTCGTTATAGTAAAACCACTCTGGTGTCAAGAGCTGACTGGGAAAATGCTGCAGTGTCCCAAGGAGCTGCTCTTGCATGTCCAGAGACACCAAAACCACCCTGAGCTGAAACAGCCTCTTCCAAGACCAAAAAAATGCCCAAAATTTCCTAATTTTATTGTGGCAAGAGTTTGAAGAGAATAATCTCCAATATGTGCTTAAAAATCTGGAAGACAGCTTTGCTTTTCTTCTGTTTCAGTGCAGATTTTAGGAATTAATAAAGGTTGAAAGAGTCTCCCTGATGTAGTCTTGTAGAGACTGCACTGGCTGAGACATGGTGTGAGTCTGTGCAGGGATTCCTTCCAGGATTTCTGTGTTTGGATAAAATCAGGTGCACAGTTGGTGTTGAGCAGGTTCTTGGTGACTTTTCCAAGGTGTCCAAACGTGGGGCAGAAGCAGTTGGCACTCGTGAGGGGACATTTGTCCAGGTGCTGGGACACTAACACGCCTCTCTCCTGCAGTGAACCCCGGATAGTCAGCCGGATATTTCAGTGTTGTGCCTGGAATGGAGGCGTCTTCTGGGTATGTGGAGGGTTTTTTTCTTATTCATTATGGTTTTTATTTTAAAACCCCACGTCCTGCTCCAGCCCTCACAGGCTGTGAGTGGTGAGCCATCAGCATGGCAGCAGGAATTGCTGGGAACCACCACGTTCCCATCCCAGTGCTGTGTTTTAAGGGATACAGGGCCACAGACTTACTCAAGAGACCAAGTATGAAACCCAAGCTGCTTTTCCAAGTCTTTGAGACTGCTCTCCACCTGAATATTCAATTCCTGCTTTGCTGCAGCCTGGGATGCTGTGTTACCAATTGGATAGTGACGTCTTAAAGACATTTCCTGAGTTCTGACTTGCTATGCCTAGTTCATGAGGCTGATCCTTAATGAAGCCAACCCTTCATCAATCAAATAACCAAATAAATGGCTTCATTTTCTCATTACTGTGGTGCAGAGTACAAGGGATTGGCATGGAAATGTTGAAGTGCTCAGCTGCAGGTTGTGGCTGTATTAAACAGAAATCTTTGCCCCTCTGTATTTGTGGCTCGCTGAGGGAGGAGAGACACCACGTGCCTTTGGATCTGTAGCCACAGGGGCACAAAATGCCCATGCAGTGCCTCACTGAGAGCCCTTGTTTGTTTTTCCCTGCAGCTTAGTCTCTTCTTGTTCTACCGAGTGTTCATCCCCGTCCTTCAGTCGGTCACGGCGCAGATCATCGGTGGGTGCCTTTCCCCTGGGGTGTTCTGGGGTGCTCAGCAGTCCCTGAGATGAGTTCAGAGTCTTTGTCCCATCGAGCTTTCCCCACATCTCTGTCTCATTGTGTTGTTCTCCTCTTCTTCCCAGTACCAACCAATCCCATCATCAATCATCCAGTAGACAACCAGGGGTGGATCACCCTGCTGACAGATCACCCTGCTGACAGCCTGTGCATGTCAGGGAGCCAGCCCGGGGGTCTGGCCATTTCAGACAAAGCATTTGTCTGTGTGTTTTTGCATTTCAATAAAAATCAAGTGGGTGGAAGTGTGCTTTTAAAGACATTTAGAGAACTAGTCAGAAGAAACCTCAGGAAGCATTTGGAGGTTCCTACAGCAGTTCCTCACGTGTGTCTCTCTGTCTCTTTTCCAAAGGTGACCCTTCCTTACATGGTGATGTCTGGTCCTGGCTGGAGTTCATCCTCACCTCCATTTTCAGCGCTCTCTGGGTGCTGCCCCTCTTTGTGCTCAGTAAGGTGGTCAATGCCATCTGGTTTCAGGTAGGTGACAGGAACCTGGGCCCTGCCTTGAGCAAACGGGGATCTCCTTCCCTGGGTGGGGCTGGATCAGGTGATGTGGGGGCACAAGCTGAAATCCCACCCCAAAACGGGCTCTGGGCCTATTGCTGATGGGGGAAAGCAGCTCAGCAGCATCGCTGTGGGTTCAATTCCCCTGAAGCCCCCGTTGCTCTGGAGCTCCCTGTGCCTCAAGGCCCTGTCTGTGCTGGCAGGACATCGCGGACCTGGCGTTCGAGGTGTCGGGCAGGAAGCCTCACCCCTTCCCCAGCGTCAGCAAGATCATCGCTGACATGCTGTTCAACCTCCTGCTGCAGGCGCTTTTCCTCATCCAGGTGAGACAAACAGCCACCCCCCAGCTGCAGTGATGCCCTCCCCAAAGCCCTGAGTGTAGCTTTGTGTCACACTCTCTGGCCCTGCTGGTATCCTCTGTCACGCTGCCACACAGCTGTTTGTGAGCCTTTGGCTCAGCAAGCAGGCTTGGCTCACGCTGTAAAGGCTGTGGTGTTGAAAGAGGGGACTCTCCAGACACTCAGGATTCAGAGGGTTTATTCAGGGGGTCAGGGGTGTCCCCAGCCTCTGTCCAGTGGCTCAAGAGAGACCCTGGGCAGGAGCTGCAGGGGGGTTTTGTACATAGAGTTCAAAGGGGAGGGTACAAAATCTGCAAACCAATAAAACAACTCTTAACTAATACATTCCAACAAATTACCTAAATTCTAACAAATCAAAACAACTTTGGGAGTGGTCTCTAGGGCCCAATGATCTGACCCTGAGACCCTGACAATCTCCAAGCAGAAGCTCCATTGTCCTAGTAACCTTCTCAATCCTGATAAAGTACCTTCCAAGACAAGGGCCCTTTTTAGGGTAACACAACCCTAACTCCACAATTAAAAAAAAAAACTAAAATATATTCATAACTAAAACTTACCAAACATTTCTGAGCTCAATCTGCCCCTTCTCTGTCCCAGGGAATGATCGTGAGCCTGTTCCCCATCGACCTGATTGGGCAGCTGGTCAGCCTCCTGCACATGTCGCTGCTCTACTCGCTCTACTGCTTCGAGTACCGCTGGTTCAACAAAGGTGAGGGAGGGGGAGCTGACCTGGGCTGGCTGCTTCTCTGCTGAAGGAGCATCCAGTTGGGGTGTCAGATCTTCCAGCAGCTTTTATATGGAGTGAAGGGTAAATGTCAGCCAGTGTGCTCAGGTGGGAAGGCAGCCAGTGGTGCCTGGGCTGTACCAGCCCCAGTGTGGCCACAGCTCCAGGGCATTGCCTGTCCCCTGTGCTGGCACTGCTGAGGCCTTGAGTGCTGTGTCCAGTTTTGGGCCCCTCAAGACAAGGACATTGGGGTGCTGGAGCATGTCCAGAGCTGGGGAAGAGTCTGGAGCACCAGGAGCAGCTGGGGGAGCTCAGCCTGGAGAAAAGGAGGCTCAGTGGGGACTTTCTGGCTCTGCACAACTCCCTGACAGGAGGGAGCAGCCAGGGGAGGTTGGGCTCTGCTCCCACATAAAAAGTGACAGGGTGAGAGGACATGGCCTCCAGCTGTGTCAGGGAGGTTCAGGTTGGACATCTGGGTGAATCTCTTCCCTGAAAAGGTGGTCAGGCATTGGAAGGGGCTGCTCAGGGGGGTGGTGTAGTCCCCATCCCTGGAGTTGTTCAGGAGATGGTTGGATGTGGCACTCAGTGGTCTGCTCTATTGACAAGGTGGAGGTTGTTCAAAGGAGGTGGTGGGAGGTCTTTCCCAGCCTCAGTGGTTTGTGGTTCTGTAGTGAGGGTGTCTCCTCCCCAAGGCTCATTTCCGTGGGGTTTTCCTCCTGGCAGGAATCGAAATGCACCAACGGTTGTCCAACATCGAGAGGAACTGGCCCTACTACTTTGGCTTCGGCTTGCCACTGGCATTTCTCACAGCCATGCAGTCCTCCTACATCATCAGGTGGGAAACCCACCCTGGCTCCTCCTCCTGACACCCCCCGGCCCCACCGGGCTCCCCTGATTTTATTCTGTTGTATTTTCCCCTTGCAGCGGTTGCCTCTTCTCCATCCTTTTCCCTCTCTTCATCATCAGCGCCAACGAAGCCAGGACCCCCGGCAAGACCTAGTGAGTGTCTGTCCTTCATCCCCACCCCCTGCTCCTCGTCCAACCCCCCAGGGCTCCCCAGAACCCTGCGGGGGCGCTCCTGCCACCGGGAGCTGATGGCCTCTCTTCCCTTGCAGCCATTTCCAGCTCCGTCTCTTCTCCCTGGTGGTTTTCCTCAGCAACAGACTCTTCCACAAGACCGTCTACCTTCAGTCCGCCCTGAGCGGTGCTTCCTCCTCCCCCTCCTCCTCCTCCTCCTCCTCCTCGCCCTCTCCTGCCAAACACGCGGCTGCTCCGGGGCACTGACCTGCCCCCGGACCCCGGGGAGGGGGGACACCCACGGGCCTCTCTGCGCCCCCCATCTCCAGGGACAGGCAGGACCCAGCCTGAGGGAGGTGTCACCCTCAGTTCTGCGTCTCCCCCTGGATGTTTTTTTTTTTTTTTTGGGGGGGGGGAAATCCGGGTTTTTAACACCTTTGCGAGTTTCCAGGAGCCGGGTCGCGCCCTGCGCTTGTTTTATAGCGGACTCTTTTGTACGCCTTTCCCGTGCCATCATCTCCCCGCCTCGGGCCGGTGGGTCGGAGCCCCGTCACCCCAGTTTTGCCGTTGTGTCCCCCCCGTGTCCCCCGTCCCCCCCGTCCCCTCCATCTCCCCTAACTCAGGTCGTGGGAGGCGGGCGGGCATTCCCGGGAGCCCCCGCTGCCGTCGAGCACAGCGTCCCCCTCCCGTGCATGTACCCTTTCTGTGGGGCCGGGGGAGGAACCGGTGACGTTCGAACCCCTTTGGATATTTCGGGCCGGTTTATCAACTTTTCTCTAGTATTTTCACACTGAAACATTAAAACGGAGAACACCGCGATTCTCAGCCCTGCCGCGCCTGCCGCTCTCGTTACTCCGGGCGGGGTTCCCCGGGCCGGGCTCCCCCCCCCGCCCCGCGCCCCGCAGTGGTTCCGCCGCCCACGTGGCCGGGCCGGGCCGCTTCCGCCTCCGCCCACGTGACCCCCCCCGCCAACCCGGACGGACACGTCACGGCTCGTTCCCCGCCGGCTCCGCCCACCTCCCGCTCCGCCAATCGGGAGGCGCCGTGCGCTGCACGCGCCGCCCCGCGCCCGATTGAGTGTTCGGCGCTTCGGCCAATGAGCGCGGCCGCGCCTGGAGTGACGTGCGCGTCGGCCAATGGGAAGCGGGCGGGGGCGGGGCGCGGGCTGGCGGCAGCGGTAGCAGGGCGGCTGCGCGGGGCGGATGGACGGGGCGGCGGGGCCGCGGTGAGGGACGGGACCGGCACCGGCACCCGAGCGGGGGCTGGGGGAGCTGCGGGTCCTCGGGCCTGGGGGCGGAGGGGTGCCCGGCCTGGGAGGTGCCCGGGGGCGTGGGGTCTGCGGAGTGAGGGAGCTGAGGGGTCCTGGGGTGCCCGGGCCTTGGAGGGTGCCCGGGCGTGTGGGGAGAGGGAGCCCGGCGGGTTGAGGAGTCCCCGGGCGTGTGGGCTGAGAGCCTGGGGCTTGGAGGTGCCCGGGGGGCGTCGGGGGCAGCACGAGGGTTCGGCAGTGCTCTGTGTCACTGGGAGCTCCTGGGAGCTGAAGCGTCCCCCCCGAGGACATCGGGGCACCCCAGGGCAGCGCCACTCGTGCCCGGCGGCATCTGCGCTGTGCACACTCCATTATCCCAGGGGAACCGGGAAATAACCACCGCACGGTATTTCTGTGCCGGGCAGTGCCCGGTGTACGCCAGTCGGAATCGCTTCTGGGCACAGGAAAGCTTTTCCAGGCCCAGATTGTTTGGGGTTTAAATCTCAGCCTGTCCCAGTGCGTCCTCCCTGATGTTGTAGCTTAGAGACCTGACCTGCACATTTACCCAGCCGTGAATGGCTGGGTAACATTACTGAGCCTGCCCGGAGCAGCGGGAGGGGTTTTCCTGACTGATTGGGCAAGAAACGATTTGAAGAAATCTGAGTGTTTTCAAGGTAGAAAGATGTTAAAGCTGTGATTCTTCAGTAAGAGTTTCACTTCCGTGGTATGCAGCTCCACGATTTCTGTGGCTTTTCCTTCCCCCCAGGGAGTTTGAATTAAACAGCCACATTGTCTGGTGTGAGCAAAACTGATTTATTGTCCTGGTCTGCATTAAAAAATTACTGGGATATATATATATTTGACATAAGTAATCCAAAGTGGGAGTAACCAGGAGCCATTGACACCCATTTCTTGCATTCTCCATGGATGATATTTTTGGGGCATCGTTTGCAGGTGATGGTTAAAGTGCAGAGGTTTGCACTGCAGGGGTTTTGCTCAAGCTTACAGTGGAGTTTTGTTCTGTGCACAGAGAAACAGGCACGTCCTCTGCCCCGGAGAAGTTCTGGGCTCGGTGAAGGAAGGAAAACCAGCCAGGATTTGAGCAGCTCAGGTCAGCACAGGAGGTGAGGGGTTTGTGGGGGAGGCACAAGCACCTGGCAGGGGGGAAGGCTGGGCCAGAGCGGGGGATTTAAAGTCCAAAAGCTCATGAAGCTTTAAAGCCAGTGTGGTCTGAGTGGTTCTTTGGTACCTCCCTGATTGTGTGCAGGCACTCAAGGATCCTCAGGCCCTGCCCTTGATGTGAAGATGACCAAGCTGGGGTTTCTCCGGCTCTCCTATGAGAAGCAGGACACGCTGCTCAAGCTCCTCATCCTGTCCATGGCAGCTGTCCTGTGTAAGTCTGTGCCCTCAGGGACGGCTCCTGGGGCAGGGGAGCTCGTGAGCTCTCTGTGTTCACTCTGCCCTCTCTCTGTGTTTGCAGCTTTCTCCACGAGGCTTTTTTCTGTCTTAAGATTTGAAAGTGTCATCCATGAGTTTGACCCGTAAGTGTTGTCCTCTCCTCTCCTGGGGGCCTCGTGGGCTTTTCCTCTTCTGGAGCACACGGAATTCATGGGATGGTGCCAGGCTCAAGTTAATCCCCACCGAGGATGTGGGATTTGGAGGGTGTGTTTTAGTACAGCTGGGTTTTCTTCTTCCCCACCTAAATCTACTTGGTACCCAGGGCTCTTCCTGCAACCCAGATCCAAGAATCACCTGCCATTGCTTTTCTCCTGTGGGGTGGTTGTTCCTGAGCTGGGCACAGCAGGAGAGAGAGCTCCTGGCACAGTTTCTGTCAGTGTCCCAAGCTTGTTGCTGATTGAATCACTCCCAAGGGACACTTTGTAAATGCACTGTTAGGCCCACTGGGAGGAGGAAGGAACCTTTGCAGCTGAGGTTTGGGGCAGTTGAGGGAAACTGGGCCAGTTCCCTGTGTGTGGAACACAGGGGAGCAGCCCCCACGCTGCTGTCACACCTTGCCACCCTCACAGCTATTTCAACTACCGCACCACCCGCTTCCTGGCTGAGGAGGGCTTCTACAAATTCCACAACTGGTTCGATGACCGAGCGTGGTACCCCCTGGGCAGGATCATCGGGGGAACCATTTACCCAGGTAAAGCTTTTGCCAGGCTGAAATGCACCTCAGGCAAGGGAAAATCGGGGTGGGGAGTGCATCCAGGAGTGCCAGCTGGAACAGGGGGCAGCTTGGGGATGCAGCTCCTTCCTGGTGAGCCTTTGAAGCCCCCTGATGATGGTGTCACTTCCATCCCCAGGCCTGATGATCACGTCAGCAGCCATTTACCACGTGCTGCACTTCTTCCACATCACCATCGACATCCGCAACGTCTGCGTGTTCCTGGCTCCCCTCTTCTCCTCCTTCACCACCATTGTGACCTACCACCTCACCAAAGAGCTCAAGGTACAGGGCCAGCAGGCTGTGCCCCACAGGCTTTGGCTTTCCAGAGGAGTGGGAGCTGTTTTCCATCTGGGAGAGCGGCTGGGTCAGAGGTTTGGAGGTGACCGCCACACTCCTCAAAACCCCGACCTTCTGGGAGGTGGGAGATCTGTTTGAGAACTTTGTTTCCACACTCAGTTTTTATTCCTTTGAGTACTAAAACCCCTCAACCCTGATGCCTTTGCCCTGGCTGTTTCTCCCAGGATGCAGGGGCAGGGCTCCTCGCTGCTGCCATGATCGCTGTTGTGCCTGGGTACATCTCTCGGTCTGTTGCTGGCTCCTATGATAATGAAGGTGAGTTTGTGACCCTTTAAGGGATGCTGGGTGCTGGAAGGTGGTGCAGGAAGATGCTGCAGGGCACAGTAGAGGCTCTGTCCTTTCCCAGTGATCCCTGCTGGATTTCTGCTGTACAAACTCAACCCATCAGAGATCAGAGGTGGTTCTTGGCCATGCCATGGATTAAAGGGAGTGTTTCCCAACTCTGGCAGCGAGTTTACTGCAGTATCCTTGTTTGTCAGTCAAAAAGGGTTTTGTCACCTCCCCAAACTCTGCCTACAACTGGAGCTACTGTGTGTTTCCCCTGTGCTTTTATCCCTGTTCCAGCTGTGACATTGGGACTGGCAAAGGCAGCAGTCTCACTGCCAGTGCCTGGGGCAGAGGAGGATCCAGGTTCCTTTGCTGTAGCTGGGCTTTTGGGGCTGTGTAGGAGTTCTTCCAGCTGGTGTGACTGGAAGAAACCACGTGAGCTGTTAGACACAAACTCTGCAGTGTTTTGGTCTAGAAACCAGATATCAAACACTTTTCCCAGGCCTGGCTCTTGGTGTGATGGAGCAGCAAAAGCATTTCCAGGTCTATCTTTAATGGCTTGAGTGCTCTGCTGTGCCCCAGGGGTGACGTTAATGGCTCTGTGTCCTCCCGCAGGTATCGCCATATTCTGCATGCTCTTGACCTACTACATGTGGATCAAGGCTGTCAAAACTGGCTCCATCTATTGGGCAGCCATGTGTGCCCTCGCCTATTTCTACATGGTGAGTGTCCCTTCTCCCAGCCCTGGGGCAAACCTGACTCTGAGGTTCCTCTGGGTCCACTCACCAGGTGTGGAGTTCCACCATGGTGTGCTGGTCCTGTGTCCGTGTGTCCAGAGAGCTAGGACCTCTGTGGAGGTGGAAATGGAATGGGTCCTTTCTTCCCAAAATTAGTGGGTTTTGTGTCAGGTGTTATTAGTAGTGTTCAAAAATCCATGTTTCTGGCAGCTGGGGTGTGGGGGATGCCCTAAGATAGAGCAGATCCCAGCTGGTATTGCCACTGTGTGAAAATCCTGTCTGTGATCCCAGGAAAGCTCAACCTCTGTGTTTCACCTCAGCTCTGCAGCTGCTCAGTCCTGCAGCTTGTGGGTGTGTGTCTGGTTTGTGTCCTGGCAGGTCTCCTCGTGGGGTGGCTACGTCTTCCTGATCAACCTCATCCCCTTGCACGTCCTGGTGCTGATGCTCACCGGGCGCTTCTCCCACAGGATCTATGTAGCCTACTGCACAGTCTACTGCCTGGGGACCATCCTCTCCATGCAGATCTCCTTTGTTGGCTTCCAGGTGGGCACCAGGAGGGTTTGCAGACTCAGGGATGGGTTGTAACAGAGCAGCAGCACGCTGGCACCTTGTTTTACTTCTTGCCTTCATCATTGAGGTTATAAGTGGGTGCTGACTGTTGTTCCAGCTTCCATTATGCTGATTTTTTACCTCCTTTGGCTGTGCTGATGACTTTGAAAGCTCCTAATAACCTTCCCAGCACCGTTTGTCTTTTAAAATATCTTTGGTTTTAGTGAAGGAAACACTTATGCCATGTGTGTCTTGGTATGGCAGGAAACAGGCCTGCCTGGCTCAGGTTTTCAAGAGAATCCAGTTAATTTTCCATATGGATTCTTATCAGAATCAAAGCAGATGGAGGAAAAGGACTCGTGCCAGCTGTGCCAGTCACAGGGAGGGAACATTTGAACATGACTGGCACAGATTGTGCCCAGCAGTGATTTGTGTAAAAAGCCAGCAATGGCTCCTGTTTGTCTCCTATTCTGACCACTCTCTGCCCCACTCCCAGCCTGTCCTCTCCTCGGAGCACATGGCTGCCCTTGGAGTCTTTGGCTTGTGCCAGATCCATGCCTTTGTGGACTACCTGCGGAGCAAGCTGAACCCACAGCAGTTTGAAATCCTCTTCAGGAGCGTCATCTCCCTGGTCGGCTTCGTCCTCCTCTCCGTCGGGGCCGTGCTGATGCTCACAGGTAGCCCCAGGCTGTGGCCATTACAATGGTGTTTCACTCTCTTTCCTTGCTTCCAAAGGCATTGAATTTGTCCATTCTGTGTTACTGTGGTGCCAGTGCCTGTGAGTCTCCTCGAAGGGGGAGGGTTGGGACTTGCTTGAATTTGTGCATTAGCAAGGAGTATTTTTAGCAGCAGCTGCAAGATTGGATGGGCAGAGACTCTGAGGACACCAGGCTGGTGCTGCTGATACAGATTGTTGCTCTGTAGTAGCAAAGAGGGGCTAAAAAAAAAAGTTTGGGCAGGGAGGAGTTTTTTGGAGTGAAATTGCATTGTATTTCCTTTCTAAAGTGGCAAGTTTGAGTAGCAGAGATTCTAAACGAGGTCTGGATCACCCATTCAGCATCACATGTGCTTCCCTGAGAGAGTGCATGCCAACATTGCCTGTTACTTTGCTGGATCCAAAGAGGATTTGTTTTCTCCACTTCCCTAGGGAAAATCTCCCCATGGACGGGGCGTTTCTATTCCCTGCTGGACCCTTCCTACGCCAAGAACAACATCCCCATCATCGCCTCTGTCTCTGAGCACCAGCCCACCACTTGGTCCTCCTACTACTTCGACCTGCAGCTCCTTGTGTTCATGTTCCCAGGTGAGTCACCAGACCCTGAGTTCGTCACCAGAGGGCTTTCCTGCCCCTTCTGGCTACGCCAAACCTGCTGAGGAGCGCTGTGTCCCTCTGTGTCCTTCTGTGTCTCTCAGTGCTTGGTTTTATTTCATCTCTGAGCTGAATCTGACCCGTTTTTTTCTCCCCCCTCACAGTTGGTCTCTATTACTGCTTCAGCAACCTCTCGGACGCCCGTATCTTCATCATCATGTATGGTGTGACCAGCATGTACTTCTCAGCTGTCATGGTGAGGGCTGCGGGCACCAGCACCGCCACCGAGTGCTCAAAACAATTTAGTTTGTGTTTCTGAACTTAGTGCTGATTCTTCCACCCTGGGGGCTTTTCTCCCTTCCGTAAATGTGGTTTTGTTTTGCCCCTCTCTGCAGTGAGGGAAGGCGAAGTGGCAAAACTCAGTGGTTTGGGTGTTACTCCTGTCCCTGTGGCCAGCGCCGCCTGGTCGGTGTTCCTGGTCTCCCAGAGCCAAGCTCCCAGTGCAATCTGAAACAAATTCTCTGGGTTTTCAAGCAGGGACTGGTGACAAACAGTTGCTGATGAGCACATTTCCACTCTTCCTGTGGCACCCTGAGCACTAAATGTGGTTGAGTTCTGGTGTGGAGACAGCTGCCAATCCTTGCTTCCACCTAAGATTGCTGAAGTGACCTCAATTTCCCACGTGGGCCAATTATCAGCACTTCAGGGCATTTCCCTTGGGAGTGTCTCCACACATAAAAAAAAACACTCACAGGTTTATCCCGAGGCAGTATATCCACTGAATTTGAGGTGCTGGATTAGGAATGGCATCCAATTCCTTCTCTTGGATTTCTGCTGGATTCCTTCTCCGACAGTTGTGCTGTTGCCGCAGGTGCGTCTCATGCTGGTGCTGGCTCCGGTGATGTGCATCCTGTCCGGCATCGGGGTCTCTCAGGTGTTGTCCACCTACATGAAGAACCTGGATATCAGCCGGCCAGACAAGAAGAGTAAAAAGCAGCAAGACTCCACCTACCCCATCAAAAATGAGGTCAGCCCCAGGCTGGCTCGGGAAGACACCTGGTCCTGATGGGCTGAGTGCGGGAGGCTGACAGCCCCGTCCCTCCAGTGCTGAGACCCTGGGTTGTTCCCACAGGTTGCCAGCGGCATGATCCTGGTCATGGCCTTCTTCCTGATCACCTACACCTTCCACTCCACCTGGGTGACCAGCGAGGCCTATTCCTCCCCCTCCATCGTTCTCTCTGCCCGTGGCGGGGATGGCAGCAGGATCATCTTCGATGACTTCCGAGAAGCTTATTACTGGCTGAGGCACAACACACCAGAGGTACGGGGGGCTGGGGCCTTGGGCACCCAGCACTGCCCACTGAGGCGCTGATGCATGGCTGGTGTTTGGTGCAGGATGCCAAGGTGATGTCCTGGTGGGACTACGGGTACCAGATCACTGCCATGGCCAACCGGACCATCCTGGTGGACAACAACACCTGGAACAACACGCACATCTCCCGCGTCGGCCAGGTGAGTCCCTCCCTCCCCCGCTGCCTTGGGCAGCTTTTGTGGGCACCACATCAGCACTGGCTGACACCACGTCTGCCCCAGGCCATGGCATCGACAGAGGAGAAAGCCTACGAGATCATGAGGGAGCTGGACGTCAGCTACGTGCTGGTCATCTTTGGCGGCCTCACTGGGTACTCATCGGACGGTAAGATCCCGCTGTGAGCCGGGTCACACCCAGCCAGGGGCGCTGGTGGCAGAGTCCCACCTCCAGCTGGGGCCGTGGAGTGAAAATGGGGCTGGAATGCTCCTCTCTGGAGCTGCACGTGCCTTTGGAGCTGTCCCTTAACTCAACCTCCCCCATCACCTTAACCCTCCCTCCTGGCCCCCCAGCCCAACTTGTCTCCTCATTCTTTTACCTCATCCCAACTTCTCGTTCTTTCACCCCAATTCAACCCCTCGCTCTTTGCCACCCAAATCAACTCAAGCCCTCCTTCTTTGCCCCTCCACTCCCTGCCTTGCAGACATCAACAAGTTCCTGTGGATGGTGCGGATCGGGGGCAGCACGGACACGGGGCGCCACATTAAGGAGCACGACTACTACACCCCCACCGGGGAGTTCCGGGTCGACCGCGAGGGCTCCCCGGTGCTGCTCAACTGCCTCATGTACAAGATGTGCTACTACCGCTTCGGCCAGGTCTACACGGAGGCCAGTGAGTCCCTGAGTCACCCCCGGGCCATGGCAGTGCTTCTGGGGAGCCCCACAGCGCCCTGCCATCCCTGGGGCCCGATGCAGCAGCACTGCCTGTCCTTTGCCCTCTCCTAGAGCGACCGCCAGGCTACGACCGCGTGAGGAATGCCGAAATCGGCAACAAGGACTTTGAGCTGGACGTGCTGGAGGAGGCGTACACCACAGAGCACTGGCTGGTCCGAATATACAAGGTACGGCACCAGAAGGAGCCCAGACATGCCCAGTTTGGGAAAAAAAGCATGGAATTCTACCTAATGAGCTTTCTTTTACTGCCCAGGTGAAAGATTTGGACAACCGCGGGTTGTCGAGGACGTAGAGGAGCCGGCGCCGGCCGAGCCGGACACCGCACTGACCCAGCCTGTGCAGCAGAGATTCGGGGGTTTGGTGGGGTTTCGAGGGGGGCTGTTTCGGGTTTGTTTTGTACCGTTTGTAAGCGCAGGCAGCGGCGGGAGCACCCTGCCCGCCCCGTCCTGCCGGGAGTGATTTTTATATACACACACGGAGCCGTCGCCAAATCAGGAGTCGCGGCTCTCACCGGGGCTGATTGACCAGGAATTGTGAAGAATACGAATAAATAAAAATAAATTTGGTGGGGTTTTCCCCAGATTCTGTCAGAGGGGCCGTTTAGAGGCTTTTACTCGATTTCAATGGAGATAGAGGCGGGGGGCGGGGCGGGGGCGTGGCCTGGAGGACGTGGTGGGCGGGGCCTGTGCCTGCGCGCGCAGGGCGGGGCGGGGCTCGCGGATCTGGCGGGAAAGGGCGGCGTGGCCGAGCCGCTGCCGGGACCGGGGCCGGGATCGCGGCCCGGAGCGGGCCCGCATCCGGAGATGGCGGTGCCCTTCGTGGAGGACTGGGACCTGGTGCAGACGCTGGGTGAAGGCGCCTACGGGGAGTGAGTGCGGCGGGGCCGGGAGGGGCGGGGTTGCTGCCGGCCGGGTCCGCCCCTTGCACGCCCCTGTCCTGCCCCTTGCGCGACCCAGGCCCCTGTCCTGCCCCTTGTGCGGCCGCTGTCGCCCCTGCCCCACGTGCCGCTTCCACATCCGCTGCTTGTCCCTGCGTGGTCCTGTCCGGCCACTGCGTGCCCGCTGTTCGCTCGCCGCTTGGCCATCACACGCCGTGCGTGTGCCCTCAGCTTGCCCAGTCCGCGCTGCTCGCCCATCGCGTGCCCACTGTTTGCCCACTCTGCGGTTGTTGCCTGTCCTCTGTGTGCCCGCTGCTCGCCCATCACATGCCCCGTCCGTGCCCCTGAGGCAGGGCCATTGCTTTGCCCTTACGTGCCCCCTGCTTGCCCATCACATCCCCTTGCACACCCGGTGTGCCCCCGCTGCGTGCCCGTCGTGCGCCTGCCTGTGCCTGCGTTCCCTGCCCGTCCCTGCCCGCTGCCTGTCTCCAGGGGCAGCATTGGCTGACCATTCCCTGCCCGCTCCTTGCCTCCAGTGGCAATATTCCCTGCCTGCTGGCCGTCTCCAGAGGCAGCATTTTCTCCCCATTCCCAGCCTGTTCCGTGCCCCCACTGACCCCAGCCCTCCGCAGGGTGCAGCTGGCCATGAACCGCCGCACCGAGGAGGCCGTGGCGGTGAAAATCGTGGACATGAAGCGCGCGGCCGAGTGCCCGGAGAACATCAAGAAGGAAATCTGCATCAACAAGATGCTGAGCCACGAGAACATCGTCCGGTTCTACGGCCACCGGCGGGAGGGGGCCACGCAGTACCTGTTCCTGGAGTACTGCCGCGGCGGAGAGCTCTTCGACCGCATCGGTGCGGCTCGGGGGTACCCGGGGCTCTGGGGGCAATGGGGCGTCCTAAATTGTCATCCCTACGTGACTGAGGGCTGCTCTTCTTCCTCCCTGCATGCAGAGCCAGATGTTGGGATGCCAGAGCCGGAGGCGCAGCGGTTCTTCCAGCAGCTGATTGCCGGCGTGGTGAGTGGGCAGCACTGAAGCTGGTGCCAGGGGCAATTCCTGCACAGCACTGACCCCTTCCTGTGGTTCCTGCATGGCACTGACCCCTTCCTGTGATTCCCCCATGGCACTGACCCCTTCCCCTGATTCCCCCACGGCACTGACCCCTTCCCGTGATTCCCCCACAGCACTGACCCCTTCCCGTGATTCCCCCACGGCACTGACCCCTTCCCGTGATTCCCCCACAGCGCTGACCCCTTCCCGTGATTCCCCCACAGCACTGACCCCTTCCCGTGATTCCCCCACAGCACTGACCCCTTCCCGTGATTCCCCATGGCACTGACCCCTTCCCGTGATTCCCCCACGGCACTGACCCCTTCCCGTGATTCCCCCACAGCGCTGACCCCTTCCCGTGATTCCCCCACAGCACTGACCCCTTCCCGTGATTCCCCCACAGCACTGACCCCTTCCCGTGATTCCCCATGGCACTGACCCCTTCCCGTGATTCCCCCACAGCACTGACCCCTTCCCGTGATTCCCCCACAGCACTGACCCCTTCCCGTGATTCCCTCACAGCACTGACCCCTTCCTGTGATTCCCCCACAGCACTGACCCCTTCCCGTGATTCCCCCACAGCACTGACCCCTTCCCGTGATTCCCTCACAGCACTGACCCCTTCCTGTGATTCCCCCACAGCACTGACCCCTTCCCGTGATTCCCCCACGGCACTGACCCCTTCCCGTGATTCCCCCACAGCACTGACCCCTTCCCGTGATTCCCCCACGGCACTGACCCCTTCCTGTGATTCCCCCACAGCACTGACCCCTTCCCGTGATTCCCCCACAGCACTGACCCCTTCCCGTGATTCCCCCACAGCACTGACCCCTTCCTGTGATTCCCACACGGCACTGACCCCTTCCCGTGATTCCATCACAGCACTGACCCCTTCCCGTGATTCCCCCACGGCACTGACCCCTTCCCGTGATTCCTGCACAGCACTGACCCCTTCCCGTGATTCCCACACAGCACTGACCCCTTCCTGTGATTCCCCCACAGCACTGACCCCTTCCCGTGATTCCCCCACAGCACTGACCCCTTCCCCTGATTCCCTCACAGCACTGACCCCTTCCCGTGATTCCTGCACCACACTGACCCTTCCCCTCCTGGCAGGTGTACCTGCACAGCATCGGCATCACCCACCGCGACCTGAAGCCGGAGAATCTGCTGCTGGACGAGCGAGGTGGGGGCAGCGTGTCCCTCTCTGACCCACGCTGAGTTTTCATTTCTTCATTTGCATTTTTCGTTGCAGCGTTTAATTTAAATCTTTGATTTGAGTGCTTGTGTTTTGCATTTGAATTTTTAATGCAGGGGTTTAGTTTTGTTCTGAATTTAAATTTCACCGTGCATTTTTATTTTAAAGCTTTTACAGTTTTTTAGCTTCATTTCTTAATTTACGCTTTTGTTTGAATCTGCGCTTTAATTTTAGTTTCTTCTTTCAATTCTATTTGTATTTTAAGCTCAAATTTTAAGTTCAACTTTTAAACCTAGGACTTTAAAACCTTAACTTGAATTTTTGTATTAAACTTATTTTCAATCCAAATTTTTAATCAGAAATTTTAGGTTTGAATTTGTAGTTAAAATTTCTACCCAGGTTTTGATTTAATTAGAAGTTTAATTTGCATTTTAAATTAATTTCGTTGGGGGGCGGTGGGGGTAATTCTGGCTTTTGATTTAAAATTTTTAACTCGGCCTTTCACTTTCGTTGGGGCCCAGACAACCTGAAGATCTCGGATTTCGGCCTGGCCACGGTGTTCCGGCACAACGGGCGGGAGCGGCTGCTGAACAAGATGTGCGGGACCCTGCCCTACGTGGCCCCCGAGCTGCTGCGGCGCCCCGAGTTCCGCGCCGAGCCCGTCGACGTCTGGGCCTGCGGCGTGGTGCTGACCGCCATGCTGGCCGGAGGTGGGAAGGGTGGGGTGGGTGGGTGGAGGGATGGATGGACAGATGGATGGATGGATGGAATTCACAGGATGTGCTGATGGGCTTGCTGGCTGGAGGTGGGAATGGTGGGATGGATGGATGGAACTCACAGACGGTGATGTGCTGACGGCCGTGCTGGCTGGAGGTGGGAATGTTGGGATGGATGGAATTCACAGGAGGTGATCTGGTGCTGATGGGCTTGCTGGCTGGAGGTGGGAATGTTGGGATGGATGGATGGATGGAGGGAGGGAGGGATGGATGGATGGATGGATGGATGGATGGAATTCACAGGATGTGCTGACAGCCATGCTGGCCGGAGGTGGGAATGTTGGGATGGATGGAATTCCCAGGGGTTGATGTGCTGATGGCCATGCTGGCTGGAGGTGGGAATGTTGGGATGGATGGATGGATGGATGGATGGATGGATGGATGGAATTCCCAGGGGTTGATGTGCTGATGGCCGTGCTGGCTGGAGGTGGGAATGTTGGGATGGATGGAATTCACAGGGGTTGATGTGCTGATGGCCATGCTGGCTGGAAGTGGGAATGTTGGGATGGATGGATGGATGGATGGATGGATGGATGGATGGATGGATGGATGGATGGATGGAATTCCCAGGGGTTGATGTGCTGATGGCCGTGCTGGCTGGAGGTGGGAATGTTGGGATGGATGGAATTCACAGGGGTTGATGTGCTGATGGCCGTGCTGGCTGGAGGTGGGAATGTTGGGATGGATGGAATTCACAGGAGGTGACCTGGTGCTGATGGGCTTGCTGGCTGGAGGTGGGAATGTTAGGATGGATGGACAGATGGATGGATGGATGGATGGACGGATGGATGGATGGATGGAATTCACAGGATGTGCTGATGGCCATACTGCCTGGAGGTGGGAATGTTGGGATGGATGGAATTCCCAGGGGTTGATGTGCTGACGGCCATGCTGGCTGGAGGTGGGAATGTTGGGATGTACAGAATTCCCAGAGGTGACATACAGCCTGCGGAGGTGGGAACACGGGAATGCCTCTAGGAATGTTTGGAATGCGTGTGACGTGTTCAGGGGGTGTGGGGAAAATGCAGGAGGGGTGCAGAGGACAGGGGGGAGTGTTTGTGGAATGTACAGGGGAGTAGGTATGGAATGCAGAAGGGGGGCACGGATGAAAGGTGTGAGGGGAGGTGCGTGGAGCGCACCAGGGCATGTATGGGATGGGGAAGGAGCACATGGGATGGGAGGGACGTGTGAAACACAGAGATGGAAGGCGTGGGATCCATAAGGGAGATGTGAAATACATGGAGGGGAGTGTTTGGAATATCCATAGGGATGTATGGAAGGAATAGAGGGCTGCAGAAGGGGAATGTTTGTGAGTGTAAGGGGGGAGTGCGAGAGGCAGAGCGGAGGTATGGGATGCATAGGAGAAGTCTGGGATGCATAGAGAGGTATGGAATGTGTGTGAGAAACCATGGGATGCACGGGGAGGTGTGGGATGCATGGGGAGCACACAGGATCCTGGCAGGGCAGGGTCACCTGGCACACCACGTCCCCACAGTGCCACCTGTGTGCCTGGGGGGTGGTGGCACTGGGGGGTGACAGCAGTGGGATCTCCCGGCAGAGCTGCCCTGGGACCAGCCCAGCGACAGCTGCCAGGAGTACAGCGACTGGAAGGAGAAGAAAACCTACCTCCCACCCTGGAAGAAGATTGATTCGGCTCCCTTGGGTAAGCACCCGGCGCCCAGCAGCTCCCTAAATACATACATATATATATATATATACACACAAATATATACATACACACACACACCATGTTGTATTCCACCCCCTCCTCTCCCCCAGCGCTGCTGCACAAGATCCTGACGGAGAGCCCGACAGCGAGGATCACCATTCCTGACATCCAGAAGGACCGGTGGTACTGCAGGCCCCTCAAAAAGGGTAAGGGGCTGCGGGGGGCCGCGCTCGTGCTCCCGGATTTGGGGGTCACTGGGTGTCCTGTCCCTTTGCAGATGCCAAGCGGGCTCGGCTCTCCTCGGGGGGGGTCACCGACTCCCCTGGAGGCTTCTCCAAGCACATCCGCTCCGATACAGACTTCTCACCGGTGAAGGGAGCGCTGGGGTGAGCCTCTGCTTCCCTCCACACGGGTCTGCAGTTCCTTGCACGCCCTCGGGGCGCTTTCTCCAGGAGGCGGTGGGGTGGAAACCCCTCACAAACCCCCTGTGACGGCCCCAGATCCTGCAAAATCCCGTGCAATTCCCACATCGGGCTCTCTCCTAACCCTGGTGTCCCCCCCTTGCCTTGCAGTGAGGACAAGGCAAGCTATTCCACGTCACAGCCGGAGCCCGGCACGGGCGGGATGCCCTGGGAGAGTGGCGCGGGGAGCATCGACCAGCTGGTGCAGGGCTTCAGCTTCTCGCAGCCCGCCTGCCCCGAGCACATGCTGGTCAACAGCCAACTCCTGGGCACCCCAGGCTCCTCGCAGGTCAGGGGCTGCAGGGGCCGCCTGGCACCGCTTGGCATGTGGGGATGCTGCCTGGCAGGGTTTGGGGTGCGGCCGGGCGAGGTTGGGGTTTCACCTGGCGGTGCTTGGGGCGTCGTCGGTGCTGTCAGGGGGCACCTGGGGGCTGCTCTGTGGTGCTCGGGGTGCAGCTTTGCCTGATGGCTGATATCAGGGAGCAGCTTGGCGTTATTGGAGGTGCGACTTCTTGTTATTTATCCCTCCAGGTGCGACTTTGCAGGATTTGGGGCACAACTTTTCAGTATTTTTAGCATCATTTGCCCTGGCCTTGAGGTGTTTGGGGGCAACTTCACATCCATTTTACAACACTGGGGTCCAGCTTTGCGTTGTATCAATTGGGGTGCAACTTTGCATCATATACATGACAATGAGGAGCAACTCTGCCATATTTATGACATCAGGGAGCAGCTTGGCAATGTTTGGGGTGAGGTTTGTCATCTTGGGGTGAGGTTTGTCATCTTGGGGTACAGCTCTGCAGCATTTGTGAGGGCAGGCTCTCATGCAGTTTACAATACCAGGATCCAGTGTTGCACCTTCTATACCACTGGGGTGCAACTTTGCCTTGGATATGTAAGAATAAGAAGCAACTTTTGTTGTATTTATAATATCAGGGAGCAATTGTTGAATATTTACCACCTGAAGGGTGTGAGGTGCAGGACTTGGGGTGCAAATTTGCAGTACTTTTAGTGTCAGTTGGTCACTTTGCCAGGGACTTGAGGGGCAGTTTCTCATCTGATTTTGCAGCATTGGGGTGCAGCTTTGTGCTGTGTAAAATACTGGGGTGGAGCTTTGCATCGTAAATACCACACTAAAGAGCAACTTTGCTGTGTATGGAGTATGAGGGAGCAACTTGACAAGGCTGGGATGCAGCTGTGAGTTTTATCACCTGGGGTGCAAATGTGCATCATTTGTGGCATCAGGGTGCACTTTGTGCAGTGGTTGGGGGCTGCTCTGTGGTGTTTGGGGAGCAGCTTCGCATCAGGGAGCAGCTTGGCAGCGTTGGGGTGCAACTGGGCAAGGTTGGCATCTCAGGGTGCAACCTTGTGGTGTTTGGGTCACACTTTTGCAGTATTTTGAGTAATAAAATGCAACTTTTCCAGTTCCAGGGTACAGCTCTGCAGCATTTGGGAGGCAGCTTCGCATCCAATTTACAATACTGGAGTCCATGGTTGCAATATACCATTTATACCATTGGGGTGCAGCTTTGCATGATAAATGTGTCACTAAAGAGCATTTTTGTGGTGCCAGGGGCTGGCTTGGCTGTTTGGGACGTGGCTGTGCAGCGTTTCTGGAGTGTGGGCTGCGGTTCTTGGCCTGTGCCATCAGGGGGTGCAGCTCTCCAACCTTTCCTCACCGGAGGCCAGGATTTGTACAGAGCTGGGGCTGGAGCCCGGTGGGGTTTGTGACCTTTCTGGCGGGGTTTGTAACCTCTGGGGTGGTGTTTTTGGGGCGGCAGAGCCCGTGGCAGCGGCTGGTGAAGCGGATGACGCGGTTCTTCACCAAGCTGGACGCCGACGGCTCCTACCGCGCGCTGAAGGAGGTGTGTGAGAAGATGGGATACGGCTGGAAGATGAGCTGCACCAACCAGGTGGGGTCAGGGGGTGGAACTGGGGCTGGGCCTAAATCCTACAACCCCATCTGCATCCTAAATCCTCTGCTGCATCCCATGTCTAGATCCTAAATACCCTGTCCTACAACCCCATCTGCATCCTAAACCCTCTGCTGCATCCCAAATCCTAAATACCATATCCTACAACTCCATCTGCATCCTAAATCCTCTGCTGCATCCCAAATCCTAAATACCATATCCTACAACTCCATCTGCATCCTAAACCCTCTGCTGCATCCCAAATCCTAAATACCCTGTCCTACAACCCCATCTGCATCCTAAACCCTCTGCTGCATCCCAAATCCTAAATACCATATCCTACAACCCCATCTGCATCCTAAATCCTCCACTGCATCCCAAATCCTAAATACCCTATCCTGTTATGGGATAGAAGACTGAGGATGTAAACGTGGGATAGAGCATTTAGGAGTTATGTGGAGACTTAGGATTTCAGATGTAGATACAGGAGGGAGGATTTAGGATGCAGATATGGAACCCATCTACATCCTAAATCCTGAATTGGGGTTGTGCTGGGTCATCAGTGAATAATTTGAGGCACCCCCCCCCCACTCCCTTTGCAGGTCACCATCTCAACCACAGACAGGAGGAACAACAAACTCATCTTCAAGGTGAACCTGGTGGAGATGGAGAGCAAGATCCTGGTGGATTTTCGCCTCTCCAAGGTGTGCAGGGGGTCAGGGTGGTGGTGGGGGCTGCAGGACGGTGCAGGGTGGGGGTGACCATGGGAGGGGGGTGCCAGGGGATGGAGGGGTGCAGGTGGGTGCAGGGGGGTGTAAACCCCTCTCTCTCCCCACGCAGGGTGACGGCCTGGAGTTCAAGAGGCATTTCCTGAAGATCAAGGCCAAGCTCAGTGACATTGTCAGCACCCAGAAAGTCTGGCTGCCCGGCACCTGAGCCCTCACACCCTTCTCTGCCTCTTCCTCCACCTCCTCCTCCTCTTTCTCCTCCTCCTGGCTGGGCTCTGGCAGCAGCACCCGAACGCTGCCAAGGTGTCTGGCCACCTGTTTTAGGTTCTGAAGGTTCAATAAAGCCCTGGGGGACACAGAGTGAGGCTGACTTGCTGCAGAGGGGAGGTTGTTCACTCTGAAACCCGCCGATGGCAGCTTTGCTCAGCCAGCCTAAGCCCCACTGCGGGATCCGTGCCCAGCCCTGCAGCCCTAAACCAGCCCCAAAAGGTTCTGGAGCTGACGCCCCCCGCCCCCCGTTCCTGCCCTGTCCCAGGGCAGCGCCTGCCCTCATTTCCCAACCTCCCTTAATTGCTTTTCGGGAGGACTAACGAGCCCGAGAGCTGCCAGGGGTTGTTAGCGCTGGAGCGAGAGAGGAGAGGCAGGGATTAACCCCATCCCCCCCAAAAAAGAGCATCCCCCCCCCAAAAAAAAACCCCACCCCGGGGTGCACACCCTGAGATATCACCACAACTTCTCCCTAAAGCCGCATCAGCGTTCAACCACCGGACTAAAAAATGCACTTTTTTTAACTTGTTTACCCCTTCTTAATTTTTTTATTTATTTTTTTTTAAATATCCCATTCCCCAGCTTTTTTTGTTTCCCCGGTGGGAACCCCCCCACCCCCCTTAGGGCGAAGCAATTAGCGGCGATTTTTTAATTGCATATTTATATTGCAGCTGGGGGAGCAAGACCCCGGCGGCGGGCGAGGGGAAGGCAGGGAGACGCCGAGCTCCGACCTTGTTTGCTTTTCAGCTGGGATTAAGGGCTTTTAATTGTCCCAGAGATCACAGATTGCGGCCAGGGGGGATAATTAGGCTGAATACAGGGGTTTCTGGTTCATTCCCCTCAGGAATTTATATTTCTAAGGGCATTAAAAAAAAAAAGGAAAAAAATCTTTGGGAATGCCTCGGGAAGGGAGGGTTGTGGGAGGGGTGTGAGGCTGGGCACAACTCGTTGCATGAGTGGGTCTGGCTGTCAAAGCAAATTCATTTTTCACCTGTTGCCTGCTGTAAATGGGATATTTTGGGGAAAAATCTTCGGGAATGCCTCGGGAAGGGGAGGGTTGTGGGAGGGGTGTGAGGCTGGGCACAACTCGTTGCATGAGTGGGTCTGGCTGTCAAAGCAAATTCATGTTTCACCTGTTGCCTGCTGTAAATGGAATATTTTGGGGGGGTCACAGGCACATCCCTTCCTCCCCAGGATGCTTCAGGGAGGGTTGGACAATTCCTGCTCCACCACAGACTGCGTTAAGCAGGCTCCATTCCCATGGGAATCATCCTCAACCCGAATTTTGAGGCTCCTTTGGGGTTTTTTAACTCGGCGGAGGGGATTCTTTCCCGCTTCTTCGGGGCGTGTGGGGGAAACCCGAGGGGGATAAAAGGTTCGCGTTCCTCTGTGGCCGGGTGGGGAGGGGGGCAGCGCCGAGCGGGGCCCTGAAAGCGCCCTTTGTGCGGCCCCGCCGGGGACCCGGAGGCACCGGAGCGTGGCAAATCCTTAAACCAACAGCGCGGCCGGGGCGGGCGGCCGCGGGCTCCTGCCCCCGCCTCATCCCCAATTCATGGAGCTCCGGCGGGCACACGGGGTTCTGCCGGCCCCCGGCATCCCCGCAGCATCCCGGGAGCCGGGGATGCAGAGTTGGGGATGCAGAGTTGGGGATGCAGAGCTCGGGATGCAGAGTTGGGGATGCGGTGCTGGATGCAGGATGGGGGATTCAGGGTTCAGGGATGGGGTGGGGGATTTAGGACATGGATGGAGGATTTAGGATCTAGAGGGGGATTTTGGGATGTAGGGGTCGGTTGTGGGACAGAGAATTTGGGATGCAAATGTGGGACATAGGATTTGGGAGGTAGGCACAGGATGGAGGGTTTAGGATGTAGATGCGGGATGTGAAATGGAATTTATGATGCAGGAATGGGACTTAAGATTTAGGCTGTGGATGCAGGATTTAGGATGTAGATTCAGGATGTGAAATGGAATTTATGATGCAGATATGGGACTTAGGGTTTAGGCTGTGGATGCAGGATTTAGGATGTGAATGCAGGATTTAGGATGTAGACTCAGGATGCAGGATAGAGTATTTAGGATTTCGACATGGGATGCAGCAGAGGATTTAGGATGTAGATGGGGTTGTAGGATTTAGGACACAGGAGCAGGTTTCAGGATGCAGATATGGAACACAAGATTTAGGATGTAGATGTGGGACAGGGGATTTGGGATGGAGATACAGGATCTGGGA
This sequence comes from Phylloscopus whistleri, assembly GCA_017589585.1. Taxonomy (NCBI): domain Eukaryota; kingdom Metazoa; phylum Chordata; class Aves; order Passeriformes; family Phylloscopidae; genus Phylloscopus; species Phylloscopus whistleri. The sequence continues at coordinate 161,608 of JADMLD010000744.1, read as the reverse complement.
CAGAGAACTTGGGACGCAGAGATGGGACACAGGATTTAGGGTGAAGGTGCAAAACACAGGATGGAGGATCCAGGATGCAATTGTGGGATAGAAAACAGGATATATATGTGGGATAGAGCATTTAGGAGTTATGTGGAGACTTAGGATTTCAGATGTAGATACAGGAGGGAGGATTTAGGATGCAGATATGGAACACAGGATTTAAAATGTAATATTTAGGATGCAGGACTCAGAATGGAGATGTGGGATGTAGGATTTGGGATGGTGGATGGAGGATTCACAGTGTAGATAGAGAATGCAGGATGGAGAACTTAGAATGGAGAATTTAGAATGGAGAATTTAGGCAATGTAGGTGCAGGATGCAGGATTGAGGATGCAGGTGGGGGATGTAGGATGGTGATGTAGGACACAGAATGGATAAGCCAGGATGCAGGTTTGGAATGGAATATTTGGAGTGTAAATGGGGGGACATGGGATTTAGGATACAAAAACAGGATTAAGGATTTAGGATGCAGGTGTAGGACATAGGACAGAGATGCAGGATTGGGGGATGGAGGATTCAGGATGCAGATGTGAAACACAGGATTTGGGATGCAGATACAGGGTGCCAGATGTAGGGCACAGAACAGGGACTGTGGAAGCATTCAGGATGTGGGATGCAGGATTCAGGATGCAGACACAGGATTTAGGAAAAACCAGGAATTTAGGAAGCAGGCAGAGAATTTAGGATGTAGACACACGTTCCCAGATGCAGGATGGAGGATGGAGGAGGCAGATGCAGTTTTCCAGACACAGAACATGTGACGGGGATGCAGGACACAGGAGAGGGGCTGCAGATGTGGGATGCAGGACATGGGATGAAAGGGTGGATGCAGAATATGGGATGCAGACACGGAACATGGGGTCCAGAAGTAGAATTTGGGGTGCAGAGGTGGGATATAGGACAGGTGATGAGGGACATGGAATGTAAGGTACAGATGAAGGATGCACAGGGCATGGGTTGCAGAAGAGGGATTTGGGATGCAGGGGTGGGACACAGGGCACAGGAGATGGGGTGTGGATGCAGGACATGGAATGCAGAAGTGGGATGTAGGGTGCAGGTAAGGATGGAGGTGCAGGACATGGGGTGCTGCAGCCCCAGAGCAGCACAGCCCAGCCCCAGCTCTGCACAGGGACTCTGCAGCAGCCCTGGAGATGGGAGTGCGTGCAAGGAGCCGGGAAATGCAGCCTTCCAAGGCAAAAGTTATCGCTCCCCAATCCCATCCAGACATTCTGCAGCTCGTCCCCATCTGGGAGGCAGATCCCGGCCACTTGGCCACATCTGCCTGCCAGATGTGCTGGGAGGGGAACAGAGCCCCTGCGGGTGGGAAAGCTCCCCTGTCCCCTGTGTGCAGCTCCAGGTTGGGAGTGCAGCTCCACCACAGCACACCTGCCCTGGAGAAAGGCCTGGGTGGGAGCAGGGGAAGGAGGGACTGGATGGGACCAGTCCAGCCTCACAAATCATTTCCAGTGCAATGGAGTTCTTGTCCTGTGGCTGGGGGAGGTGGCAGTGAGACACAGCCAGGGTGCAGCTATAGGGAGCACAGCCCAGTCTGGCCCAGTGTGCCCCAGTAAGGACCACGGGCTGAACTTACCCAGGGCCCTGGGTGGGGTGGGCTGGGAGTTGCTCGTGAGGCCAAATGGACCATCAGGGGTTGTCGGTGCCATCAGGATCCAGGCAGTGGGGTGGGGCTGGGGATATGGGAGGTGAAATGGAGATGTGGGATGCAGGAGGTGAGATGGAGAAGCAAGGAGGTGGGATGGAGATGTGGGATGGGATGGAGATGCAGGAGGTGGGATGGAGCTGCAGGGCTGGGATGGAGATGCAGGGCTGGGATGGAGATGCAGGGCTGGGATGGAGCTGCAGGGATGGGATGGAGATGCAGGGCTGGGATGGAGATGTGGGCTGGGATGGAGATGCAGGAGGTGGGATGGAGATGCAGGGCTGGGATGGAGATGCAGGGATGGGATGGAGCTGCAGGGCTGGGATGGAGATGTGGGATGCCTGTGGATGCTGAACGAGAGAGATCAGGCAGCAGCACAGTATTTGTCTGAAGCTAAGTCACATAATTTTCTCACACTGGCCTGAGAAGCTGTGGCCTGAGAAGCTGTGAGGAGGAATTCAAAGAGTCCTCGGAGAAGGCAAACAGCCTTTGCAGGTGCTGTTTGTCTCCCTGCTGTTTGCTTGCAAGGAGCAGTCGAGGGGTGTTGTTCCTAACTGTCCAGCCATGGTGATGTGTTGGGTTGCTCCCCAATGAAACTTTGCTCTCTCTAAAGTGCCTATAAAAGAGGATCTTGAAGAGCAAAGGTCGCTCTCATTTTGCTTCTGAGCCCGAGTCTTGTGCCATTATGAGCACCATCCCCAATAAAACAGCGACACGATGCAGGGTGGGGAGATGTGGAGTGCAAAGGCAGAGTTTGGGGTGCAGGCACAGGACAAGGGATGGTGCAGGTGCAGGAGGGGGAGCAGGGTGCAGGTGTGGGGTGAAGGCTGCACATGCAGGACACGGTGCAGATGCAGGATCTGGGGTGTAGATTTGGCAGGCAAGAATCAGGGTGCAGGGTGCAGATGCTGCATGCAGGACGTGGGATGCACAGGGCAGGATGTGGAATGAGGGGTTCAGATGCAGGGCATGGAATGCAGGGCACAGGGTGCAGATACAGGATTTGGGATGCAGGTGTGGGATGCAGGATGCAGGGTGTGAGAAGGTGGGGGCACGGTGCAGGATGTGGAATGAGAGGTGCAGGACATAGCATGCAAGGCTGACAGTGCAGATGCAGGATTTGGGATGAAGGTGTGGGATGCAGGATGCAGGGTATGAGAAGTGGGGTGCAGGATGTGGGATGGGGGGTTCAGATGCAGGGCGTGGAATGCAGGGCACAGGGTACAGATACAGGATTTGGGATGAAGGTGTGGGATGCAGGATGCAGGGTGTGAGAAGTGGGGTGCAGGATGTGGGATGGGGGGTTCAGATGCAGGGCGTGGAATGCAGGGCACAGGGTACAGATACAGGATTTGGGATGAAGGTGTGGGATGCAGGATGCAGGGTGTGAGAAGTGGGGTGCAGGATGTGGGATGAGGGGTGCAGGGCTGACAGTGCAGATGCAGGATTTGGGATGCAGGAGACAGGATGCTGCCACAGGGGATGGCTGTGGGATGCAAAAGCAGGATGCCGTTGGAGGGTGCAGCTCTAGGACAGAAGAAATGGAATGCAGAACCCAGGGTGCAGGAGTGGGATAGAGGATGTGGATGCTGGACTCAGGATGGAAATGTGGAGTACCAATGAAACTCCAGGATGGTGATGCATCACTTCAGGCAGAGGAGAATGGTGGAAGCACTTCCCATCTGATTTTTAGGGGCAAGTGAGAGAACTTCCCAATAACATCAGCATTTTGGGGACTGGAAACCCGATATGACTCCAGAAGCATTTTGAAGCCCCCATCAGCTCTGTCTGTCTCCAGGACAGAAATATTTATTTGGAGAAAAAAACACCCTAAAACTGGAGCAATTCCATCCAAAGACACCCAAATCCAGCATTTTCCTCCTCTCTCCTTAGCATTTCCCACTGTGGAGGTGCCTGAGGGGCTGGATTTGTTGGATTTTTAACTCAGGAGATGTTTTAGCTCATGCAGCAGCCTCGGGAATGCCGCCACATTAATAAAAGCAAAAATGCAGAGGAGTCTGTTAAGGAAACTCCTGCAAAAATCCCTTCCAGAAACATCGTGGGCAACATCAGCTCTTGGTCTGAGCTTTTTTTCCTGTTTTATTTCATTGGGAAAATGAATTCTGGAGGTCATCATGTGCCCAGAGGATGGTGCAAGGTAGGTTTTTGCAGCAGGATCCTCCTGTCAGTATCAGGGAGGGGTTTTTGTGGGGAAAAACCTGGAATTTACAGCTCAGAACTGGAATTCTCAGGTTAAAACCTACAACAGTCACCCTGAATTGGGGGATTGGTACTGTGGATGCAGCCTGGCAGTGGTGCCAGGGACACGGGTGAGGCCCCAGCGGTGCCTCTTGCCTGGCAGGCAGGAGAGGGAGAAAAATGCTTTAAAAAGGTAAAAAAAAAAAAAAAAAAAGCTCCAAAGCAAAAGGCTGAGGTCATTCTCTTGGCGAGGAAGTCGGCTCCTTCCAAATGCCTCCGGGTCAGGTTTAATATCAGCAGAAACATTCTTGGGCAGGGTGGGGAGAAAGTGCTGCTCTCACCATCCAGAGCAGAACCCTCAAACCCCCAAATGCCCTAGAAAATAACCCCCAAACATCCCAAAACCCCCCAAATCAGCTCCCCAACCCCCAGATTGCCTCTTTGGAACCTCTAGGTGTGGAGTAAATGAGTGTTGGGGTGGGAGAGGTACGAAAACAACTCATGGAGGAGGGGAAAATCCCCCCTGGGAGCAGAGAACTGAATATTTCAAGTGGCTTTTGAGCATCACTTGGCCACTGCTGGGATTTTTGGGACGTGGAGAGGAGGAAAGCGAGGGGGTCTGGCAGGGAAAATGCCACTTTTCCCATTGTCCTGGAGAGTTTTATCATCACTTCAATCCCTCCTTGATTTAGCATCGTCTGGGCAGGCTCAGCACCCAGCACCAGCCCCCCGGGGCAAAGGGACCTGCGTGCGAGGAATATCCTGCTGGAAAAGACATCAAAAAGGAGGGGGGAAAACGAAATGGATTCAATCTGCAGGGCTGGCTGAGAAGCTCAGGGGCCTGCCAGTGCCTCCTGCAAGCCCTCGGCCGCCCTGTGGAGCTGTTGTGGCTTTTCCAGGGATTTTACACATTAGGAGGGGGTGGTTTGACCGTGTTTGTTTTGCTGAAGCTCACCAAAACCCAAAGCAGAGCTCGCAGGGAGGAGGAGGAGGGCGGGAGATGCAGGGAAAGGTTATTAAAAAAGAGAGGGAAAACAAAAAAAAAACACAGGAGCTGAAGTGGGGAAATGAGGTTGGGATGGCAGCAGAGCAGGGATGTGGCAGAGATGCAGGGGGTGGCAGGGATGTGGCACTGGCAGGGAGGCTGTGGGAAGCAGGGATGTGTGGGTGGCACTGGCAGGGATGCTGCACCTTGCTGGGGGTGTGCAACCCACCAAAATCAAGGTGGAAAAAGTTCCCCAGGAGAACTGAGGGAATAAGAAGCATCAGGAGGGCTCTGATCCCTCGGGGAGGGAGGCTGTGAGGCGATGCTCTGGTGTGGAAGGGGATTTCCCTCCGTGCTTGCACGTTCCTCCCGTCAGCACCATTTACAAGACGGCACCGGGAGAAATCCCAGGTCGGCTGGACCTCCTCCCACCGGGGATCACCCCAGAGCTGCTGCCCCACAGCCCCTTGCTCCTCAGTCTTGGGGCTTTCTCCCTGATCCCTGGGAAAAGGTCCTGGGAAGCGTTGCAGGGTGCAGGGAGTTTGTGGGATGCAGGGGTGCAGCACACAGGCAATGCCCAGGGATGTTTATGGGATGCAGGGATGCAGCACACAGGGATGTTGGCAATGCCCAGGGATGTTTTTGGGATTCAGGGATGCTGGCAATGCCCAGGGATGTTTATGGGATGCAGAAATCCAGCACACAGGGATGTTGACAATGCCCAGGGATGTTTATGGGATGCAGGGATGCAGCACACAGGGATGCTGGCAATGCCCAGAGATGTTTATGGGATGCAGCACACAGGCAATGCCCAGGGATGTTTACGGGATGCAGGGATGCAGCACACAGGAATGTTTACGGGATGCAGGGATGCAGCACACAGGAATGTTTATGGGATGCAGGGATACAGCACACAGGGATGTTTATGGGATGCAGGGATGCAGCACCCAGGCAATGCCCAGGGCTGTTTGCAGCACCCAGGGCTGTCTGCAGCAGCCTGCAGGGATGCTGGCAGCACCGAGGGATGTTCAGGATTCGCGGGATGTCAGCAGCACGCAGGGATATTGGCGGCGCGCGGGGATATTCGCGGCACGGAGCCACTTCACAGCAACACCTGCAGCAGCTTTTCAGGCCGTGCGTGCCTCAGTTTCCCCTTCCCGAGAGGCAGGAGTGTGGGTTTCTCGGGGCTCAGCCTGACGGGACCGTGCCGCGGCCCCGCCCGGCTCTCCTCGGCTCCGCGCTTGGCCGGCGGCCAGGGCAGCGCTGGGGGCCCGCTGCTCGCCAGATGCGATAAGGAAAGGTTTGGCCGGGGCTGGAAAAAAAAAAGAGAGAGAAAATGAAGAGGGTGGAGGGAGCGGGGGGGGGAAAGGGAAAATAAAAAAAAAAAGCAAAAGCAAAAGCAAAGCAAATTCCTTGGCAAATCAAAGCAAAATGCTTGCACACGGCCTTGCATCCAGCCATCCGTCTTGATAAGGGGCTCTGGGGAGGAGGAGGAGGAGGAGGAGGAGGAGGAGGAGAAGGAGGCAGGCTGACACTGGGAACCTGACAGCAACCCCGCTCCATGGCAAAGAACCCATCAGATTTCTCACTGCCCGCTGACAGGGGGCCCAGGCCCGGCGTGCCTCAGTTTCCCCACCACAAGCACACATTGAGGCGTGGCCAAGGGGCTCAGACTGCCTGGGAGGGGTTAAACGGGGCGATTTTCTGCCGGGTTTTATCCAAAACACATGTTTTCAGCACTATTCCAGTTATCTGGGATATTTCCTGCGTGTTTGCTCCCATGGCAACCGGCCCAGCATGAAAGCCCCATTTACTGGGCCCGGGGAGAAGGAGCAGCCATCTGGTGTCAATTTTGGAGGAGCTCCATCCCCTCCGCCCCTCCCCGCTTCTCCCTCCACCAGGAGCCCCTCCAGAGGCGTCCACCACCAGCCAGGTCCAGCTGGGGGTGGTGGTGGGCAAGGTGAGGTGGTGGGTTGGGTTTTGGGGAGCTCAGGGAAGGTGGTGGTTGGCTGCAGCAGCGGCCTGAGGTCCTGCAGGGTCCTCCAGGAGATAGGGATGGAGTGAGGGGAACAGCAGCAGCCACCTGAGATCCTTCAGGAGATGGGGATGGAGTGAGGGGAACAGCAGCAGCCACCTGAGATCCTTCAGGAGGCAGGGATGGAGTGAAGGGAACAGCAGCAGCCACCTGAGATCCTCCAGGAGATAAGGATGGAGTGAAGGGAACAGCAGCAGCCACCTGAGATCCTCCAGGAGATAGGGATGGAGTGAAGGGAGCAGCAGCCACCTGAGATCCTCCAGGAGATGGGGATGGAGTGAAGGGAACAGCAGCAGCCACCTGAGATCCTCCAGGAGATAAGGATGGAGTGAAGGGAACAGCAGCAGCCACCTGAGATCCTCCAGGAGATAAGGATGGAGTGAGGGGAACAGCAGCAGCCACCTGAGATCCTTCAGGAGATAAGGATGGAGTGAGGGGAACAGCAGCAGCCACCTGAGATCCTTCAGGAGATGGGGATGGAGTGAGGGGAACAGCAGCAGCCACCTGAGATCCTTCAGGAGATGGGGATGGAGTGAAGGGAACAGCAGCAGCCACCTGAGATCCTTCAGGAGATAAGGATGGAGTGAGGGGAACAGCAGCAGCCACCTGAGATCCTTCAGGAGATAAGGATGGAGTGAGGGGAACAGCAGCAGCCACCTGAGATCCTCCAGGAGATAGGGATGGAGTGAGGGGAACAGCAGCAGCCACCTGAGATCCTTCAGGAGATGGGGATGGAGGGAAGGGAACAGCAGCAGCCACCTGAGATCCTTCAGGAGATGGGGATGGAGTGAGGGGAACAGCAGCAGCCACCTGAGATCCTTCAGGAGGCAGGGATGGAGTGAAGGGAACAGCAGCAGCCACCTGAGATCCTTCAGGAGATGGGGATGGAGTGAAGGGAACAGCAGCAGCCACCTGAGATCCTTCAGGAGATGGGGATGGAGTGAAGGGAACAGCAGCAGCCACCTGAGATCCTTCAGGAGATAAGGATGGAGTGAAGGGAACAGCAGCAGCCACCTGAGATCCTTCAGGAGATAAGGATGGAGTGAGGGGAACAGCAGCAGCCACCTGAGATCCTTCAGGAGATAAGGATGGAGTGAAGGGAACAGCAGCAGCCACCTGAGATCCTTCAGGAGATAGGGATGGAGTGAGGGGAACAGCAGCAGCCACCTGAGATCCTCCAGGAGATAAGGATGGAGTGAAGGGAACAGCAGCAGCCACCTGAGATCCTCCAGGAGATGGGGATGGAGTGAGGGGAACAGCAGCAGCCACCTGAGATCCTCCAGGAGATAAGGATGGAGTGAGGGGAACAGCAGCAGCCACCTGAGATCCTTCAGGAGATAAGGATGGAGTGAAGGGAACAGCAGCAGCCACCTGAGATCCTCCAGGAGATAAGGATGGAGTGAGGGGAACAGCAGCAGCCACCTGAGATCCTTCAGGAGATAGGGATGGAGTGAAGGGAACAGCAGCAGCCACCTGAGATCCTCCAGGAGATAAGGATGGAGTGAGGGGAACAGCAGCAGCCACCTGAGATCCTTCAGGAGGCAGGGATGGAGTGAAGGGAACAGCAGCAGCCACCTGAGATCCTCCAGGAGATAAGGATGGAGTGAGGGGAACAGCAGCAGCCACCTGAGATCCTTCAGGAGATAGGGATGGAGTGAAGGGAACAGCAGCAGCCACCTGAGATCCTTCAGGAGATAAGGATGGAGTGAAGGGAACAGCAGCAGCCACCTGAGATCCTTCAGGAGGCAGGGATGGAGTGAAGGGAACAGCAGCAGCCACCTGAGATCCTTCAGGAGGCAGGGATGGAGACAAGAGACCCACAACAGTGATCTGCCAGGAAGACAGGGATGGAGAGAACATTCCTGCTGCCTGAGCTGTGGGCCCGAGGTGTGTCCAGATGTGTCCAGACAGCCTCCAGCAAGGCTCATGCCAGCCTGGCCTGGGGCAGGCAGGTGCTGGAGAGGTCACAGACCACAGAAACTTTTATCACCCTACAGGGTGGTGTCACCTCCACAGGGGTGCAGAAAGTTCTGCCCCACCCCAGCAGTCGGGGTTCTTCTCAGAGATAACCCCAGTGCCCTGGGAAGCCCAACAATCACTGCACGGGGAGGTTCCTTGCTCCTTCCTAAAGGCAATTTTTGCTCCTTCCTGAGGCAATTTTTGGTGCCAAAGCAGCTCCACGGAGTTAAATGACCAAAATGCAGGAAAATGAGACAAAACTACCCTCTAGTCTCCTGGGAAAAAAAAAAAAAAAAGAAAAAAAGATTAAAGTAAGAAAAAGTATTTCCTAATAATTCTAAATTTCTTTTGTTGCCACTGGGTGTTTGCTGCAGGGGAGATGATAAAGCTGGGCAGGACCAGGCACGGCGTGGGACAGGGGATTTTGGGAATGATTCACTCCCAAAGCCTCCCGCAGAGGTATTTCTGATGAAGAAAAAAAAAAAAAAAAAAAAAGGCCAAAATAGATTAGTTGGGGCTTTTTAAGAAAAAAAAGAGGTTTTATAGAAGTGACCCTTCCCACCAACCTCACCAGTTTTCTTTTTAATAAGGAATAAAAAGCCTTTCAGCCAAAAAACCCCTTTGCTATGAAAACATGTGTTTGGGTCAAAAAGGCACTTTTCACTGGGGGAAAAATAAACCAACAGAACCCCCCTGACCAGTGCATGAAGTGATGGGCTGGCAAAGCTCACAGGGAGATTCAGCTTCTTTAGAGGCAACACCTCTCCTCCTTTTCCTCCTCTTCCTCTTTCTACTTCTCCTCTTCCTTTCCTTCTCTTCATCTTCCAGTCCTCCTTGCCCTTTAGTCCTTCTCCTCCTCCTCTTTCCCTCTCCTGTTGTCTCATCTCTTCTATCCTCATCATTCTCATCTTGTCTCATTTCATCCTCCTCTTCTCTCCCCAGGTGATGTGTTCCCACGTGTGCTCCATCCCAACCCCGCTCCAGCCTCTGTGCCCTGTTCCTGATCCATTCCCTTGGAGTGGGAATGCTGAGATTCCCCACTCACACACCCTGCCTGCAGGGCACATCCGGCAGCTGCTGCCACTCAATGCCACCTGCACTGCCAAGGCTGGGGGCACCAGGCTGGCACCTGCTGTCCCCTGCCCAGAAAGGACCCACAAACCTTCCCTGGATGGAGATCATTGGATGCCAAAGGGCATTGGTGGAGAGACACAGGGACTGGGACACGGCATCTGCTGGGATCTGGGCCAGGGTGATGGGACAAGGTGACAGGGACTGGGATGTGATGGTGGGGACAGGGACAAATGAGTGATCTGATGGGGATGGGGTGGGATGTGATGATGGGGACAGGGACAAATGGTGAGGGATCTGATGGGGACGGGCTGGGATGTGATGATGGGGACAGGGACAAATGAGCGATCTGATGGGGACAGGACTGGGATGTGATGGTGGGGACAGGGACAAATTAGTGATCTGATGGGGACAGGGTGGGGTGTGATGATGGGGACAGGGACAAATGAGTGATCTGATGGGGACAGGACTGGGATGTGATGATGGGGACAGGGACAAATGATGAGTGATCTGATGGGGACAGGGACAAATGAGTGATCTGATGGGGACAGGACTGGGATGTGATGGTGGGGACAGGGACAAATGATGCTGACTGGGATGAATGATCTGATGGGGACGGGGTGGGATGATGGGACCTGGACAAGGTACTTGCTGGGGGCAGGAGGATGGGGACTGGAAGGAGGTGCCTGTCAGGGATGGGACGATGAGAACCAGGACAAGGAGGCTGCTGAGGATGTGGAGGTGGGAACTGGGAGGGGACACTGCCCGGGACAGAAGCAAGGGGACCACAACAAGGACCAAGACCACGGCGATGGGGAGAACCTGCCAGCCTCAGCCCCTCCGCCCTGGCCCCGAGCTCTGCACCCGAACTCCCAGCGAGTTCGGGGCTCTCTGCTCCGCTCACCCCCCAAATCCCCGCGGCGGGGCCGATCGCTCCCGCGGGGCCGGGAGCGCCGGGAGCGGCGGCTCCGTGCCGGGGCCTCACTCCCAGCAGCGGATGAAAGGCTCCCTGTCCGAGCGGCATTAGACGCGCTGCGAAGGCTCATTCCCGATCGGTCACGCTCCGAGGCGCAGCTGCAAAACCCCCTCCGGGAGCCCGGGATGCTCCGGGGGCTTTGTTCGGAGCGGCCCCGCTTCCCGGGGAACCGTGACAAGGCGATGGGATTACGGGGCGGGAGAAATAAAATAAAATAAAATAAAACCCAACCTCGCCGGGACCACGCTGGCTGGGCGGAAAAACAACAAAAGGGGAGCCTCGAATTCCCTCGTGCTCCTGCCAGGAGTGATGGCCCCACCTGGGCGGGGGGAAGGGGCACGGAGAGGGCTGGAGGATCCCCGAGGAGGGAGGGTGGCTTTTTGGGGTGGCTTTTCCCCCCACACCCCCATTTCTGCTCCAAAATCCCAGCACTGAACCTTACGAGGAGGGGAAACATTGCACGGAGGAAAACCTTGTGAGGAAGGAAACTTCACAAGAAGGGAAACTTGCAAGGAGGTAAAGTCTTGAAAGGAAGGGAACCTCCAAGGAAGAAAAGCTCGCGAGGAGGAAAACTTTACATGGAGGATAAACTTTGGGTGGGGGAAAATATCACAGAGAAGGAAAATCTCACAAGGAAATAAAACCTTGCAATGAGGAAACCCTTAGGCAAGGAAGGAGACCTTGCAAGGAAGAAAATACTTGAAGGAGGAAATCATTTCAAGGAAGGAAAAACTTTCAATGTAGGAAAATCCTTGTATGGAGGAAAATTTTACAAGGAGGAAAACCTTTGACAAGGAAGGAAATCTTGCACGAAGGAAACCCTTGAAGGAGAAAAACCTCCCAAGGAAGGAAACCTCACAAGGTTTGGAGGAAGTGAGCAGGTTGAAGGGAGAGGTTCTGCTCCTTCCTTCTGGGAGCAGCCCGATCCCGCCTGGCACAGGGCCCGGCACGGTTTGGCTGAAGTTAATTGGGTTAGTGAGCGGCTAAAGGGCGTAGCTTGTCCGGGCGCCCGCTCCCTAATGAGCATCTCATTTGAATCTATGCAAAATAGCAGGCAGCATGGAGACATGCTAATTAAAGTGATTGCTGTTCCCTAATTAAGCAGCAATTCTCCTGCCCAAGAGGGCATTCTCATGCAAATGCGCTCAAGGAGGGGAAAACATCGCCCCGAAAATTGTACAGGGAGAAATGGCAATTTGGCACCACCCCTGGGTCTGCAAAGCACCTTCATTGTGATCCTCATTTTGAGGATTTTTATCCCAAAAAAGCAGACTTGGCCGTCTCTTCTGTGCTGAGAACAATCCTGAAACCCTCATCTTTTCCAGTGGCTGCCATCAATCAAAGTCATTTAACTCCTCAGCTGTGCCAACCCCAATTTTATTTTATTTTGGGGTGTTTTCTTCAGATTATGGGACTTTTAATCTGCTGAGGATTTTTCTACTCTTCATTTTCTTTCTCTTTTTTCTCCTTTCACACTTGTGGAAATAATGACGTCCTACAGGAAACCTCCTGGGGGATAAAATTAGGGCTGGTAAACACAGGGTAGTGCAGTGTTTTGGTCTCACAGGTTTGTCTGGAAACCATGAGATTTCATTTCAATGTAGGTTTTTGTTGTTTTGTTTTGTGGTGTTTTTTTGGGGGGGGGGGTGGGGTGGATTTTAAGCTTTTTAAAAATTATTTTTTAACATAGCAACCGTGTTTCTTTGCAGTCTGCTCCATGTGGTGCTGAAGCCGTTCCAGGTGAAACTCTCCTTGGGATAAATCCTTTTCCAGCTACCACTTGTGGATGTGACCAAAATATAGCAAATTCCCAAAACACAAGCCACGTTGGGACATATTTTGGGTGTATTTGGAAGGGGTCAATGGTTTGGGCACAGTATGAGCCCTTGATAAAGCCCCTTTTTGCTATTTTTAGCCCGAGTGCGGGGTTCTCGGTGGCGTCATGGGGAGGAAGATGATGCATGGAGGATGTGTGGCATGCGGGGGCATTTTGGGAAAAGCGAGAGCCACTCCCTCACTCCAGCCACACTCTGACCGTACGACTGCTGGCAGGAGAGTGGGAGCAGGAACCGCGGGCTGTCCGGCGTGGAAACGAGCGGGCCGGGCACGGGATGACCTCTGCACTCGCAGCGGGGGAGGCTCCCGGCAGGCTGGGAGGCCACGCAGGTGACCCGCGGCGCTGGGATGGGGACACAGGGTGCCCGGCTCTGCGGGTGGCTGTCACACAGGTGTCACACAGGCTCTGTGGCTGCCCAGGCTGCACGAACCAGCGGTGCCGTGCGAGCACGGGCGAGTGGGTGCGCGGCTGCTCGGTGCCCGGTCACACCCGGGGCACTGCGGCTGCTTGGGTGCCGGTTCCCCGCCCTCCCTGCCCCGTGGGTGCACCTGTTGTTCGGGGGCCCGGTCCCGCGGGTCCCGGCTCACACGGATGCCCGGTCCCGGCGGTTCGGGGGCGCGGTCCCGCGGGTCCCGGCGGTTCGGGGACCCGGTCCCGCGGGTCCCGGCGGTTCGGGGGCGCGGTCCCGCGGGCCCCGGCTCACACGGATGCCCGGTCCCGCGGGTCCCGGCGGTTCGGATGCCCGGTCCCGCGGGTCCCGGCGGTTCGGGGGCCCGGTCCCGCGGGTCCCGGCTCACACGGATGCCCGCTCCCGGCGGTTCGGGGACCCGGTCCCGCGGGTCCCGGCGGTTCGGGGACCCGGTCCCGCGGGTCCCGGCGGTTCGGGGGCCCGGTCCCGCGGGCCCCGGCTCACACGGATGCCCGGTCCCGGCGGTTCGGGGACCCGGTCCCGCGGTGTCCCGGCCGTGCTCCGCCCGGCGGCGCCCCGCGCGCACGTGCATCCCCTCCACCCTCCCCGTCCCCCTTAAAGGGCCCGCAGCGCCCCGCTCGCCGCACGCTCGGGTCGCGCTCGCCGCTGCCCGCTCCCTCCCCTCCTCGGGCGGTGGGTCCGCCCGCGGGGCACCCGCGCTTCCCCCGCCGGCCGGCGTTGGTTCGCTCCGCGGGGGCGGGGCGGGGCGGCGGCGCCTCCCCCGACACGGGGCGCCGGTGGGAGCGGGGCGGGGAGCGCGGCGCGGGGGGAGATAAGCGGCGCCGAGCGGCCGGGCGGCGCTGGATGGAGGCTCCCGCCCGCCGGGACGCCCGCCCCAGCCTGGAATGTCCTGGCGAGCCGCCGCCGAGCGGCACCGGCACCAGGACCGGGACCAGGGAGGGGGCGCGGCGGAGAGGTAACACACACACACACACACACACACGCGCGCGCGCGCTTCCCGCCGCGGGGGCGCGGGCGGGGGCGCGCGCGGGAGGCGCGAGCGCGGCGCCTCCGTGAGGGGCGAGCGCGGCCCCGGGGGGCGGCCGCAGGTGGTGGCTCCTGTCACCCCGCGGGGCTCGTCCGCAGCGCCGGGCTCTGCGCTCCGTGCCCTCGGTGCGCGGGGCTGAGCCGGTGCGCGGCGCTCCGGGGAGCGGGACGAGCCCTCCGAGCTGCCCGGCTCTGATTTATGGTCTCATTTCGCAGGGAACGCGCCTCCGCTCCACTCTATTTGTCATTTAAGCGCTGCTCTGTTTGAAGGAGGTGCCGTAGGGGATGGGTTTGGGGTCGCGCCCAGCCTCTTAACCGCCTTAAAATGGTTAATCTCAATGTTTTTAACCTGTAAGGTCACTTTTCTCTGCAATTAGAGCGGTGGAAAGTCATTCCCTAAGGCAGGAGGTGGTGTGTGATGCCTGAGGTCTCTGGCTGTAAAGCATCCTGACATCTTATCTCTGTTATTATTATTTTTATTGCATTAAGCTGCCTACCTTCTTAAAGCCACGCGATTCTTGAATTTTAAATTACTTTCCCTTGCTTTGTCTCTTTGCCAAAAACAAATATAAATTATATAGTTCCTGGCTTCTAATGGAAGAACTTTCCAGTCGTCTATCCCACGCTTCCAATACTGATGTTTTTTAAACCCAAAGGCTCGTGTTTTTCAGCCGTGACACACTGCCGGGCAGAAAACACGCAATGTTTATTTTGCTCCCGCCTCGTAACTGTGCAAAAGGGTTGGTGAAAGGGTAAACGCGCCGGCTTTACGTCGCTTTTTCTCTTTTTAATTATTATTTTACTGCTTTCCCCAACTGCTTCGCTGCCCCTGGGAAGGAGCAGTCGCGCCGAGCCTGCGGCTGTAAAGCTGTCAGCCCTGAAGGGCTGTTTACTCAGCGAGTTGTATCTTTCACACATGCACCAGAAATACAGTTTACCCACCCAAACACCAGCCCCGGTCACCGAGGTTACCGGCAGCGTGGAAGCTTTGCTCCTCTGGTGTTTTATCCCTCGTGGCCCGGCGTTTTCCTGGAACAAAGCAGGTAATCCCGGGGTGCTGGCGCTCCCAGCCGAGCTGTGTGGAGCCCGTTTGCTTTTCCCCTCATCTCCCACGGCTCGGGTGTTTTGACAGTTGCGATTTATGGGATGTGCAGCCTGCCCGTGGCTGCTTTAAGGAGAAAAAAGTGCTTTTGTGGTAGCGGTTGCTGTGGGCGACGGCCAGCTCCTTCTATATTCCAAAAATTTGCAGCGAATGTTTCCCGGCACAATTTCTTAACGCTCTTCTGTTGAACTTGATGTTATTTGCCTTAATTATAGCCAGCATGCTTTTGTTCCACCGAATTAAAATAGGTGTTGAGAGCATGAGTCAAACACATTGAAACCAAACCCTGCTTTTTCGAAGCAGCTGCAAGCCTGTCTTGTGGGGAGGACCTGGCAATGCAGTGATAAAAAAGAAATAACTATTTTCGACCTGTATTCCCCTTTCCATAAGAAGAGGGAAGCCTCTGACTGGCTTGGTCTGCATCTCAGAAAATCCTCAGGCTTGTGGGGAGACCCATGACTGTTGCTCAAAGCTGTTGAAAGCTGGGCTCAGATAGAAGGTGGGATTCACTGAGTTACCTACCACGTTAAAAGGTATTTTTTTTCCTCCTCAAGGGGTAGGAAGTGAGATGGGAACCGCTGCGGTGTGGAGGGATTAGTAACTCACCCGAGGATGAGCGCGGTGGCTTTGTCGCCTGGATTAATGTGATTTACACCCTTAAGCTGCTCCGAGTGCTCGTAAACAGCCGTGCCCGTGTGTGCAAGGTGAAGTGTAGGCGGGCAAGCTTGGGTACACCACGGGAAGTAGCTTGAGGGGTTGTTTTTTGCCATCCTTCATGCAGTTTTGGTGATTTTTCATCATTTTCTCTGGTGGGACACCAGCTCTGCGTTCTTTGCCACCAAAGCCCCAGGATAGTGCAGTGGGGTTTGGGCCAGTCCCCCCTATGTCCCCTCTGCTGGATCACTGGGTTGCTCTGGGGCTAAAATTTTGGGGTTTTACCCCAAAACTGAGGTGGGGGGAAAAAAAAGTCTTGCAAGGAGAGGTCTGTCTGTGCAGGGCAAGTCCCACCAGTGCTTTCATTATCTCAAGGTGTGCTGTAAGCCCATAAACGAGGCTTCTGCTTACTTTGGCTTGCTGGTGTGCCAGAGGAATAAGGCAGCTGTGCTCCGACTTCAGGTGATGTCACTTGAGGATTTTAACTGTCAGAGCTTAAAAATACCCTGGCTTGTTTAAAGACTGCTTCTGCAGATGTGAAAGTGGGGGGGAGCAAAGTAATGGATTGTGAGTGCACAGCCACGTCAGGGTTCAGCATCTCATAAATCCCCCTCTGCCTAACGAGGCCTCGGGTGTACCATGACCATGGTGGGTGCTCAAGATGAGACACTGCCATGAGCTGCAAGACCAACAAAGTCTCAGTGCCAAAAAACTAACTGGGAAGCACGTGATAATTAAATAATTTTGGGCATAAAGCTGTTTTCTGATGCGGTGGTACAGTCAGCAGCACCTTCTCCCATATAGTTGTTGGTGTGACTGGTGTGTACAAGACCAGCTGCTGTGATTTCAGGTTGTTTGCAGGGCTGGGTGTGAGGGGCTGTGGGTCAGGGGCTGATCTCTGAGTGTTTGTGTGTGCACACAGAATGAGCAATATTGAAAAGGTTCCCTGTGGGTCATGTGAGCTGTTTTTAGTTCTGTGTGTAAAAAGGCATTGAACTTCATCTGGATTTCCCATATCACCCACCAAACCCACTCTTCACACCCTCTCCAAGAGCTCCTTTACCTCCTCTCTTTCTGCCAGGCCTTTCAGCCTGTGGTGGAAAACCTCCAGCTCTGCATCTGCCTTGTTCCCATGTCCACAGATGTGACTCTTGAGGGGTTTCATTGCAGTGCCGTGGTCTTGGCACACAGTCCTATGCAAAATGACATGGAAATGTGGTGAACCTGTTGGTGAGCTTCCATGAGGCTTTGATACCTTTGGTTTAGTACTAGAAGCCCTGAAGACTGAGCAGGTCTTCACCCACAAACCTGCTGGGGTTGGGTATCTCAGGTAACGTTTTCTACGGAATGGCTTTGATCGGCAGCTCAAACCTGCCCAACGTCTTTTGTTAGGCAACATCTCATTTGTATAAATTCATTGATACTGTAAACTTGCCCTTTGTATGTAGAGTCAGGTTTTTGTCTCCTGCCTTGCTTGTGAGCTGCTGATTAGTGAGTGGCTCCCTTGAGCTGAGTACTGCTCCCTCCTCCTCACTGCAGTGGTTTGCTGTCAGTTCTCTGGTTTTTGGTGTTTCAGTGGGCTGGGGAGCTTCAGAACCAGTTGTTAGCTGCAGCTGGGGTAAGACTGAGCTAAAACCCTTTAGCTCAAAGAACTTGTTTGAAATGGAACTGGTCAAATTTCCTCCTTAAATGGGAATTTGCAGCTTGCCTTGCAATCCTGACTCCTAAAGCTGGTACGTGGGCACCAAACTGTGTTCTCTGTCCACTATTTTTGCTATTTTGACCTATTTTGTTGTTTGGGCTGGTACTTGGTCAGTTCTCCAGGTATTTTCCCTTTCCTACTCACTTTCTGCTCTCCTGGAGGCCTCGCTGAGCAAGTCCTGCTATTGTGTGTCCCCTTATCCTGCATCATTCTCTCTGGGATAGTGTTTGTCTTTGGCAAAGTCAGCAAAAATCTCTTTGCTGTATTACTTTGGCTGGTGGGAGGTCTCCAACTACACTGGCCCAAGAATTTCTAGACTAGATAGTTTCCTCTGTGTGTGTGTGTGTATATATATATGTTCATTTTTTCAGTTGAGTGTTCTTCCAGTAATTTTCTTGGTAGATGGCTTGGTACAGCTTCCAGGGCTGACTGTGTCAGAGTTTTCCACTTAGGTTCCCCAGCTCACTTCTCCCTTTCTGGTGGGGATGATGATTCTCCAGTGACAGTGATCACTTTAGGGGAAATGCTTGTTCAGCCCAGTAAGGGGTTGAGCCTTGTACACCCAGACCACCTGCCATTTCCATTAAGCCCGTACTCGTTCTTTCTGCGTGAGAAATATCTGCTGTCTTTCAACAGGAGGGAAAACAATCATGTAAGGTAGGTTGTTTTCCCATTTTCCATACCTATGAGATATCTTGGAACTCTTCTAGCCAGGTGGGACTCTTTTTTTTTTTTTTCTTTTTCCCCCCTCCCCAGCTCCTTGGGCGCAGTTTCACGTTACAGCTGCTGCAGGAGGTGGCAGGTACATTCCTGCCTCTTCCCCGCTGCGGGAATCCAGCCCTGGAGCAGCCGCAGGGGACTGACTCCAGCTAACCCTTCAAATAAGAAAAATAAAAAGTACCCAAGCCCCAAACTTTCTTGGATCTTGCCCCGCAGTTAGAGTTGCTAAATCTTCCACTTGGATGACTGGGAAGGCCCTGGGGGGCTGGAGGGGCTGGTGGGGGGATGGCCCCTTTTGGCAGCACTGGCTTCGAAATTGGCTTTGCTGTCTCCTGATCCTGTGTGCTCACTCTGCTGCTGAGCCAAGGGAGGGTGCCTCGCAGAGAGGGAGGGGTTCTGGCCAGCTCCCTCCATCTCCTGACTCTGGAAATGCCCAGTTGAACCAGTCCAGCTCACAGAAACAGCACAGGAAAAGGATAAAATAACTCCTTAAAGCTCAGAGTGAGCAAGAGCAGCTTGGCTGGGGTATTGCCATCAGCTTGGCAGCAGGAGGGCGCTGGGGCAGGGGAGCTGAGAAAGGAGAAGGAGATCAGGGGAAGGAGAAGAGGACCATCCCTTTGGCAGTGGCTGAGCTGAGAGGTGAAACCACACCCTCAGCCTCACCTGTCTCTCTGATCACGTCTTTGATTTATACCCTGGGTTCTGCTGTTTAGCTTTCCCCGCAGACTGCAACCATTGAATCTGATAATGAACCAAGTGGTTGAGTCTTATTTGTTTAATTCAAAGAGAAGTTTAATGCTTCCTTCCTCGCAGTGGATGGCGGCTCTGCCTCGCAGCCTGTGGTTTTTTTCTTTGCAGTGAACAAAATGCCAAGACAAGGGCTAAAAGGCTCGAACCATGAGCAGCTTGTCATTGAAACAGTCTTGGCAAAGAGGCTGAGCACTACAAATCTACATTTTTGGAGTGGTTTGAGGGCGTTCTGTCTCTGCAAAGGTGTTTGAGGGTTACGTTGCCTGTGAAGTATTCCCTGCCAGCTCACCTTCTGTGTGCTGGTGAGCCCTGGGCATGGTGGGCAGCCTGCTCCAGCCAGAGGGGAACTGTGGGGAGCTTCTCTGCCCCCCTTAATCTTGTTCTTCTGGGTGAAGAACAGACAGATCCTGGATGTCTCTGTAATCACTCAGTGGCATCTGTTGAAGTACAGACATGCTGGAGATGTTCAGTCTCCTGGAATTGCTGTTATATTCTGTGTAGGCACCTTGTGTCCGAGTGCAGCCTGCTCTAGACTGGAGATGCTCCTGCAGGGGGATGGTACCAGGGGGTTTTGTTTCCCAGTCTCCAGTGAGTAAAAGAAACCATTTATCTGGGTAAAAGGCCTCACTCTAAAGAATCTTGCAAGAAATTAATCTTTTTTCCATGCCAGTTTGGAAGGTAAGGATCCAGGTGACTCTTCTTCTCTGGGGGAACAACAACAAGGGAAGGGGATAGTTCATGTGGCCCCTTCTGAAACAAACAGTGATTGTCTGGAGTCAAAATGCCCTGCTTGCTTCCAGATCAATCCACTTGAAGTTACTGTAGACAGGTGGTATGTTTTCAGTTTTTAATTTTTTTAATTTTTTTTTCCTTGCTTGTTGTTAGTCGAGAGCTGATAGATCGGCCCAAATAAGGCCATGAGAAAGGCTGGCCATTTCCAGGAGGATCCACAGACAGTCAGTGCATGACTTGTTGCCTTTATCTCTGAGATCAGGAGATTCCTTTGCAGTGATGGATTAATCCACCCTTGAGTGAATAATATAACTGAGAACAAGTAGGAGTCAGCACTCCAAACAGATGATTTGTTCAGTACGTGTGTGCCTCCCCTCCCCCTCTGAAAAACGTCTTTCTTCACCGTTTCATTCAGCCTGTTGAAACCTCCCAGCAACCTGTGTCAGGGCCAGGATGGGGCTGTGCCAAAGGCCTCTGCTCCCAGGTGCAGGAGAAGATAAACCAGGATGGAGAGAAGGTGCCTGTGGGCTGCTGGGGCTGTGATGTCACCTGTCTGCTCTGGCCATGACATCACCCGTCTGCACGTTCTGCTGGCTGTAGGTGAGAGTGTTGATGCTGGCACCTGCCCCGGGGTGAGCCTGCACAGCTCCAGTCCCTCGGTGGCAATGACTGCACCCCAACATGAGGCAGCGGGCTCTGTGTCCAGGAGAAGTTGTGTAAAGCAGTGGAATACTGGGGTTGGGGGAGTGAACTCACTGGGCACAAGGGGATGGCGGTAGTGGCTTTGAACAGAAATATGATGTTTAGGGAGATGGTTCTTCAGTTGTGCCAGGGCAGATCTGTAACTCGTCAGCAGAGCCATGGCTTCTGGAGCTGCTTGGGGGTGTCCTGGAGCCAGACACCCAAGGCCTTCAGTGACACATGGGCAGTCCTTGTTAGCACAGCTCCAGTAGGATACGAGGCTGGAAGGGAGTTGTGCAGCTAGAGCAGTGGAATTCCTGTAGCGAGATCTGTTATCATCCCTGTGGATACACTGGAATCATTCTTTGGCAGTTCATATGCTGGGTCTTGTTCCTTTAAATGCATCAAGGTCTGCTCCTGTTGACAGACTCAAAGAGGGTGTGAGATGCCTGGGGCTCCTCCTGCTCAGGGACCCCCCTCAGGCAGTCACACTCTTAGTGAGAAAAGCTGTGATAGCTCAAGTCAAGTTGGTGGAAGTCCCCAGCTTTGGCTTTCCTTGTGTCATGAGTGCCAGTAGCCTTGCCTTGATCCCATGCTCTTGGGGTGTGGGATTGGAAGCACTGGTGGCAGCTTTCAGCTGCGCTTTGGAGAGTTTCTGTGCTGTGTGGGGTGAAGATAACATACTTAAAATGGCATTCTCCCTTTGGAGGACGGGCTTTGCTGCTGTTGGCTGTACATAATTTCTGGGAGCTGAGGAGTTTTGCTGTGTAATGTTCCAACTCCATGCAGATTAAATGTATTGCGGAGTCAAAATAAACAATAGCATGTGGTTTTCCTTTGTTCCCCCCCTTCCCCACAATAAGAGTTCACAAAAGTTCTTGAATTAGGGCTCTGCGTGCCATACGCTCGAGCGTAGGCTCACATTTTCATAAGGCTTGCTGAGGGCTGTTACTGCTGGGGAATGCTTTCACCTTTGGGATAGCTTTGGAAATCTCTTCTCAGGAGCCTTTTCTGAAGGTGTGTTTCAGTGTAGCACTCAGAGACTTGTTGCCTTAAATGCTTTGCAGTGACAGTGTATTGCAGCTTGATGGAGATTTGAGACTCCTCTAATAAAATGCAAGAGAAGGAGGAAAACCCCGAGGGTTTTTTGGAACAGAAGATGTTTTCTGTTCCTGCCACTAATCTCTGTTGCAGAATGAAATAGGAATGTGTACTTTAAATCTCTGTCAGGGTGTAGAAGGAAGCTGGCAACGGATGTAATCAAAAATGTTATTATCAAAACTCTCTAAGTATGTTGAAATTTCAAACTTAATGATATAATTTTAAATTCAGCTATTCAGACTGAGGCATGGTTCTGGGGTGCAGACTGCACTTCAAAATTGTGTGAGATGGAGAGGAGTTTGGAGCAGATTGTAGGTGGTGGGTATTTCAGTGGTGTGGCTGAAGTCTTCAGCCCTGTGATTTCCAGTGACTGAGGTGGCACCATTAAATTGAGGTGTGGTTTTCTAGATTATGAACTCTGTGACTGAGCATTTAAAAAAGGGTCCAGTTTCCAAGTTAGCATTTTTCCTAATTAGTGCATTTGTCATGGCTTGTACGTAACCAGCACAGGTAGAAAGTGTACGTGTTCAGAGTTTGTCTGAAACAGCTCTGGGCACAGTGAACACAAGGAAGCAACACCAGATCTGATGTGCAGCAGCAAAGACTCTACCCAGTGCGAGAGGAGACAGAGAGCTTCCAGCCTTAGACTTGGAATCAGGGAACTGCGAGTAACCTTCACCCTTCTGACCCCTCGTCCTCGAGTGGAGAGGCTGCAGGTTGAGGATGCAGAAGAAGCTCAAGTCCTTCTCCGAGCCAAAGGTGTGAAGCTGTTTATTTTCACTGGGACAATGTATATATTGCAGGAGGCAGATGCTTGCCTGCTTAACCCAAGCACTCGCTGCTTATCTGGGCTCTGGCGAGTGTACAAGTGTTGTCCCTTCTAATCCCCCAACATTAAACAGTCCAGGCACCTTTCCTTGGCTGAGCCTGGGACTGCTTTAAAAAACACACAGAGAGAAGCCAACAAAAAAAGAAACATTTGCTTTCTTTGCCAAGTTTAAATGAAGACGAATGCCGTGGTGCTGCTTAATCTTGTTTTCCTTGCTATCTGATGGATGCTAACGTGGGATGGAATCAATCCCGGCAGCCGGTTATCTTTGCAGGGCCCCCATGTTGCTGAGCTCGGCATTAAAGTCTGGTGGGGGAGTTGATGTGCTATGAGGAGTCTGGAACTTTCTTCCTATGTGGCGAAGCTGTGGCATCCATCTTCCTTTGGGAAGGTGTCTCCAGGAATTGCCAGTCTGCTCTTGGACATCCGAACAGAAATCCTGTTCGGCGGAGCGGGATCTGCCTGAGCGAGTGAGAACAGGGCACAGTCAGGTGAACCTGGCGGAAATTTCTCCCTGGTCCCTGTGATGAAACTTAACTCCTTTCCTATCAGTTGCTCGTGTTCGAACTGGTTCTGCTGGGAACAGCTGCCATGGCCCTGATCCGCAAGAGGAGGTTTGGGCTCTGACTCACGACCTGCCACCGTGAGGGTGCTGCCCCGAGTGCCCCCAGCCCTGGGCAGGGGTCCCTGGGCTGGGTCGGTGGCAACTTGAGCTTGGCTGCAGTGAGTGAAGGAGCAGGGCTGGAGGAGCCAAACCCTCAGGCCAGAGCTTCACGATGATTGCTGCCTCCCTCCCTTGGATCAGCTCTCCTTTGGCTCTGCTGGCATGAGGAAGGAGGCGGGAAGCTGCACCGGCGCTCGGTTGTGCAACAACGCCACTGAGCAAAGCCAACCCAAAGCCTCCCTCTCTTTCCCCCATGTTCCACCACCCCTCTCCTTGCCTGGGAGCCAGGTTGGTTTCTTCTAGCAAACCTGGCCTGACCACCACAGTTTTTTAATTTATTTTTCTGCCTAGCTGCTGCTTTTATCTGGGCCTGAGGCAAAGGGGCTCCTTTTGCTAAGCAATATTGTCAGTCGTGTCAGGATTCCTTCCCTCGAGGTGAAGAAGTGCAGAAGCGCGTGTTTGCCGGAGAGCTCGGACTTCAATTTTGAAACCAGGTTTGGTCTTTTGAGCATGGGGGAAGGGAGGGGAGGAGAGCAGTAAAACTGAATTACTGTAAGGCTGGAGGATGGATTGTGTGAAGGCTTGTTTTAATCGGGGGAGGAAAGGCCGGGGTCTTTCCTGCTCTCTCCCTCAGCTGTCCCTGGTTAGCTGGTTTGCTTTTTAATAAGCATTGTTCTGCCTGGAGCCTGGGTCCAGCAGCAGGGAGTGTTGGCATTGCCTGTGACAGCGTGTGGACAGCTGTAACAGGAGGGGAAGCAGTGACTTGGAGTGCAGGACAGCACTTTTGTTTAGAAAGCAGAGTCCAAATGGGTCTGTTGCTCCAGTTCAGCCGTCTGCAGGCTCGGTGAATTCGAAGGTGACTAACGACTGTGCTGTAACACAGGCTCGGCTCTCTGCTTCCAGTGCACCTCCCATATCCTGCAGCCATGAGTTCACAGGCTCCTAATTGCCTATGATGTAAGACAGCAGTAGATGAGGTTGCTATAAATTCTGGCTGCAGGTGTGGATTTAATGGCTGTGCTTCCCTTTAAGGGCTCACGGATAGCATGGATCCCTGCAAGTTACAACAGACCGAGTTGGACTCGGGCTAGCGCAGCTAAAAGAACCCATTTGTCTGCGTTTTTTAGAGCTGTTGCTTGCTGGAGGCTACCAAAGGACGAGGTGTCAGTGTTCATCTGGAATTGCCTGGGGAATGAGCTCGCTGTCCTCTAACAGAGCTCAGCCTTGGTTCAATTCTTTCCATCCACGTTCTCTTGCAGCTAAACCGCCCAGGTGCGAGAGTGCCACTGGAAGTGGACCTTTAGGAGGCCTGTGTGGACACAAGCACCTTTGTCTGAGGGTCTGACAGCTGCTTCTGATGACCAGAACAAGACTGTGATTCTAGTCCTTTTTGTTTTTTATTCATGCTGGATTCTGGTTTTAGAAACCATAGGCAAATTATTATCATGGGTGATGGTCCTTGACATGCAAAATACAAACTTTTAGGAGGTAAAAAAACACCCCCTGAGGCAGTTACTCCAGCTTGCTGTGGTGTATGCACCTGTAGCTTGGATAATTAGGATGGCAAGTTCCCCAGCTCCCTTGAGAAAAGGGGCATGGCTCACTTGGAGTTTGGTTTTGTATATTTTTCTTCATTTTTGCACACATTCTTGCAGCCCAGGGTTTATTCAACGTACTGGGGTAGTGCTTCATGAGTTGAGCTGAGGCCTCACGCTGTTCAAGTGCAAAGTTCCTGTTCTTGGATGTCCATTCCCAGCCCCTCCTTTGGGCTCGTGCTCCAGGACTGCATGGGGAGCTGAAACTGCTCCCTCATCCAGGTGAAAACTGAACCTCATTTTTTCTCTGGCTGAGTTTTCAGCTGGATCTGCCAGCAGATCTGACTCACTTGCTGGCCGCAGGATCCCTGCTGCAGATAGGAGAATGCAAGCCAGGTCCTGAAGGAAGGTGTTGCTGCCCTCCTCGGCAGCAGCCCATCTTTAAATTGGCTGAAAAACTGGTTGCGAAATCTCATTCTTGCTAAAAACCAGAGCTGAAGAAGTAAAGCAGGCGCCTCTCTCCGAGGCTGAGGCCAGCCCTGAGGAAGGAGGGGAGGGGGTGTTGGCCCAAGGACCCTTGGAGACATGGCTGAAGGCAGCAGAGCTGTCACAGGTGTCCCTTCAGTGGTATGGCACAGGTGTTGAGCTAAATGTGGGGAAGAAAACGGAAATATGAGGCAAAGTAGCGCCGAAGTAGGAGAGATCAAGACAGGGGAGATCTGGGGGGAGCCTGGAAGAGCAAAGGGTGAGAATTTTGTGTGTATTTGGCCTACTGCGATGGAACTGTTAAACTAATGATACCCTTAGCTCCCTTGGGGGCTGAAAGCCCTGATTTAGGCATTTAAGCATAATTGCAGCCCAGCAGAACTGTGCATCAGGCTAATGCTCTGTTCTCTGCTTCCCCGGAGGCCAGAGGAGGCAGGAGCCATTCCCACTTCATTAGTATGGCAGCAGGGGGACTGTCTCAGCTCCTTTGCTGAAGTTAATAATAAAATTAAACTAATTGTTATGCCTGTTTGTGGAGAAGAAAGTGTGGCTTCTGGGATGATTTATTTATTTTTCTCCTGATGCTGTGACCGGTGTTGGAATGGCAGGGTGGGAGCCCCAGCTTTCCTCCCTCGGAGCACAGATGTGCCTCGGGAGCAGAGTCGTGACTTGGGAGTGTTTTCATCTGCACAGTACACAAACTGTTAAATTTCCTCCCCTCAGCTCCCAAATCCATTCCTCCAGTCCATGCCAAAGCATGCGTTCTTCTATCAAGACCATATGTACGCCAAGACCAAGGTTCTGAAGTCAAGGTGTTTTTGAAATATTGGAGTGCAAATTAAGTATCTGAGTAATCTTAACTGTCTTCTAAAAAAAAAAGAATTCTCTATCAGCCTCACATATAACTCAAAAGATTAATGGAAGGCGAAACTTTGATCCAAGTCCAACAGCTGATACCAACCATGAGGCTTTCCAGGCCTGAAAGCAAAATAGAAAAATCCAATAAAAAATACCTCCTTCTCCATCTTTGAGGCACACAGCCTCTTGGCCATGGTTTGGGCTAATACTGCTATTTTTTCCTCAGTTGCTTAACCTCTTCTTGTGTCACCTTTGTCCTGTGCCACTGGGTCTTACCTAGAGCAGTTTGAGTAAATTAATGATATTATTAAGGGTGTTATGTAGCTTTGTAGGAAACACATCTGCCTGATTATTGAGGGAGACCATCAGGATGTGGGATCCCCTGTCCTCCCTGGGACTCAGTCACTGTCTCGTTTGCCCAGCATTGTTTGTTTTTCCTGCCATCTGCACCCGAGCAAACACTTGCTCTGTATTTTTTGACAAAAATACCAAGTTTCAAGTCTTTAAGGTCCCTTCCAATTCAAGCCATTCTATGAGAAGTGATGTGCCATTAGAAATTGCTGCACAATTGATAAGGGACTTCAGTCCCCAAAATTGTGATATCCCCACTGAGGGGTTTAAATGGTGTGAAGCAAGAAAAAAGCACCATGCGAGGCTGCTTATCAAAATATATGTTACCTAAAAAGAAGTAAAAATGCCAATTGAATTCTTAGATGGGAAATGGCATAGGAAGCACTTGGATCTGGCTTTGCCACTGGTGGGTGTGGGTGCCAGGCGTGGGGATGGGCAGAAATGTGGAGGCATTACTGAAATCTAAGCTGAGGATTGCAAAATTTGAGCAACTGTAATTTCTCTCCTTTATTCAGGAGATCCTTATCCTTCTGATAAGGATCTGGAGGGTGCACTTTCATTTGTTTAAAACGCAATAAATAAATATGAACAGAACATCAAAGGATGCTTTTTCTTGTAATTTTTAACTGGTTTCTGTGGATCCCTTGGCATCCGTTTCATTGTGTTCTGACCAGTTTGTGTCCCTCACGCTTGGTTTATAGGGTTACTGTCAGCAAACTGATTTTTCTGGGGTTTTCCCTTTCGCATGTTTTTTTAAGGGATTGAGAAAATCCCAGGCCTGTGGGACTGTTCGGCGTGAGTTCCGTGTGTTTCCTAAAAGCACATGCAAAATCCCTTTGAAGAATGTAATTTTATTGCCTACACTCACGAAATCCTCTCTCTGGTGATGCCATAACTCCAACACAAATGCTTAATTATGGCATTTTTTTACAAAATATCCCCAACCCTTCTGTAGCTGCCTGGCTCCTTATCTCCAGCGCTCGGCTTCCTGTGATTTAGTAACACACAAACTGCAGCCCCAGTGCTCGAGGTGGAGAAGAGTAAAACAGGAGCCACTTGAATGTTTTTTGCCCAAGCTGTGATTACAGCCCGGCGTTTCCCGGCGCTCGAGCCCTCTCTTCGGAGTGTAATTAGGAACACATTGATTCTTATTGCAGCTGGCAGCTGCTCGCTATTGCCTTTTTCAGCTTCTGACCCCCATAGTCCCGCTGACCTTTCCTGGGGTTAGTCGTAGGCCCTTTTCATTGTGATGGGCTCGAAGTGGCTCATGTGGAGTTGATTATTTCCTTGCTTGTCTGGCCTTTTTGGTGCCATAACTCCAAGTCACTTCCATTTTTTTCCCCTGCTTTTGGCTGACCACAGTGAAAGGAAATGCTTTTGCTGGCGACAGGATCGGTTTGCACGCTTGACTGACTCGATTGAGACCCTGAAAGGGGGGGAGGGGGAGGGTAATGAACACTGTAGGTGCTGCATTTGCTTTTTAAAGGTTGATGTTAATGATTGAGCGGTCATTAGGCATTCATAAAAACGAGGCTTCGGCCGGCTCCGTTGCCTTTTGGCACTCGGAGCCCCGCGGGTTGGCGTTCGGGGCGCGGCTGTCGCATCCCGCGGGCAGCGTTGGGAGCAGCGCGGTGGGTGCCGAGCGTTCCGCTGTCACCTGCGCCACCGCCGAGGTGTCCCAGCCCCCGCCAAGGTGTCCCAGCCCCCGCCGAGGTGTCCCGGCCCCGCCGAGGTGTCCCGGCCCCGCCGAGGTGTCCCAGCCCCCGCCGAGGTGTCCCGGCCACCCCCGAGGTGTCCCAGCCCCCGCCGAGGTGTCCCAGCCACCCCCGAGGTGTCCCAGCCACCGCCGAGGTGTCCCGGCCACCCCCGAGGTGTCCCAGCCACCACCGAGGTGTCCCAGCCCCCGCCGAGGTGTCCCGGCCCCACCGAGGTGTCCCGGCCACCACCGAGGTGTCCTAGCCACCCCCGAGGTGTCCCAGCCCCCGCCCGAGGTGTCCCGGCCCCCGCCGAGGTGTCCCGGCCCCCGCCGAGGTGTCCCGGCCACCGCCGAGGTGTCCCGGCCCCCGCCGAGGTGTCCCAGCCCCTCCGAGGTGTCCCAGCCCCGCCGAGGTGTCCCAGCCACCGCCGAGGTGTCCCAGCCCCGCCGAGGTGTCCCAGCCCCGCCGAGGTGTCCCAGCCACCCCCGAGGTGTCCCAGCCCCCGCCGAGGTGTCCCGGCCCCGCCGAGGTGTCCCAGCCCCGCCGAGGTGTCCCAGCCCCGCCGAGGTGTCCCAGCCACCACCGAGGTGTCCCGGCCCCGAAACGCCGGGAATGAAACCGGGGACGTTGGTCCGTGAAGCCGCAGGCAGGCTGCCGGTGGCTCCCGGGCTGGAGCCCGCTCCTCCCAGCCCAGAAAGCTAATGAAGTCTATGTGCCAGCTGTTACACTCATTTTGCCAGACCCCAGGAGGACAGCATGAAGACAGTCAGTGATCAAAGGCTCTGGAGATCACTGAGGAGCCGAGCGGCAGGAATGTCTGATTGCTTTCTCTTGGAATGCCACAGGCTTCAATACCTCCTTTTTTTCTTTCCTTTTTTTTTTTTTTTTTTTTTTAAGGTGTCTTGGTGTGAGATTTAATGATCTAACTCAGCTTGCTCACGCTGAAGCCAGAGTATTTTAGTTATTTCAAGGGGATTCATTTGCTCTAAATTTAGGTGGTTTGAAAATGTGTGGGTTTTGTTGTACTGATAGCAAGTTAAAATGAATTTTTTCTTGGTAATTCTAATAAATGACCTAGGGGAGAAAAAACCCCATTTTGTTGAGCTTTGTGTGTTAAATCACAAATGGCATTATAAAGTGAGGTGGGATGAATCAATTTTGAGTTGCTGCTGTTTAGGAAAAATGGGAAATCTGTGTATCCAAAGCTGGTATACTCCAGAGGGCTGTCACCATGCAGCTGGCGGGCAGTGCCGCCCCTGAGGCTCAGTCACTTTTTCCTTGGGCTTCTTAGCAAAGGCCGTCAGCTCCTGGAGGTGGAGTGGGCAACCTGAATAACTCCCTCTGTTTCCTCGAGCATGCTGTTTCCTTCCTCCTCCTCCTCCTTCTGCTCTACCCAACGTTTATAGGACCTGGAGCGTTTGGGTGGTGCAGAAACCCTTCCTCATTTAGCTGGTTGGAAGAGTGTTGGAGTGGGGAGTGATGGAGCAGGAGTGCAGTAACAGATCGAGATGGGGTGGTGACTGCTGGGAAGGGAGGTCCTGGTGTTGTCCTGCCAGCTGGTCTGAGATGGCAGGAAGATGATTCAGGGAGCTAAACCAAAATGGGGATGAGATAATGCTCCTTTCATAGCGGCTCTGCCCTCAGCTGCAAGGGTGGAGAGGAGAAGTTCACGGTCCAGTAAATAAGTGGGGCAGGATCTCAGCTGTGTTTGGAAGGACACTGGAGCTTGGCACCATGGGAATGCATGGGAAGCAGCATTTTGTCATTTTTAGAGTGTGAAACCTTATTTAGGGGCAAGCATGGGTAGGAGTGAGTTAATTTGGAGGTGAGGGTTAAGTTACGGTGCCAGGGCCAGACCTGTGGAGCTGTACATTGAAGACCCCTGGTTTCTGGAGAAACAGCAACAAACACGAAACTTTGGGAAGAGACAAGAGGGTCACTGCCAGGGCTGCAGAAATCCCAACTGGTCTGGTGCTTGTGCTTGTGCTTGTGCTGTACTGAGCCATCTTGGCTCAGTAGGGTGCCCAGGGGCTGCTCCCTGGTCTGGGATGACCCATGTCCATCCTGGTGAGGTCCAGGCCATGCCAGGCATGTGGCCCTGTGCCAGCTGCCCTGCAGCAATCCCATGTGCCAGGCTGATGTGCCATTCTGGTGTTGAGGACAGCCCTGCTGAACCACTGTTGAACTGTCCCTTCCCCTCTGTTTGGAGTTAGAGGTGATGATTTATTTTCTTCCCTGCACACGGCATTCTGGAGGTCGCGGGGCTGAAACTGGGAGGTGCTGGCTGCCTGTCCCCACAGCTCTGTGCTCAGGGGCTCCTTTCATAAAGGGTCTGTGACAAATGAGGCACACAGCTGGAATTGTGTCATGTGCAGAAATACTTCATCCTACTAATTCCGTGCAGAAGTACCAGGCACATGTTTCTGGGTGCCCCTGTGTGTGCAGCATGCTTCTGAGGGGCAGGCATCCACTGGAATGGTCGGGATGACCCCTCCCCCTGACACAAGTCTGTTATCTTCCTTGTTTCCCTTGATCCATGAGCAATAACCTACTTTAGAGCTGACAAGGAGGTCAAGTGCTGCATGAAGATAACTGGAGGATGACTTTAGGTGAAGAGGTCTGGGTGGAAGTAGAAATGTGGCCTTTGCCATGCTGTGCCTTTCTGCTGGGCTGGAGAAATGGCCAGTGAAAGTGAAACATATTTCCCTGATCCACAAAAACTACGTCTGTCTCTGTTCAACCTTGAATATTATTTATACAAATAACTCCTCTTTTAGTTTAAAATGCTCAGACAGTTACATCTCTTACTTCAAAATAATTTCGACTATTTGATCCACGAGTGATGGAGATACATCCTCCCAAATTTAGGAACAGTGAACAGTGGGCAGAGTTGTTCTGAGCAGAGCTCATCTTGGAGTCTAGGGCACTAAAATGGAGTCACATCTAACCAAGATGCTCTTCTTACAGACCCCAACAGAACTCCAGCAACTGGTACTTGCTGTCAAAATGTCCTGAATTTGCTGTCAAAATAACCTCTCGGGGTTATTGAAAGATGGCAAAGGGAAAGAGTAATATTTTTCCATCCCTAGGGCTTTTTTAATACAATATTAAAGAGGCAAAATTTCTCCACAGGATTTCTAAAGACCAAAAAAAACTATGAACTATGGTCTTGCCCTCTTTTCTGTATTTAACAAGGGGCTTCTGGAGTGTCACCATCTGCAGAAGAAAAAGAAAAGAAGGATTTTTGGGTTATATTGTGTTGCTGGGTCTTATCTTGCCCCATGTTCCCAGATCTACCTGTGAGCAAGATCTTTCTGCCATCTCTTCAGAAGCAGATGTTGAGAAGCTTAATTCAGATGCCCAAGCATTGATGCAGAACAATCCTATTCTGGTTAAAGCCAATATTTTTCCTTTTTTCCCCCCAGTCAAAGAACTTTGGTCTTTGTGGCTTGCTCTGTGTACTCACTGCTTTGCAGTTGATCTTACCACTCCACAAGCCTGCAAAAGCCAAACTGGTAGGTCAAAAGAGGAGTAGCTGTTGACACTGGCAGCGAGGAACATGTAAGGAGAAAGATAAACAGAGGGAAATCAGAGCCTGGATAAAGTAGATCTCCAAAGATAAAGTTTAGTTAAAGATAATGAGCTGGCCTTGTTTAAAAAGACAGCTGCAAAATAACCCAGTAGCTCCATGTGCTGGGGTTAAAGTTGACCCAGAATATACGTTTCATTGCTTTTGATAAATAAATAGTGGAGGGAAGATTTGGCAAAAAGCAACATTGCCCCCAGCCCTCTTCAGCAAAGTGTTTGATGTTAACAAGTTCTCTGGGTGTTTACTTTGTCCTCTGCGTGCGCTGGTGGAGCGGCGCTCCTGCCCTTGAACCGAGGGAGAATTCAAATAAACCAACCCCTTCGGCACAGCTGGGCTCTTCTGCCATCTGTGGCTTCCCCAAACAGCCCCGGCTCGCCTTGGGAACCAGCCTGGGCCACGGGATCGCTGGCTCTTCCCAACAGCTGAAATAAATTTGCTGGAGAAGATGAAACTGCCCAGAAACGGGAGCAGAACCCGACAGCGTTTCTTGCTGCCCTCTCAAGCTGTCAGTGTAACCCGGAGTGCAGTTTGTGGGCAGAAGTGGCAGTGGGCAGACAGCTCCATAAAATCCAGAGTGATTCTTTAATTACAGTTGGAGGCTTTTCCTGATGCTTAATTTGCATATATACTTTACAGTGATGCTGTGATGATAAAATATGGTTATTTTTAAATAAACCACAGGAATAATTTCGCTGTTGATATCTAGATCCAGCTCCTTGGAAAGCAAATGGCTCTGTGAACAGTCAATAAACTGGGACTCACTCCTACCAATGTTGGAAAAAGTGTGTGTTGCTGCACTTGTTTCTGTGCTCAAGTAAAACTCCCAGTTATTGTGTGTGTGTTGGATACGTGTTTATATGTGCAGCTGATAGATGAGATGTTTAAAGTCTATGTTGAGTGTTATCAGCAGCAGAATTGTATGGCCGGGCTGATAAATGAAGTAACTGTGCTAAATGAGCTCAGATCTTATCCATCATAGCATTTCACAAGGCCAGTAGGACATTTACATGAATGGCAGCTGTGGATTTATTGTTTTCTTGGAGAAACCAGTGTTTGATTGAGACTCAGAGTGTCAGAAACACCGTTCCTGAGATTCACCTCGTGCAAGTTCTGTTGCTGGTTCCATGATTTAGTTTGTATTTTGCTGGTTTAACAATTTATTGTGGAGTCATTTAGGTTGGAAAAGACCTCTGGGATCATATTTAGTTGGTGTTTTGCTGGTTTAATGATGTAATTTTTATTTTTGATGATGAAGGTGAGATCTCACACAGCTGAATGGTCGTGTGTGATATGGCCAAGAAAAGGACTTGCTCTCTCTAGAAGCAACCATGGAGATAAAAGTGGATATAATGGATGCCCCAAAAGGATATAGGAGAAAGCACCATTTTTGGGGGGAATATAAATGAGAACAAGACTAATATTGGTGTTTTTTCATTGCTATGGTCTGCCTGTAAAGCCCAGCAGAAGTAGCCAGCAGATGACAGGTCTCAGTGAGCAGGTTTAGAGCAATGGAGAGCGGTAGCGGCATTGCAGCAGTGGATTCATAGAAACTTGTAAAACAAGTGCAGCCTGATGATAGATGGTCAAATGATTATTGTTTGCAAACAATATTATCTCCAATAGATAAGCTGTTTACTTTGGACTCCAGCTCCTCTGGGTGGAACGGAGTCTAATTTGTCAAGGCAGAGCGGTTCAATGCGGATGCCTCATGCCCCAGCTGTGGAAAAACTCTTACATTAAGAATAGTACTTGGAACCACAGTGAAGTTCAGCTCTAACTCACTTTTACAGATGGTTTCTATATTGCAAAGAATATTGGCTGTTTCCTGGTTGTGCCTTTTTTTTTTTTTTTTCTTTTTCTTTTAAACCCCAAACACTTTGTTGTAAGAGAGTTAAAAGACAAACTCCTGAAAGTCACAGCAGACATGTGCCTGTTTGTTTTGTAGCTGTTTCCGTGCCTCGTCTTAGTCTGGAGCTTGGGGCTTTCAATTTGGAAAATCTGGCGCTATGCATCCAGCCCCCGGGCGCTTCCAGGCACTGCTCCTCATCGCTGCCACCAGCCTTGTCACTGGCACCAGCACAGGTAAGGCCTCGCCTAAGACAGGGACTTGGAGATTTTTGGGGTTGAGCCCAAACTTTGGAACAAACAACGCTTGGGAGTGCATTTCAAAGTGGCCAACTTTAATGGATATTGTCGATAAGGAAGCGTGGAGCACTGAAATGCAGCCTTACATTCAATATATGACTTTGCTTGTGAAAACTTGGCTCAAGGCAAGCGCCAGAACGTGGAAGAATCTGGGTTACTTGGGTTTGTTCCTTGGGATCTCCATGGATCCAGCTGGACGCCGATTCTGCTGCATGCAGTGCATCTTATGTTCCCAGGGGTCGGGAGGGGTTTGGATTTGCAGTGGGAGAGGGGAATCAGCCCTTTGAAATGCGAAAGCTGATGCGTGGCTGCAGTTGGAACAGCTCTGGTGTTAAAAAAAAAGAAGAGGGATGGTTTTAATTGACACATCTGCTCTGTGTAGTCAGCTTGTCTTAACGTAACCACACAAAAAAGAAGCTTTTACTACTTTTAGCACTTCATAGCCAATCGTTATGAGCAAATGGGATAAATTTTATTTTTCAAGCAGTCATAGGAGATAAATTCCAGCTGCAGGGTCACTGCTACCAATTTTGCCTTTTACGCGAAGTGCAGTGTTGGTGTCAGAAGTGAGGGCAGGGGCGAAGATGAAAGTAGCAGTATGATTTCATAGCAATTGGTGGCAAGCAAACTGAAGGGTCAGTGCTTCTTTCTTATCCCTGGAAATTCAAACTGAACTAATAGGAAAAACAGTTTTCTAATTAAAAGCTAAAAATGGACATCTGGAGCCCTGCGAAATGCTTGGATACCATTTTTATGGATTTCATCTTTTTTTGTTAAGTGAAGCCACACTTTAATTTCCAGTTTTATTTTATGTTTATGCAGATAGTTTATGGTTCAGTTAAAAATGTGCAGTTTCTCATCTGAAACTCATAACCAGATCTGGGATGGACTGACTTGAGAAGAAAAGCATGAAGCCAGGGCCCCACCTATAAGAAAACTGTCTCTGACTTGGATGTCATTTAATATCATCTTGACCCGTACTATCTGGAATTCCTTAGATCCTTTACAAAATAGAAGTTGTTTTTCCCTGCCAATGTGTCTATTTTTGAATGTTTTTTTTTCTCCTAATTGATATGACTAACTAATTAAGTATTACTGGTGTTAATTGCCTTTTGCTTGCTTCCTTCATGCAAAATCTTTAGTGGAGAATTCAATAGAAAACAAATGGAAATACTTCCCAGTGTTTCATTGGCCAGGATAGGAGAAAATCTCTTCCAACAAGCAGGAATTTTCTTCTGGCAAATAAATGGATTCTCATAACCAAGTTCTGTGGAATTGAACCTTTTATTTATTAGCAGCTCTTCCTGTTTCTGTTCATCTTTACTCAGTAAAGATAATGGATGCCCAATTCATCATCCTTGGCCTGATGAAGTCCATGTATTTGGAATTAGCAAGAGCCTTTGCTGCTCGTCCAGCTTTTTTTATCCGGCTATTTTTAATTAGTTCTGCAGACTCGGAGACGGTTCTGTGTAAATACCTGGCAGGCTCCTGCCATTTCTAGCATTTTACAAGTCACGTCCAGGCCTGCTTCATATGGGACAGATCAGCTACAGCTGCATGTTCCTGTGCTCCATCTCTTCAGGTGACGGGTGCTGTTTTCCTCTGGATAAATCCAGTGGGATTGCAATTTTTGCTGGCCCTGGCAAGCGTGACGCCTCTGCCTTGTGCACACTTGGGGATGTACCTCCCCCTTACTGCACCTACCTCCATTGAATTGTTGTTACTCCCTTTGTGGGGTTTGAATCTTGACGTTTTCCCATGTTTGAGAGTGAGCAGGAATCTCTCCTGAGTTCCTCTTGCCAAGGAAAAGGCAACACTTGCTTGAGTATCACTTGCAACTCGGAGTTTAGAGATTCTTTACATGGTGAGTCTTTCCTACCAATCAGCACGTCATTAGCCTTATCACCTGTGTCCATGCAAAATTCTGGACTCTAACTCAATATATAAGTATATTTCTCCTCCAATATATATGTATATTTCTCAAAATATGTATATTTCTCCTTTCAGATTTAACTCCCCGCTTTATTTCTGAGCCCTCCTCTACTGTCCAGAAGTCTGGTGAGCCCGTCC
The DNA here is from genome assembly GCA_017589585.1 of Phylloscopus whistleri. NCBI lineage: Eukaryota > Metazoa > Chordata > Aves > Passeriformes > Phylloscopidae > Phylloscopus > Phylloscopus whistleri. The sequence goes on along the minus strand of JADMLD010000744.1, from coordinate 125,721 downwards.
AACTCCGCTGCTCTGCCGAGCCCACCACAGCTCTCATTTCCTGGCTGTTTAATGGGGAGCCTCTGGACAGCAGGGTGGGAGAAGTGGAAATGCAGCCAGGATCTCTGACAATCGTGTCCCTGAGCCCGGCGACGTGTGGGCGCTATCAGTGCGTGGCGAGCAGCGGCGTGGGCGCCGTGCTGAGCCGGCCAGCCACCGTGTCCATGGGCAGTAAGTTCATCTGCATTTCTCTTCTTTGCTCCTTGCCAGTTCTCAGTTCTCCTTGCAGACCTCAGCTGCCTTGTATGGTTTGTTCTTCTTTGACTTTTAGAAAACGCCTAGATCAAAATGTTCTGGGGTGGTTTTTTTTTCCCTCAGCCAGTATGTGCAATATGATGGATTACACACATCTTGCCTTTTTTTTTTAATTACATCATCTGAGATCTGTCAGGTGATGCAGCCCTGGAACAGATTCCCCAGAAAGCCTCCATCCTTGGAGGCTTTTAAAGCCTCAGCTAGACCAAACCGTACCTGATGGATTTAGTGTTGGTATCAGCCTCATTTCGAGTTGAAGGACCTCAAGGGTTTCCTTCAGCAAACACTAATGTTATTCAATGAAATAATATTAATTTCCATGAATTGGCCTGAAAATACAAGACTCCCAAATGCTTCCCTTCACAAAGGATGTTGAAAGAGCAGCTGAGCTGCCACTCCATTGCAGAAGTGTGCTTGAGAGTTGAGGAGAAATCTGTGGGAATTGTTGCCTGGGAAGTAAGTGGGAGCTGCAGATTTTCGTTTTAATTTGATTTGATCAAACCAGTGTTGATGTTCTTCAGGAGGGGACAGTCTTCTCCCCTCTTAGGGACAGCTTTCCTTCTCTAAGTGCACTGGTTCTTCTGATCAATCTTTGCCTTGATGCTTGATCTGTAAATTATGTGACCTCAAGGGATTGGGAAGAGGAAGGACAATGTCTTCCACGTGGAAAGGACACTGCAGTGCTGAGAATGGGAGCACAATATTCCTGCATGAGCGTGATTTGTCTGCTTGGGATCTGTGCTGTCTGAATCAGGTCTTTGTCAAGCAGGGTTTGAGTGATTTCTCTGGAAGGGTACCTCATCTATGGAGCATGTCCAAAATCCCCTTGGGAGGAAAATCTCTTACAAGTGTTTTGGTAAAGTACTGACCCATGGCCAGCCCTTCTCAAGAGAGCTCCAAGGGTGGCCAACATAGGAAAACTTCACAGCCTCAAAGAAGTTTGAACATGGAGGGAGTAGAAGAGCTGCTTTCACACTTCCCTCCTCCCCTGGAGGTTTTGGCAGCACACAGGAAGGTGCTGCGAGCTCTCTGCCTGCATCACAGCACTGCTGTGTTCATTATCATCCCAGAAAGACAATTCCATGTTTTTATGGACAGGCTTTCTGCTGTCAGTGTGAATTGTCTTCTGCAGTGCCCTCAGAGCCTGTGAGAACTCCTGCAGCCTTTCCAGTGTCTCTGCTGGCTTTTCTGGGAGCAGTTGAGGCAATATAGGAATTATTTTTTCTCCTCACTGTTCCCAAAAGCTGGTGCTTTTTGGAGTAAGGAAGTGGATAAGTAGGATTTATGTGGGCTGCAGGATAGACCATGCCTTGTTGATGTGAATGTCCAAAAGCTGCACCAGAGAAGACAATCAGCATGGAACCAACTGTATTCTGAACAGAAATACTGAGCTTACTGCCCTTCCCCTCTCCCAAGCCGTGGCTGCTCTTACCCTGTTCCCAACTCTCTCCAGGTTTAGCTGACTTTGATGCTGTGGGCACGGCTGCTGTTGCAGCAGAGGAAGGAGGCACAGCTCTCATCGGGTGCAAGGTGCCAGAGAGTCACCCCAAAGCACAGGTTCGCTTCCAAGTGCGGGGGAAATGGCTGGAACAATCAACAGGTGAGGTGTTTTGTGCAATGTAAGTATCCAACAAAAGCTTGCCTGGAGTTTTTCCTTTGAACCTAAAGGGAAAAAAACCTCTGGAAACTTGTAGAACTTCCTGTGCAAATCTCTTTATCTAATCCTGCCCTTGGAAATGAGTCTCCTTTGCATGGTGATTTTTTTTGTGATTGTATATGTAGTATAAATAGGTATAGCAGACAAATTAACTTTAAAAATAACAAAAATCTTTTGAAACTAAATTAAATTTAATCTTCTTTTCGCCTTCCCCACTTGTTTAGACAACTACCTAATTCTTCCATCTGGAAACCTGCAAATTTTGAATGTATCTTTAAAAGACAAAGGTTCCTACAAGTGTGCAGTGTACAACCCAGTTACTCACGACCTCAGAGTAGAAGTCACTGGACGGAAGCTCACAGTCACACGTGAGTATTCAGTTCAGCTTTCCAGAATTAATACAGCTCAAACAGAATAAATAACATCCCTAAGGTTTTTAGCAAGGGCATATCATTGCCTCCAACACTATATTATGTGAGATCTCTCCTGCATTCTCTGCATATTCAGTTCTTATTTCCCCTCACTGTGGAGGAGCAGTGTGACTGCTTTTCAAATCCCAGGCAGTCACCTTTGGAAAGGGAATACTGCTAATACTGCTGTCCCCAAATCTGTTTTGGAGCAGGACTTCTGGAAGACAGTGTTACAACATCGTGCTCAGTCCCAAGTGCAGTGTTTGAAAGACATGGAGGAGGACAGAGAATGGGATGGGAGGGTGTGGTTTAAAAGCTTGGTTGGTTTCTCCTGCAAGGAAAAGCTAAGGGAATTGGGATTGTTCAGCCCATAAAACAGAAATTTAGGGATGACCTAATTGTGACCTTCCAGTAACTGAAAGCAGCCTGCAGGAAAAATGGAGAGGGCCTGGAGTGACAGGACAAGGGGGAATGGCAGTGATAGAGAGTAGGTTTATATTAGATATTGGGTCCCTGTGAGGGTGGTGAGGCCCTATGAGGCTCTCTGCCAAGAGAAGCTGTGTCTGTCCCATCCCTGGAAGAGTTCAAGGCCAGGCTGGACAGGGCTTGGAACAAAACAGTCTAAGTGGAAGGTGACCAGAAGCCCAAACCATTCTGTGATTACATTCCACGATTCATCTCCTTTCCTCCAGGCCCTTCTTCGGGTGGCTCCCACATCCTTCACCCGCTGGCTCCGCAGAGCCTGGCAGTGCCCCGGCACAGCGCCCTGACCCTGGAGTGTGTGGTCAGTGGGTCAGCCCCAGCCCCCATCCGCTGGGTGAAGGACGGCCGGGATGTGCTGAGGAGGGGCAGGTGGAGGCTGCTGCACTCCCACCTGGTGACGGACCGGCTGGAGCCATCGGATGCTGGAAATTACTCCTGCCTGGTGGGAAGTGACTCTGGAACAGTGAACTATGTTAACTATTCGCTTACTGTACTTGGTAAGGAGTAAAAACGTTTTCACACCCAGAAAAACGTACTCTTCGTATACCTGCTAGTTTTGGCATGTGCTTCCAAACAGCCGTGCATTCTTTCTCAACCTTAAGTGTATTAAAATAATACAGATCTCTTTATCCCATCATTTCTCCCAAATTAAAATCCATTTGCAGTCTGAAATAATGAAACAGTGAAGGATAACAAACTCCATGGGAAGAACTGATCCATTTGTTTTCCTACAGAGTGCCAGTGTCAGTAATGTGCCAGGGACCAGATTTGCTTCTTTTGAGGTTGTATGTGAACAAAAAACTGGCGAGGGAAGGTGATATGTTTGGATGAGAACATAAACAAAAGCAAAAGAAACATAATCATATGTTGGCCTCTTTTATTTGACTGCTAGTTGTTCCTCACCTCCCCTTTCCATTGTAGCAGATTTTCCTGGTATTTGAGTTTTTCTGCATTCATGACAGATTTTGTTTAGGTTTTAAAATGTGTATGTTAGAGTTACTCAGGAAACAGGGTGTTGACGCACAACACACCTCTTTTTGGGGGATGTCACTAATTAATTGTTTTGAAAATAGAAATGTTTTATTTCCAAGATTAATGCAAACATGTGGCTGTTGGAATAAAAGGGAGAAACCATTCAAATAAGCCCACGCGTGGGAAAACCAGCTTCGGGCTGTGCAGTCTGTGGTACTTGCTCAGCCTTTGGATGTGATAAGCCTGTGTAATGTTTCACAGCAGTTTTTTCAGGACTTAGCCTGAGTCATTTACGCAGAATCATTTCCCTTTCCAGAACCTGCCTCGCTCTCCAGGGGCCTGCAGGATGAAACGGTGGCTGCCGGAGCGAGCGTCCATCTCTGGTGCGACGCTGGCGGCAGCCCCGCTCCCAGCCTCACCTGGCTGCACAACGCGGCTCCTCTCCGTCCCTCCCCGCGGCATTTCCCCTCCGGGAACCACCTGTGGATCTGTGGGGCCACCCTGGAGGACTCTGGCTTGTACCAGTGCGTGGCAAACAATGGGATTGGGTTTGTGCAGTCCACGGGGAGACTCCGTGTCCAGCCAGGTAGGAGCACTTGCAGCCCTGAAGAACTCACATTAAGCATTTTATACTTTAAGCTTTATTCTGTTGTGGCTTTTTTCCCCTAGATTATGTATTAATTTGTTTCTGACCACTAATCTTACAAAGAAGGTGCTTTCAGATGGATTTTAAGAGATGTAGGGATTTCTGGTGTAGTGTGGCTACTTGATATTTAAAACCTGGATTATCAGCTGCAATCAAATCAGCTTATGATAGGATTTGATGCGATTTAGTCTTAAATAGAATCAGGATCCTGTTGTGCTGGATGAGCTGGTACTCCTAGTAGTATTGGCTGCTGAGTAGTTAAGCCTGTTCCGTAATCAAGTTTACACAACAGTCATCAGGTTTGGGGTTAATGCACACTTCCCCTCTATCAGATTGGCAGGATCAGGTACCAGTAGTCTTTTTGATCTCTTTTCTCTCTAAGATACCTTCTAATACCCAGAGAAGTTGATTTCTGCTGGCACAAAGATGCAGGCAAGACTGTTGCTGTCCCTCTTCTCTCCCTGTCATGTGTAGCTGAAGCTTTGAACCTTCTCTGGACCAGTTATGGTTGGTGTGAGCTGTGCAGAGCCTGGCTGAGCAGAGATTTCGTGGCCTGTGTGTGTGGGGAGTGGACTAAGCCAGTCTTGCCTGCACTGGGTTCCTCACTGACAGTCAAGCCTTTGTCATTTAGAGAATTTAAAATGTGGTTTGAGTGTAGGTTTTTATCTTAAGGAGGAGTCTGTGCTGATCTCTTGAGTCTGGAAGGGGAGACTAGAGATGCTGTGTAGAGAAGAAATATTTATTAAAATGGTTAAAAAGAACCCCGTGTGATTTTTTAAATTGTATTGACTCGTTATGGCATTAAGTGTCATATCCCTTAGTTGAATTCATTCTTTGGTTGTATTTCCTCCCAGGCAAAGACTCTGTCCCCATCATCATCTCTTCCCCAGCCAACACCACTGTGGTGGCTGGTGGGGACGTGACCCTGTCCTGCAACGCCACCGGCCTGCCCGCTCCTCTGATCCGCTGGTACGACAGCAGAGGCCTCGTGATCAGCCACCCCGCCCAGGGGCTTCACCCCAAACCTCAGAGCCCTCCCCTGGCAGGGACAGAGCCCCCCTGCCCCTCGGTGCCCCGCCTGGGCTGGGGCTCCCTGCGCCTGCGGAACGTGACCCCCGAGCGTGCCGGGGAGCTCCGCTGCGAGGCCAGCAACGAGCACGGCTCTGCCCTGGCCACAGCCTTCCTGACAGTCGGTGAGTTGGAGCCCCAGACCACCCCTTTGACTCCCTCATTTGGGTGAGAAATGCCTCAAAGTAAGAAATGAGTGGCAGGTGGGTGGGGTGGAGGCTCGGGGAGAAGCGGAAGAGTCTCGGTTGTCTTCGTGGTCCAGTTCCTCCCTCCCACCTTAGGTAAAGGAGGAATGCTGTGTGCATTGCATGGACTTAGCATCTTCTATGTGATAAAAACTATCTGAGGGTGGTATTTTTTATTTATTTATTGAAATTGCTACTGGGAAAAGACAGTACTTACACTAAAGCAAGATGGGAAAGAGCCTTTCCTCACGCTGGAATATTACGTGACATTAATATCAGGTTTGAGCTCCCCCAAGTTCCCTTCACAAGAACTGAGATACAGATTTTTAGTTACATGAAGTTACTTTAAGTTTCTCAGCTCTTTCAGCACCTTGCCTTAGTTAATTTAGCTGAATGCCAGGGAGATTTCAGGTCAGTAGAGTAGGATTTAATATGTGGCCCCATATTTAAAGTTCTTTGGTTAGAGTTTAAGACTCCTGTAAATAACATGAAAAGATGCTTAAAGGTTCACTTAGGGGGAAAAAAGAAAGAAGAAACCTCAAGAAAGTGATCCCATCATGTAGTTTTATAAATCAGTTATTTTTGGACCTTGCTGAGTGGAAACACGAAACTAAATATCATCCCAGAATTCAGCCTGTGTTAAAGAGAAAAATCCCACTGCTTTGCCTCAGAATTTTATGGCAGCGAGTTCAATTTTAATGCTTTGTTTATTAACTTTTATCGGTTTCTAATACGTTGTACCGGCTGCTGATTATGGTGCAGAGGGTGGTTAAGGCATTTGGTTTTGATATAAAAGTCCCTGAGGACTTTCTGGGAGCTGTTAGGGGTTTAGAACAGCTCCCAGCCATGCCAAAGACATGCTCAGACACTCAGCTGTTTAATGAAGAATTCCTGCCAGGTAACACTTCCGAAGCACCTGAATGACTTCAGCTGAAATTCCAGTGCATTTCTTCGGTAGAAGGATCAGCTTAAGCACCTCTCAGCCTCAGTACCCAGTCTTGTAATTTGCCTTGTCCCAGCACACAGTTAAGAGAGCCCATTTGGCTGAAAAATACATCTTTTTTTTTCTTTCCTTTTGCTGGATCTGTTCCAGGCTGTGATTCATTGCATGGTCTTACAGCAGGCAGGACAACTTCAGCTGCCACCATAGTGAGAAACCACCAAAATGTAAAATGATGCCTCTGGATCCTGTACCCACGGCCCTCCCTTTTCTGAGTCTTTTTTAGACAGTTGTGGGGTTGGCTTGCATGGCAGGAGCTTCCCAGAGCTACTGAACACAAGGTTAAATCTCCAAAATAACTTCATCTAATGGAAATGAAGGAGAAAAATACACTGCAGGCAATCTGAGTAGCAGGAGAGGGAGTGAAAAGCACAAGGACCTAGACAGGTCTACACAGGTGGATGTTTCAGGGGCAAATGGGCTGAAGTTGCTCCCACAGAAACCTTAGAGAAGCTCTGAGAAGTCCTAATGTGATTTGAAACACGTGCCAGGTGTGGGTGACCTCAGGGATATGCTGCATCCAGGTTTTCACAGGGCTTTCCCAGCCTGTGCTGAGGTATTTGGAGAGCTTGCAGTGCAGGGAGGATCCTGTGGCTGTTAAAGAAGCAGGGAGGAAGTGCCTGGGGAATGTGACCTGTTTGCACAGCAGAGATAAAACCCAGGGCACAGCCAGGGCATGGCAGCGGGCTGGGCTCTGCCTCTGGCTGTACCCTGGTCAGGAGAACAAGCAAAGGTGCTGTGAAACACAGCAGGTGGGGAAAGGTTTCTGCAGGAGGAGAGGCTGGAAAAGTGAGGGCTCTTCCCCTTTGAAATGAGGCAGCTGAAAGGGAGAAACAGCAGGCAGTAGGGTGCTGGGTATTATGGAACGTGTGAGTTGGAGCCAGGCTGGGAGAGTTGGGATGGTTCATCCTGGAGAAAGATCTGGGGAGATCTTAGACCCCCTTCTCATGCCTAATAGAGCTGGAGAGGGTTTTTGTACAAGTGACAGGACACAGGGAATGGCTTCCCACTGCCAGAGGGCAGGGTTAGATGGGATACTGGGGAGAAATTCTTCCTTGTGAGAGTGGTGAGGCCCTGGCACAGGGTGCCCAGAGAAGCTGTGGCTGCCCCATCCCTGGCAGTGTTTGAGGCCAGGTTGGATAGGGCTTGGAGCAACCTGGCCTGGTAGAAGGTCAGTGGGGCATGGAACTGGATGGCCTTTAAGGTCCCTTCCAACCCAAATAATTCCAAGATTCTATGAACACATTCTTTTACAATTGTTTTACAATGTATTCTATGAATACAAATTTGGGACATTCAGTCCTTCTTGGGTTGCTGGTGGAATCAAGATTTTGGGTGCATGCTGCCTTTGGCCTGACTCAGCTCAGTGCTGCTGGTGTTCTCGGTGGGATTGGGAAGCTGAGGAAGAAAAATCTCCATGGCTAAGGGGGAAGGGATGGCACTGAGAGCAACAGCCAAAAAAAGTTGCATAATGACACAGCAGCAGAGAGAAGGCTGATGTGCTGGGTTATAGGGTAGTAATTATACCAGAAACTTTGCAAAAAGAGCTTAGATCTGAATTACTTAATGGGAATTGTTACCCGGGGGTTGTTTTTCCAAAGCAAAAATACAACAACCCGGCAGTTGTTGACGACTCCCCTCCTGCAGCAATGAACACAGTGCTGGCTGTGGGTCTGCTGTCACCAGCTGAAACCACAACTCATTCTCCACTCCAAGAGTCTGTGTCCCCAGTGCCAGCAGGCGTCAAACCAAACCGTGCCCACCCACATCCTCGGGGTCCACCACGGTGCTGAGGGCCTTCCACCTCCTCCCATTTGTTTCCAATATCACGCCCTTCCCGCTGCTCCACTGACAGCAGAGATACCCTTTCACTCAGGGATTGTTCTGGGAGTGTCTGGCATTTTAAGACCATCTGGGCTTTGGGGACATCCTCCCCACGTTGTTGCCTTCTTCCTGTCTCTGCATTTTGTGGCATTGCTAAATAAATGAGAAGAAACAAACAAGGAATGCTTGCCGAGAGCGTGTCTTCAATTTGAAAAGAGAACTTTCCTTCCCAGCTTTTTAAAAAGTGGCCAAAAATAGCAGCCACACTTGCTGCTGGTATTTTAATGGAGGTTTGAAGGAATCTGAGTCAGCCAGGCTAACACTGCCTAGGCTTTACATTACCAAGGAATTTGTTTGTTTTGTAAACCAAGTTCCCTTCATTCCCTTCCCCTTCCAGACCCCAGCACGTAACATAAACCTACACAAATCTGAAAGGACGGACAGGGCTCCGAACATCTGGCTGTCCCACTGCTGCTGTGTGCAGCACTGAGGAGCTGCACTGCTTCCCAAACCTTCTTGCTTTAAATACTCTTGTTTTCTTGTCCTGGATAATCTCAGATGTCCAACCTGCCATCCTTTTCCTGCCTGGGATTCTGACGAGCCCTGCATCAGCCAAACAGGGATTTTTTTTTAATTTTTTTTTTGTCTTGTGACCTCTTTTAGACTACTGATACTATATAGATTTCTTTTTCATACCAGCAAAAGTAAATAGGATGGAGGAGGCTGGAGAGGGATTTCTAGAAATGCGTTGGTATTAAATTGCATGTAGATCTTCCTGTAAACTGAGTTTATTCTCAGCATAAATTTTCAAATGAAGTAGTTGAGTTGTACAGCTTTCAAAGCTTCTCTAAATTACAGCTAAAACCTCAGAAACTGGGGTAGGAGAATGTCCTCTTGTGTGCATGCCAGTGCAGGCCATGAAAAGTTCCTTGTACAACGGCGTACAAATTACTCTGTTTGTCTCACAAATTTAGCTATGTACTTATTTATTTCTTTTAACATGCCTCGCCATGACTTAATTTAGTGGAGATACGGTCAAACTGTGCCTGTAGACCTTGAGTTTCAGGTTTTCTCTCTTTGCTACTGTGAAAAAAACACCAAACCAAACCAAACAAACCGAACCCCACTGCTGTGCCCTGAAAAAACACCCAGGCCACAGCTTGGCACCGGGCTCAGACCTGCGTGGACACCTCTGGACCCGGCGTTGTGCAGCAGGGCTTGTTTGGAAATGTCACTCTGAGATGATTTAGCGTCCCCTCGGCGTGGGGCGAACGTACGTCACTGTGGGGATGTAACCAGACCCTCCCTTTGCAGTTCCTTCAGCAACCAGAGCAGGAGAAACAGCTCCCCCGGAGCTCGCCCAGAGCGACGAGAGCGGCGCTGATTTTGGTGCAGAAACGGCGTTTTCGAGCTCGGCCCCAACAAACCCCCTGGACGCGGCGGCGATGGAGAAAGCGCCGAGCGCGGCCACCCCGCCTGAGGCGCCCATCATCCTGAGCCCCCCGCAGACGGCCAAGCCGGACACCTACAGCCTGCTGTGGCGGCCTGGCCGGGCTGGGGGGCTGCCCATCAACGCCTACTTTGTCAAATACCGCAAGGTACCGTCCCCAGCCACCCCCAGCCCCTGGGCAGGGCCTGCCCATCATCGCCTACTTTGTCAAATACCGCAAGGTACCGTCCCCAGCCAGCCCCAGACCCATTGTAGCCAAATTGATCCGAGCTAGCCCAGACCGGGCCTCAGTGTCAGGCCTGTCTACAAGTGGATAATTTATAATTTAATTTATAATTATAAATTAATTTATAATTTATAATTTAATTTATAATTATAAATTAATTTATAATTTATAATTTAATTTCTAATTTAATTAAGGTGTGTTTAAGCATTAGATAGGATAGTTGTAGTATGATCACGGTGACTTCCTTAAGGGTGAAATTGTTTGCATTCTTTCTCACACTGAGTGCCAATTAGAAAACACTTGAAAGTGTAAACTGAAGCTGTATTTAACCCACCACCCCGGAAGAATAAAGGGAGAAGGCATGATCTAACCAAATTGGTCGTATGTGCGTGGCTCGGTCCAGCTTCCCATTTTAATTAAGAGTTCCCTTGCTTCAACCCATCACGGTTCTGTTGGGTTTCCCAAGGAACCAGCAGTGCTGGTGTTAACCAGGACATGGGCTCAGGCCAGGCAGAACACAGCGGGTACTTGAAGCATGATGTTCCTGTGCTCACACAGCTTGTTTGAGGGGTGGCTGACATTGTCACAATGCACTGCTCTGTCTAGTTTTAAGTGAGATCCTGTGCCCACACAGCTTGTTTGAGGGATGGCTGACATTCCCACCGATGCACTGCTCTGTCTAGTTTTAAGTGAGATCCTGTGCTCACACAGTTTGTTTGAGGGGTGGCTGACATTGTCACCAATGCACTGCTCTGTCTAGTTTTAAGTGAGATTTATCCAGGCTTTTCTGTCCTTTACAGTGTCATTATGGAGAATGGGGCTCCAGGGCGTGTTGTGTGCAGAGTCAGTGGGGTTCAAAATGCATTTAAATGTCAGCCAGCTTGAATCTGTGAGTGAGAGCAGAAGGGGAGCTGAGTTTTACCTTAGTTTACATGGGTCCCAAAGGGAATCAATTAAACTGAAGTGATCAAATATATATGTGACCTGAAATTTGCAGGGCAGTACCTACTATGGCATTAAAAATGGTGTGTCAACAACACCAGGCTCTTTTGCTTAACATCACATGCTGGCATTCCTGGGGTCTCTTGTGCAGAACCAGGACATGATCCTTGTGGGCCACTTTCAGCTTAGGAGGTTCTGTGATTCTAAAATCAGAACCAAGCAATGCCTGCTTCTGTTCTTCCAAGCAAACCAGTTTTCTGCGTGGCAAAGCTGTTTGATTTATTTTTCATAAGCTTTTTAATCCTCTACATCCTGATCTTGTCTTAGCCTGGAGGGAATGCTTAGATTTTTGACCTGTTGGTTCCTGACAACCAAGTGCCAGAGTTTGTTGGTGATAATTTCTCATCCAAAGGCGGTTGGTTCACATAAGCCCTGGAAGCTCTGAATGCTTTTTTGACCTTTTTGACGCTCTCCCTTCTCTCACACCAATCCTTTCCACGTTAAATGTGCTCACTCATGCATTTCTCAGCATTGAATTTATCCTGGTTTTTAGGGTGGTGCTCTCTTTATGTCATTAAATTATTTTATTGATTTCCCTCTTTTAATAGAGAAAAAAAAAAAGCTGGGGGAATAAAAGCCTTGGAGTGGTTGCTGTAGAAGCAAATAGTTGAACAAAGACCTCTGGCATAACCTTTGATAATCCACAGCGTTTAGATCTGCCTCCAATGTTTTATTAAAGTCTTATATTGTTTAGTAGTTTATTTTTGGTGGAATCTTTGTCTTTTCCTTTGGGATTTGGGGTAATGTTTTCCTGCAAAGGTCAAGCATTAAGAGACTACCCAGAATGTCTTTCTTTTCTTTAACGGAGCTAGTGGTTTCACTGCTAAGTTAAAAAGTGTTTCTGTCTTAAAAAAAAAAGGAAACATGCATTGATAAACCCAAATCTTTGTTCTCCCTGCTGACTTTTTTTCCCATCTTTAAGGAGTAACTAAGACATACTTTTTGTTGCCCATTTTAGCCAATCAATATTTTTAAATGCTGAAGTACAGGGAAAGCTGGGCTAGTACAGGGAGAGTCTCCTTCTCATTAGGCTTCTGGGTCCAGCCCTTTAGTAGCACACAGCTGAAGGCTGACTGAAGGCTTGAAAATCGTTTAGGCTCTTGTAGTTTTAGCCATAAGCAAAAATGTAAAAAAAAAAAAACAACCAAAAAACATCCAGTCAAAAGCAACTGTGTGTATGTCCTGAAGAGGGAAAATAAATTTATCCAAGGAGCACTGTGAAAGTGGGTGCAAAGCTGCTGATTTGTAGTAGAAGTGAGCAGTCCCTGGTTCCGAGCATGCTGTGCTGATGGTTTCTTGTGCAGCTGGAGACAAACCATAGGTAAATGTAGGAGAACAGGAGTTTTGGCGAGGGGCAGAGGTGATCTGGGGTGCAGTGCGGGGTGTGAGCAGTCCCTGGTTCGAGCATGCTGTACTGATGGTTTCTTTTGCAGCTGGAGACAAATGTAGGAGAACAGGAGTTTTGGTGAGGGGCAGAGATGATGTGGAGTGCAGTGCAGGGTGTGAGCAGTCCCTGGTTCCGAGCATGCTGTGCTGACAGTTTCTCCCTTGTGTGCAGCTGGAGACAAACCATAGGTAAATGTAGGAGAACAGGAGTTTTGGTGAGGGGCAGAGCTGCTCTGGGGTGCAGTGCAGGGTGTGAGCAGTCCCTGGTTCCAAGCACACCGTGCTGACAGTTTCTCCCTTGTGTGCAGCTGGAGACAAACCATAGGTAAATGTAGGAGAACAGGAGTTTTGGTGAGGGGCAGAGCTGCTTTGGGGTGTGATGCAGGGTGTGAGCAGTCCCTGGTGCCAAGCATGCCGTGCTGATGGTTTCTTGTGCAGCTGGAGACAAATGTAGGAGAACAGCAGGAGTTTTGGTGAGGGGCAGAGGTGATCTGGGGTGCAGTGCGGGGTGTGAGCAGTCCCTGGTTCCAAGAACAGGAGTTTTGGCGAGGGGCAGAGGTGCTTTGGATGCAGTGCAGGGTGTGAGCAGTCCCTGGTTCCGAGCACGCTGTGCTGATGGTTTCTTGTGCAGCTGGAGACAAACCATAGGTAAATGTAGGAGAACAGCAGGAGTTTTGGCGAGGGGCAGAGGTGCTTTGGGGTGTGATGCAGGGTGTGAGCAGTCCCTGGTTCCGAGCACGCTGTGCTGACAGTTTCTCCCTTGTGTGCAGCTGGAGACAAACCATAGGTAAATGTAGGAGAACAGGAGTTTTGGTGAGGGGCAGAGCTGCTCTGGGGTGCAGTGCAGGGTGTGAGCAGTCCCTGGTTCCGAGCATGCCATACTGATGGTTTCTTTTGCAACTGGAGACAAACCATAGGTAAATGTAGGAGAGCAGGAGTTCTGGTGAGGGGCAGAGGTGCTTTGGGGGGGGGTGCAGTGCAGGGTGTGAGCAGTCCCTGGCTCCAAGCACAGGAGTTTTGGTGAGGGGCAGAGCTGCTTTGGGGTGTGATGCAGGCTGTGAGCAGTCCCTGGCTCCAAGCACACCATGCTGACAGTTTCTCCCTTGTGTGCAGCTGGAGACAAACCATAGGTAAATTTAGGAGGAGTTTTGGTGAGGGGCAGAGGTGCTTTGGGGGGGTGCAGTGCAGGGTGTGAGCAGTCCCTGGCTCCAAGCACACCATGCTGACAGTTTCTCCCTTGTGTGCAGCTGGAGACAAACCATAGGTAAACGTAGGAGAACAGGTGAATGTAGGAGTTTTGGTGAGGGGCAGAGGTGCTTTGGGGGGGTGCAATGCAGGCTGTGAGCAGTCCCTGGCTCCAAGCACACCATGCTGACACTCTCTCCCTCGTGTGCAGCTGGAGACAAATGTAGGAGAACAGGAGTTTTGGTGAGGGGCAGAGCTGCTTTGGGGGGGTGTGATGCAGGCTGTGAGCAGTCCCTGGCTCCAAGCACACCGTGCTGACAGTTTCTCCCTTGTGTGCAGCTGGAGACAAACCATAGGTAAATTTAGGAGGAGTTTTGGTGAGGGGCAGAGGTGCTTTGGGGGGGGTGCAGTGCAGGGTGTGAGCAGTCCCTGGTTCCGAGCATGCCATACTGATAGTTTCTTTTGCAACTGGAGACAAACCATAGGTAAATGTAGGAGAACAGGAGTTCTGGTGAGGGGCAGAGGTGCTTTGGGGGGGGGTGCAGTGCAGGGTGTGAGCAGTCCCTGGCTCCAAGCACAGGAGTTTTGGTGAGGGGCAGAGCTGCTTTGGGGTGTGATGCAGGGTGTGAGCAGTCCCTGGCTCCAAGTACAGGAGTTTTGTTGAGGGGCAGAGCTGCTTTGGGGTGTGATGCAGGGTGTGAGCAGTCCCTGGCTCCAAGTACAGGAGTTTTGTTGAGGGGCAGAGCTGCTTTGGGGTGTGATGCAGGGTGTGAGCAGTCCCTGGCTCCAAGCACACCATACTGACACTCTCTCCCTCGTGTGCAGCTGGAGGACGGCGTGAGCGCGGCGGGCGGCTGGCACACGGTGCGGGTGCCCGGCAGCGAGAACGAGCTGCGCCTCACCGAGCTGGAGCCCTCCAGCCTCTACGAGGTGCTGATGGTGGCCAGGAGCGCTGCTGGCGAGGGCCAGCCGGCCATGCTGACGTTCCGCACCAGCAAGGGTAGGTGCAGCACAATGTGCCCTGTGTCCTGGCCTTCCAGAGACATTTATTTAATGACATCAGTCATTTAATGGCATCTGCTAAGCCATATGTGAAATATTCTGCAATTTATTTGCTGAAGAACGGCCTCTAATAGCTGAAGTTGCTGTAGGGCAAACTTCCCTGAGCGTGAGGCGGTTGGTAAGTAGAAGCTATTAAAAGCTTGATAATATTATTTTTGGGGTGATTGTTAAGATTTGTGCTGTGAGGTTTCTCTTGCTTTAAGGAGCAAAGTCAGGAGCAGCCTGTCCTTGTTGAGGTTTTTAATCACAACGAAGAAACTCTGCACCACTGAGATTTCATGTATCAACAAAGCTGTTCCTGGTTTGCTTTGCAGACACCTCAGTGACAATCTCTGCTGACCACAAGCCAGCTGTTCTGATAGTTGTGTGCAGACAGCAACAAGCACAACATTGCTAATCAGAGCATTTTTTCTTTCAAGCTGGGACGCTGGTGCCTGTGCTCTTTAGCACACAAACAAATAGATATTTTTTGTACTACTGTCTAAGAACAGCTTTTAAGTGACAGAGGGCAGGGTTAGAGGGGATATTTGGAATAAATTCTTCCCTAAAAAGTGGTGAGGCCATGGCACAGGGTGCCCAGAGAAGCTGTGGCTGCCCCCTCCATGGAAGTATTCAAGGCCAGGCTGGATGGGGCTTGGAGCAACCTGGGATAGTGGAAGCTGTCCCTGCCCAGGGGAGGGGGTGGACCAAGATGAGCTTAAAGGTTCCTTGTGACTCAAACCCTTCTGGAATTTTATGAAGGACAGGATAGCTTAAACTTTTTTTTAAGAATTTAATGTCTTCATGAAATTTGTGAAACATGCTTAGATCCTTTGCCCTATCCATCCTTATGGTCATTCTGTCAATGAACAGATACAAAACTGATGGCCCCCAACCTCTGAAAATCTCCCCCCCTCTAAAAATGTCAACAGCTCCCTAATTGTGACCTACCCACCCCTCAGAACATCTCTCCCCAATACTTTGGGTCCCTCCCAGACACCTGCCTAACAACTCAAATCCTGACTGACCTACTACTTGCCCTACACAGCCCAGCAGACACAGCCCCAGCCTGCACCAGAGCTCACCCAGCCACACAGAAATGTTCAGTATGGCTGACTGCTCCCTCACCTGCTCCAAAGGGAGCCTCATTCTTCATCTGCATCTGTCAGCAGGCTGGATGAGGATTCTGCTTTGGCTCCTACTTACACAAAGAAACCTCTAACACAGGAGTCCTTCTCCTGCTCCCCCTTCATAGGCTGTGTCCTACCATGAGGCCAAACACCATTTTGAGAGGCCACAGTCATCCATCCCCAGCGTGTTCTCAGCCATCCCCTTCCTAGCACAGACCCTCAGAGGATGAATCTGAGGAGGATTCTCTGTAGAAAACCCCACACTTACCTGATTTTTTGCCATACACCTCCTCCCTTTATCATCACAGGTGCACATTCCTCCACCCCACCTTCCTCCTCAAGTCAGGTTCAAACAACCCCCAGGGTATTGTACCAAACTGTGGCAAAATCCCATTCCACCCATACTTTTCCATAAATGACATCCTAGTCTCCATACTCATGTTCCTCCTCCTACTAACCCTCCCAGCTTACTGGGGGGGTCGAGAAAACTTCACATCAGTCACAGCCCATGATATTAAACCCGGCTGATGCTTCCTCTTCACTGTCCTGTGGTCAATCCCTGGCAGACTCAGAGGAGTCAGAACTGCCACCCCTACCCTGCTCCCCCTACTGCCACAGGTCAAAAGCCCTCTCAGCCTGGTGTACTGGCTGCAGCTGCTTCCACAGCATTTTTACTCCTCTAGACATGGGTTTCAGTGTGTAATTTTCCCCACCTGGTGATGATGTGATGAGCAGGCTTGGCAGCACAGGCAGGAGCTGGTGGCATCACCACTAACACTGTGGATGTCAGTACTGCAGATGGACAGTCACTCACCCACAGCCAAGTGCCTGGGTGGGAGATCTCCCTTGCTCTCCCAGAGAAACTCCCAGATTGCTATCCTGACTGCTCAGCTTGGGATCTGGAGCCAGGGCAGCACGGTAGCGAGTGACCTTATAGAGTGAGCATTGACAAACAGCATTTCCTTATGCAGGCCCTACACTGATGTACTGTCTGTCAAATCTCCTTAGAAAGAACATCATCCTCGAAAAACACGCAGGCTCCATCTCCACCTGTGGGAATCCCCAAACATCCCATCGTTCATGAAGGCACAAATAATTTCGGTGTCATCCTTCCGGACCTGTCTCGTCACAGTGGAGGTAGGAGTGTGATTCAGGCACTAAAAGCTGTGTTGCAAAGAGCTGCATCTGAGTTAACCTGTGTTTCTTACTGCTCCAGGTGCTTGTATTGCCTCCTCTATTTCCTGTTTATTCTGAGGTTACTCTGTTGCATAGGATATTTCCAAGGATGCTGCTGCCTGCATGTGTGACTCTCAGAAATCAACAGAATTTTCGCTTACAACCCATGTTCTTACTGCTCGTTTTTAAACCTGTGGTTTCTTTTTGCTAAATACTCTTTCCTTCCACTGAGAAAGAGCCAGAGGAAGAGGAAATGGGAAATGACTGTCTGAGCTTTAAGTTCTCAAAGTGTGTGATATCTGTTCTGAATGTTTTCCTGCAGCTTCCCAGGGACAGGCTTATTTCTGATGGTGAGGAGATGTAAGTGCTTCCCAGTAGATGTGACATTTGGCCTGGTTTCCAGTGAAAAGAGCACGTTTATACTCCTTGTTCTCACTCCCCCTTCCCCAAGCCTTTGAACTCCTTGGCCTGGTTCAGGCAGATTTACTCAGGGGCTGAGATCTCAAAGGTATCTAAAATTTGGGGTAAAGCCAAAGGTGAGTGGAGAGGTTTAATAACACAGGCGAGGAGCAGAGCTTGTGGCAGCACTGAATGTCAGAGGAGCCACACAAGGGCCTTACTTGTGCCTGGCTGCAAATGCTCAGCAGCTTCATGCCCCAGAGCTGCCAGCCTGCTGCTCCTTGCTCCACTCCTCTCCTCAGCACCAGCTCCATGCTCATGAATCCAGGCTGGTTTAATAAAGCCTCACAGCTCTTACAACCAGATTTACTAACACCCCTCTTTCCCTTCTCTCTGTCCCACTGCTGCCTGTAACTCCAGTGAGTTCCGTAAGTACCTCCTGGTGCATGCTTTGTTCTCTCTTCCTTCTCATTTCTCCAGCACTTGTTAATGCAGATAGGTTGAAGTTTGATTGGGTCTGGGGGGATTTTGGGGGCTTGATAATAATAACCATGTTTTTGCTGTTCACTTAATGTAGGTGTCTGTTTTCATGTAGAAATGGTTGGAGTAGTGCAGTACCATATAAATTTTTAATATTATATTGATAAAATAATCAATTCCTCTGTTATCTGCCCATCACCCATCCTTTTCAACAGAATAAAGGCAGTGGTGATTTCAGGAGGATTTAAGATTCTCCTTGTTAATACATGAAATCCAACATAACCATCAGCTCCGAGTCTAATCTGTTGTTAGTGAAAATTAAGTTCCAGCAGGCTCTAATCCTCCTGTAACCGAATTTCCCCTTGCAGTTCCAGAAGCTCCCGACCGACCCACGATATCCACGGCGTCGGAATCGTCCGTCTACGTCACGTGGATCCCCCGTGCCAACGGGGGCTCCCCCATCACCGCCTTCAAAGTGGAGTACAAACGTCTGGGTCGCAACAGCGACTGGCTCGTGGCAGCTGGCAACATCTCTCCCTCCAAGCTGTCTGTGGAAGTTCGGAACTTGGAGCCAGGTATTAGAAATGATCTTTCATTGCTGCAGCTCTTTGGGGTTGTTTTTTTTTTTTTCGTTTTAACTTCTGCTTGGATTACCCCGTTTCTGCTCGATGAGGTTTGGGTTTTGTGTATGGCCTAGGAGCTCGTTACATGAATTCAAGTTGATTTCTGGCTTTCCAAGTGGAAAAAGAGCCCCACCATAATTTAATACTTGTTCATGTGGAGAGGAGGGTTGTGTATCACTGCTATTTTTAACTTAATTGTCCTTCTAGTGAACACTCAGAATGTAGAGAAAAAAGCATTAATGGAAAAATGTCTGTCCTGACTTCTTCCAGTGTCCAGCCCTGAAAACTCAGGCAAAAAGCAAAAGAGAAGATGGAGTGGATGGTGATAGGGGTCCTTTGAAACATCTTCTCAGTCCCCACCAGTTTAGGGACTTCCTGAGCTGATGGAGGTGACTCCATCTGTGTGTACAATAGCCTTTGGATTTCCCTTGTGTGATTTCTAGAAACTGTTCATATCCCCACATCACTCTGTGGCCAGCACTCCTCTCCTTTTCTAACTGGATGTTCTGCAAAAAGTACTTCCTAATCTGTTTAGTCTCTCCTCGAACCCTCTTCCCAGCACTTGTTTTGCTACCAGGGCTTCTTTCTTTCCCTCTTTCCCTTAAAAGGAGAAATGTACAGGTTCCGAGTGATCGCGGTGAACAACTACGGGGAGAGCCCGCGCAGCGCGGCCTCGCGCCCCTACCAGGTGGCCGGCTTCACCGGCCGCTTCTCCAGCCGCCCCATCGCCGGCCCGCACATCGCCTACACCGAGGCCATCAGCGACACCCAGATCATGCTCAAATGGACGGTGGGTGGAACACTGGCCTCTGCTCTTCTTGTACTGCAAAGTTGAGGGTTAAGCGCTGTTTGCAGAGTGGTGAGTGGGGGTTTTCTTCCCCCCCCGAGACCTGGAGGTGATTGTGTTCCTAGGATGGGGGTGAGGCACTTCGTGTAGAACTGGGACATGTGCATCTCAAGCACTTTGCCCCCATTTCCAGACCCTTTTTCCTGCTCAGAGGCAGCCCTGTCCGTTGTCTGTTGCCTTTTGCACCATCTCCCAGCTCCCCTCCACCCCGCTCCCCTTCCAGCTCCCCGGGGACCCCACACACCCCTCCTCGGGTTACGCCAGATGTGCCCAACTGGCAGCTCCAGTGAGAGGCTGCAGCCGCCCCAGTCCACCTGCTCTGGCACAGACATATCAGAGGCACCAGTGGGCTTAACTCTGTCCCAAGCCCTGTTCATGCCATGAGTTGTGAGTGAGCTGGCTCTGTTCCCTGCAATTCCTGCTGCTTTTGTCAATCCAGGCTGGGGTGGCTGGGAGCGTGTTTCAAACCCGCCGTCTTCCCTCACATCCACTGGAGGTTTCATGTTAGAGAAACATTTTCCTTTCCCCTGTTACCTCGTCTATTGTAAACAAGTACTTTAAAGTCCTTATTGAAACCCACAGAAATTCTTTGCTCTTGTTTTGAAATCTAACCCCCTGGTATACTTTGGAGGATTTAATGTGTAGAGTTCCCTGTGTTAGTTTGCTCTGCTAGCTCAGCCTTAAGAGATGTTAAGGATAATAAACTTAAAATAACCTCTGGTTCCTCAGGAGGCTGCATAACTTAAAGATTCTTGAGCTGATTTTTAGAGTGACCTTAACTCTTTCTGAAGAGTTTTATGGTTTTAAATTTTCCATTTCCATTAATCATGCAGATTTTCAGGCTGTGCATGGTCAAACCCTAACTGAGGGTTTGGGAAGTGAAGTGGGAGGAAAGTGTTGGCCTGAGCTCAGTCTCTTGTCCCCATCCTACTCTCTGGCTACTCCGGGGAATTCAGTCACCTTTGCTCACACAACCTTATTAAAAACACTCACATTTGCAGAGGATGAGATACTCGGTGATGACAACTCAGCAGGACTTGGTTAAAACTTTTCTCCTCTCATGCAGCCTCTTAAAAATTCTTTTGCAGTACATCACATCGAGCAACAACAACACGCCCATCCAAGGATTTTACATCTACTACCGGCCCACGGACAGCGACAACGACAGCGACTACAAGCGCGATATCGTGGACGGTACGGTGCCGGGCACGCGGGCTTGGAGAAGGGGAAGGACACCCTGTAGCCACGTTGGCTGTGTTTATATGAAATCTAAACTGCTTCTCCCCAAGCAGTCTTTGTAATATATCTCACAGAAGGAGCCATCTCAACTCCCTAACGTCAGGTTTTGCCCACACGTGAGCTGGTTTCTTCCCTCTGAAGCCTCTTTGACGTGGAAGCTTGAGAACTAAATGCTGGGTTTAGGTTTGGCTTGTTATACAGCTGCAAATCCTTAAAGAAGGTCTATTTAAACTGGTGTAGCTTCAAGTTGTATAAAGAGAAAGCAGTGTAAATGAGGTTTAACCTGGGATAAAAACATCTGGGTTACAGACTGTACTAACAACTAGCTGGCTTTTAAAATTATTTACCCCAGCATGGACTTTCTAAGCTGGTAGTAGTACCTTGTGTGTAATTGCCCTTCTCTTCTCTTCCCTTGCCTAATCACTTCTCCTGCTACAAGGAAGTTGCTTTTAGCCTCAAGTGCTGTAGCACTCTGCAAATGCAAGTATGTTTGTGCTTCATTTTGCCTTTTAATCAAGTTATTTTTTTCCCCTGTGCATATTAGATCATCATTTTCCTGGAAGAAGTTATTAGATAATGTCTATATTAGTCCAGAAGTGGAAAACCCTTTTAAAAATATTTTATTTAATGTCCTTATTGCTCGGGCTGAGCAAACGCAGTGATCTCATTCTGGCCCGATGACGTTAATTATTTTTTTCCCCCTCATTTATTCAGTTACAAGAGGAATGGACCTTTATTTTGAAAATTTTCCCCTGCCAGACAATACTGCACATAGTACTTTGATGCATGACATAAGCTCTTGCACACTATAAAGCTATTAAAGATCCAGAGTTTGAGCTCAGAGGCTTTAAGGAACCTTGTGCAGGCTGCACCTTCATCTGCAAATGTATTTTAGCCTTTGCTAGACAGAACTTGTGTGTTTATAAATCTTATACACTGAGCAGTTAGTTGTTTAAGTGGGCTCCACTGTGCTGTGAAATTAGCTTGTTTCGGGGTTTTTTTCCGAGCGTGTGTGTATTGAACTCTTTGTGGCAGTCTGAAACCATTAGCAGCTGCTCTGCTCTGCCAGAGCCTGCAACAGAAATCACTTGGTGGAAAGATTTAAGCTTCAACTTTTCTTTACTGTGCTCCCCTAAATTAGCTTTTCAGGAGGGGAAAAAAAAAAAGAGAGAGAGAACTATTTTCAATTAAGTTGTGATTGGAAGCACTTGATGTGAAATATGTAGAGGAACATGTGACTTAAGGTATTTTTGCCATAAATCACTTGTTCTTCACGTTTTTTTCCCCTCTGTTACCTTTGAATTAATCAGGTTTTTGACAGGGAATTTTATCTTGAAATGACTGCATGAGTTGTGGAAAAAGTGTTGTGATGCCTGAGCTAGCTAAGTGCTTGCCGCAGGCTTTCCTCACCGCTTCCTGTTAAGTCTTGTCTTTCGAGACATTCAAAACTCTGCAGAAACCTTTTTTTTTTTTTTTTTTTTCCCTTATAAATGCCGCTACGGGCAAAATCAGATTTTATTTGCAGGAAAAAACAAGCAAAAAGCGTGACTCTGATGGCTCCTCGGTATCTCTCCGCCGCTTTAAGCAAAAGCAAAAAAAATCAGCCCTGTCCTGCAGCGATGGTCTGCATTTCTCTGTTTCTGGTCTGAATTTCTCTGTTTCGAGGGTCCTGGAGATTGAATTTTAAATGTAAATGCAGTCTGATGTCAGTTGTTTAAATGTTTTCCCTTGCTAATGGTGCACGAAGAGGACAGTTAAAGTGCCTGTACTGATTCCAGTTCCACTAATGGTTTGAAGCGGAAACCTAAAACCTGGTGTAGTAATTACCGAAAGGAATGCTTGGGGGTGGGGGCGCCGGGAAAAAGCGAGCCTGAATCTTGGGAAAACGTGCGATTTAGGGGAAGGCGGTTCCAGCTTCAGCCAGGGCTTGTCCGCCCTCACTTGGGGACGTGCAGCAGACGGGAGGTGGACACGGACCTTGCTGGGCAGCCCCTGGTCCAGAGGGGGGGGCCGGGCAGAGGCTCTGGACCTGGGCTGGGGTCCCGGAGGAGTTTGAGCAGCATCACGGTGACAGCCCCCGCCTGCCGAGCACGCCCGAGCCGTTTTATTAATGCTTAAATCAGTAGGTGGTAGACAGTTCCTTAGAAACAGTGGAAAACAGTTCAAGGTGGTATTTTCCAAGAGGGATTAAGAGCACTCAAACAGTTAATTAAACTCCCTAAAAAAAAAAAAAAAAAAAAATAGGGTCGCTGTTTAGTAAAATTTGTCACAAGCCCGTGAAAGTAAAAACTGGGAGTGATTTATCCTGAAGTGCTCAGTGCTTCAGGAGGGTGTCTAAATGAAATGCTGGCTGGGAGCCAGAGATGACAAAACCGTCCTATTAGAGAAGATTGCTTGGCTCGGGCTGGGGCTCAGGCTCCGCAGGGGCAGTGGCACCGGGACAGCCTTGCTGCGTTCCCAGGATGGTTCATAAAATGCACCTTCAGTTATTTGGGGTTTTGGCCAAATTGAGCAACCCAGATGTGTCCTTCCTGCACGACACTGATGGCTGCAGTGGTACCTCACACCTCGAGAAGGTCTGCTCACAGCCAAGTTCTTCCCTTGTCCCAAGTTCTTCTCTTGTCCCAAGCTCTCTCTGCCACTTTTCCTTGTTATTTGTCCAGTGTGCTGTAAACAGTCAACACAATCCATCCTAAACCCATGGAACATCTTTGGCAGTTCCGTGTTTAGGGTGCACAGGGCTGCTGTTGAATTTAAATGCACATGTGTGGGCACCTGTATGTCTGGGTTTTGAGTTTAGTGAGTTCTGGCTTTTGTAGAGAAAGACTTTCTTTAAAGGAAAATACTGAAAAAACCCTCACTTTAATTCATCAAAAGGTCCTAATAATTAATTTCACAAGATAACGCAAGAGTCATGGAATAATTTGGGTTGAAAGAGTCCTTCAAGATCATCTAGTTCTAACCCTCTGCCATGAGCAGGGATGCCACTCATGGACCATGGTTCCAGCTAAGTCCATAAACTGTTACTGAAGATTTTTGTGCTAACAAGACAGGCTGCAGTGCCCCTGCATTTGGTAGGAAAGATCCCTGCAATGCACTCGTCCATAATTCTGGCTCCTGTGGGTAGTTGAACTGCAGTCGATTTACTTTTTGTCCCCCCACAGGTACAAAGCAGTGGCACCTGATAAATCACCTGCAGCCTGAAACTTCTTATGACATCAAGATGCAGTGCTACAACGAGGGGGGGGAGAGTGAGTACAGCAACGTGATGATCTGCGAGACCAAAGGTGAGGCTGCGGGGCCGAGAAAGATCCACTGGGGGAATTTGTGTGCAGCACAAAAGTCAGCTGCGACGATGACCATAATTTTCTGGAATGTTTCGGAGGATTGTTTTGTCTTCTGGAGCTGGGATTGTTTTGAACATATGGAAAGTGATCCGTTGCACTCCTGAGGCTCTCAGCAGAGCTCTGCAGCTTTGCCTGCCCTCAGAGATAGCGCTGCTGCCTCTGCGCTGCTGATGGCCTCTCCTTAGGAGACAACCATGCGCCTGAAGATGACAGAATTGATTTGTACGTCTGTTTTATGTCTTCAGGGCTCTGTGACACGTTGTATAAGTGCAGACCACAGCAATTGATGGCTCTGTTGGCTGCCTCCATCCCTAATCCTGCATGCCTCTGGCACAAAGTTTGTACTGTTCTCGGGAAGTGTCAGATATGGCAGTCACATTTATTTTGCGAAGAATTCCTGTCTCCTTTAATCTCTAAAACCAAGTAAGGCTGTAAAGGGAAAATGCAGACAGTAAACTTCAAATGCAGTGCTATGAAAAAATGTTTGAAAAAAAAAAAAAAAGAAAAAAGCCCTCTGGGAGCGGAAGCATCAAAATTCAGTGAGTAGTGAAACCTTTGAAGGAAGGAGTAGGAGCTGCAGGGCTGCAAGGCTGCACACATACTTGGTCTCCCTCCTGCAAGGAATATAACTTTCTTCTTAATTTTAAAATGGGCGAGATGTAAGCTGTCATTCACACTGCCTCCTCCTTAAAATTTATCTCCCCAGGCTTATGAGGGTGATCCAGCTTATCCAACATACCTGCAGGGAGGTGTTTGTATCTCTCTGACGAGCTTCACTCCTAAGCCAGGCGCCTCTTTTAGGTTTTTAGTGTCAAATGAAATAAATCTGAACTGTGGTGTACTGGAAATGAATGTAAATGCAATTCCTGGGTTAAACTAGCATCTAATTTTCAGTGATTTTCTGTTCATCTTTTGGTTGATCTTCAACTGTGTGGTTTGTAAAGGGGGTTAGCAGGGTTCACATCAGATAAGAGCAGGTCATCTGGCAGAGCCTGGGCCAGAGAAATGAGTGCTGTGGTTTTTCCTGACCTCAGAAGTGGAAAGATTTGTGCCCTTTCAAGTCGAGAGTTAGAGCAGTTGCAGCCACGGGTACCTCGAGCGGCTCGTTAAAGCTCCAGTGACCTCAAAGAGCGGGTGAGCAGGCGGGATAATCACCATTTTCCAAGGCAAACAGTTATTACCCAATAGGAGCTGGCATCCTCATTGTGGGATTTAACACTGACTTGGAAGCTTTCTTTGAGAGGCATTGGGACTCAGACTCGGCAACGATTATTTTCATTTCGTGACGAAAAAACACATTTAGAAAATGCACTCAGTGGACGTCCACGTGCTTGTCTCTACCCATGCAGTGAAACGCACGCCGGGAGCATCTGAATACCCAGTGAGAGAGCTGAGCACGCCCCCCAGCCCCCCCGAGAGGGCGGGGGGCGGCGGGGCCGTGGCCGCCAGCGGCCCCGTGCGCAGCAGCGACATGCTGTACCTGATCGTGGGCTGCGTCCTGGGCGTCATGGTGCTCATCCTCATCGTCTTCATCGCCATGTGCCTCTGGAAGAACCGGCAGCAGAACGCCATGCAGAGTGAGTGAGGGGGGTTGGTTTCGTGAGGAAAATATTCCCGGAGTAAAATGAGGAATGTCCGTGCTGCGTTTTATGGATGGGAAGCAGTTTCCTGGCAGGAGCCAGCTTGCATTTCTGTAGAGACTTGTACTTCCAGGTGTGCCTTAGGTGCAGGCTTGGGTTTTTAAGAGCAGCAATGTCTCCATTTCTTCGCACTGATGCTCCCTATCCTGCAGCATCCCTGGAGGATTGTGCTGCAGTTTCACCCAGAGAATGGTGTGGCAAAGTTTCTGCAGTTTGTGTTTGACTTTAAGCCCCTGCATAGGTCTCTGATGATTGCAGAGGCAGATGTGTAATTGTAATCACTTGTTAAAATTGTGGAGAGCTGAACTCTGGATCTCTCCCTTTCTTGAGTGCATCTGGAACAAGAGAACTTGCAGCTCTAGGACAAGCCCCTTGTTACCTCTTAGTCCCTGCACAATGAGATGGCATTCAATGGCCAAATCTTCCAGAGAGGTGTTAATAAGGAAAACCTGTTCATTAACGAGCAGGAGCCTGGAGCAGGAGCTTTGCAAGGTGCTCTGCACCACCAACAACCCAGAGCCAGCAAAATCTCTGCACTGGCCTTTTCTGCTCCTTCTGCATAAATCAGCCTTGCTCTTGCCACGGCCTGTGGTTATTTTAAATGCTCTTACTCTCCTACAGAGAAATGAAACAAAACTTCTTGCAAGATAAGATAATGTCTTCAGCTGCAGCCCAGAGAGATCTTCTGGAAGCAGCTTATAGCAGATACAGCAGAGGGGCTGTTGGTGATACCAAAGGCTTGGTTTTAGGATGCTCTTGTAGTGATTGACATCAGCCAGGTCCTTCCAGACCAACATTTCTGGTCTGCTCTCCAGGATGTGGCCGTTTTCCATGTCTACATTTGTATGCTGAGCAGTTGGGTATCAGTTAGTTGACAAAAGCTGTAGAAAGAAAAAATAAGCTTCTTTATTTTTTTAGGGATGCTCGTTTAGCTTCTCATTTAGCAATACAAGTGCTTTCAGGAATAATGTCCTTTGCAGAATACGACCCTCCTGGCTACCTCTACCAAGGGGCAGACATCACCGGGCAGATGATTGAGTACACGACCTTACCCGGGACGAGCCGAGTCAACGGCAGCATCCACGGGAACTTCCTCAGCAATGGCCTCAGCAACGGCTGTCCCCACGTCCATCACAAAGTTGGCAATGGTGTCAATGGGATCATGAGTGCAGGAGGAGCAGGACTGTACCCAGGGCACACCAACTCCCTGTCCAGAACACACGTGGACTACGAACATCCCCATCACCTCGTCAACGTAAGGTCCTACCCCGGGTGGGAGGCTCAGCCCAGCCCTTGGGATCCATTCAGGGGCTGTGGAAGCAGGCTCAATTCGGGTGGGGGAATACTCCTCCATTGATATCAGCCAGTTCCACTGAATTCCTTATCCCAGAGGAAGCAACTGGGCTGATATTTGTGATACAAACATCATGGTTTTCATTTGAGAATATCAGATGACAGCAAGAATTCCACTTACTCTGGGAAATCTGCCTCTACCCTCCTCCTAACAGCATGTAAGCTCTGAGAATGCCTCATTGCTGGGCTGAGATACTTTACTTGTACATATGGTATTTCTCAATCTCCAAGTTAAATACATTTAATTATAGCTGCTTATTCTGCAGCTTTATGGATCACCCGTTTTTCCCCCACCTGTTTCAGATCTGTAACTCTGAGCAATGCTATTAATTATGGCAAAGCACGAATGGCGCAGGAGGTTCCATGGAATGAAGTGCCCCATACATCTTGAGCTGCAGCAGAGCAGTAACACTGCTTTTTTTTATTTTTTTTCAGTCCCCTGTTTGTGACTGTGGAGACAGGCTGGTTTTTTGTTTTGAAATTGAAAATAAAATTAAAAACTAATTTCAGTCTGCGATCCAGCCTTTGTATGCTGTGGAAAAATACTTCATTTGCTGAAACGTGTCCTGTTTCCAAGAGAGAATAATGATTTCATTATTGTCTATGGAAACAGATGGCTTGCATTCAAACTTACTAAACTTACTCAAAACTGTGAACATTGCCCAGGAAAACTGAAAGAAAAAGTTCAAAAGTCTGAATAACCCATGCTGTTTCTAGAGAAAAAAACCGGCTCTATTGTTTGTGTTGGTAATTGAGCACAAGCACTTCATTTTATTGAACAACAAATTAGCACTTGCACAGTAGTTGCCACTTCAGTTCCCTCCAGTCTGAGCCCAGACCAGTCAGTTCTTCACCCCATTCTGTCCTTGGCCTACCCATGTAGCAAGAAGTGCCCACTTTTGATTGTTTTCAAGAGCAACCAAGGCCCAAACTAGTTTTTTTTTTTGACCTGTCCAACCTCCCAGTGGGTGAAACTCTCCAAAACTCTCCAAGCCCTCAGAAGGGAACATTTGCAGTGCTCAAAAGCTTGCCCAGGAGAAAGACTGGGAGTTTGCATTATGTTTTGTCTCTCCTATTTTTATTTTTTTGGGGGGGAAAGAAGGAAATACATGTGTGATGACACAGATCTTGGTGCCTGGAGCTCCTCTGTGCCATGGGGTGTCCACCCAACGCTGCTGTCGTGCTGGGAGCAGGTGACAGGGTTGAGTTTTTCTTTCCCCACTCCCTGTTGTAGAAAGTTTGAGTCACACAGATGTCACACGATCTCTGCCTGTGGAGAAGGGCTGGGACTGGCACGTGGGCAAGGCTGGGCAGAGGAACAGGATGTTCTGATCCTTGTTAGGTCGCTCTTTATTGTTTCAATGATTGGGTTAAATGAGGAAGGGAGAAACTGGCCAGGATGGCAATCAAGTCTAATTAGGCATTTCCTCAGTGCTCTCTATCCCTCAAAAGCTCCAGGATAAGCTCTGTTTTTTGCAAAAATGGGATTGCTAGAAGTTCCCTAGCACTTGAGCTGCCAAAAGCCAGGTGAGCCTTCCCTCCTGGAGCCTGGTGCGGGAGCCTGGCTCTGCAGCCCTCTTGGAGTGGCTCCTGCATCACTGTCTGCCTGGTCCCTAACAATGAGGTATGTGTTAATCTGGGCATTTCAACTGGCTTGTAATGGCCCCCTTAGCCAAAACCAACAACACAAAATCCCTCTCACCCGGAGTCATTGCTGGCTGAGGAATTACCCCATCTGTACAAATACGAAGTGGTTCAAGAATCAGTGTAGTGAAGTAAACTGATCTAATCGGAGTAATTACAGGAAAGTGGGATGGGTTTGTATGTGACATCAGCCCTCCAGATTTAATCCTCTGTCTCCCTAGACAAGCCTTGCGTGCTAATGAGCAGCAATTCGCTTTCGTGTCTGTCAGCAGCGTTAAAAATAAATATATTTACAGTGTGTTTATTAAATTAAACCTCAGCATATTAAGCTGAAAACAGACCAGGGAAATGACCACATACTTGTCTAAGCTGCAGTTATTTACTTTTCCCTGACACACACACACTGGCAAAGCCCTCCCCTGGCCTTTGGACAATCGCTCAGTGTTGCTGTGCCACGTACAGCCCGGAGCGGGGCATCGATAACGTGACCAGAGTGGGGAAACTGAGTCAGAGAGCTCTTGGGTGTCCCAAGAGTGATTTGATTTCTAATTGTTTATTCATTATTGATCCTTCCTGCTGCAGGGTGGTGGGCTGTACACGGCAGTGCCTCAGGCTGACCCCTCGGAGTGCATCAGCTGCCGGAATTGTCGGAACAACAACAGGTGAGCAATAAAACCTGCCCAGGGAACAGCCCTCCCTCTGTGTGCTGGGGTGGGGCTGGGGCTGAGCAAAGCTGAGAGCTGGAGTCCTGGCTGGCACGAGGAGCTCCCTGGATGATCTGGAGAGCAGTTGAGGATTGTCCATAGGATAGAATAAAACAAGTTGTTAAAGCCCAGAGCTCACTTTGCTCAACATGCTCCTCTGATGCTCTCTAGGAAATGAGTTGGGCACTGGATTTTTAAAAAAATCCATATTTCCTGTGTTTTCTTCAGTTTTGAGATAACAGGATCATTCCATATGGAGCTTGTCAAATTGGATTTAATTGGTCTTCTATATTTTACACTTCCTGACATTCCCTTAAGAACACTAACAACTTGCCCCTTTGCCTTCACAATGCTATTCTTTGTAAAACATGGGATTTGAAGTTCTTGAGGCCTTCAGGAGGAGATTGGCCAACCATTGTCAGACTGGAATACACTTTTTTTTCCATGGGTAAAAGGATTCTTGTGTAGAGTAAGGGAAAATCTGTCTTCTGCATTGTAGCTGGGAGTTGGAAACCTAATAAAAATTGTTAAGTTTTCACTTTTGTAATTATTATCCTCCTAGGCTTCTGAATAAATCTCTGGTTATTTTAATGATTAGGAATAGGACTGAAAGTCAGACATGCTGGGCTGCTCTGGTAGGTTCTGGGCTTTTTTTTTCAATCATACTTTGATTTTTCAGTATTGTCAAAATCTTCAGCTGCCTTTAGGTGAAATCTGGCTAAGCTGAGATGAAATTAATCACAGAATCATTGACTGTTCTGAGTTGGGCCCACAAGCATCATCGAGTCCAACACCTGTTGAACAATAAAGCTGTTGTTGAAGGCAGAAAACACCTTCACTTTATTTTCATAGTCTTACTTTTTAAAATACCACTTACAACGAGCTTTGAATCCTTCTTCCTTCCATAAATACGTGCATGACACTGTAATGCTGACAAGCTTCTGCTTGCAGGTTGAGCTGGGCACGTCTTGCCTGGCCCAGTGTCCCTGGTAGGTCTCAGGAGAGCCCAGTAAGTGCCCTCACACACCACAGCTGTGATTTCAAACAGGCTGTGCAGCAGCTCTCACCAGGATGTCTGAGACTCACAGTAATTTGGAACATGCCATGTGTGTTACACTGCAATTAAGAGCTTGCTTCCAGTTTTAAACACATTTAGGTTTTAAATTGCTCTTTTTTTTCCCCTAAGAGGGCGAGGGAAAGAGTTCCATCCTCTGCAACTGCACTGCTCCTCCCAGACAGGTCATCAGCAGGGCCTGAACTTTGAGTTTTCACAGCCCCATTCTATATTTGACTGCTTGATAGAGAAACAAATTGTCCCTTGCAGCTGCCTTGCCCCTGAGGGGATCATTAACCCCGGTTTGGCAGGGAGCTGCACAGCAGGGACCGCTCCGTTCCTGTCCTGGCGCTGGGGGAATGGAAAGAGGACATGGGAGAGGGGAGTGAAGAGGAGCAGAACGTGCCTCAGCATTACACCAGGGAGCTGGGTCTATGGCCAGGGTGAGGAGGAGGAAGAGGAGAAGGAGGAGGAAAGCCTGTTGGGTTAGTGCAGTCAGCTCAGATTTTGGCAAGTGGGAATTTGAGGCTGGAGTGTTATCCCCATTTCGTTTGACCTCACTGCACAGGTGAGGGCTGTCCCCCTGAGCTGGTCCCTGTTGGTGGAAGGAGAACCTGTTCCTCGTCCCACCCTGGAATCATTGCACCCTGTGTGCTGAAATCAGGCAGTTCCCTCTGCACCCCTGGGGCAGGAGGGGAAGGGAGGTTCAGG
This sequence comes from Phylloscopus whistleri, assembly GCA_017589585.1. Taxonomy (NCBI): domain Eukaryota; kingdom Metazoa; phylum Chordata; class Aves; order Passeriformes; family Phylloscopidae; genus Phylloscopus; species Phylloscopus whistleri. The sequence goes on along the minus strand of JADMLD010000744.1, from coordinate 94,545 downwards.
TTCACACCTCTGGCAGGCTGTGCCAGATCAGGAGCGTGGCCTTGGTGCCATGAACTCCTCACTGAGCCCTTTCCACCAAATGCCTGGAGCTGTTGCTGATTTGGGGTGAATGCAGCAGTTCTGAGAATTGTGACCACGTGCAAATGAATCCTAAAGGTTCAGCATTATTTCATGGCTGTTTTCAGCAATAGCCATCTCGGAGCAGGTTTTATTATTCCAGTGCTGAAATCCCTGGGTCTTCTGTTTAAATTAGCACTTTATCCCTCATAACTGCTGGTGGAGCCTTGCCAGAGGGAGAAGCTGCTGAAAACTGGAGACCCACTTTGCTGTAGTGGACAAAGTCTGTGGTTGACAGGGTTGAGAATTGATCTTTTTTTCTTCTCTTGTGCCTTTGTGCTAAAGCTCTCAAGATACCTGATGTTTACAGAGGAATTTACACTTTTGCATATCTCTTTCCTTTGCAAATTCACTGTATTTTGATCAGAAATTGAAATGCACAATTCATGTGTAGGAACATCAGTTTGTTTTTCCAGCTTTTTCATCTAAATTATTATTTTTTAATTACAATTTAGTAGGGTTTCAGTATTAAGAATTGATAGAAGGTGTGTTTTCCACAGCAGGGATTTTACATCACTCTTCCTCCACACTCTGCTCTGGATATCCCCATGGCTAGCTTCCATCAAAATGTGGTTATTGAAGCTTAGAAGGCTGAACTGCTGGGTTGAAACATCCTTCAAGCTCTTAAAATAATACAGAGAACTCCACTGACCTCTGTGTCTTTAAGAAGAAACCGCAAACCCAGAAACATGCAAACCCAAACATTTGGATGGGTTTCTCTGAGCCTTTTTTTTCTAAATAATAAGTGAGTGCAGTCAAAACCTCTGCGGAGAGAAAGGCAAACTAATAAATGGATTTGTTTGAGGACCAGATGTGTTTCATGTGGATTCTCCAGTGGCTTCTGTGGTATTTTGGTACTTGGAATAATGATTTTGGAGGCAGTTACAGGAGCAGAAGGACAAAATAGGGGAGTGAAGGTTGAAGTTTAGTACTACTCCATCCTCACAGCTTTTGGGAGGGGAGCAGGCATTGGTCCTGTTCTGGCTTTGCAGGTGAAGCACCTGCCAGAGGGGAAGCTCACTACAGTTCCTGCTCTGACGAGTTTATTTGTGGTGTTGGGTGTTTTGTTGCTCTTTCAGTTCTGGCAATGTTGATCCCAGGTTTTCCTCAGGTTTCAGGTATGAACTGAGGCTCTAGGCAGAGCTGTAGGATGGGTCCCTCCAGTGTGATGGTTTTCCTTATTGCCATGACTTTTTTAATGGCATAAAAGTGGTTTCTGGGATTTGGGCTGGACTTAACTGAAACTGCCAAGCTTAACCCTTTAAAACCTTCTGAGCTCAGTGCAGGGCTGCTGTCAAGGGCAGCTCTGCTGGCACTGCTGGTGTCCCAATCCATCTTTCCTCCTTTCCAGCAATTTTTCATCCACTCTGCTCAGTTTTGGGCTAAAATCAGTCTGGAGCAGCACACAGTGCTACTTCCTGAGCCAGCAGCTGAGCAGGCAGGTCCCAGGGATCAATTTTTGTCTTTCCAAATGCCAGCCTTACACAGCCCCAGGGGTGATATACAGCAAGTGCACTGGGCTGATCCCTGTGAGCAAAGCAGGTGAGGGATGGGTTTACAGCTGGTGGGAAAGAGAAGGGTGCTCAGAGTTGTATCTGCACCAGCACACAAAGACCTGAAGCCTGTTCAGCTTTCACAGGAGCACTTTGGGGTGTCACTGGAGGGTGTGAACACTCCATCGTATTTCCATGTGTTTATCCACGGATCCATCTCTGTCCTGCACTGCATAACAAGGAGCATTTTGGTGTGTAGTTTCTTAAAGGTAGCTGTGCAAGGGAACCTTTTACTTTTGGGGTAGTTATGGCTTTGTTGTGTAGGGATTGTTTACATAAATGTTCCCTGAGGCCACGTTGTTCACAGGGCTGCAAACACTGAGGTGTTTTCCCTTGTGCCACAATGGTATGTGTGTCAAAGTCCTGCTCCTTTTTGTTTAAAGCTTAAATACCTCAGCTGTAACAATTGGTTCAGCACTCTAACTTCAGTTCCACAGCTTTACAGAGGTATTAGAGGGCCACAATCTGACTTACACAGCAGAAGGGGGGAGATTAAATTTCTTACATTGCATCTATTTTTCTAATTTGCATTTACTCCAATAACACTTAGCATTTATTTTTCAAGGTACTTAAGTGTGCTGCTTGGGTTTCAAATTTGAGCTCTTTATCTTGGCAGTGGAAACATGTTTTATGGAGTTGCTTTGATGGAGAAGTGGGCTCACAAGTCAGGTCATTGGGTCTCAGTCAATGGGGGAAGGAGCTGAGCGTGTTTTGAATGTTTTCAGCTGTCTGCTGGGAGAAAAAAAAAAAAGACTCAATCCTTTTCTTAATGTCAGAATCACTCCGCAAATATATTTAAAACTGATTTGACAAATGCTCTGATTGTTGACATGCTAAAACGCTTAAAAGCTGCGGGGGGAAGAGGAATGGGAGGAAGAAGCCTCTCCTGAGTAACTTTGGCCTCTGTCCCTCCCGCAGGTGTTTCACCAAAACCAACGGCACTTTCGGCGGCAGCGCGCTGCCCATCGTGCCCCTGGGAGCCCCTTTCCAGCAGGAGGGCGTGGAGATGAAGCCCCTGAGCCCCCACGTCATGGTGGCCATGTGCCTGGCCTCGGCCAGCCCCGAGTGCGGCGCCCGGCTGGAGGAGGAGGGCAGGGAGAGCGCGGAGCAGCCCCCGGCGCAGCACCCCTGCTGTCGGGAGGGCGTCGGCCAGCTCTCTGTGGACTGCACGGACGGTGAGGCATCCCACAGAGGATAGCACCTGGCTGGGAAGCTGGGAATATTCTGTAGGGAGCTTAATTTATTGCGGAGAAGCCAGTAATTAAACTCTTGTTAGAGCAGGCGTGGAGGAAAGTGAAGCGTCCCGCCTTTCCCATCGTGGAAAGAGGGAGCAGTGCTGCTCCAGTGCCTGGTCCTGTCATGCCCTTGTGATTGATGCCTCTGAAAAGGGCTCACTGAGCACATAAGGAGGCTGTGACTGATGGATGCTGCACTCACAGCACACCCATTGGCCCTGACACAGGACACACAGGCATTCCAGAGCCATCCTGGAGGCAGGGACTGGCACAGGGAGGGTCTCGGTCCCTGTTGATGGAAGGAGAACCTGTTCCTCGTCCCACCCTGGAATCATTGCACCCTGTGTGCTGAAATCAGGCAGTTCCCTCTGCACCCCTGTGGCAGGAGGGGAAGGAGGTTGAGGTTCACACCTGTGGCAGGCTGTGCCAGATCAGGAGTGTGGCCTTGGTGCCATGAACTCCTCACTGAGCCCTTTCCACCAAATGCCTGGAGCTGTTGCTGATTTGGGGTGAATGCAGCAGTTCTGTGAATTGTGACCACGTGCAAATGAATGCTAAAGGTTCAGCATTATTTCATAACTGTTTTCAGCAATAGCCATCTCGGAGCAGGTTTTATTATTCCAGTGCTGGGCTGACCCCTCAGTGTGAGCTGTTCAGTATGGGTGCTGTGGTGGGATAGAGCCTATGCCTGTGCCCGTGCCTGGTATGATAGGAACGAGCCTGAGCCCAAAGAGTGTCACCCAGTGGAATTAAAGAGTTTTTGGGGCATGTGGGTCTGTTGAGCTGACAGAGAACCTCCTGAAAAACCCGACACAACCACCCTCCCTGCTCTTGCTTTGCAGGTGGCAGCTGTGTGCACTCGGAAACATCGAACCACATCTTGAGCTGGAGCCCCCTCATTCTTCAGCCTGTTTCCAAGGACTGTAAGGAAAAACCAGGATGGAGTTCATCCGGAGTCACCCTAAATGGTTCTGGGGACCTTTGTCAGCTCCAGCTGCGGGAAACCTGAGGCAGTGACCGTTGTCCCCACTTCAGGCCAGGAACTGCACGGCAGCGTCGCTGAAAGGGAGTCACGGGGGGATGTTAATTATAACAGAGAGAGTCACTATTTATTTTTTGTAGTAGTGTCATATGAATGTATCTTGGTTTCAAAATGGTTGCCTTTTTATATTATTTATGCCTTGAAATCCCTTTTTTTTGTTGTTGTTGTTGTTGGTTTGTTTTTTTTTTTTCTTCCCTCACACACCACAAAACTAGCCTGGTTATGTCTATAAAAGAATTGCAATAATATAAAGAATGAGGATGGGAGATGTGGAGTGTGTTTCCGTGGCAATTCACCAGCAGGACAAGCACTTCTGAGGAGCCTGAGAGAGGGATTTAAGCAGGTCTGAAAGGACCCAACAGCTGCCACCTCCCTGGCAGCTCGCTGACATGGTACTTGAACCCTCCTCTCCATGAACACCTCCTGGCCTTCTTTGTTTTCTCTGAGAAGATCCCAATGAGGAAATAAGAAGATTAATAAGAAAAATGAGCCTCGGTTGAGTCTGTCCTGTGCAGCTTGAAGCAGAACTTGAGTCAGTGACTGTGTCGTTAGGTGCTCAATAACCCTTCTGCAGAAGTACAGGTGGAAATCCAGCCTGTCTCACTTTCCCACTTGCAGAAGACAAAATCCAGTTCAACTCTTGGTTTGAGGGATTACTGACAGCTTGGATGGCTCTGAAATGAAACCAGTCCTGGTGAAGCAGCTCCCACCAGCCCTGGGCACGGCTGTCAGGAACCCAACCATCCTGGACACAGCACCATGGAGGTGCTGCAACCTTAACTGCAGGGCTTGGGTGGGTGTTTTAATTTTTCCTCTCCAAATTTAATCCCAGTAAATAAACCAAAGCAGTGCTTGCAAAGCACTCCCTCCCCCCACAGGAGTCACAGTGCAAAGCCCCAGAAATGAAGCACAATTTACAGTGATGGCCACCCCGAGGTGACACGTACAGCCCAGAGCAGTGTGTCCCTGGCCAGCCTGGGAAGGGAGGGAGCTGTGCCAGCCTGGCTGCTGGTGCTCCAAAGCCCTGGAGAGATCAGGGCTACTGGTGCAGCTTCACCAGTCACAGGGTTTGGGGAGTGATGTCTGTGTGAGGAGGAAGCCCTTGAGATCTCTGCTTTGGTAGCAGCAGCTCTGTGGGCTGCTCCGAGTGGTGGGATGGGGTTTTTTTATGTTTCATAGAATCCCAGAACAGTTTGATTTGGGAGAGATCTTAAAGCTCATCCAGTTCCACCCCTTGCCATGGGCAGGGACACCTTCCACTATCCCAGGCTGCTCCAAGCCCTGTCCAGCTTGGCCTTAGGCACTTCCAGGACTGGGGCAGCCACAGATTTTCTGGGTACCTTGTGCCAGGGCCTCACCACCCTCACAGGGAAGAATTTATTTCCAGTATCCCATCTAAACCTGCCCTCTGGCTGTGTGAAACCATTCTCACTTGTCCTGTCACTCTCTGCTTGTCTGAGAAATCCCTCTCCCTCCTTTTTATAAGCCCCCTTCAGGTACTTGAAGGCCACAATGAGCTCTCCCCAAAGCCTTCTCTTCTGTTGCATTATTTGTGCTTATATCTATTCTTTTGCCTTTTTTTTAGGGTTGTGCATCCTCCCAGCTAGAGCTGCCTTATTCCAAAGTTCTCTACACACCATGAACTTCACACCCGTGGGCTTTGGCTGCCACGTACCCCAGAGCCACCACAGATCTCCCTCCTCCCTTTTTGTTTATCTCACCCTCACAGCCTGGATTCTCCTTTTGCAGAACCTGTTGCAAGGCTTTCCCCTTTTCCAACTGAGATTGGCAGGGGAGTGGTTGGGATTTAACTCTGGCTGCTTCGTTTTCCCCAAACACTGAAATTTAACCCTGGTTTTAAACAACCTTGCTTAAATCTCCCCTGTACTGTGGGTGTGTCAGATAAAGATGCTCTGTTTTCCAGAGAAGCTGTAATATTCCTTTGGAATGTTATGTGTTTGGAAGTGATGGTTTTGCAGGGGCTTTGGGCAGGGTTTGTGTTTCTGGGGGTGGTTTGATGAAGGGATCAGTGCTGCTTTATGGCTGGTGTGGGGATTGGTACTCTGGGCACTGATCAAGGTTGGTTCGTGTGGTTTGATACTTCCCAATGGGTTATTATTCACCAAATACAGGAGAAAATGGCCCAAGGTGCCCTGTTTCCACACACACCAGAAGATGAGGACTCAGGAAACCTGGGAAGTGCCTGACACTTTCCTTGGACCCTGCTTCCCTTCGAGCTTGCACCAGTGCAGTGAAAAACCATCTCCAATCACTATTTTTAACCTCATGTGGTTTGGCCTGAAATGGGGGAGTTTGGGGTGAAGGTGAGGCCCCGTCCCACAAAAAGCTTTGTGGCTGTTTTGGCACCACAGAAACCTCAGCACAGCCCCAAAGCAGCAGCAGCATCCCCAGTCCATGCCAGCCCTGGGGCTGGGAGCGGCGCTTCAGCCCTCGGGCTTTTTTTTTTTTTTTTTTTTTTTTTTTTTTTGCCATCGGTGAGAAACTATTTATCGTAGCCTAAATATTTATTTTAGCTCCAGCAGTAACTGCAGGCCCGAGGCTGGGCCGGAGGGGCTTTCTCGGGGTGCTGCCTTTGGAGCCTCGCAGCAGGCACAGGTGGGTGCTGCCGTCCCGTGGTTGGAAGAGAGGAGGGAAGGGAAATAAAGAGCCAAAGCCGCAGTGGTCACGGTGTCGCTGTCACGGTGATGGTGACATTAACTGGCGGGTCGTCGCTGGTGCCTGGTGCTGCCGAGAGTGGCTCTGCAAGGGGTGGGAGGGCCCGAGTGCCACCGGGTGGGTGCTGGGTCAGCGGGGCGGGTGGCTCAGCCCTCAGCTCGCCCCGGTACCTGTGCCGGGGACAGACGGCTCTCCCTGTGCTGGCGCTGCTTCCTCCTCCCCTCCTGTGGCTGCTTCGGCATCCTCCGCTGTGCCCACGGGCTCCTGTGCGCCGGGACCGGCCCTGCGGGGACAGGCGGCTGTGGCCGGTGCCCGGCCCGGGAGCGGCGGGGCAGAGGGGTTTGGGCACTCACGTGCGGAAGAGCAGCTCGTGCAGCCCTGGGGAGAGAGCTGGGTGTGAGGTGCGGCTGTCAGGGTGTCAGGGCTCGGGCTGTGGCCCCGGTGAGCCCTGGCACTCACGCGGGAGGCGCTCCCGGTGGCGGGCGATGCAGTGCACGGCCAGCAGCGACGCCGCGGTGGCCACCAGCATCCCTGCCACCGCCGCCCCCGTCACCGCCGGGTAGGCCTCGAAGGGAGGCTCGGCTGGAAGAGAGCAGAGGGAACATAGCAGGCAGCGGGTACGGGCAGAGCCCAGAAAGGCCAGGCAAGGTGCGAGCCTGTGCCTGAAACCTACTGACGGCTGCTCACTCTCCGCTCCTCAGCTCCACCGCGATGGAAACGCCGCCCTTCTCCACTCAACCCTCGCTCTGCCCCCACGGAGCAGCAGCCCCTGCCCGCTTCACCTGGCGTCTGCACCTCGGAGGGGTGCCCGGCCGTGCGGTGGTTGACGGCCAGGACGCGGAAAGCATAGAGCACCGCGGGGTCCAGCCCCCCCAGGCGCCGGTCGCGGGAGTGCGGCTCGATGTCTCCGGCGGCCGTTTCCCAGGGGCTGGGGGGCTCCCGGAGGGGCTTCTTGGTTCGGCGCCGCTGCACCACGAAGCCGGTGAGGTTGCCGGCGCCCTGCGTCCGCCACTCCAGCCGCACCTCGGTGCGCGCCCGCGTGTAGCGCAGCTTGCTGATGGTGACGTTGGGCGGGGCCGGGTACCCTGAGGAGAGACGGCACCCGGCAGGAGGGGCTGGGTGCCCCCAGCCCACCCTCGATGCCCCCAGCCCAACCTTGCCAGCCGTCCCAGGACTCACGGTCCACGCGGAGGCGGACGGGGAGGCTGGCGGTGCCCACGGCGTTGGTGGCGGTGCAGCGGTAGATCCCGCTGTCCCCCGGCCACTCGGCGTCCCGGACGGTGAGGTTGACCCACGCTTCTCCCTGCTCCAGCCGGTACTTAGCCAGCCCCGGTGTCACCTCCCGCTCCTTTGAGTCGTACCAAGCCACCGTGGCACCGAGACTGGCACTGCTGCCGCGCTGCCGGCACGCCAGCTCTGCCTCGCCGCCCTCCAGCACCGCCACCTCGCTCTCCGCCTCCAGCTCGGGGACCTCTGCTCGGCGAGAAGGGGGGGACGGTGTCGGCGGGGACGTGCCACCCCGCCGTGCCACACCGGGGGCACTGGGGGCGGCTCCAGCTTACCCAGCCGCAGGCGGCACTCGGCGGCAGCGGCCCGCAGCGGGTGTGCGGCCACGCAGACGAACTCCCGGCCGCCCAGGCTGCCGTCGGTGCTCAGCACCAGCACGGCCGTGGAGGGCGCGGGGTCGCCCAAGGTCCGGCCCGCACTGTCCCGCCAGCGCAGGGTGACGAGCGGCGTGCCCCCCTCCCACCGGCACCGCAGCATCACGTACTCGTCACCCTTGGTGGCCGCCGCCGCGCAGGTGGGGCTGCCGGAGGGGACCCCTGTGGGACGGAGCGGCGTCAGAGTGGGGCAGTGCCGCGCTGGGCCAAAGCACCCCCAGAAAGGAGACGTTCCCCCCCACCCCGCCTTCCCCAGGGCGAGGGGGGTTTGGCAAATCCCGGCTGTGCCACAGCGTCCCCCCTTTCGGAACAAGCTGGAGGTGCTGAAGGTCCCAGGAAAGGCAGCAGCACCCTGAAATGCCCATCCCATGGTTTGGCCACGGCACGGGGGCATTGCAGCTCTGCTGTGACACCAGGGGGTTCAGCCAGGGGGCTGGGGGGCAGATGGGCCCGTTGTCACTCACACAGGGTGGTCCCACATGCAGCCCCCAGTGGCAGCGCGGGGTGGGAGGCCAGGCAGGAGAAGGAGCTGCCGTTCCTGGTGGCTGCCCCTGGCTGGATCCTGGTGGCCATGGAAAAACTGGTCCCCATCAACCCCTCTTCCTCCTCTTCCTCCTCCTCCTGGGGGCCCACCCAGCGCAGCCGGGCCAGGGGGAAGCCCCCCAGCCAGCGGCACCGCAGGGCCACATCCCGCTGATCGTCGGAGGCCAGGGCGGAGCAGCTGGGGCTCCCGGCTGGTGGATCTGCCGGAGACCATCGGCACTGGGGGGGGGAGCGTGGGTTCCGCCCCAGCCCCATCTCAAATTGCCCCTCCCAGCCCCATCCTCACCAGGGAGCTGCGCTGGTCCGTCTCAGCCCGTGGGGACCCACCGGCCCCCCCGCGGGGTTACTTACAGTAGACGGTGAGGACGATGGTGGCCTGGGTGCGGGTCTGCAGGTGGCTGTTCTCGGCCAGGCAGGTGTACGTGCCCGCCTGGGCGCGGGCGATGGCAGAGATGACGAAGGTCTGGCCCACGTGCACCTGGGAGCCATTGTGCAGCCAGACGTAGCGGCTGGGGGGGTTGGAGGGGGCCAGGCAGCTCAGCACCACGTCCTCCCGCTCGCCCGCCGAGAAGCCCCCCTGTTCAGGGGAGAAGGGCTCCACACGGATGGCCGGCTCGTCAGGGCCATCTGCGGGGACACAGGGCCCTTTAGACAGGGACGTCCCCACAGAGGGGGCACAGCCCTCCCTGGGGCTTCCTCCGCTGGTGGGGAGCAGGGCAGCAAAGCCCCCTTAGAAAGGGTGCACCGTGGGGGCTGTGAGCACACCACGATGCACAGTGGCCACAAATGTGTGGTGGTGGGAGCACACACCATGGCCCGGTGGCTGGAGAGGCATTGTGCTGTGGGGTGTATGATGGCCACCAATGTGTCAAAGCAACAACAAGCCATACCGTGGTGGCCACAGAGACGTGGTGGTGGCCACAGAGGCCTCACAGTGGCATGATGTCCATGGGTGTTCCATGATAGCTATGGACATACCATGGTGGCAGGGTGCTCAGCGGCCATGGACAAGCCGTGGAGCATTGTGGTGGCCACAGACACGCTATGGATGTCACCAGCCCTGAAGATGCCCCCCCAGCTGGTGGCTGAGGGCCCCCCCGAGGTGGGCGGCACCCGGGGCACTCACAGACGATGTCCAGGTAGACGGGGTCGCTGGTGCGGTTGTTGACCTCGTTGTGCACGGTGCAGATGTACCAGCCCGTGTGGCTGCGGTTGGCGGGTGTCAGCCGCAGCTCTGCCCTGGAGCCCCCCAGCCCCGCAGGGGTCACCGAGGGACCCCCCCGGGGCTCCTGGTGCTGCCAGGAGAAGCTCAGCGGCTCCGTCCCCTCCCGCACGGTGCACGTCAGGGCCACCGCCGCCCCCTCCGCTGCCGCCGCCGCCGTCGGCCGCACGAAGGGCTTGGAGACGGGCACTGGGGACACCGAGTGTCAGCGGCCCCTGCAGACACCACAACGCCCCGGGCCCACCCATCTCCCCCGCCCAGACGGATGGATTGGGCAGTGAGGTGCCACAGCAGCCAGGTGAGGACGCCTGCAGGCCGGTGAGGGGAGCCCTGCCTGTGGGGGCATGGGTACCAGCTGGGATGGCTGCCGGGACCAGTTTGGGCTGGTGGGATGCTTGGGGCAAGGAAATAAGGGTGCCTTAGTGGGCTGCTGTGTTGGCTAGTAGGGGGCTACACTAGTTGGAGGCAAGGGAGGTTTGCTGGCTAATGGTGTCCTGTGGTGGCTGGTGGGGCTCTGGGTTGGCTGATGAGTGCTATGTTGGCTCATGTTGAGCTACGCTGGCTGATGGGATGCTATCACTAGTGGCTAGTGATGTGTTATGTTGGCTAGTAGGATGCTTTGGTGGCTAGTGGCAGACTCTGTTGGCAAGTAGGGTACTCCACTAACTAGTGAGATGCTTTGTTCGTGAATGGCAGCTAGCAAACCACCATGTTGGCTAGTGGGACTCTGCATTGGCTAGTGGGCCACTACACTGGCTTGTGCTACCGACGTGTGGAGCCCTTTGTTGGCTAAGGGGGTGTTTTGTTGGCCAGTGGATGGCCACTGGGCAAGGGGCTGGGCTTGACCGCGATCTAGGGGAGTGTGATGCTGGCTGCTGCTGGCCAGCAGGTCCCCCCAGGTTGGCCACAGCCGGGGACTTACCCAGGACACGCAGGAGGACGGCGGCATAGCCCACACGGAGCCGGCCCCGCTCCGGGAAGAGCCCCTGGCAGAGGAAGCGGCCCTGGGCGGCCACCCGCAGCTCCCGCAGCTCCAGCGTCCCGTTGCGCAGCGTCACCCGGCCCAGCACCCCCGTGCCGGGGGCCACGGCCACCTCCCTGCCCGAGCCCACCGCCACGGCCCGTGGGAGCCCCTCTCCCTGCGGCGTGAAGCTCCAGAAGACCACGGCCGGCGGGGCTGCAGCCACGGGCCCACAGCTCAGCTCCACCGCCCGGCCTCGCACGCCCGTGGCCCGCCACTCCTCGTAGGCCGCCTCGCCGGCCGCCAGCGGCTGCCCTGCCCCGGGGCAGCGCGGCCGTCAGGCCTCCGCTCGCCCCCCGCCCGGGAAACGCGGGGACGGGTCGGTGCTCACCCCCCGCCAGCGCCGGCAGCAGGCACAGGATCCAGGGCCCCCTCCAAGGCGGCGGCGGTGGCGGTGCCCGGCCGCGCTCCATGGCGCCATGTCCGGCACCGAAGCAGGGCTGCGCTCTCCGGCACGACCTGCTCTCCGGTTACCCCCAGGGTAATTAAGCCCGGCCCTGATTAACTGTTAATTATTTATCCATCTGACAGCACAGGGGGAACCCGACGCCACCGCCGCCTGGGCCCCTGCAATCTCAGGGCTGAGGAGGGGTGCATTTGCTGTGGGAATGGCAGCATCCTCCCCCCTCACGTGGGAATTTAATTTCTGAGTGCTCCTTCCTCTACACACAAATTTTTTTTTGGCTAAAGGAGGGGGAAATACACAGCCACTCCCCTGTGATCAAAGCTGGGGGGTTTGGAGCTGGGGAAGCCAGGCAAGGAGCAAGGTTTGATATTTCATCTCCCACTGTCTGCCACGCCCCAGACCATCAAACATTCATAGGGGCGACTGTGCCGTAAGGCAATGCCAGGGGGCTGGAGCAAACCAGGGGGGATTTGGGGGTGCACATGGTGAGGGGGATCACGGAACACTCAGCAAAGTCTGGAAAGCTACCTGCCATCTGCCATCTCCCTCACTGATCCTTTAATTAGAATTCATTGCTTGTTACCAAAATCCCACTGTTAATACCAAATGCGTGTACTCCCAACAAAGAGCTTTTGGGGCTTGAAATGCCCCCAAGGGTTAAAGCTGGCAGCAAGGAGCTGCAGAGCCAGGGCCAGGCCCCCTCCCACTACCACCAGGTCCTTCTCCCATTGCCACACACCTCTGGCTGTGCTCTTATCATTTTGGTCACTTTTGGTGCCTGTTCAGGTCAGGTTTGGATAGAAATTTGGATGAGGAGAGCAGGGTGCTGTAGCCAGCCTGACAAATGACACCATTGTCAACACTGAGCTAATCAAATCCCACCTGCGAGGGTTGATACATTTCAGAGAATTTTGGTCAAGAAGGAGCCACCTTGGTGATTACAAACAATTCCATTTATTAAAGATTAACAAAGGCACAAACACAACCCAGTCCCTGGAGTCCAACTTCTGTCCTCACTGCTGGGACACCCAGCACTTGGATTTCAGGCCCCTGGGGTCCAACCTCTCTCCCCCTACTGATGGGATCCCAAACACTTGGATTTCCGACCCCCGGGGCTCCAAACTCTCCTGCACTGCCGGGACCCTGAACACTTGGGTTTTCCCCAGCTCTGGGCTGGCAGCAGTGGATTCCTGCTGCCATCTAGCGAGACAAGTTCACTCCAGCCTCTCTCAGGCAACACAACAAAACTCAACAGCCTCAGAAGGATACAAGAGAACTGGGAAGTTTTCCCCTGTAACTTTTCCTCCTGTGTTTAGAACTAGAACCTGGATTTGGAAGAACGAATCCCTGCTCCTCACTCAGCTGCAAGCTTCTCCAGCTCGTCCATGTCGTAGGGATCCAGCTGCTTGATCGTGGTCTCTGTAGGAAGGAAAGAGAAATTGTTGGGATCTGAGTGCAGAGCTCGTTCCCCTGAGCCGGTGTCTGTGCCACCTGAGTGCCCCACGGCAGCTGGGAAGCTCCCGGAGTGCTCACTGCAGCATCTCCCTCTGCAGGGAAATCGACTGGGAGGAAGTGCAGGGGGAACTGGGTCAGCAAGGGAATCAGCTGGGAGAAGGCAGGAGGGGAACTGGATCCAGTTCAGGGCAGCAGCCACAGCACGGCAGCAAGCACAAGCAGCAGCCCCAGAGGCAGGCAGAGCTCAGCCTCTGATGTGCCCCTGCTCCCTGTTCCCCCCTCCACAGCCACGCAGGACAGGGAAGGTTTGCACCCTCCAGCTGCAACATCACAACGTGAAAAGCACAAGTCAGACTGCTGGGAGTTCATCCTCACACTGGCTCCTTCTGGCCGTGGCTGTGGCTGGGTTCATCCACACGCCAGTCGTTCCAGCTGCTCATTGCTTCTACTCCACAGCAACAACCCTTGCCAGAAGGTGTGGCTCGTGTCTTCTCTGCCCGGTGTCTGCCTCAGGCTCACTCCAGGTTCCAAGGACAGGTGGACATTTAAAGGAACCAAGAGGGCTGAGTGGCTCTGAGGCTGGAGGTGAGGAGGGGACACCATTTCCTGCCCATCAGAAGGCTTCCTCTAAAAATCACAGGGAAAACAGGCACTGGGATTCAAAAAGCCATCAGTGCAGCCCTGGCATCTGGCAAATCCCATGAAAATCCTCTTGATGTTAACAAGTGACAATCAATTTCCACTCAGGAAAGATTTCCACAGCTGCCATCTCCTCTCCCACAGCCAGGGCTGAGCTAAGCTGGGGCACCAGATCCCCTGGGAAAAGGGCTTAAAAGGAGAGGCAGAAAAAATGCCTGGAGGGATGCTGAGGCATCCTGGGTATGGGTAACATCCCTTGCAAGCTGCACATAACCACCAGGGCTGCTTCTTGGGAAATCTGCCTGCTGGAGAGCAAAAATCACCCTAAAAGCTGCACCTGTCACTTGTTCCCAGTGAGATGAGCCCCGGGGAGAGGAGCAGCCCTACCAGGAGTATTGGAGAGCAGGAAATGAGCTGGAGGGGATCAGTCCCACCCCCGGCTCCCAGAGCAGCGGGATACTCACGGAAATACTCCTCAATCTTGTGCACCAGCCCCACGGCCCCTCTCTCCAGCACGCTGAAGGCGATGCCGCGGTGCCCGAAGCGCCCCGCCCGCCCGATGCGGTGCAGGTAGGTCTCGAAATCCGGCTCGCCGTCCTGATCCACGGGCAGGCCAAAGTTCACCACGGTGGTGACCTGCTGCACATCAATGCCTGGAGGAGAGGGAAAGGATCCTCCTGGGATACCTTGTCCAACAGGAACAGCTGCTCAATCCCACATGGAAGAACATTTCAGGCCATCAGAGGGGCGCTGTGTCCCAGGGTACCTCTGGCACAGACGTTGGTGGCGATGAGCACCTTCTCCTTGCCCTCACGGAAGCGCTGGATGACGCTGGCCCGCTGCACCACCGTCAGCTCCGCTGTCAGGATGGCCACCTGGTGCCCGTCCCGGCTCATCTTCCCCGACAGCCAGTCTGCCAGCCTCCGGGTCTGCACACGCGGGAGAGGCTGAGTTCCCCCTCCAGAGTCCCCTGCTCCTTTTGAGGGAGCTCATGGCAGTTTTCAACACTCCCCTGGGGTCTGCTCCTTTCTTTTGGGGGTCTTGGGAGGAGCCCACTGTGCCCACACTGTAAAGTGACCCATTCCTGCTATTCCCAACAGGAGAGGGGCAGTGCAGGGCTCTCCCAGGCAGGGGCCTTACCTGGCAGAAGATCATGACCTGACCGATGGTGAAGCTGCCGTAGAGGTTGCAGAGGGCCTTGTACTGCTCGTCTGAGCTCTGGCACACCATGAAGTACTGCCTGATGTTGCTCAGGGTGAGCTCCTCCTCACGCAGCTTGATCACTATGGGGTCGGGGATGATCCGCTCCGCAAAGGCCCGCACGGGCTCCTTGTAAGTGGCTGAGAACAGCAGCACCTGGCAGCTCTTGGGAAGAGCCCTAGGGCAGGGAAAAAGCTCTGTCAGCCCCAGAGAGAGCTGCTGCCCAGGAGGAGGACAGAAACCCTAATTTAAACTGATTCTGTATTGCCTTCAGAGGAAAGGGAAGCCAAGAGGGCTGACAAGAAAGATGGAGAGGGACTTTTTACAAGAGTCTGGAGTGACAGGAAAAGAGGAGAATGGCTTCACACTGAAAGAAAATAAATTTAGATATCAGGAGGAAGTTCTTCCCTGTGAAGATGGTGAGGCCCTGGCATAGGTTGCCCAGAGCAGCTGTGGCTGCCCCATCCCTGGAAGTGTTCAAGGCCAAGCTGGATGGAGCTCTGAGCAGCCTGGTCTAATGGAAGGTGTCCCTGCCCATGGGAAAGGGTGGGAACAAGATGGGCTTTAAGGTCCCTTCCAGCTGAGGTCATTCTATGATTCTGTGAGTCAATCCAAGGCCTGTCACAGCTCAAAGGAAAGGCAAATGTGGTGAAGTGTCCTCCTGTGTGTCCAGAGCACGCAGCTTTACAGAAAGACAGGCCTGTGGACAAGCCTCCTTGGCACCATGGGGACACTCTTACAGCTCTTTGGTGACAGATTCCCTTAAAGCTAAAGAAGGGAAAGCAGGGAATCAGCAGCTCTCAGCAATCCCACCTGTGGATGCGGATGCTCTGACAGGACAGGCCCTGCGTGTCGATCATGATGTCGGCCTCGTCCAGCACGAACAAGGAGATCTTTGTCAGGTCCAGGATGCGCTGCTTGAAGCACCAGTCCAGCGTGGTGCCCGGCGTCCCGATGATGATCTGCTCCTCCAGCACCATGCCCTTCAGAACTGCAAGGGGGCAAAAGGCATTTGGCTGCCTCCAGGCACGGAGCTCTCTGGTGCTCTGTGTTTTCCCTCGGCTTGCTCAGACCCTGGCTGCTCAGTGATGCCTTCCAGAGGTCACCATGACACTTCCCTACAGCCCTGGGCTGTGGGAACCACCCCCACACGGGAAAAGGGAGTCTGCAAGCAGCCAGCGATGGTGGAAAAGCCTCCTCAGTGAGAGAGGGGGACTAACACTACTTCACTGCCCTTCATGGATGTCTGGGCAGCCCCTGGTAGCTCCAGGCTCTGAGGGGATCCCCGTGCTCCCTCCCCGTTTCTGGAGCAGTGCTGGCAGCTGTGCTGGGCCGGGCTCACCTCGGTTTCCCCGCACGGCGTAGTTCACCTTGATGTCGGTGCAGAATTTCCCAATGGTGCGCACCACCTGCCCGATCTGCAGGGCCAGCTCGTAGGTGGGAGCCAGGCAGAGGCACTGCCACGAGAGCAGAGGAAGGAGCTGTCAGGCTCCGGGCAGGGACAGCAAGAGCAGCTCAGGAGCACCCACAGCACTGAGGCACAGGGGATGGGGCACAGCTGGAGGTTCAGCAGCTGGGCTGTGTTCCCAATTCTAGCCAAAAGGGCAGGAAGAAGCTGCTGACGCTATTTCTGAGGAGGAAATTCCTCTCTCAGAAGCACGGTGCAGCTTGTTCCTGTGCCCTAGTTCAGTCACACTGTCCATACATACAAGAGGAGATCTTACATGGCTGGGAACAGCTGGCAAAGCTGGTTCTGCACCTAGAGGGGACTGGGAGTATCTGACCAGCAGAAACCAGCAGTGTCTGCAGTTGCTCCTCAAAACCTAAATTCCAGGATAACTGAAGCCTGGATTGATCCACTCTGGCAAGTCAAAGCACCTCCCTGAGGTGGGCACTGTGCTTTTGGTCCTACCTGCCACTTGTGACAGACCCTGGTGGTTTATCACCCTGCTCCAGCAGGTGAAGTCACACAGGAACAGGGACAATGCCCAGAGCTCTGCCTGTGGCAGTGTCCTGGGCGCTTGGGCCAACCCCTCCTGCAGCAGCTCTCCCTGTCCTGCGTTACCTGTGGATATTTCTCGTTGGCATTGGCTCTGCTCAGCATGGCCAAGACAAAAGCTGCTGTTTTCCCTGTCCCTGACTGGCTCTGGGCAATCAGATTTTGGGGCCTGCAAGGCAAAAGCAGCTCAGTGGGATGCAGGGGTCGGGGCGTTCCTGCCTGGCACCACAGGGCTGGGATGCCACGAGGAGCCGGGGCTCAGCCGCGCCGCCTTCCTACTCACGGGTACGCCAGCATGAGGGGCAGAGCCTGCTCCTGGATTTTGGATGGTCTGTTGAAGCCCATCATGTAAACCCCCTGCAAGAGCTCCTTCTTCCTGTGAAAACAAAGCATCCCAAGCGCCCATGTGAAGGAGGCTGGTGTGCTGGAGCGTGGCGGGGTCAGGGGCTGTGGCAACTCACAGGGGCAGCTCCTCAAAGGTCTTGATGGAGAAGAGTGGGGAGCTGGGGTCCCGCTGCAGGATCTCCACATGCTGCTGGGACTCCACCAGGGATGTGTGGATCAACTTGTTCATCAGGGAGAGCTCCGCCAGAGTCACTGGGAAAGGCAGCAACTCCGTAAATAAAAGAAATGGAACCACAGAATCATTAGGGTTGGAAGGGATCTCTGGAAATCCAGTCCAAACCCCCGGCCAAGGCAGGGTCAACCGGGGCAGGCAACACAGGAGTGTGTTCCTTTAGGTCTGGAATCTCTCTGAAGAGGGAGAATCCAGGACCTCCTTGGGCAGCCTGTCCCAGCACTCTGCCACTCTCCATGTCAGGAAGTTCTTCCTCATGTTGAGGTGGAACTTCTGGTGTTTTAGTTTACAACAAAAGGCTTGCAATGAGACTCCTCTCTCTAGAGGATTTCTTATTGTTCTGTGGTTCATTAGAAACACCGCAGGTAACATCCATTATTCCAGACTTACTACCCCCATACTCATAAATGAGCATCTCAACACACTGCGCTGAGCCCTTCCCTCCTCAGGAAGCAAACCACCCTCTCGATTAAATTTATGACTAAATATTGCGGGCCGCCCCTCCCGCGGGGGTCGGTCCGCGCTCGGCGGGGCTGACACCGAGATCCCCTCCGGGACCCACCTCTCTCCTCGTCCTCCGCCTCGGGCCGGGCCGCGGCCAGTGCGGGGGGCGCGGGGAGCAGGCTGAGCCCGCGGGCCGTGGCCCGGCCGGGCCGCTCGGGGCAGCGCAGCCCGGGCCAGCGGGAGGACGAGCGGCGCAGCCCGGCGCCGTGCCACGGACAGCCCGGGCTGCTGCCGGCGCCCGCCGGGCCCAGCCCGCGGAGGCCGCGCTCCGAGCCCGCCATGGAGCCGTCCCACGGCGCCGGATGGGGCGGGAACATCCGGCAGCGGCGGCGGCGGGAGCGGCCCGGGCGGAGCGGAGCGGAGACCCCCGCGGTAGGGTGCGCGTCCCTGGGGTGCCGGGCACCGGCGCCTCATAGGGCGGGGAGGGTGCCCTGCTGCATACAGGGATTCCATAGAGTGCCAACACTCGTCCCTGTAAGGTTGAGGGGGTTCCTGGAGCACAGAGGCTGTCGCATAGGGTGCTGGGGACAGGGACCATGGAGGAGGGAGAGTCCCCTGCTGTAGACAGGGACCCTGCAGGGTTTGGGGGCTGATTGTGTCCCCCTCCGCTCCCTCCGTAGGATACTGAGTGCTGGGACACCAAGAGGAAAGGAGGTGTCCCCACGGGGGTGGAGATGCAGGGATCCCATGGGCTTTGGGGGGTCCCTGGGGTGTTGGGGGACAGGGACCCCTTAGGGCAGTGAGGGTCCCCAGTTGCACAGAGGGATCCTACATGGTTCCAGCACTGGTCCCCATAAGGTTTTGGGGGTCCCTGGGGAGTTGGATGACAGGGACCCTGTAGAGCTGGAAGGGTCCCCTGCTGCAGACAGGGACCCTACAGGGTCTGAGAGGGGAGCAGGGAAGCTGTAGGGTTTGGGGAGGGTTTCAAGGATTCTGGGGAGCAAAGACCTCTTCACAGATGGATGGGGATCCATCTCCACAGGGTGCTGGAGAGCCAGGGACCACCAACCTGGAAGGTCCCCTGAGATGCCAGAACCCCTGCACTGTGGGGTGGCAGCCGGGTCCTCAAGTTTGTGTGTCCCCATCTGGAATCACCTACAGGGGAGGTTCAGGGGAAGCTGGACACAGGACTCCACGCTGCAGCTGTCTCATGCTTCCCATCATCCTGCTCCCTTTTCCAGCCATCCCACTGAGCTTTTGGGGACCCTTTCCTGCACCAGAACTGCCGCCTTTTCAGTCCATTCCCATATCTGAGAAAAAATTAATAATAGTAATAACACTACTAGTAGTGCTAATAATACCTTGCCTCCATCCTAAAGCTCCTTTATTTTAAAGATGAGGTAAAATAAGGCAAAGACAGCAGTTAGGTGATGCAGAGATAAGTCTGGAATAATGGATGTTGCCTACAGCGTTTCTAATCAACCCACAGAACAATAAGGAGTCTTTGCAGATGCTTTATTGAGGAAAAATGACATTGCCGAGACGTTGCATAGAAAACCTCCTCCACACCAAAACTTAACCTGCTTGAAGCGCACCAGGGGGATTTTCCAGACTCTGGAGGATGTTGAGGAGGAGAAAGCAGCAAGGCTGGGGGCTCTAGGAGGAGCTGTTCCGGCGGGGCATGAGGCTGTGGGCCAGGTCCCAGCGCACGCCGAAGCGCAGGGAGTCGCGCTTCTTGGTGGTGGGCGGCTCGTACACGTTGGGGACGAGGCGCTTCTGCGCCCGGCGGGGCAGCCCCGACTCCAGCATCTGCCTCCGCACGGCCCAGCGCAGGCTCTGGTGTCCGTCCTGCCCGGGAATGGTGAATCTTTCCCAGTCTTGTTTATATCCGTTCAGTTTGGCCACCGGGTCAGTTCTCTTCTGCCTCACGGCCTGCGGAGCGATGTAGTTTGTGGGCGCTCGCCCCGGAATGGGGTACTCGGAGATGGTGTCGCTCCCAGAGTCCCCGCGGAGGGAGTAGCGGCTGCCCTCGGGGTCATCGTTGTACTGCAGGTAGTTGTTCAAGGTGCCACTTCTGGTCTCTCTTGCCCTTCTGGAGAGGGCGTCATCCAGAGAAATGCTGCGAGGCCCCAGGTTCCATGGCTTGGCGTTGGCTGACTCATCCAAGACCTCCACCCTTCCATCGGGTCTGTGCCTCAGCACCTTCCTCTTCATCACCATCCTCTTGGCTTCCGTCTGATCCATGGGGTGGGCTGGCTGTGTGTCAAAATCAGTGGATGAGTAGGCATAGGGATCATTGTGGGAATGCGATGGGCCCTCGCTGCCTCTCTGCCAGGTGCTCAGCTGGCTCAGACTGGCTGCCAGCTGATCCTCACTCTCTTCTCCTAGCAGAGAAAGGTTCTCCATGGTTTCCACCAAACTGGGCGCATTCTGCAGAAAAAGAAACCAGGGTTAATTTATTGCAGTAAATTGAGGATGGCTAAAGGTGTCAAAGGGGCTCTGACACTCAAGTTTTTGGGTTCAGGGTTGTTGATTTAGGTTGGGGATGTCCTCGGTGCGCTGCTAAACCTCCTGCTGCCAGCAGAAGGCTCTTCCCTACAGTAACACAAACACAACCCCAAAACTCCTGCTAGAAAACTACACTAGAAATAATTATGTGATAAATGAGGTCCTGATGGAAAAACACAGGACTGGGTGAGAGATTAATGGTCTTTTCTTGTACCTCTACTTCTAAACCCACAATATTTGGTCATAATTTAATCAAGAGACATCCAAGAGGGTGTTTTACTTCCAGAGGAGAGAAGGGCTCAGTGCAGTGTGTTGAGATGCTCATTTATGAGTCTGGTGATAGTAAACCTCCAGCCCTGTGACAAAAAGGGATCCACACACAGATTCCACTCTCAGCACGGGTTTAGGATCACTTTAAGGCAATTTGCAAAGCCGCAAGTGTTGCCGGTGGCGCGGGGAACAGTGGGAGCAGATGGTGGGGCGGGATGAGTGGCAGCCATCAGCACTCTGTCTGCAGGGGGATGCAGGTGTGAAAGTGGCAAGGGCTCCGTGACGGCTCGCCCAGAACGTGCTGCTGCTGACGGAGCAGATCCCATAAGCTGGGGGAAGATTGAAGAGTCCAAAAAAAGAGATTTGAGTGAGATGAAGCTGCCCGAGCTGAGCACCAGTGGGCCCTGCCCTGCCTGTGCTCCCCTGGGAACAGCAAGGGGCTCAGACAATAAAGACTGACTGTTGGTAACAGTTACTTTGCAGAACAAGCCTAGAGATCTAATAAAAAGCACATAAAAATGCAAATCCACCATTTTTTTCCTTTCCCTGCAGACTCCAAGGATCCACCAGCACCAAAGTGACACTCCAAGGTGGTGGCTATGGCTGAGGACAGCACAGCTACTGACCATGAGCAGCTCCTGAGGAGGGTGCAGGAGCTGGAAGCAGAGGTGAAGCTGCTGCAGGAGAAGCTCCGGGAGGGCAAGGAGGGTGCTGGGAGGAGAGAGGCTCCTCCAGCCCCTGGGAAAGGCAGGAAACGCCAACAGCGGCCCTTTGATTTCGGTGCCCACAGCCGCAGACACGTGGCACTGCGCATCGCCTACCTGGGCTGGGGCTACCAGGGCTTTGCCAGCCAGGAGAACACCCCCAACACCATCGAGGAGAAGCTCTTTGAAGCCCTGAAGAAGACACGGCTGGTGGACGACAGACAGACGTCCAACTACCACCGCTGCGGACGCACGGACAAGGGTGTCAGTGCCTTCGGGCAGGTCAGCACCTCCGTGGAGGCTCCTGTTGGTTTTCCTGGGTGGGAAGGAGTTCTGATGGGATTACTGTCCCATGGCACAGCTTGGATTTGTTCTTTTAAAGCCATCAGCTCTTTAACCCTGGGAGTGAACCTGGCAATAGCTTCTTGCATGTGCAGCGATGATTTCAGACCATTGAAGCCTTTTAGTGCCATCTCCCCCCCATATTAGTTGTTTTCCAGGGCCCTGTTTTAGGAAGGTAAAACGTATTTTAGGCTGCAGATTCCCCAATAGCTTGATGATCCTCTCAGCTGATTTTACTTACCAACCCTACAAAAATCCCAAATCTCCAGGAACTGGCTCAGTTCCTGCAGCATCAGGCAGCTGAATTCCTGCACAGAAGGGTCTGAGGGGAGCTGCAGCCAGCGGAAGGGAGCGTGGGAGTGGGAGCTGGAGGGAGGGAAGCAAGCTGGCCCGCTCAGTGGGCATGGAGCCACCCGGCTGGCTGAGGCACTGGGGAGAGCACAACCTTGGTGGCTTCACTATAGGAGGGCTGGGTCTCCTTTTTTCCTCCCAGCACAGAGAGCAAAGCTGGCGTAGGTTTAGCTTCAAATGGCTGCTCTGCTCTCCTTCACATGATGAGCCACATGAAATCAGGGCATTTGGTGCCTTCTCTTGCACCACTTCAGCACACAGCACCCACGGTGGGAATGAACTTGTTCCCACACCAGGCTTCCCGGCCAGCCAGGCTGTTGCTGCCTTCCAGTCATCACCTCCAGCTTGGAAAAAAAAGCACATTATAACCCAGTGACTAAAGATGAAGCCATTCCGAGACTGTGCTACGTAGGCAGCCTGCAACTTTCCCTGTTTTATTAATGGAATCCATGGCATCTGCTCGGGTCCTCAGAGGCACTCGCAGCTCTGCCATGGCAGGACTGCCTGTCTGAAGCCACCTTCATCTGTAGAATCTGTAGGAGACCCTGGATTTATTTCCCAGGGGTGTGGGAAGACTTGGCTCCACATACCACCGTTGCCTATCCATCCACGCTCTCATCCCGGCTCCCCTCATTTCTTGCAGGTGATCTCCCTGGATCTCCGCTCCAGCCTGCCAGAGGGGCAGCAGCTCAACGGCCACCAGGGCGAGGGGCAGCGCGAGGAGCTCCGCTACACCCACATCCTCAACCGGGTGCTGCCGCCCGACATCCGCGTGCTGGCCTGGGCCCCCGTGGGGCCGGAGTTCAGCGCCCGCTTCAGCTGCCTGAGCCGCACCTACCGCTACTTCTTCCCCTGCGCCCGGCTGGACGTCGCCCTCATGGACGCCGCGGCCCGGCGCTACGTGGGCACCCACGACTTCCGCAACCTCTGCAAGATGGACGTGGCCAACGGGGTGCTCAACTTCCAGAGGACGATCCTCAGCGCCAGGGGTGACGTGGGCGGACGGGGCAGGAGAAGCCGGGCCGCGGGATCCCTTCCGGCTGTGCCAGTTCGAGGTGACAGGACAGGCCTTCCTGTACCACCAAGTCCGCTGCATGATGGCCGTGCTGTTCCTCATCGGCCAGGGCATGGAGAGCCCCGATGTCATAGACGAGCTGCTGAATGTGGAGAAGAACCCCAGGAAACCACAGTACAGGTAGGGATTGGTCTGGAAAACCCAATGGGCTGCTCTTCAGAGATGGGCTGTGTCCTGGAGTACCTGCCAGCACATGAGGCAGTCTCATGCATGGAAACAGGCTGCCAGTGGCCTCACTGGAATGTATCCACAAGGATCTCTGTTTTCTTGCTCTTGTGCAAAGTTTTGATAGCTGTCGCCCTTGGTATTTGGTGAAAATTAAGTCACTTTTTACTCAGAAAGGAAGTTCTGTGAAGGTTAGAGCTGGTTTGGCAGATCCGTTGTTCTTGAGCCATTTTGTGGTCCCACCTCCTGTCCTTGTCCCCAGCATGGCAGTTGAGTTCCCCCTGGTCCTGTACAACTGCGAGTTCCCAGACCTGCAGTGGCTCTACGACCCAGAGGTGCAGGGCTTCAACGTGACACACTTGCAGCAGCTCTGGGCCAGCCACGCCGTCAAAACCCACGTGCTCCGGGACATGTTGGCAGGGCTGGATGCTGCTCCCGTGGCCACCAGAAAAGGTAGAGGGAGTTTGGGGGGAATAACTTGGAATGCACACTGACAGACAGCAGAGTTAGATGGGATATTGGGAAGAAATTCTTTCCTGGAGGGTGGGAAGGCCCTGGCACAGGGTGCCCAGAGAAGCTGTGGCTCCCCCATCCCTGGAAGTGTTGAAAGCCAGGCTGGACAGAGCTTGGAGCAGCCTGCGATAGTGGAAGGTGTCCTTGCCCATGGCAAGGGGTGGAACAAGATAAGCTTTAAGGTCCATTCCAACACAACCATTATGGGATTCTGTGACTTACAGAGGATTAACTTGTTTTTCCATGATGTCACAGGTGCAGGGAGCAGCCTGGTGCCCTGGGGTGAGCTGCAGCCCCCACTCCACAGCCAGATCAGCGGCTTCGTGGAAGGGGTCCAAGCCCGCACCTACAAGCCCCTGCTGGCCCGGCCCAGGTGCGAGGGGCTGGAGGCCCGCATCGAGCACTTCGTGCGGAGGGGCCGCATCGAGCCGCCCCAGGGGCCGGCGGGGCCAGGAGACTGGGCCGGGGAGGCCCCCGAGGGCAAGCGGGGCAGCAGTGGAGCCCCCGAGCAGCTGCCCAAGAGGATCTGTATGGACACCGAGTGACGGGGCACCTCGGCGTGGGGGGCAGCTGAGCCTTCACTCTTTTTTTAAAATTACTGAAAAAGAAAATGATTTTTTCAGCGCTATTTTTTATAAATCTCAAGAAAACCGATGTAACGGTGTCGTATTGTGGCTTGGGGGCAGTGGGAGGGGGCTCAGCGCCCCCAGTAAGCATCCCTGAGGGGGACGGCTGAGGCTGTGCTGGGCCGGGACCCCCCCACCCCTCTCGCTCCCGGTACCTCCAGCCCATCCGAGCCGCTCCCGCTGCTCCGTTGTGACCCGCGGCAACCGCCGCCGCGGTTTAAACACCCCCGCGCGCTGCCATTGGTCAGCGCGGCTGTCACTCAGCTGGCGGCACCTTCCCATTGGACAGGCGCTCCGCTGTGCCGCACCCGCGGCGTCGCCATTGGCTGCCAGAGGGACGCGGAGAAGGAGGCAGAAGATGGCGGCGGGCGGCGGGGTGGCGAGGCGCTGTTGGCGGAGCGGCGCGGGGCTGGCCCGGGCGGTGCGTGGCGTCTGCGGGAGCGGGCGGGCAACGGCGCCTCTGCGGGCGGAGGAGCTGGCGGAGCGGCTGCGGAAGAGCGAGGAGCAACAGCGAGAGGTGAGCGGAGTGCGGGCCGCTGGGCCTGGGGTCCTCGGACTACAACTCCCGGCGTGCACAGCGCGGGCGGCACGGGGAGCGGGGCTCGTGGGTGAGAGGGATCGGGTGGGATGGGAGAAAAACCATTCACTCCTTCTCCTGCCATGGGCAGGGGCTCCTTCCCTATCCCAGGTTGCTCCAAGCCCCGTCCCGCCTGGCCTGGGACACTCCCAGGGATAGGGCAGCCACAGCTTCTCTGGGCACCCTGTGCCAGGGCCTCAGCATCCTCACAGGGAAGGTCGTCTTCCCAATATCCACTCTTAACTCTGTCTTTTGTCGGTGTGAAGCCATTCCCCTTTATCCTGTTACTCCAGGCCCTTGTCAAAGTCCCCTTACAGCTATCTTGGAGCCCCTTTAGGCACTGTAAGGGGTTCTAAGCTCTCCCTGGAGTCTTGTCCTGGCGAACACCCCCATCTCTCCCAGCCTGGCTCCAGAGCAGAGGGGCTCTGGCCCTGGGAGCATCTCCATGGCCTCCTCTGGCCTGGCTGCAGCAGCTCCAGGTCCTTCCTGTGCTGGGACCCCTGAGCTGTTGGCAGCTCTGCAGGTGGGGTCTCACCTGAGCGGGGCAGAGGGGCAGAATCCCCCCCTCCCCTGCTGCCCACGCTGGGGGCTCAGCCCAGCACAGGGGGGTTCTGGGCCAGGGCCTGTCCAGCTCTCACCCACCAGCACCACAAGTGCTTCTCCCAGAGCTGCTCTCCATCCCTTCATCCCCAGCCTGGACTGACCCTGGGGTTGCCCCAGCCCAGGTGCAGCACCTGCCCTTGGCCCTGTTGAACCCCATGAGATTCCCCAGGGCACTGGCTGAGCTTGTCCCGACCCCTCTGGATTCCACGTTGTCCCTCAGTCATGGAGCAGGAGCACATGGAAGGCCAGCAGGTTGCTGCAGGTCACAGTGCAGGTTTGTGTGAAAGCCAAGAGCTGTTTCAAGCCCACCACTGGTGCCTCATTCTCTCCTCAGATCCCCAAGGACCCGACGCAGCGATGGCTCCGGGAACTCACTGCACTGAGCCAGCAGATGCAGCAGGTTCACCCCAATGTCCTGGCCAAGATCCTTAAGGAAAGAACTGTTTATCAGAATGAGGAGATCGTGGTGATAGACAAACCCTACGGGCTCCCTGTGCACGGTGAGGGGCAGTGGGGAATGGAAATGGTTCTGTGGTGCTGACAGAGATCTTCTGTCTCTGTCCTTCCTGTGTTGGGGTTTGCCTTCCCAGGGAGGCTTCCAGGGACTCGGTCACTGTCAGATCTCAGCCTTCCCCTGGCATTTTGGGGTGATTTAGGGTGCATGGGGAGTACAAGAGGTGAGACTCCTTGCTGCCCTGGGTCACACAGGCGGCCCCGGCATCAAGAACTGCATCGCTGACGTGCTGCCCGTTTTGGCCAAGATGCTGGAGAACATGAGAGCTGACCCCCTCCACCTCTGCCACCGGTTGGACAAGGAGACCACGGGTGTGATGGTGCTGGCACGGAGCAAGGAGGCAGCAGAGAAGATCCGTCTGCTCTTCAAAACCCGTCAGGTGGAGAAGATCTACTGGTAGGAAAGGTTTGAGTGAAGAAGGGCCATGGAAGGGATTTAAAAAAAGGGTGAGGGGACAATCCCTGGGGTGAGGGGGCTTTGTGGAAGTAGAGGGTGTTGTTTAATTCCCCCCTTCAGCACCATTTTATGGGACTGGGTGATAGGAGAGGGGCTGAGGAGAGGGTTCCCATCCTGTGAGAGCAACACCCTGCAGACCTCTGCTTTCCCTTTCCAGGGCAATTGTCCTGGGAGACCCAGACCCCGTTGAAGGCGTTGTGGAGATCCCCATTGTGGAAAAGGAGGTGAAGAGCCACCAGTCCCACTACAAGGTGAGTCCCCTGTTCCCTTGGCCGCCATTCTGGCCAGGCAGCCCCAGCATCACCTCCTGTCTCTCCCAACTCCCCCTCTCACGACCCTTCAGATGACTCTGGCTCCCAACTACCGCCTGTGTCCGGAGGATGGGAAGGTGGTGAAGATCCGCAGGAACCGGAACGCCGAGAGCGCGGTGACTCGGTACCGCCGGCTGGCCGCTGCCTCCGCCTGCTCCCTGCTGGAGCTCCAGCCCATCACTGGTGAGTGAGGCCTGCCCAGCTGGCTCTCTGTGCAGTCAGCAGCAGCTCTGGAAGGGGGAACTTGTCATTAGACATGACTGGAATCCTTTCTGGACAAAGCTCTGGGAATAAGCCCTGCTGGGGCAATGCTTTTGCTGCTGAGCCGTTTGCCGGCTGCCAGCGATGTTGGTGTGGCTCTGTCCAGCACTGAGGGTGGTGGGTGCCCAGGCCTGGCACAGCTGGGTGCCACCTTTCTCTTTTTCCCCTTTTCAGGGGTGAAGCACCAGATCCGGGTTCACCTGGCCTATGGCTTGGGATGCCCCATCCTGGGGGATCACAAATACTCACACTGGAGCAAACTGGCACCCCAGGTAAGGCAGGTCTTGCACGGGGGAGCAGCTGGAGCTGGATACAGCCCCTTGTGTCCCCCAGCTCCTTGTGTACTAGGGCTTTCAAATCCCAGCTGAAAAGCTCCAGTTTTGAAGGGAACATTTTCTGTCCTTGCTGCAGAAGCTTCCTGAGCTCACCCTGAGGAGGCTGAAGCTGGAGCAGAGCAAGGCTCGGCACCTGCCCCTGCACCTGCACGCCCACCGGCTCTGCCTGCCCCTGGGCCAGCCCTTGGACTTTGTCTGCAAGCCGCCTCTCTTCTTCCAAAAAACCCTGAGGAAACTAGAGCTGGACATCCCTAAGGACTGACGAGGCAGGACTGGAATGGTGCCATGTATCTCTGCATCTCCAGCACATGGCAGCAGCTGTGCCCACCTTGGAGCCAGTGGTGGGGTGAAGCCTGCAGTCTCTGTGCTGGTACTGGTGTTGCTGGCTTCAGAGTGGGTGCCTACATGTGCTTCTGGCCCAGGAAAGCAGCTGGAGACACTGAAGAGCTTCTCGTTGAGATGAACAAGGCTGGGTGGAAGTTGGGCTTTGCCTGATTTGTGTTTTGTACTTGTCTCTGGGCAATAAAAGCTCCAGTTCCCTTGAGGGAAGGTGGTGTGTGTCTCTGTGCTCTAGCCAGGTGGTACTCAGTCCCTGTGGAGGCTTGAGCAGACCTGGTTGCAGCCCCTCCCAGAATTTGGAACTGTCACTTGTCTCTCTGGAGTTGTTTAGCTCAGATTTGGAGAGTCCCTTCATTGGAAAATCCATCGAATGTGCAATTTGGCAGTGGCTGTGTTATTTTTTTGCTGTGTGGAGAGACTGCACAGGGAGTTCCTTGGCTTAGCTGGGCTGAGCAGCTGAGACTGCCCCTGCTCTGTGCTGCCAGCAGCATTGGTGCGGGTTTCTCAGCACTGTGCTGCTTGGAAACTGTTCTGTCCCACTGCTCCTTCAGTTACCCTATCCTTTATATCTAGAATCCCTTATTTTGGGATCCTTAGCCCTTGGGAGCTTTCCTTGGAGCCAGATTCTTCCACCCTGTGCCCTGAGAAGGAGCCAAGAGGAGGGATTGATGATCTGGGGAACTGCAGCTGATGTTCTGCCTCAAAGTTATCTCATTTGGTGTCTCCTGACCTGTCTGAGGAGCTCGGGGCTGGGCAGCAGAATGTTCTCTGGCCCCTCTGGCTGGTTTGGGTGCTGGGAAGGGCTTTTTGTACCCCATGGGGCCACTGTGTATCTGGCTGGGGCTTCTTGCTGTGGGAGGGCCCAGTCCCCTGGCTGCCTGCTGAAAATAGCTGGGGACCCCCATGCCCTCAGGCCACAGCGCCAGAAACCTGTTGGCTGATGAGAGAGGGACATAAAACCACGGGGAGCCAGGAGCGGCTGTGGCCGGGCAGGAACGCTGCCCTGCAGGAATGCTGTCAGCGAGGAAAGCTGCCTTCCCAGCCTGCTGCCTTCCCAGCTCACTGCTGCGGCTGCTGGGGTGGGTTTTTTCTATTTCTGTTTGTGAAAAGGCTTCCCCTGTAATTAGGAGGTGATTTAACGCCCTGTCTGAGCTGTCGTTCACAGCTGCCGGACACAGCGCTCAGCAGGCTCCCAGCAGGGACTCCTCAGCTCGGCAAAGTCGCGCCTGGAGCCAGTCACACTTCAGGCAGCCCTCGCCGATTTCTCCTCACTTCACAATGTCCCTCTCACACACGGCTGCCGAGTACATGCTCTCGGATGCTCTGCTCCCGGATCCCAGCAGCTCCCGAGCCAAGGGCTTGCGCCTGGAGCTGCCCAGCGATCGCCTGCTCAAGTTCGTCACCGTGGGGCTGCCCCTCTTCCTCGTCTCGCTGGCTTTCGCCCGGGAGTTCTCTGCTGGTGAGTTGTGGCTTTTCTGATGTGTTCCTCAGGTCCTGGGCAATCACCAGCGGTGGTTTGGTTGTCGTGGCAAACCCCTTGTATTGGTGGTGTCGTGATCCAAAGCGGAACAGCCTGGAAAGTCCGGTTTTAGGAGCTGTTCTGCCTCATGGGTGTTTATTGATTGTTTTTAATGGATCATAATTCATTGGGAGAGCCTGGGAACAGCTGTGCTAACCCCAGGAGCAGCACTGAGTCAATGCCCAGCATCAGTTGCTTGCGCCCAGCACCTTTGGGTGCCATGGGCTTGTTTCCAAGGAGGAAGAAGATGAAGAGGAGGAGGAGGGTGCCAGCAGCATGGAGAGACACATTGTGACCTCAGGCTAAATCTGGCCTCGGCCAACATTCAGCTGCTCCCCTGAGGATTTGGTTTTACTCCAGTTTCTGGCTGCTCAGGCTATAATTCCCTACACTGTGTACACACCACTACACACAAAGGGTTTGTGTTTGGGAAGAGATGGAAAAGTCACTTCTAGAAACACAGCAGCTCCAAAATGACCACGAAAAAGGCTTTTTTGATTCAAGGCAATGCCTGAGATGTAATTACCTTCCGGTAAGGCATTGGCTAGTGGCTTTGGAGTGTTCCTCCACCCTCCACGGCTGAGTTTGCTCTCCTCCTCCTCACCCCAGGCTCCCAGATCAGCTGCTTCTCTCCCACCAACTTCACGGGGAAGCAGTCCGCCTACACTGACACGGCTTGCTGGGACTCCCTCATCCACCATGGCTTTGACGCCGAGGGACGTGCCATCACCAAGTCGCTCTGGGCTCTCAAGGTAGGGTCAAAGTCACGTCTGGGTGCCCCTGCATCCCATCTGGATGTCCACAGCAAGAGCAACTCCACATCCTCAATGACTGTTTGTCTTCTTTGCCCAGGTCTTCCCCTACTCGCTGCTGGTGGTGGCGGTGCTGATGTACCTGCCGTACCTGCTGTGGCGTTACGCTGCTGCCCCTGCCCTGCACTGCGACCTCCTCTTCATCATCGACGAGCTGGATAAATCCTACAACCGCTCCGTGCGCCTGGTGCAGCACATGAAGAAGATCCAGCAGGCCAGCGCCGAGCCGGAGCGATTCTGGGAGGAGTATGAGAGGTGAGGCCTGGCCAGCGTGGCCCTTGGGGTCCCTGCATGTGGCAATGTGGCTGCACCCAGGATGGAGCTGGGTGAAATGGGGGGTGGCTCTCACTCCCCGTGTCCCTCCACCCCCAGGGCCCGCCGGGAGAGGTATTTTGAGTTCCCGTTGCTGGAGCGGTACCTGACCTGCAAGCAGCACGCCCACGCCCTGGTGTCCATCTACATCCTGCGGAACCTGCTGCTGCTCCTCTTCCTGGCTGCCACCTGCCTCTACCTGGTCTTTCTCCACCTTAACATCTTCTTCCAGGATGAGTTCAGCTGCTCCATCAAAACGGGGCTGCTCCAAGCAGAGCCGCACATCCCCTCGCTCATCCCTTGCAAGCTGGTCTTCTTCTCCGTGTTCCAGATCATCAGCCTCTCAGTTGGCAGTGTCTATGTCCTCCTCATCCCCGTTGTCATCTACAATGCCCTGCAGCTCTGCCAGTGGGACAAGGGGCTGCTCTCTGTCTATGAGATGCTGCCTGCCTTCGACCTGCTCAGTCGCAGGATGCTCACCTGCCCCCTCAACGACCTCAACGTCATCCTCCTCTTCCTCCGCGCCAACATCTCCGAGCTGACCTCCTTCAGCCGCCTCAATGCCGTCAGTGCCCTGAGGGAAGCCACTGCCAACAAGGAGGACATCGATACTGTCATTGATTTCATGACCCTGCTGGCTGGGCTGGAGACCACCAAGCCCAAACACCAAGCTTGCACCTCTGAGGCTGAAGGCAGTACAGCCCTCTCCAATGGTGCAGCCCTAGGTAGGCTTTTTGGGTAGAGACAACATCTTCCCGCTTCTCTTGGCTCCCACACCACAAGATCCCACCCTCAAAATGTGGCTGGACCACCCAAAATCCTTTGCCAAGACCTTAAGGTGTTTGGGGCATAGCTGGGGATCACTGTGAGGGCTGACAAATCCTGAAAGGGGTTCTGGCATCCAGAGTGTGATGCTACTGTGTGATCCAAGGTGTGGGCAGGGGTTGCTATAGGAACAGCAAGCCAAGAGATTGCTGCTTAAATCCAAGCTCTGGGCAAACTGCAGGGCTGGGAGGGTCCCCGTTTTTGGCAGCTCATCCTGCTGGGAGTGGGGTTGGGAGTTTTAAATCCTGGGAGGCTGATGCCAAGGATGCCATGCCCACCCCCTTCTCCCGTTTGCACGGCACTGGTGGGGCTGTGTGTGAAGATGGAGATGGGTTCCAAGATAGAGCTGCATTCCCAGGACCTGCACTGCTCCCTCTCCCACGTGCTTTGGGTTTTGGGGAGCTGGATGCCTCCTTTGGGGTCTCACGGGGACCCCTGGTGCCCATGGCAAGTGATTTTTCAGGCTGTGTGAGACAGCCTGGTGCCACAGATAGGAGCAGAGAGGCCTGGGCTTCATTCCTGGCACTGAACACACAGTCTGAATTATGGTTTAAAAAAATCCAGACTGAGCTGGATTCTGCATCCTCGTTACCATGGCAACCCAGGGCCAGCACAGCTGGCTCCTGGGCCAGTTACTCAGTGCTGGAAAAAGCCCAGATCCTAGTCTGCTGTTGCCCAGCTAATTAACTGCCTGCTCTTCCCCCCTTATCTAGAACCAAAGCCTGGAGTGGAAAGGATGGGAAAAGCCTCACGAGACTCGCTTGGCTCTGCCTGACCCAGAAGCAGGCAGCAGGCAGGGATCCCGTGATTCCAGGATCCACTCTTCTGACACAGCTGTCCTGCAGCAGCTGGGCTGAACCCACCTGCACTTCCTGCACCTGGCCTTTCCCTTCTTATGTACATTTGTCCAGAAACAAAGGGTTAAACAATCCATGTTTTGTGAATCTCTTGGGTCTCTTATTTTAAGTGCTGGGTGCCAGACTTTCCCTCTTCCACACAAATTTCCCTGCTGAGGTAGGGAGTGGAGGCAAGAGGTGGGGAATGGAGGATTCTGAAGGAATAGAAGGATCCAGGAATAAAATGAGGTGGTTTATTAACTGTTTATTAAGAGAGAGAGGTGGAAGGCACTCACAGCCCTCCACAGCTCCCTGTCCCAGCCCTTAGTGCTTGGCTGTGGTTTTTTGGCAGAGCTCCTCTCTCCCCCTCTCCACCCTGCAGCTGGAAGCTGATCCCTGGATCCTGTGAGCACCCTACCCTGGGGATCAGCAGTCCATGCCCAGAGAAATGGGGTGTCTGGGGGTCCAGGACCAGCTCCATGGGCAAGGGAGCAGCAGTGAGGGGTTCAGCTCCCATTGGTGTCTTGCTGCTTCTCCTTACATAATTTTTCATATATTCAATTGTAAATTCTTTTTCCCCTTCCCCCCACCCCGTAGCCTTGGCTTGAGTCCACAGAGGAGCTGAAAAGTTGTTTAATTAATAAGGTACTAATGAAGCCTCTGATTCCCTGGCTTGGGAAGGGACAGTGCCAGGAGCCATGAATGCTTTGCCAGGGGCCTGAGCTCACTCATCTCCCTAATTTAGGGGAAACCTGGAGCTGGGGAGAAGCAGCAGCTCCCTCCCTCCAGCAGCATTCCCTGCAGGGAGGGTGTCCAGCAGGAAGGGGGGTGCAGGCAGCCCCTGGGGGTTGTAGAGGGGGCAGGCCTGGTACTCACAGGGCCACTCGGCCCAGGCATAGCGCAGGCCCAGCACCAGCATCCTGCAGCCCCTCAGGGCCAGCGTCACCGTGTGGGACCCTACTGCCACCACTGGTGCTGGCAGCCACTGGCACGGGGATGCCTGGCTGGAGCAGCACACCTGGGGAGGGGAGAAACCCCCGTCAGTGTTGCCTTCCCTCTCACAGCTCTTTGGAGAGGATATCCCACTCCTCACCTCAAATGCCTGTGCATCCCTGTGGCGGCAGATGAGCTCCTGGCTGTAGGTGACATTCAGCAGCCCCCTGGTCGCCTCCAGGATAGCACGGGTGGGATATGGTCCCTAGAACACAAGGTCCTTGTCCCCGTACGCCACAGCCCTGGCACCCAGCAGCAGTCGGTGCGCCACGTTCTGCTTGTCCCGGGGGTGGATGCTGCCCAGGAAGAGGAGGAAGATGGGGCTGGTACCCAAAGCCTCCATCCCTACACCCTCAGCCCAGCCCAGGACTCACCTGCCATAGGGAGACTGCTCATCACCCAGATCCATGGCTACAGCCATGAAAGTGCTGGGCATCCTGGCATTGGGAACAAGCCCCAGGTCGGCTGTTTGGTGCCAGCGGAGCCGGGCGAAGCTGTCGTCTGCACTCCGGCGGCGGTAGGTGGACAGCTGCGAGGCACAGGGAAATGGGAGTGGCTCAGATCCCAAAACACCACTGTGGTCCCTGCATGGGATTTTTAGCACTTGGCAGGATGCATCCATGTATTTACACCGTCCTCTCCCTGGGCATCCCCCCAGGACAACGGGGGTCCTTGCTTCTCACCCCCCCACACCTGCACAAAGCCAAAGGGGAGAAGTGGCTCCGTCTGTCCGGCTGATCCGGTGTGGAATGCCCGGCGCCAGTCGGCGATGAGTGCGGGGAAGGTGCAGTTGTACAGGTCTGTGTTCAGGAAGGCATTGGCCTCACCTGTCCCCCAGAAAGAAGGGCTGGTGAGAGCTCAGTGGGACAGTGGGGGCTGCTCAACCCTGGGCCATAGAAATGGGGGCTCACCCTGGTACCAAGCGACACCTCGCAGGGTCATGTTGAGCAGTGGGTGGATCATGGCGTTCCAGAGCACAGAGGGTGTTTGTGGGCCAGAGAGATGCTGATGTGAGGAGGTGCTGGAAGACAAAGCTAGGTTTAAGGGATGTGCAAAGCACAATGCAGGTTTTAGGTTAAAGCAAGCACTATGCCAAAGGGAGTTCGGAGGGCCCTCCCTTCCCTCTTTACCCACCCAGATGTGCCTTATGCTCTTGGCATGAGAGAGGTTTTTACCAGAGGGGGCATAATGATGCATGGAGGGGGCTGTGAGGTTCCAGGAGAGGAGGTGTGGTGGGAAGGGATGAGGATACTCCCCAGAAGCAGCGTGGCATGGAGCAGGAGGTGTTTCCACAGCACCTTCTCTCACCTCCCCATGTCCTCCGAGAGCCCACACGCCTGCAGAACCCGGCGGGAGGACCAGGCCTCGATGGGGGTCCCCCCCCAGGCAACCTCCACCAGCCCGATGGGGGAGCCCAGAGCCTCATACAGGGAGCGCCCCAACAGCCAGCACACGGCCGAGAAGTAGGTGAAATTCCCGTGGCCCAGGTTTTCTGCTCAAGAAACAGCAGGCTGCAAAGGGAAACAGTGGGGAAAAAGCCACTTCCAAGCTCTCTCTTGGAGGCACATTGCACTCACCAGCCGTTGGAATGGACCATGGCAAGTCAATCTGCTCCAGGTCCTCCAGCTCCACATCGGAGCGGGCAGGTGCCGCAGCAAAGACACGGACGTAGGGATAGCGAGCGGCGGCGGCGAGCTCCTGGCTGGCATTGGCCACCTGAAGAAGGGCCAGGAGCATGCAAGGTGCTTCCCTGCCTGATCCCTGGCTGGTCCCACCTCACCTGTGCTGTAAGGGGCCTTACCTGCAGGACTGTCATTGCCATGTTGCTCTGCCCGCTGCAAAGCCACACATCTCCAAAGTAGATGTCCCGCAGTGTCACGTTCTCCAAGCCCTGCTCAGCCACCAGTGCATAGGGACCGCCCTGATCCATTGGGTCCAGGACAGTTGTCCAAGTCCCAGAAGGTCCTGGAGAAAGAGGATGGTGCTTATCTTCCACCACCCTTTTGAAGGCCTTCAAGACCTTCACCAGCATGTTGGATGAACAGCCAACAACCAGTGGGGAAGGACAGACAACAGGAAAAAGCTTCCCCACCACAAAGACAGGTTGGGGAAGTGGATTTCAGAAGCTCTCTGGCATCAGAGGGACCTTCCTCCTGCAGGAATTTAGGGGTTAAAAAAGAAAACCTGGAAAACAAATGTGTGTCAGAGCAGAAGCTGCTGGGAGGAACTGGGATTACAGGAGCAGCTTGGTGTGTGTGACACTGAGATGTCTCCGGCTAATTTTAGAGGCGCCAAATCAAAGCGTAAAGATATTCTGCTGGAGCTTAGCGTGGATTTTCTGGCTGGATCCTGCAGATCTCCTGGATCTCTGCTCTCCCACAAGACACCTCCAGGCTCTTCATCTTATGGAGGTGCCCTTGGGCAGCACTTTTACCCTCTAAAGGTAATGAGCTCCCTCCCAACATTTCAGGCAGGGATGTAGCTGGGACTGGAGGTGCCCCTGGGCTCTCCCAGCTCCAGGAAGGCTCTGCTTGCACAGACAACATCCTTCAGGGCTTAGAGATCCCACAGGACCCTCCAAGGTGGCACAGATCAAAAAAGAAGCTGGGAGTGCTCTGGAGATTCCTCAGACCTGGTTTAGACAGGGAGAGGAGCTGAATTCCCCTTCTCCCCTCCACAGCCTCATCGCTCGGCTCCAGCCTGTGCGGTGCCACCCACTGCAGCAGCAGCAGCTCGGCTCCTGCTGGGCGCCCACGGGATCCTCTGCTGGGAACCAAAGTGAGCAAAGGCTGCTGCTGCTGGGGAGGAGAATGGCTGAACCCCCCCAGGTCTCCTGGAGAGGGAAAAGCACGAGCTGGAGATGTCACCAGCACCTCTGTAGGCCCAGGGCATGCAGTGTGATGAACACAGGGGTGGTGCCAAACCCTGTCACACCCCACCATCAGCTCTGATTTGGGCTCAGACAAGTTCTTTGGCCACCAAAACCATCGGCCCCAGCTTCTCGTGAAAAGGGCAGTGGGACTGACCTTTAACCTGTGCTGTTTTCTCCATGATGATCCCACTGGCCCCTGAGAGAGTCACGGTCACCATGGCCCCCAGCTCCCCGTGGCCCCACACCACGGCCCCTGAGGCTTCTTCTGCAGCACCATGTGGTCACCATAGTAAGAGGCAAAGCTGAGCATTCTCCCTGCAAACAGTGCAAACATCCATCAGCTCTAAGAGAAAAATACCCTCAGTATGGCCTCCGATGCCCTCTTAAATACAGGCTGAGATCCCACTTATTTTACAGCTTCCTGATCAGCTTTAAGGTGGTTAAAATCACCACAGAGCTGAGGAAGAGGCAGAATTTAAAGTCCACAAGAGGGAATTCACCTCCCAAAGAACAGGGAGCATGTTCATCTCATATTACACAGATTTTGGTAAAAATTCCTCTAATAATAGCATGGAAGTGTCTCTCCCAGCCCAGCCTTGCTAATGAATGTTCTGATGCATTTTTCCCTTGGAAAAAAGTTTGTCAAGGGGTAGGATGGAAAACATCGGGTGAGCAGCATTGGCAAAGGCACCTTCAGTGGGGACAGAAGCAGAAGGCTCAGCCCTGGCACCCCCAAAAGCCCCATTTTTGCAGCGTGAAAAGAAAATCGTGTTTGAAAAGGGGGTCAGGAGCAATGTGTGAGGGGTGATCTGGGCAGAAAACCCCAGCGACCACATCAGAGCCCACAGAGCCCCTCATCTTCTCTACAGCTCATCCTAGGCTGGGTTTTAGGAAGGAAAGGAACAGCGTCCTCGGCCCCTCAGGAGTCAGCTGCATCGCTGGTCCCGCTGCCTCATGCCACGAGGCTCCGGGAGTTATATAAAAAACAAGTCGGAGGAGAAAAAAAAAAAAATTAAAACTGAGACGCCAGGGAAGAGTGGAGGCTATAAAAAGCAGCTGGGAGGAGGGAAGGGAAGAAGAAGGGAGGAGGGAAGGGAGGAGAGCCCACGAGGCACCACCAAGGAGCCGCATGCGGCTCCCACCTTACGTAAAGCATCGTCCCACGGCAGCAGCGCTGGGCCAAGGGCGTTGGGGAGGGGCTGGGGGTGTGAAGGGTGTTGGAGAGGGGCTGGGGGTGTGAAGGGTATCAAAGTGGGACTCAGAGCACGCAAAGGGCATTGAACTGGGGCTTGGGGGGATGCCACGGGTGCCCAAGTGGGACTCAGGGTGTGCAGAGGGCATCAAACTGGGGCTCTGGGAGTGCAGAGGGCACAGAAGCAGAGCTTGGGGGTGCAAAGAGTGTGAAAGACAGGTGAGGGGTAACAAGGTGAGGGGCATACAAAATTGGGCTAAAGGGGATGCCAAAGGCATCAAAGTGGGGCTGGGAGGACACGAAGGACCCCAAAGTGGGGGTGAGAGTAGTGCCAACATCATCAAAGAGGGTCTGGGGGTTCAAAGGGTATCAAAGTGGGCCTGAGGGGCTTTATGGGAGGTGCCAAGAGGGGCACGCGAAAAGCGGGGCTGAGGAAGTGCCAATGCACATACGAGACTCGGAGTGTGCAAAGGGCACCAAATCCGGGCTTGGGAGGGCTCAGGGAATTCCTTGGGCATCGGAGCGGGGCTGCTGTGATGCCAAGGGTTCTGGCGGTGCCAAGTGTCCCGAAGTGGGTCTCGGGGTGGGTCTCAGGGGAGGCCCGCTCCCGGGGCTGGCTGCAGAGAGTGCCCGCGGGGCTGGGGGGTCGGAGGTTGACCCTCCCCGGCCCTTTACCTGCCGCCGCCGGAGCCAGAACCAGCAGCGCCAGCAGCGCCCACGCCGCCATCCTGAGGGGACAACGGGCTGCGGGGGCGCCGGGACCGCCGGTACTGCCCGGTACCCCCCGGTACCGCCCGGAGCGCCCCCGGTACCCCCGGCCCGCCCCGCAGGCGGGCCCAGCGCGGGGGCGTGGCCTGTGCACGCACCGCCCGTGGTGGTGGGGGGGAAACGGTTGCCAAGCGACGGCGTCCGCACCACGGCCTGAGGCGCCGGCGCGGCCCGGTGCGGGTCTGACGGGAGAGGCCGAGGGGAAAGGCCGGGAGCGCGGGGCCGAGGGTTGCGGGGCTGCGGGAGGGGAAGCCAGGGCACACCGGAGGAGGGGAGCCGGGGCACACCGGGGGAGGGGAACCGCTGCCCCCTCCCGTGCCCGCTCACCCCGCCCAGGCCGGGGCCGCGCGCGCAGCGAGAGGCAGCAGCGCGCATGCGCGGCGGGCAGGGAGCGTGTCGCCCCCTAGCGGTGGCTCTGGCCCCCCGCAGACGTTGGCCCGCGGGTTCGAGTCCCGGCGCTGCCCGGTGGCACCGGAGACTGTGGGCTGTGGTTTATCCCGGGCTGTGCCGCTGCAGGGCGTACGGGAGAAGCGACCATGTCCATCGCCTACTCCAACACCAACATGAGGGTGCCCGCCGGCTTCCGGAACCTGCTGGAGGGGCTGGTGCGGGAAGTGCTGCGGGAGCAGCCCACCAACGTGGTGGCCTTTGCAGCTCAGCACTTCCAAAAGCTGCTGGAGCAGAGAGAGGGTGAGTGGCCTTGCCCAGCACTCACCGTCACACTGCCATCCCCTGCCCCACGCTGCAGAGCCCAGCCTGCTCTGTCTGCCCATCACCAGGGTGTCAGGCCTGCCCCACATGTCCCTTGCCCAGGGTGTCAGTCCTGCCCCATGTGCCCACCA
The DNA here is from genome assembly GCA_017589585.1 of Phylloscopus whistleri. Classification (NCBI taxonomy): domain Eukaryota; kingdom Metazoa; phylum Chordata; class Aves; order Passeriformes; family Phylloscopidae; genus Phylloscopus; species Phylloscopus whistleri. The sequence continues at coordinate 55,834 of JADMLD010000744.1, read as the reverse complement.
TTTACAGCATCAGGCCTCTCCTCTGTGCCCATCACCCAGGGCATCAAACCTGCCCCTTGTGTCCATTGCCCATGGCCTTGTGCCTGTCCCAAATGCCCACCACCTATGGCCATCAGGCCTTCCACTTGTGCCATCACCCAGGATGTTGTGCCTGTCCCATGTGCCCATCACCCGTGGAACCAGGTGCCCATTGTTTGTGTCATCAAGCCTCCTCCTTCCCCAGCTGGTGGCACTGACCCGGTGGCGTGGGGAGCCATGCTGGAGGATGACCGTCAGACCTGGCCACCTTCCCAGGTAGGCTGCCCTCCACTCCAGGCCCCTCCAGAGAATCTGAGGTGCCAAAAGCTGCACTGAGTCCCTGCTCCCACCCTGTCCCCGCCACCCTTGGATGTGCTACATTATCTAAATTACCTTCTTTCCTCTGGGACCCGAAGGAGGCCAAGGACACGGAGGGGGAGCGGGCAGCACCAGGGGGAGCAGGCAGCAGGCACAGCTCTGGATCACCGTGACTCCGCCCCAAAATGCGTGGAGAGGAGCCAAAGGGGAGCACGTCCCCATAACCCTGATGAACTGGGACACCTCTCTGGAGATGCAACCACAGCGCTTGCCCCAAATCCCCCATTTCCCACCGTCCAACCCCAAAACTAAAAACAAACCCCCTTGGTCCTCCCCTGGCTCCTGTGCTTTTCCCGTGGGTGGGTGCTGCACTCCCACCCCACCCCTGCGGTGCCGTTTTAATGAGGAACTTTATTAACGAGGTCCCCGCCGTTATTAGCGCCGATCACCTGAGATTTCTCCCCGAAAAATCCTGGGTTTGGGGCTGAGCTGAACACCGGATGATATTTTTAGCCTCTATATTTAGGCCCCTGCATCCCTGGAGGTTGGAAGAAACTTCATAACATCCCAGCGTGAGGGAATGATGTGACATTGCTCCTCTCCTACCTCCCTCCATAAGCTCCTCCATGAGATGCCTCCATGGAATTTTGGGGTGCACGCCAGGGCCCCCCAGTCCTGAAATTCATCTTTTCCCCCACAGAGTGGCTTCAGAATCCCCCCGAAAAAGCGGGGTTTGCGTCGAAGCCGGCTGCTGTATTTTTGGAGAGCACTGAACCCCCCCATCCATACTCACCCCGTTTTTACCCCCTCTTTCCTGTTTTCCATCGCCATATGTGGCGCTCGCCCACGGCATGGGGCATGACAGCGGCTCCCCCGGGAAAAACAGGAAGGAGGGATGGGGAAAAAAAGCTGGCGGGGACCCCGTGCCGGGGCTGATGCCAACCAGCTACGCCTTGACCCCCCCCCTCCAGCACCGCCTCGCCGGCTGCCGGCTCCTGCTTCGGCAGCCGGCAGCACTGCCCGCCCAGGGCATCATTCCAGCATCCAGTTCCCTTTTCTTTTAAGGATTTTTTTTTTTTTCCCCTTTTTGTAAAGGATTTTTTAACACCTCGGTGCCACCATCTCAAAGCACGACGGCGGGATCTTCTCAGCGGGTCCCGCCGGCTGCGCTTCCCGCCCTCCCCTTCCAAAATCCGAGTTGTTTCCTTGGAATCCAAATTTTGGAGGTGCCGGAGCACCTGCGAGAGCGTCGTCCAGATGAAGGGGTCCGGGGAGGGAAAATGCAGAGCCTGGAACGGGCTCAAACCCCGCCATTAATGATTAGAAATGTGCTGGCATTTGGCGTCCCTCCTCCGCAGCCGCAGCCTGCGGGAGACGGCGGCGCTCGGCGGCTGTGCCAGGGCCCGGGTGCCACGGGTGGAGCAGTTTTTGGGGGCTAATTGAGGGACTAATCCTCATTTTGGGGCTAACTTCTCAGATCCACGACGGATGAATCACCCCAAAAACCCATTCCCGCTTAACCTGCCCAGAACACCCGGTCTTGTCTCATTGGAGCAGGTAGTGATGGATCTGGAGGGTCTGAAATCCAGGGAAAAGGATCTCTTCCCATGAAAAATGCCAGCAGAGCTGCCAAGGCTTCTCCTGGAAGCTGGAGCGGGGTTTTCTGGAGCAGAGCTATTCCCATCCCCCCTCCCCCCCACCCTGGTGTGCTGGTGGGAAGAAGTGACGGTGGAAAAGTGGCTCCAGTGGGGAGAGCTGGCTGCCAGTGGCTCACAGGGAATTTGAGGGATGCTTGGGAGCATTTCCGAGGGGCAGTTTGGGTGCTTGGCTGGTGCTGGAGCAGGGGTGACCCCCATCAACCTCCAAGTGTGGGTGAAGCAGTTGGGGGAGGTGGCAGTGGTGGGATGTGCCTGGGATGGGGAGCGGGGTGTGTGGGTGTCCTGGGGAGCTGAGGGGTCAGGGGACAAGAGGTGCCACCACCTGCACCCAGCAGGAGTGGCCTTGGGGAAAGAGATGGAGATGGGATGGGAATGGGAACAAGGATGGTGATGGGGCAGGGGACAGGGCCAGGGATGAGGGTGATGATGGGGATGGGGTCAGAGAGAGGGACAGAGATGATGGGGTTGGAGCTGGGAGTGGGGGCAGGGATTGGCATTGTGGAGAGGACAGGGACGAGAAGTGGGATGGGGATCATGACAGGGATGGTGATGGAGATGGGGACAGGGACAATGGTAGGGATGGAGAAGGTGGTGGAGGTGATGGGGATGAGGTCAGGGATGGGGACAGGGGTGGTGGCAGCAGTGGGGACAGTGCCTGTCCCAGTGCCAGAAGCAATGATGTCAGTGGGGCAGGGATACCAACGGGGATGATGATGATGATGGTGGTGGTGGCAAAGAGGAAGGTCAGTGCCACCAGGCCCCCAGGCAGGATGACCCCTGTGAGCAAACTTGACCAGGGAGGGCCAGTGGGGCTCAGCTGTGCAGATGGGTCGGGGGGTGCTGCTGCCCAACTTGGGGGGGCCACGCTGTGTTTTGGGGGCTGGCTGGAGCAGCTGAGGCGCCAAGCCCACGGGCGATTTATGCAGTTGCTTAGCAACTCCCAAACCCGGATTAGAGGCGAGCGAGGCAGGCGATGGGGGGGCTGTGGGCTGCAGCCCCCCATTGCCCTGGGGGTCCCTCCTGTTTCCCGGGGTGCCCCAGCTCATCCTGCCGGTCCCAGCACCTTGGCATGGTCCAGGGGCGGCAGCAGGGTCTGCAGGGAGCACCAAGGGCTGTGGAAGTGGCTGGGACTGCAGGTCTGGTTGGAGAACACCCCCAGTGTGGGGGGGTCAGATGCTCCTGTGAGTGGGGAAGGGTCCCCCAGAGCCCAGAAGTGGAGCCCACTCCTCTTCTTGCAGCCTGCAGCTGGGCACGTCACCCCTGAGGTTCTGCTGGTGCTCAGTGGGACGCTGTGTCCCACCATGCCCACCCTTCCTCACCATCTTCATCCTCGCCCTCCTCATCCTCACCCTTCTTCAGGACCAAGTCCTAAGTAGGTCAAAAAGGTTTTTTCCCGACCCCGTGCAAGTCAGCAGGGGGGCAAAACCTGCCTCCAGCATCACTGTGGGTCATGTATCCCCCCAAAAATGAACCCATTACCCCCATCTGCTATAGCTTTACCCCCCAAAAAACCCTCCACGCAGAAGGCAAGGCTCATCACATCTTGGCTCACATCCTCTGCATGTGATGTTGTGTTCCACGAAACTCCGAGGCGAGCTGCCGGCTCCTTTAAATGTTAGGAGGGAGTTGGAGGCTGTGAAATAAAATTGGAGGAGGGAAAATAAAAAAAAAAAAAAAAAAAAAAAAAAAAGAGGAGAAAGGGAGGAAAAAAAAAATAAAAAAAAAATAAGGCACCCCTCCTTCCCCCCCAAAAGCCTGGCAGGGGTGTCGGGCTGATAGGCTCGCCCGGAGGAAAGCGCATTACGTAGGCAAGCGGCTCCGCTCAACTTGCCACCTGCGCCGGGAGAGCTGCCGGGGAAGCGAGATCCTGCCGGAGCCCCTCGCCCGCCGCTGGCCGCCCACCCGCCCTCCGCCATGGACTGCTGCAATGTAGGTCCCGCTTCCCCCGATGCCCCCCAGCACCCGCCGCTGCCTTTTCGTCCGTTCTCACTGCTCCGGGCTGGGGGCGGCCGGGGGGTTTGGGGTGGTGGGGGCGGTGGGGGGGGTGCGGTGGGTGCTGCACCCGCCAAGAGCTCAACCAACTCGGCGACCCCCCCAGCGCTGCTGCAGCCCCCAGGCCCTTCTTCCCTCCAGACCCCCTCCCCAAATCGCCGCTCCTGCCCTCGCACCAGTTCGGAATGCATCCCACCGGGGCCACGGCATCCTGCACCCCACAGCCCCACGGAGGAAAACCCCCCTGTCCTCGAATCCAGCTTTTATTTAGCTTTTTCTTCCCCTCCCCACCCCACAATTGCTCTACAGGTGGGATCGGGGGTTGCATGTGGATAAAGGGCTTCACTGGGGTTGCACCCCTCTCCCCTCAGCCGAGGGTGAGCTCCCCTCCCTCCTGGCCACCAGCCGGCTTGGGGAGAAAACCACATCCTTTCCCCTTTTCTCCCTGATCCCCTGACTTTTCCTGCCCCTTTCCTCCTTTTCCTCCCCCTTTCCCATTTTTTCTTCCCCTTTCCCCACTTTTTTCCCCCTTTTCCCCCCCTCCTGCTAAGCCAGCAACACAGGGAAAAGCCCCCATCTCTCCTCCTGGGCACCTCCAGAGAGGCAAAGCCCACCCTGCATATAGGATTTATCTTGCCTGGATATAGGATTTCTCTCCCATGTATAGGACTTTTCCCCTCACATGTAGGATTTCTCCTTCTGAATATAGGATTTCTCCCTAGATACAAGTTTTTCATCAGCTGCATAGAGGTTTTCACCCCATGGATATGGTGTTTTTCCACTGGATATAGGATTTCTCCTGTTGATATAGGATATGGCCCCCTGTTTATGGGTTTTCTCCCCTGAATATAGGATGTCTCCCCTGGATATAGGATTTTTTCTCCTGAATATATGTTTTTCTTACCTACATACAGGATTTTTCAACTAGGATATAGGTTTCTGCCACCTGTGTGTAGGATTTCTTCCCTGAATACAGGATCTCTCCCCTGGATATAGGAAATGCCCCCGCATAGATAGATTTCCTCCACCTGTATATGGTATTTCTCCCCTGGGTATAGGATTTCCTCTCTCCTAATATAGGATTTCTCTCTTGGATATAGGATTTCTTGCCTGGATATAGGATATGCCCCTCCATGTATAGGTTTTCTCCCTTGACTATAGGATTGCCTTCTCCTGATATAGTATTTCTTCCCTGGATATAGGTTTCTCCTACCTGTATATAGGATTTCTCCCCTGGATATAGGTTGTTCTCCCCCACCTCCACATATATAGGATTTCTCTGCTGAATATAGGCTTTCTTTCCTAGATATAGGATTTCCTTCCCCTGGCTATAGGATTTCTCCCCTGGCTATAGGATTTCCAGCCCTGGCTATAACATTTCCACCCTGGACATATCATTTCCACCTTGGACCCGTCCTCACCTTTCACAATGGTAAAACAACCCGAGCAACTTCGTGGAGCTTTGGCACGCTCCAACAGGATGAGCTTCCTCCCCCCCCCCCAAATCTACAGCTCCCAAATAAGCCCCCCAAAACTCCTTTAAGTCCTTTCAAGTGCTCGTGGGGCAACACAAAGGCTTCACCCCCACGGCTGCCGGCACTGGATCATCCAATGCCAGCTCATTTCCACCTCATTTTAATTTCCCATGTGTTTTGGTTTTTTTTCCCGTTGAACTTGGTGCTGAGTCCAACTGCTCTGGTGGGATGTGGCAGGAGGGGAATGGGTTACAGTGATTTGTCCTTGGTGGTGCTTTTCCTCCTTTCTGGCATCACTCCTTTCCCAGATTTCCTGGTGTTTTCAACCAAAGCCCCGAGGAAGGATGCATGAGGATGCAACAGGCTACGAGGGAAGGGGAAACTGAGGCATAACCAGCTCATTTTTTGCAGGATGGCCCCCAGCTCCATGCCAAAAAAAAATCCCAGAACCCATCCTCTGCTCCCATGGATTCTCCTCTCCCTGCATCATCACCCTGGCTGGAGTCTGGCTTCCTGCAGCCGTGTGGTCCAGGGTGGGATTTAGGGATGAGCAGCAGGTGAAGAATCTTCCCCTGCTTGCAGCTTCGGTTGCCATTTCCCCCAAGACGCCTGCAAGGGACTCTTGATTTTTAGCAACCCCCCTCATTTTTAGCGAAGGAGCCTGATTTTGAATGAGCAAACCTAATTTTTGCAGCCCTCCCCCTGATTTTTAGAACAGGGGCTCGTTTCAGACCTCCTTGAGCGGATTCATTCGGGGAGGGGGCTGCGCTCTTTGAGATCCCACCAGCTGTAACCCTGCCCTTGCCACCGCCAGGAGGGAGCCTGCACAAAGCTGGACGAGGACATCCTGGACATCCCTTTGGACGATCCCGACGCCAACGCGGCGGCTGCCAAGATCCAGGCGAGTTTCCGTGGCCATATGACCCGCAAGAAGATCAAAGGGGGCGAGATTGACCGGAAAACCAAGGACGCCGAGTGCGCCAACAGCACCCGCGGCGGCGACCTCCGCAACGGCGACTAGGTACGTCCCAACCCCGCTTCTTCCCCCCAGAACTGGGTCCTTTCTGTAAGGGTGCTGCTCTGAGCCTCCTTTGCTGTGCTGATTCGGGGTGGGCATCCTTCCCCAAGCTGATTTGGGATGGAGCATCCCTTCTGGTGCAGATTTGGGATGGAGCAACCTTCCCTGTGCAGGTTTGGGATGGAGCAACCTTCCCCAAGCTGATTTGGGATGGAGCAGCCTTCCCCAAGCTGATTTGGGATGGAGCAGCCTTCCCCAAGCTGATTTGGGATGGAGCATCCTTCCCTGCACAGATTTGGGATGGAGCAACCTACCCCAAGCTGATTTGGGATGGAGCAACCCTCCCTGTGCAGATTTGGGATGGAGCAACCTTCCCTGTGCAGATTTGGGATGGTGCATCCTTCCCCAAGCTGATTTGGGATGGAGCATCCTTCCCCAAGCTGATTTGGGATGGAGCATCCTTCCCCAAGCTGATTTGGGATGGAGCATCCCTTCTGGTGCAGATTTGGGATGGAGCAACCTTCCCCAAGCTGATTTGGGATGGAGCAGCCTTCCCTGTGCAGATTTGGGATGGAGCATCCTTCCCCAAGCTGATTTGGGATGGAGCAGCCTTCCCTGTGCAGATTTGGGATGGAGCATCCTTCCCCAAGCTGATTTGGGATGGAGCAACCCTCCCTGTTCAGATTTGGGATGGAGCAACCTTCCCCAAGCTGATTTGGGATGGAGCATCCTTCCCTGCGCAGATTTAGGATGGAGCAACCCTCCCTGCACAGATTTGGGATGGTGCATCTTTCCCCAAGCTGATTTGGGATGGAGCAACCTTCCCCGTGCAGATTTGGGATGGAGCATCCTTCCCTGCACAGATTTGGGATGGAGCAACCTTCCCTGTGCAGATTTGGGATGGAGCAACCTTCCCTGCACAGATTTGGGATGGAGCATCCTTCCCTGTGCAGATTTGGGATGGAGCACCCTTCCCCAAGACAATTTGGGATGGAGCATCCTTCCCCAAGCTGATTTGGGATGGAGCAACGTTCCCTGCACAGATTTGGGATGGAGCACCCTTCCCCAAGACGATTTGGGATGGAGCATCCTTCCCCAAGCTGATTTGGGATGGAGCATCCTTCCCTGTGCAGATTTGGGATGGTGCATCCTTCCCCAAGCTGATTTGGGATGGAGCATCCTTCCCTGTGCAGATTTGGGATGGAGCATCCTTCCCCAAGCTGATTTGGGATGGAGCAACCTTCCCTGCACAGATTTGGGATGGAGCAACCTTCCCTGCACAGATTTGGGATGGAGCACCCTTCCCCAAGCTGATTTGGGATGGAGCAACCTTCCCTGCACAGATTTGGGATGGAGCATCCTTCCCCAAGCTGATTTGGGATGGAGCATCCCTTCTGGTGCAGATTTGGGATGGAGCATCCTTCCCCAAGCTGATTTGGGATGGATTCCCTGCACAGATTTGGGATGGAGCAACGTTCCCTGCACAGATTTGGGATGGAGCACCCTTCCCTGCACAGATTTGGGATGGAGCACCCTTCCCCGCACTGGTTCAGGGTGAAGAAGGGGTTTTTCCTCCCGGGAGATGGAAGCACACAGGCAGGCAGCCCCTGCCTTGCCCTAATTTTGGGTGCGCGCCGTAGTAGTTGGGAAGGATGGGAAGTAGGATGGGAAGGCGCAGCCCTAGATTTGGATTGAATCTCTCCCTTAGCAACACCACCCCGAGCGCCTCGCCTCAGCACATGCTATTTTTAAAAGCCTGTGTCACAGTCTCCTGGCAGGAAAAGGTAAATTTAAAAAGCGCCCACGGTGCCGAGGCCGCGTGGCATTGGAGCCCGGGTGGTGGCCGCGCCGTGCCCGGGCCGTGCCCTGTGCCCCGCCGGTGCCGTGAGCGCGGGACGGCCCCGGGAACCGGCGGGGCTGGCTCGGGGTTAGCGGCGGGGAGGGCGTGCTGCTGGCTCGGCCACGTGAGTGTGGCGGGGCTGGTGGAGATGCAGCTGGGATGAGGCCGGGATGCAGTGAGGATGGAGTAGGAATGCAGGGGAGATTTGGTGAAGGTGCGGTGGGGATGAACGGGAGATGCAGCGGGAATGCGGTGGGGAGGAAGAGAAGGATGCAGCGAGGGTGCAGTGGGGATTCAACAAGGCTGCAGTGGGAAGGAACTGAAGATGTGGTGGGGATGGAATTGGAACTCAGCTGGGACACAGTGAGGATGAACTGAGGGTACAGTGGGAACAGACTGAGATGTGGTGGGGAAGCAATGGGGATGCAGTGAGAATGCACTGGAGATTCAGTGAAAATGCAGTGAGCATGCACTGAGGTTGGAGAGGGAATTCAGTGGGGCTGGGATGAGAACGAACTGAGGATGCAGTGGGGATTTCATGAAGATCCAGTGGGGACAGTGTGGAAACACAGCGAGGCTGCAGTGGGGCTGCAAAGGGGTGCAGTGAGGATGTGGTGGGGATAAACTGGGGATGCAGTGGGGAAGCAACAGAGAGTCAGTGAGGATGCAATGGGAATGTACTGGAGATGCAGTGGGGATTCAATGGGGCTGCAGTGAGCACTGAGCAAGGATGCACCGGGGCTGCACTGGGGCTGCAGTGAGGATGTCACAGGGCTGCAGCGGGGAGGCAGCTGCCAAGTGCAAGTGCTGTGCAGCTTCTTAGGGCCCAGAGGTTCTTTTGGGATGCCTTGTTAGGGAGGCTGAGCAGGTCGGCAGCAGGGGAGCCAGGTTCCCCCCTTTCTGCCACGGTGCTCTGCCTAGAGGGGTGCAGGCAGGGGTCCCCCCAGTTCCTGGGCTGGGTGAGGGCAGAGTGTGGGCAGCAGCGGAGGCAGGACAAGGGTGCAGGCAGGGTGTGGGCGGGCTGCAAGTAGGGCACGGGCAGGGTGTGGGTAGGGGGAGGGCATGGAGAGGGTGCAGGGTGCAGGAGCAGCACGTGAGCAGGGTGCAGGCAGGGTGCAGGCAGGGTGCAGGCAGGGTGCAGGGTGCAGGGTGCAGGGTGCAGGGTGCAGGGTGCAGGCAGGGTGCAGGGTGCAGGGTGCAGGGTGCAGGGTGCAGGGTGCAGGGTGCAGGGTGCAGGTGCAGCGTGCAGAGAGCAGACAAGGTACAGGCAGGGCGTGGGCAGGGCAGTGGCAGGGTGCAGTCAGGCCACAGGGTGCTCAAGGTGCAATCAGGGTGCAGGGTGCAGGGTGCAGGCAGGGTGAGGGGTGCAGGGTGCAGACAGGGCACAGGGTGCAGGCAGGCACAGAGTACAGAGAGCACTAAAGGTGCTGACAGGGCACAGGGCACAGGCAAGGCTCAGGGTGCAGGGTACAGGCAGGGCCAGGCCCAGGCTGACCGCTCGCTCTCTCCTTGCTTGCAGGGGCCACCAGCTGCTCACCGGAACCCCCTGGCCACCGACCCCCTCCCGCCGCCGCCCGCCGAGGCCCAGGAGCCCCCGCTTCACCCCCTGCCCCTCGCATGCATCCCCCGGGGTCCCCCCACAGCCAGGCCCTGCCCCTGGCCCTGGCTGCCCCTGCCCACCCCAGACACCCCCCGCCCCAATAAACGCCCCTGCCAGAGCCCCGGCCTGTCCTCGGTGCCTTTTGATGTCACCGGCAGAGCGGTGAGGTGACAGCGGGCAGGGGTGGGAGGGGTGTGGGGCGGGTGGTGCCCAGCAGTGATCTCCCATGTGTGACATGGTACAGGCACGTGTGACATCACTGCCAAGCGTGTGACAGCTGGCGTGACATCGCTCGTGGGTGGGAGGTGACTTGTGAGGTGCTGGCATGGGATGGGTGGTGATGTCACTGCTGGACAGGTGACGGCTGCTGTGACACCATACAGGTGTGTGTGACATCACTGCAGGTGTGTGTGACGTCACTGCTGGATGTGTGACACCATACAGGTGTGTGTGACATCACTGCAGGATGTGTGACACCATTGAGGTGTGTGTGATATCACTGCAGGTGTGTGTGACGTCACTGCAGGATGTGTGACACCATGCAGGTGTGTGTGACATCACTGCTGGATGTGTGATGCCATACAAGTGTGTGTGACATCACTGCTGGATGTGTGATGCCATACAGGTGTGTGTGACATCACTGCTGGATGTGTGACACCATACAGGTGTGTGTGACATCACTGCAGGTGTGTGTGACATCACTGCAGGTGTGTGTGATGGCTGGAGTGACCTCATTCTGCTGTGTGTGATGTCACTGCTAGGCGTGACTGTGGGTGTGACATCATACAGGCACGTGTCACGTCACTGCTGCTGTGTGGTGGTGTGACATCATGCAGGCACACGTGACATCCCTGATGGACACGTGACACGCCTGTATGACATCAGCCAGATGCTGTGATGTCACACACCCATTGTGGCATCACACCTCCTGACACGGGGTGTGACATCACGGTCACGGGGTGTGACAACACGTGCATCATGATGTCACCTCACCCTGAGGACCTTGGCTGGTGCACTGTGACATCACCCTGCCCTATGACATCACCCAGAAGGTCGTGGGACGTCCCTCCCTGCCTGGAAATCCGCACAAACTCACCCAAAGCACCGGTGCTGGGCAGCGCAGCAGCTTTTAATCAGAAAACCCCTAAAAAAAGTGTGTGTGTGTGTGTGTGTGTGTCCATCACCCACCCCTCCCCACTTTTAATGCTCTTTTATGAAAAATCCCTCGTTTCACCCCATATATAGATATAGAAAAAAATAATAAGAAGGGGACCCCCCTGAGGCAGGGCTGGGGCTGGTTTTGGGGGGGTGATATTCATGGGGAGACTCGGTCCCTCCAAACCCAGAGAGCCTCTGCACCCATTAAACACGCCCACGATGAGTCCAGCTGCTCGAGGCATCTGTTAAAAAGAAAAGGAAACCCAAAAAAGGGACAAAACCACCCCAGGAAACAGGGAGTGGGGTGGGCTGGCTATGGGCACCCCTGTTTTTGGGGGTGAAGCGCTCACACCAAGGAGCCAGCTCGGCTCTGCGCCGGCACCATGACAGGAACGGCCCCTGCCCGTGCCAGGCTGGCGGGGGGCAGCGAGCCCCCGGGAGCGGCGGCCGGGTCCTGGCGGCGCCGGGAGGTCCCGTTAACGGCGGGGGGTGAGAGGTTGGGGGGCCGCCCCCCTCCCCGGGGCGGGGGGCCCCGGTAGCTGCCGGTGGTGGTGAGGATGGAGGCGGTGTCCGAGGGGGCTCTGGCTCCGTAGCCTTGCCGGGTGCCGGCGATGGAGGACAGGGTGCTGGTTTTGGACATGGTGTCTGAAGCTGGCCTCCTGGCCCACGACGGGGTTTTGGGCGCCACGGCGTCTTCCCTGCCGAGAGGGGAGGGCGTCAGAGGGATTGGCTCTGGGAACCCTTCCACTCCCCACCCCAGAGTACTCTCCCTGAGCAATGAGGTTGTGCAGACATCCTGGACCCACAAGCAGAGGGACAAAAGGGAGAGGGGGAAAACAGAGGTGGAAAATGCTCTCATTAACTCTGAAACCACGACTGGCCAGAGGTGGAAACTTCCTTCCTGATTGTTACCTCTGGAGCATATTGATGACTGGGCAGAGATCAAGAACTCTTCCCCACTATCAACTCTGAACCTGAGAAATGACAGGCCAGAGGTAGAAACACTCTCCTCACCCATTAACCCTGAAACCTAGTGATGGTTTGAACCCCCCTCCACAGGAAGAGCGCCTCACTTGATCTCATTGGCTCCCTCCTCCTGGCTGTCACGTTTTTTCCTCCTGTAGCCGACAACCTTCTGGGCAAAGAAGATGATGGTGGCAAGGGCACCCAGGAGCCCAGCACGGCGCCGGCAATGACTGCTTTGGTGCTTGCTGCCAGAGAGAGAGAGATTCCCTTACTCCCTTATTCCCACAGGGACCTCACGGGGACTGCGTCCCCCTCCCCGACCCTGTGGACACGTACTCACTTGAGTGTACCTCCAGGACAATGCTGCAGTTCTTAGAACCTGCTTGGTTTTCAGCCCTGCAGACGTAGACCCCTGACATTTCCAGGGTGAGGTTGGTCAGCTTGAGGGTGCCCCTGGTCCGGTCTGCGGGTGAGAAATTTGGGTGCTGCCTCAGAGCCACCCCTAAACCCTCCACCTCCTCACATGCAAGAAGTGGTCGAGGAGATGAAGCCAAAGAATCCCTCAGCTGAATCTTCTCAGGATATTCCAGCCCACCCCACTCCCCAGCCCCACACTGGTGCCACCTTACCCTGGGCAGGGGGAAAGAAGACCTGCAGGGTGGGCGGCTCGCGCTGCCACTGGTACGTGGGCGAGGGCTTCCCCTTCTTGGAGGAGCAGCTCAGGGTGACGTTGGCCCCCTCGACGGCGCTGCCGTGCAGCTGGCAGGTGGGGGCGGCTGGTGGCACTGTGGGCACTGACATTAGTCCTGAGGGGCACCACGGGGAGGCCCAGGGGCGCCAGGGTGAGCTGGAGGAGCCTTACCCAGCACGGTGAGGTTGATGACGCCGACGTTCTTGTCCGACCTGATGGTGTCGTCCACCACGTTGACGGAGCACAGGTACTGACCCGAGTCTTGCTCCCGGGTGGAGTTGATGAACATGGAGATGTTGTGGCTGTGGATGGGGTACAGGAACCCCACGCGGGGCTTCAGATCCGTCTCCTCCACCTTCACCACCCCGCCCAGGTATGCCAGGATCTGCACAGGAAAAAAACACATGTTTTCGCTTCTGGAAGGTGTTGCTGGAGAGAAAAGCCCCCCAAATCCCAAATTTCATAGAGCAGTGGTTGCTGCATAAGCACCCTCCAAGCCTTACCTCCCCTGAGCATCCTGGACACGGGGACTGCAGGCAGCTCCCCACCACAGGCACAAACACCCCTGGCATGGGCACCATAAACAACTGTCCCATCATGAGCATCTCCCCATCAGGGGCATCACAAGTGGGTATCTCCCCATCATGAGCATGACAAGCACCTCCCTATTGCAGGCACCCTGGGCATGTCCCCAGTGTGGGCATCTCCCCTCAAGGGCACTATGAGCATCTCCCCAGTGTGGGCACCTCCTGATCATGAGGACCACCATCATCTCCTCACTTGTAAGCATTTCCCACTGTGGACACCACAAACACTTCCCCATATCTCTCCCCATCTTGTGTCTCTCCCCGCTGTGGGCACCACAAGCACCTCCCTACTGCAGGCACTGTGGGCATGACCTCATCGTGGGCATCTACACATCACCATGAGCTTCCTCCATCAAGGGCTCCCCTCCCATGGTGGGCACCATGAACTTCCCCCATCATGGACACCATCCCATCACGGGTGCTACAAGCAGCTCCTCATGGGTATGGGGATGGCACCATGGTATGTCCTCATCATGGGCACCATGAGCATGTCCCCCATGGTGGTCACCTCCCCATGGTGGTCACCTCCCCATGGTGGTCACCTCCCCATGGTGGGCGCCATGGACTTCACCCTATCATGGGCCAACTCTCCACCATGGGCACCAGAAGCATGCCCCCTCTGTGGGAACCACACACACCTCCCCATGGCACATCCCTGCCATGAGAACCTCCCCATTGTGGGCATCTCCCCATCATGGGCACCATGTCCTTACCTGGACACTCACTCATTGTCAGCCACCATGAGGTTCCCCACTAATGGGCACTTAACTATTGTGGGCACCTTCCCTGCACTGGCACCATGAGCTTCATCCCATCATGAGCATCACATGGTGGGCACCATGAGCTTCCCTCCATCATGGACACCATCCCATCACGGGTGCTACAAGCAGCTCCTCATGGTTATGGGGATGGCACCATGGGTATGTCCTCATCATGGGCACCATGAGCATGTCCCCCATGGTGGTCACCTCCCCATGGTGGGTGCCATGAACTTCACCCCATCATGGGCCAACTCTCCACCATGGGCACCAGAAGCATGCCCCTTCTGTGGGAACCACACACATCTCCTCATGGCACATCCCTGCCATGAGTATCTCCCCATTGTGGGCATCTCCCCATCATGGGCACCATGTCCTTACTCTGGACACTCACCCATTGTCAGCCACCATGAGGTTCCCCCACTAATGGGCACTTGACTATTGTGGGCACCTTCCCTGCACTGGCACCATGAGCTTCATCCCATCATGAGCATCACATGGTGGGCACCATGAGCTTCCCTCCGTCATGGCTACCTCCCCACCATGGGCATCCTTCCACCATGGGCACTACCCCATGGTTGGCACCATGAGCTTCATCCCATCGTGAGCATCACATGGTGGGCACCATGAGCTTCCCTCCATCATGGCTACCTCCCCACCATGGGCATCCTTCCACCATGGGCACTACCCCATGGTTGGCACCATGAGTTTCATCCCATCGTGAGCATCACATGGTGGGCACCATGAGCTTCCCTCCGTCATGGCTACCTCCCCACCATGGGCATCCTTCCACCATGGGCACTACCCCATGGTTGGCACCATGAGCTTCATCCCATCGTGAGCATCACATGGTGGGCACCATGAGCTTCCCTCCATCATGGCTACCTCCCCATCATAGGCATCCTTCCACCATGGGCACTACCCCATGGTTGGCACCATGAGCTTCATCCCATCGTGAGCATCACATGGTGGGCACCATGAGCTTCCCTCCATCATGGCCACCTCCCCATCATGGGCATCCTTCCACCATGGGCACTACCCCATGGTTGGCACCGTAATCTTCCCCCCATCATGGGCACCACCAGCACCCCCTCCATGGTCACCTCCCAGCTTGGCCCTCTCCATCCTGCAGCCCCTGTGCTCTCCTCACCTGGAAGGGAACAGCATGCTTGTTCAGCATCCAGGTGACGTAGGGCTTGTTCTGGGAGTGGGTGGTGTACCAGGCAGGCAGCACCGCCTGCTGCCCCTCCACGGAGAACACCAAGCTCGTGCCCACGTGCACCTCCAGCACAGCCAAGGAGACACCTGCCCATGGGAGAGGGAAGAAACCGGGAAATGACTCAACCCCAGGTGCTACTTCTCCACAAATCCTCACTGGCCGTGAGAAAAAGCCCTATTCCCAAGACAAAAACAACAATCCCAGGTTATCACCAGGAAGCTGGGCCAGGAGAACATTTTGCCTCCTCCCCTGCCACAGGAAGGGCTTTCCGCCTGCCCCGGAGGATGCGGGACATTGCTGTTCCCTCCCACCCCAGCTTCCGCCCCACACTCAGCTTGGGAATTCCTGAGGCCCAAGTCCTCCCTCCCAGGAGACGGCCACCTCCAGCAGGCAGACACCCCCCTGAGCTCAGTACTGGGGCACTCCCAGCCCTCCTTGATGCTGCTCCAGATCCCACAGGATTCATTTGTAGGGCTCCTTCATATGAACCCCACAAGCCTTCCCCAGCATCCCAGTATTCCCCCTTTTTGCTGCCAGCACTAAACTGGGATAATCCACGAGTGACTCCCTCTGGCACCCCATCTCATTTGATCCCAAATATCCCATCCCTATCCCCTGTCACCATGTCTCCTGCTTCCCAGCATCTCCCCAAGCCCCACAGGGAGGAGGAGGTGGGGTGAGCGTGGGTAGCACGGATTGGGGAGGGATGCTCATCTCCTGGGGGAAGATCATTCCCCAGCTGTGCCCGCAAGGCTCAGCCAGAAAATTAAATCGGCTCGGGCAAGGCTGAGTTTGTGCCGGGCTCGGTTTGTTTTCCCTCAGGGGAACATCACCGAGGCCCTGCATCCCAGCGGCTCCATCCCTGCATCCGCCCATCGATCCTGACCCCGGCTGGCCCCGCTCCCGCCGCTGCCCCGGGGATGCTTCACATCGGGATGCAGGGGGGAAAGGACGATGCTACCCCCTCATCCCCAACCCTCAGTTTGAGGGGGGGAAAAAAAAACCCCCTGGGTTTGAAGGATTTCAGGAGCTTTCAATAACCTCGCACTTTTCCCTAAGAGCTCAGAGGTTTTAATTGGATTTTTCCAGGGTGGGAAGAGGAAAACAAGGCGCTGGGGGGTATTTTTAGCCTCCTCCCGCATCCGTTCATCCCCCCCTCCTGGCAAGGCATTGGTGCCATTTCCGGACGGAGCCTTCCAGCTCCAGGCAGGAAACTCTGCTCCGGCTGATAAGTCTTCTCAGGAATTTTAAAAAAAAAAAATTAAATTTCCTTTCTCTGGTGAAAAACTGGGAGAAATAAGGCCCAGTCTGGTGAGGATGCGTAAAAATAGCTCACTCAGGCTAAGAACATAAACCTTTAAATCCTGGAGGGTTTGGGAGGGGGGAGATGCTGGAGGCGCCAGCAGGTCCCAAATCATTGATAATATTATTTATTAACTATACAAAGCTGTGGTATCAGGTCCAATGGACGGTATGGAAAAATAATGGTAATTATTATTATTGTAATTATAGTGTATTTATATGTAATTACACAGATAATTGTATTAAATTTAGAGAAAGTGGAAAGAAATATGGGATGGCGACTCATTAGATTGGAATTTCCAGGACAAAATAGATCATTGAGAACATAATTGATGATAGTTTTAAATACAGGTATATTTTTGTAAGAATAGGGATAATAGTGGGGATGTGAGAGTGATCATAGTGCTCAGAATAACGAGAGCAATGATCAAAGTGAGAATAATAATTATAAAAGTGGGAATAATAATGATAAAAGTGATATTAATAATAATAATGGTAATAGCAATTATAATAATTATAACAATGATTCCAATAAAATAATGATAACAGTCATAATAATTATGAAAAATACAGATGATAATACTAATGTTAATATTAGGGATCAAAATCATACAGTTCATTAATTATGCAGATGGCACAGCCTCTAAACCTCCCTGCATTCCCAATAGCTGGAAAAACCCAGGTGTTTTCAGCCCAGATCCTCCATTATTATAAAAGTGTGCTAAATTGGCATAATCTGGAAGAAAATAGATTATATTCAATAATTGCATTGTAATTTCTATTATAAATATCAGAGATAACAGGTAATAGACCTTGTAGAATAATTGTAATTGTAATTTAATAAAAATAATCGTAACAGTTAAAATAGTTATAATACCAATTATAACAGTGATTATAACGATAACAGTAATAAAAGAGTAATAATAAGTAATATAATGATGATGATAATAATAATAAAAATAAAATATTATTCATAATATAGTTCATTAATGATGCAGATGTCACTGGTAAATGACTCCACAGCTTCTACACCCCTGTGCACCCCCAAGAGCCGGGAAAATCCAGGTTTTTCATCCTACCTCCTCCATCAGCGTGAGGTTTTGGGCACAAAAAAGGTGCTGAGCCAAAGGGTGCTGGGGATTCCTGGGGAAATCCAGGCTCCAGAGAGGGAAAAGGTGTTCTGGCAGCAGCCAGAGGTTTCCCGTCGCACCCCAAGGCATCAAAAGAGCCCCGTGTGCCTCAAAGCTGCTCCCGGCGCTGCAAACCAGGCTGTGTTAACTCTGAAACCTAATGATGACCGCGGTAATTATGTTAATTGCGCTCTGGGGCTGCAGCTTTGCTCTGGCATCCTTAAAACTCCCGCGGCAACGGAGATCCCGGCTCCATCATCTCCCCTCCAGCGTACTGGGGAGAGGGAGACGGATCCAGATCCGAAGGCTCCCCCAAAATCCCCTTTTTTCTTGCAGAATTCACCCAAATTCCTCATCTCAGACAGATGTGACAGTTAAAAAGTCACATCTTTTTAAGGTGGAGCTGGGTCTGGAGCCTCAGGCACGGGACTGAACCCCCTGGCACAGCCCTGGCTTTGGCCACCTCGACGCTCCAAATCCTCTAATGCTTTAACCAGATCGAAAAAATTAAGCCGCTGGCGGTGCTCATACACATCCGGGGGGGCCTGGGGCCCTCAGCCCCTCCCGCCTGCTCTTTGGGCTCAAAACCTGGATTTTTATCCAGCTGCCCTGAGCTAAACACCTGCCCGGGTGTTTTCCCCCCGCCCCAGCCCATCTGCTGAGATTTTTTTTGCATATGGAAAAACAGAATAGACTTAAATTTACCCTTAAAAATAGCTATAATTTTTTTTTCCCCTATGGAATGAATGTCTTACAATTCAGCATTCCAAAATGATTTAAATTTTCCCGTGACAAAAACCAACCAAACAAACAAACTGCTTTAAATTTCCCTTTGAATTTTTTTTTTCCCTATGGAAAAAAATCACCTTTAAATCCCTGCAATCTTAACATTAATCCCTGTGCTGATATCAATCACCCTATCCCCACCTAAAATTGAATCATTTCACCCCTCCAAAAAAGCTGTTCCCTCTCTCTGGTACAGCCTGAACCCCCCAAAAAAGCAAACTCTCCCTCCAGCCCTCTCCCCGAATCTCTAACCCATCAACTGTATGGGGAATTAAATCCCGGAGGCGCTTGGGGTTTGATGACCCTGCTTGATAGGATTAAGGCGCTGGAGTCATGTGAAACCCAGACCCAAATTAAATCCCAAAAGATCAAGCTTGGGATTTAAAACACACAGCGGGAATCTGGCCGGAAAAGGGACCCTTGAAAAAGCTTGGAAAAGGGTCAAGGAGCATCTCGGCGCTGCGACGCAGCCGGTCGCCTTCTCCCTTTTTTTTTTTTTAAAAATTATTTTTTGGGGAATTTTTTTCCTTTTCTTCCCTTAACTTTGACTATTTATAAACGGGCAGATAGGACAGGCCGGGCTGTGGAGCAGTGTCCGTTGGGAAAATCCACAGAGGAATTTCTCACGACCCTGGGGGCGGCGGGGGGGGGACAGAAAGGGCCGTATCCTCCAGAGAGACCAAATTTGGGGAAAAAAAATTAAATAATGCCATAATCATATGTGACTTTGCTATAGATGGAAACGTGCTTCACCCCCGTGTGGGAGAGAGAGGCGGAGATGGGATGGGATGGAGACGGGATGGGCAGGGGATGAGATTGGAATGGGATTTAGGAAGGGATTGGGGTTGGGATCGGGGATGGGATGGGGACTGGGAAGAGAACGGTCCAGAAATGAGGGCAAACATCCCTCACTTGGCTTCTCCCCATCACAATCCCATGAGGATCCCACGGGACGAGGAAGGATTGCTTGAAAGCAAAACTAAAGGGAAAAACACACATTTGGGGCTCAAAAGGGTCTTTCTGCTGCATTTCTGAGCTGTCGGTGCCTGTGATGTCACATCCCAGGGCTCAAGTGTGACTTTTTTTTTGTGGGAATCCATCACGATTCCATGCAAAAAACGCCATTGGGATGCAGCAAAGGAGCGCCCTGGTGGGATTTAAGGGCTGAGCGACCCTCGTGCCTCACACCAACATGCCTTTCATTAACTTTTGTCAAGGAAGAAAACCTTCAAGGAGGAACAAGTGGCGGCTCCAGGACCCCCACCCAGTGTTCTGCTGGAAGGAAATGCTGCTGCCATTGTTTCTGGGGCCGTTTCCTTTCTCCAAAGGCCTCTCCTTCGCTGGGAACGTCAAAGGATGTTTCCTTTTGGAGCAACCGTGGCAGCTCCAAAAAATCTCAAATAGGGTGGGAAATTAGGGGCAGAAGAAGGGAAAAACCCATGGACAGAGAAGGGTTGAGATCCCTCACCTCAAAACCAGCTGGGATGGCTGTGGAGCACCAGTAAACAAGGGAAAACAAATGGATTTTTTTCCTGCCCAATGCCACACAGGGAGGTGAACTATGGACACCCACACTGGAGTCCCTGGCGTGTCCCCATGTGGGGGTGCCTCGGGTTTGGGGCTGCTGGAAGCGGCTCCTTGGCAGCTCCAAGGTACAAACGGCTTTTCCCGGGATGACTCAGAATTTCTCCACTCTGGGCACTCCTAAAAGAGGAGCGGGGCGGATCCTTCCCCCCTCTCCTGCCTGCCGAGGTAGGGGACCGGGGGCACAGAGACAGGTGGGTGCTGTGACCCCCGCCCGCGGTACCCCACGGTCCTTCCCGGTGCCACCCCAAAGCTTCCAGGGTCCTGCCTGGCTGCGTTGGGCTCCCGGGTTTCTTGCTGGGTGCACCCGGCTGCTCCCACACCCTGCCCGGTGAGCCCTTCGGTATCTCCCGGTCCTGCCCGGTGCCCTACCAAAAGCTCGCCCTCGCTCTGCCCGGTTCATCCCGCTTTTCCCGAGTCGCTCCCGGTCCCACCGTGTCCTGCCCCGTACCCGCCGCGCTTCCCCCCGATTCCCCCGCGCCTCGCCGGGTGCCGCCGCCAGCACCGCCGGTCCCTGCCTGCTTCATCCCCCCAAAAGCTCTCCCGCGTCCCGCCCGGTATCCCCCGCTCCTCGCGCATCTCGTGGGGTGCCCTCCCGGTCCCCAGCCCCGGAGCCCCCCGGGTCCCGCGGGGCTCACCCAGCAGCGCCGCCAGCGCCAGCGCCGCCCGTCGCAGCGCGCCCATGGCCGGAGCCGCCGCCGCAGCAGGTGCCGGGGGGGGCCCGGGGGCAGCGGGGGCGGGCCCGGGCAGGTGGGGGCGGGCCCGAGCCCACCACACCCCGAGTGGGTGTCCCGTCCCCGCCACTGACCCTCCCCCAGGGGTCCAACCCCTCTCCGGCCTCCCCCACACAGTGCGCGATTGTTAATCAGTTTTATGGGTTATGGTTACTTAGGGTTAAGGGTGGTTTCAATGCCAAATGTCAGCCCCCCCCAGGGGGAGCACAGGGACCCCAAACCCTCCCCATTCTCATCCCTGCCACGCCAGCAGGGTGGAACGTCCCGTCCTGCATCCCTCGTCCTGCATCCCTCACCCTCGTCCAACGCCCCCTCCCCACCCGTTCAGATAAACGATCTGAATCGACCCTGAAAAACAAACACAATATCGGAAAAAAGGGCAATTTTCACTACCTGGTTCTCGGGAGCCCCGGGTGGATCCTCCCCGGCTCAGCCAGGGTTATCCCAGTCCCCGATCAGAGCAGGGTCAGACCTCGAAGCACCAGCGGAGATTAGACACTGGTGGAGGAGGAGGAGGAGGAGGCGGCGGTGGGGGCAGAATTAATCCCTCCTCGCCCTCGCCACCCCCCCGTAAATCCAGCCTGGCCTCCAGGACTGCAGGATCCCAGGAGCAAGGAGGCTTTGGGGGATCGACCTGGCTTGATCCCACCAGGACCCCACCTCTCCCTGACAGCGTTCTCACCCTCCCCCTGCTACAGCCGACGCTTCCCACTCGGCAGCAGCTCCTTGGGGCAACTCACCTTGTTTGTCCCTCTGTTTGGACGCCTGGAAGTGGGGAGGGCGCGTGGGTGACCCACTGGTGACCTGCTCCCCTTCCTCACCCCACCACCTCAGGGCTCAGCTGCATCCAAGGGCGCTGCCAACTTCCAGACGGGCAGCGATCCTCATTTTCAGATTCCCCTGCAGGGGAAGCGACCGGCTCTGGCCGTGCTCACCCCACATAAAATTAAAAAACCAACTCCAATAAAGACCCCAGGAACAAAGCCCTGGTGGGAATCTCCACAGGGAAGAGCTCAGCACCTCCCAGAGCGGGAGAAGGACGCGTGGAAGGCTCTGTCCGTGTTTGTTTGATTTTATTAGGACCGACACATTCATCGTATGTCACAACGTCACCGATGGATGAGCTCCAGGAAATAAAAACCCACCGGGCCAGGAACACGCTGAAAAGGCATAAATGCGTCCTCCCCCACCCCCCTCCCGCCCCCTCCCCCTCCCCACCTTCCCCTTCTCACAGCTTTGATTGTATCCATAAGCAATGGGTCGACAACAAAACAAATAAAAATAATCATCGGGTTGGTTTTTGTTTTTTTGTTTCTTTTTTTTTCCCCCAGCTGCCAGGTTATTCTCACAGAGAGTTTTGGAAGTTGATTGAAAAAAAAAAAAGAAAAAAAAAAGGAAACCGAAAGGAGAAAAAGACAAAAAAAAGGGTAAAAAGTGAAAATAGAAATAATAAAAAAGAAAACTAAGGGAAGAAAAAGAAAAAAAAAAGGAAAATGATAAAGAACTTTAAAAAAACCCAAAAAGACATGATAAAAAGATTTTTTAAAAAAAAGAGGAATAGAGGAAAAAAAAAAAAGAAGAGAAAAATGAGAGAAATAAGTGAAAAATAATGATAAAAAAGAGAAAAACAGGGAAAAATTAATGAGAAAAAAAATAAAGAAAAAAAAATAAAAAAGGCCAGGAATTCTTTTAACGTTAAAAAAATAAAATAAAATAAAATAAAAGCGGATATGGCAACACTACTAAGGATGTGGAATACGTCACGGAACCCCAAGTCTTTGCAGGCAACACTGTTTGGAGAGAGGAGAACACTCGATGGTGAAAAAAGTGAAGTTCTAAATTATATACAAGATACCTAAGGGTGGCTTTGAAAAACAGTCCCCGGGCCGGGAGTTGGGGTTTCCCTCGCCGTTATCTATTGCTTATTGAGTCAGATGCAGAGGAACACTCAGAGACGGATGCATCCAAATGAGAGACACCGTGGAATGAAGGAAAGCCCCAAGCCCTCGGTCTCCGTATGAAAACGCCGTGTGTGTGTGTACGAGCTTGTCCCACGTGGAATGTACCGACAGCCGTCCGGCGGGCCCGGCGCTCCTCCCGGCCACCGGAGCCGCGCCCAGCGCGTGGGGAGCGCCGCCGGCCTCCAGCACCCCCAAACGCCATCCCAGGCTTGGAAAAGTCCCCTGTGCCCGGATGTGAAACGGCCAGGATCCCAGTGAGATGGAAAATGGGGCGGAAAGCCCTGATCCTTATGAAGGACGAGGCTCAGTTGTTAAATTTTAAGGGGTACCCGATGGCTTTTTCCAGGCACTCTACCAAAGAGCCGGCAGACAGAAAATCCCTCTCCACTTCCACAAATTTGATGTAGATGGATTTGGGGGAGACGCCGGGCTCTACGACGCAGTTCTGAGATAAAAAGGCGTTGATCCCGACCCAATCTTTGCTGAAGGTTTTGGTGTTTGCCTGGAAGTGTAAAAACAGGCACTGCTGGAGAGTCCGGACCTCGGCGATGCCGAGGTAACAGTAGATAATCCGGGCAGATTCCATATCCACCTGAAGGGAGGCCTGTGGGGAGGGCACCTCCAGCTCCCCTGGAGTCTCGTTGCCAGGGTCGGGTGCCCGGTGCTCGGCCAGAGGGGAGGGGAGTTTCTCGTGGCACTCCTCATATCCAATGGCATACAGGCCAGGGCTTTTGGGGATCCCTCCCGGCAATAAATACTGCACCACGTTCCCCCCGGTGGGTTTGGAGTGAGCGATGGGAATCCAGTCGATCTCCATGTGCAGCTCCAAGCACCTGGCCTCGCTGATGGTGATCTCCAGGAATTTGTAATAAACGTTCTTCCAGTTCATTTTCTGTACTCGGGTCATGATCACCCGACCCTCCGGCTTCTCCGAGTTGAAATATTCCCGGAGCCGCTTGCCCAGGGGCACCTGGGAGCTGATCTCTGCGTAGTGGTAGCGGATGTCCTCCTTCCAGCGCGTGTTGTACCCGATGCCGAAAATGGCCAGTTTGTTAGAAAGGTGGAGCCTGGAGAAGTCCGTCCAGCTCTGGAACAGCTCCCACTTCAACTGGACCGACTCCAGGATTTGCATAATGTTCTGCATGACGTCGCGCTTCCTGGAAGTGAAGGAACAGGGAGAGAAGGATAAAGGCATCAGAGCTGAAAAACTTCCCCAGAGAATGCACCGACCTTCAGAAAACATTAATCCCCATCAGCTTTCTTGCCTGGTTTTTCTTACTACTATATACGTTTCTGGGGCAGTTTATGGGTTGTAACAAGGCCCTGATGGGGAAATTTTAAATTAAATCTTGATAAAACCAAAACAAACCCACCCTCAACTCCTCCTGATATCAAAGCATCTCCAAGGAAGCATGTATCTGGCACTGCTGAATAAATACACACTCAGCTACTAGGTCATTCTTTACACTCCTGGGCTTGTCGGCACGTGGTCCATGAGCTGCATCCCAAACTCACAAATGTCACTCAAAGCACTTCTGCCTCATTGTTATCCCCAAATTAATGCCAGCAAATGGGACTGTAATTGTAAAAACCCCAATGGGAGCATGAAGCAGCTCCCAAGGGCTCTGTCCTGGTGCTGGGGTGGAAACACAGCTCAAGGGACCAACCCCCTGGGGCAGAGGATGCTCCCAGACAATCCTGGATGCTGAGAGAAAGACAGCAGCAATCCCTCTAGATAGCCAATAAAGAAATGCCCACGCTCCCAAAATCTGTTTTCCCTCCCAGCAGCAAGGTTTCAGAGCGGGGTTTACATCAGGAGAGAGCATCCGTGTGCACCTGCAGCGAGCTGGAACAGCTTCCTCCAGGATAAATGAGACTATTAGGGTGTAATTAGCTGGTAGGGAGAACTCCTAATTCGAGGAGTTATTGTCCTATAATCAAAGCTGTAGGAAGATATTACAACTCATTTGCTAACAGAGAAATCTCTCTTGGTCCAACAAAAGGGATGTAAAGGATCTTTCCATGCAACTCCCCTTTCTTTATCCACTGTGCCACATCTGGAAAGCTGAACTGTGGAGGCCACTGCACTCCCAGGAGGATTTTTTTCTCCTTCCACATGCCATCAGGAGGATATACTGTACCAGGCAACACAGGTTTCCTCTGCAGGGCAAACTTTCCTCCTCCTGCAGGTTCCTCGGGATCACTTAAACTCCCTAAAACCAGCCCAGCCCAACAGCTTCCCAGTGGAGTCCAGCATCAGACTGGTGAGGTGAGGGACATGAAAGCCTCTAAGAGCAGACATGACACCCCACAACCAAGGCTGATGCATTCCTGCCCAACAAACCCCTATGGGGAGTAGGTCTTCTTCCATCATGATGGAAGGGTTTGAAGAAAACTGGACTGGGAGCTGCAGAGCCTTCCTGTGGTGCTGAAGAGGCCCCACTTTAGAGCCTTTCATCCCAAAAAACCTGCTTTTACAGGTCTAACTACAAGGCTTGTGATTCTGGCAAGGTTCTGCAGCTGCTGAGAGTCCTGCAGGTGATGGAGGGCTCTGGAGCAGGCTGAGGGCACTGGGCTCAGCACACAGAGCTCTGGTTTGATGTATGATGGTTGGTGCACACCACCTGCAAGCCTCACCTGTGCTGTCCAAGCCCCCCTGAGCATTTCTGAGCATCCAGGCTGGGACAGCTCCCTCCTCACAGTGATTCTGGCATCGCATCCATCACCACCTCATCTATCTCACCTGTCTTGTACCACCAACCGAGTCAGAAGTTCCCTGAAAAGACCTTCAAAAGCACTTTGGGAAGTGCATTTCCACCACAATTGGAGTGTAACCGAGTTTCTAGAGAACTGAAAAGGGACAGGCTGGACAAACAGAGCCCTGTCTGTGCCAGGGGTTCTTAAAAACGCTGACTCCATCAGCACCCAAGTTCTGTTTCTTACTGCAAGTTATTCATGAGGAGTCAGTTCCACCACCCAGCAGCAACAGAGAGAAATCCCAGACAAGAATGCATGTTTACCACAAATCCATTTCCATTTACTCAAACACTGTGACAAAAGTGATTTAAAGCCTCCCTGATGCTTTGCTGTGCTTGGAAGACAGCTTTTTGAGGCTTCTGGAAGTGCAAGTTTACCATCTGGGCACCAGGGGGTAGGACAGACAAGGGGACAGGGCAGTGCTGGAGCACAGCTGGGTGTCTCAGCACTGGCACACACACCCAGCTCCTGCCAACAGCTGAGCTCCAGTTATTCCCTTCCCATGGCAAAGACAGGAGAGCAGGGCGTGGGCAGGTTTTCATTCAACAGCTGAGGAACTGAAAGCAAAGCCCCCACCTTTATTAAGTGCACTATAAATACTCTGCTGTGTTTAGCTCGGCACAGCCCAGAGCCCGAGCTGGGCTGCATTAGTCACTGCGACTGCTCCTGCAGGGAATCATTGCATGAGAGCAGAGCCCCAGCAGCAGACAGAGAGGGGCTTTCCACAGGGAACCCACAGCTTGCAGCACAGAGGAAAACAGGGAAAGACTCATTTTAAGGAGTTTTGCTTTTCAGGTTTAGCATTTTCTCGCTTTTGCCAGGACCTGACTTGGCTGAGCTTTGCACTCCCAGGCTCTATCCAGGACCTCAACGACTCAGCCAAGCAAAGATATCATAAGCAGTAAAAATTACTATTATTTAATTATTAATTTCAAATGTAATTTTCATTCATTCAACTATTTAAAATTACTTATTAAACATGTACTTATGTATTTGCTTTATTTATGTTGTTAGTATGATTAATTTTTCAGGAGGACAACGGGAGCTGAGCAGAGGGTTTAACTGTTGTGTGTCTCAGGACAATCTCATTTTTCAGCTGCAGAAGGTGCTCCTCGAGCTGGATTTTCCCTCATCATCAAACCATCACCTCCCTGCTGGAGTCTGGGACCTGCAATTTCTTCCTCCTTGGAAGCTTTTGCAATTCAAATGAGGAAAGACTTGAGACAAGAGTAGGCGCAAATTTGTTCTAAGGAGCTGTTTCCAAACCAGGCAGACTTCAAAGGGCCCGGAACAGCTGCTCTCAGTGAAGATCCACAAGCTTTCTCTAGTTCATCTTCCCAAAGCCAGCAGTGAATCAAACCACTTCTCAAAGTCTCTAAGTAGCATTTCACTTCTCAAAACAGTTTATTTGGAGACAACAGCCAAGGGCAGGCAGGAGGATGGGACACAGACACGGGTTAGCTATTGCCCTTTGCCTCCCATACTGTCAAAAATAAAGTGAAAGGTGGGAAGTCCCTGTGTGTCACAGACTCAGAACACTTTGGCCTGCAAGGGATCTAAAAAGCTCATCTCATTCCCATCCCTGCCACGGACAGGGACACCTTCCACTAGATCAGGCTGATCCAAGCTCTGTCCAGCCTGGCCTTGGACACTGCCAGGGACCCAGGGGCAGCACAGCTTCCCTGGACAACCTGTGCCAGGGCCTCAGCACCCTCACAGGGAGGAATTCCTTCCCAGTATTGCATCTAACCCTGTCCTCTGGCAGTGGGAAGCCACTGCCCCTTGTCCTGTCCCTCCACCCCATGTCCCAGTCACTCTCCAGCTCTCCTGGAGCCCCTTTAGGCACTGGAAGGGGCTCTGAGCTCTCCCTGGAGTGGTCTCTCCTCCAGGTAAACACTCCCAGCTCTCCCTGCCTGGCTCCAGAGCAGAGGGGCTCTGGCCTTTGCAGCACCTTTACCATGTCCCCCTAGAGGAGCCCATGCCCCTCTCTGTGTCACTTGGTGACACATTGCCTCAGGGGGGCAGCTGTGCTGTCCCACATTGTTGGGAGGATCAGAGGAGATGGGGTATCTGCCCTCTGACACCCAGGCAGGTCATACACATAAAACTAAAACTAAAAACTGTAACTGAAAGCTCTCTAAAGGATGCCCACTAAATCCCTAAAGCTGCAATTGGTCTTTTTTCCTCTTAGATTTATAACCCACTTTCCCCCAGCCCTTTCAGTGTTTTGGGGCTCTGCTACACCTTACCCTCATCCAGCCCTCCTTCACCCAATCATATTTATTAACTGGTACTTGGGGAACCTGGGCCAGACATTCCCTATCCCCTGCTCTCTCCTTTGCTCACATCCATCCCTGTGCCCACAGCACTTGGCTGTAAGAGCTGATGGCAAAACCCTGCTGGTTCTGAGCACAACCAAAAAGCACAAATATTAACCCAGCAGTGCCCAGTGCAGTGAGTGCCCGGAGCCATCGCTGCGTCGGGTCCTTGGGGATCTGAGGAGAGAACGAGGCACCAGTGGTGGGCTTGAAACAGCTCTTGGCTTTCACACAAACCTGCACTGTGACCTGCAGCAACCTGCTGGCCTTCCATGTGCTCCTGCTCCATGACTGAGGGACAACGTGGAATCCAGAGGGGTCGGGACAAGCTCAGTCAGTGCCCTGGGGAATCTCATGGGGTTCAACAGGGCCAAGGGCAGGTGCTGCACCTGGGCTGGGGCAACCCCAGGGTCAGTCCAGGCTGGGGATGAAGGGATGGAGAGCAGCTCTGGGAGAAGCACTTGTGGTGCTGGTGGGTGAGAGCTGGACAGGCCCTGGCCCAGAACCCCCCTGTGCTGGGCTGAGCCCCAGCGTGGGCAGCAGGGGAGGGGGGGATTCTGCCCCTCTGCCCCGCTCAGGTGAGACCCCACCTGCAGAGCTGCCAACAGCTCGGGGGTCCCAGCACAGGAAGGACCTGGAGCTGCTGCAGCCAGGCCAGAGGAGGCCACGGAGCTGCTCCCAGGGCCAGAGCCCCTCTGCTCTGGAGCCAGGCTGGGAGAGATGAGGGTGCTCACCTGGAGAGGAGAAGGCTCTGGGGGAAAGCTGGACAGGGACCTCCTGGGACAAGGGATGGAGGGACAGGACACAAGGAATGGCTTCCCACTGCCAGAGGGCAGGGTCAGACAGGATCCTGGGAAAAAATTCTTCCCTGTGAGGGTGGTGAGGCCTTGGCACAGGTTGTCCAGAGCAGCTGTGGCTGCCCCTGGATCCCTGGCAGTGTCCAAGGCCAGGCTGGATGGGGCTTGGAGCAACCTGGGACAGTGGAAAGTGTCCTTGCCCTTGGCAGGGGGTTGGAATGAGATGAGCTTTAAGGTTCCTTCCAACCCAAACCATTCTAGAGTTCTGTTTCTCTATGTCCAAAAGCACACCATGAGTTTCACCAGGATTTGAACGTTTGCTGGAGACAATTTCTGCTGAAAATCTGCCCTTGACCAAGAAGGCAGATGAACCCATCTTTGAACTAGGCTATCTGCACTATAAAATGCTGTGCAAAGAGATGAAAGAAACTATTTGTCTACTGTGGCTTTTAGATGAAATTTTATTTTTTTAAGATAATAAATAAATACCCAACTTATCTTTGTATCAGCCATGCATCTTCTGACTGCTTTTAACCTCCTGAGTCAGAGTTTACAAGTTCCTTCTCCTCACAGACAAGGGGAAAAGCAGCTTTCAGCAAATCTGTGCATTGGAAAATGCTCTGTGCCTCCACTCTGCACGTAGGACAAGTTTATTGCTGCCACACTTCACAAAATGGCCCAGAGTTCAGACTCCACTGCATTTGAGAGGGAATTTGGGGGGAAAATGAACATAGAACTCTGAAAAATCTAATTCAGCTGTTCATGTACACATTAAAATTTGGAAGAGAAGAGTCATGTGGTCCAAGCCTTCACCTCAGAAAGTTCAGGATTATCTGCTAAGGAGCTCATTAAAGGTAAAATGACTCCAGAACAGCACCAAGAAACTGTTCTAGGAGGCAGTAAGAAAGTTTATACTGCAAAGAGCTATTTTTCTCTAGGTTGTCCCTGAGTTGTTATTTGCTCCACGTGGAGAAAAAAGTCACCTTTGGCTATGTCAATATCCACCTGAAGTGAGAAGTCTGCTGAAGCTACACCACTGCCAGGGAAACATCTCATTAATTATTTTTCTTTTAAAATATTTTTATTAAGTTATCTTACTTTAAATTTATTTCTATTTCTACTTATTTATATTTATGTTCCATTTTTCTTGAGGATTTTTTTTTTTCATTGAGTTACAGTACAAAATCTTTTTTTCTCTCTGACTCACCAGGGATGTTCTGTTGCTGTTCCCAGTGCTGCTGACCTCCTACCCTACAGCAGCTGATTTTCTACCATGGGAAACCCCAGTGACACTAAAACTCACTGGTGTGGGAGCTCCTGTGTGGAACCCAGAAGGATCTCTGAGCCTGGGCTTACTCCCACCGCAGACAGATCCACAACCACCCCAAAAGGCTGGCAGAAAGCAGCCCTGGACAGAGTAAATACAGCACAATTCCTTTCATTTTTGGGAATGCTCTGTGTTATTGTTGGAGAGGCAAGGGAGAGTCGCATGCTCAAAGCATTCAAAAGGCTCCAGTGTTTTGTTTAGGTTAAACCCAGCCAAAAGGTTACAAGTAAGGTCTGGAAAGTTATAAAAATGAAAATCAGAGACTCCCAAGCTTTGGCACGCCTTCCCACCAAAGAAGGGAGCTGTTCTTAGGGATTCTGTCCATGGTTTAAGTCCTCACATCCATGTAGTAAGTCTCGTTTTCTCTGCTGAATGGCAAAGCCAAGGAGAAACAGAGTTGTGAAGCTTTTCAGCTGTTCTGAGGTAATGGGAATAATGCATAAAGCAGATTCAACTGTATGAATAGTCTTGCACAATGTATTTATAATTATAAACAGAAGTTTCAAATATCCTCCCCTCCTGCACAACATCCCCAGGGAAATACATTCCAGGGTAAAACATTCATAAATTACTTACTGCGTGTCTTCTGAAGATTCCTGTTTTATCTTTAATGTTCTTTTCGTGGTAGGCATTTCATCTGAAAGGTAAGATTCCAACACATAATTAGATTTTAAATAATGTTCTTAGGGCTTTTTTTTTTTTTTTAAGAGGTTGAAATTAAATAAAAAATAATTCCGAGTTGCTTCCTAAGCCAGGCAGTCTGCTGGAGTTCTGTATGAGACAGCTCCAGCTCCTACACCCTCTGTAATTGATTGGGTTTTTCTTTAACTTGGAAGAGGTATGGTCAGTTAAGATCTGAATCTCTCTCTGCAAGCTCAAAACCTTTCACGGCCAAGGCTCCAATCCCTCCTATTAAATCACACACTGTCAGAATTGCAAACTACATTGTTTCAAGGAAGAAAAAAAAAGAAAAGAAAAAGCAATTCTGCTTCTAATGGCACATTTGAAGAGGAAGCAGCAGCAGAACTGCATCTGTGTTCAATTCAGACGTTGTGTGCCAAGTGCTTTGCTCACAACTCCTGAGCGTGAAGGGCATGGGCAGAGGAAACTGGTGACAAACCAGGAGATCCCAGCTTGACTCACCACAACGAGCCATACCAGACAGAATTAGCCATCATTTACATATGTTTTGTAACGTTTTCTTCTCCCCACCGTTTCTCTCCCACATATTTCTGACTTTTAAATCCCCCAGGGAAGGAGTCTGAGGAGCGGGAACGCGGTTAACAGCCAACTTGCAAATTTTAACATTAAACTGCCATCTAAGGCTCTCCTGACTCACCAGTCCCCCAAACACAGATGTGTACAGACACCCGACTGCATCTCCTCTCCCTCTTTCACCCTACAAATGGAAAAAAGCCTTTATGCACTTCACCTTCTTCACCTGTGTCTCCACTGGATCTGATCAACTTAAAAGTTTCCACTGGGAAAAAAAAAACCCTGCTCAGGCAAGAGAGGAGCACACACCCATAAGAGCAGCATCTTGAGAGAAATATGCCTCAACAAACCCACCACTTCCCAGAGCTGCAGATTGGAGTGTGTTTTCTATTACAGATGTGGTACTCTGATCTGTTTAAACAAGTTCAAAAAGCCATGGGCAACAATAAAACCTCAAAATTAATTAAAATGTTGACTTTTAGGCAGAGACAGGAATAATTCAAGCAAGAAAAGCATGTGGAGGAGTTTGGTTTAGGTCTCAAACATTGAGTGTGAGCTTGCTTGCTATTTTTTCATTTAAAATAGGCCACACCTCTGGATATAAATATATCGACATGTTTAATATTAATATATCAAGCTAAATAAGAAAGAGCAACATTTTTTACAGTTGTTGGTGTTGCCAGCAGCAGGCTGAAGCCCTGTCCACAATTCAAGCAAATGGTGTTTGAATGGTAACACCCAGGTACCACTGAAAGGGCAAATATCTCCCAAATCCCATGGGGGAAAGTAAAACTGAGAGTGAAAGGAGAGACAGGGGAGGTGTCACCTCTGCTGTTTCTGGTCAAACAGCCCTTCTTCTCTCCAGTCCTGCTCCTAAAATACTTCAAGAACCATAGTTTGCTTTCGATTAATTGAGGAATTTCTGTCCCTTTTCTCCCTAAGGATGTGTTTAGCATGGTGAGCACATTCTGTGTGAGAGGTGAAAGCTGGCACAGAGATGTGTGTGTGCCAGCTACGAGCACAGGTAAAACCCAAGCATGGAGATGTGCCAAGATGGGATTTCTCACCCAATTCCTGCTCGCCAGTCTGGTAGCAGTGCAGATCCTGACTGTGGTTTCCCCAGTCCTCCTGAGAGTATTCCTCCATCGTGCTGCCATCCGACTCCAGCTCCTGGTACAAGCCACTGCTGTTGATGAGGACGGGCTGGCAGGGCTGGGAGTCCCATCCTCCCTGCCCAAACACCTGCTCCAGCTGTTCAAAGGTGTAGCTGCTTTTCCTCTTGCCCACGCCGTGCTCCTTCACGCGGCTGTAGCACCTGCGGAGGGTCTGAGAGAGAGAAGCAGCTCAGTCAGGGGGTGTGGGGCTGGACCAGCACGCAGGCACTCACACACAGTCACACAGGCAGGGTTTAGGGCTTTGGGGGTTATTTCTGTTGCTCAGATTTGCCCCACGCTCAGGAGCAATGCTCCCAAATTAATCTGCACCCACCAGGAAGCATCACATATATCCGACATTCCCGCTTAGCGTTAACATCTATGACACAGGACAAGTTGTGCAGCAGCTACAGATTCCTCAGATTTAACTTGGGTGATTTATACTTTTTCTCACTTAAAAAAAAAAAAAAAATAAAATCCCCGGATCTCCTATGGATGCAGGGAAAAAAATAAAACAAAAATACCAAGAGCCCCCCAGTCAGAGACACCAATCAGCCAGGAAAATGCACACCTAATACGAGGAGGAGAAAGCAGAGCTGGTGTTGTGCCCACAGCTTGGAGAGGGGGAAGCAGGGAGGAGAGAGAAAGGAAAACAGAAAGGTTTCCCCCAAAAGCAAAGACAGTCCAACCTTCCTTACTCTGGTAAGAAGACACAAGGTACAAAATGGATATGCCTAAGCTATTCAGCTAGGAAAATATTTATTACTTACATAGTTTTGCATTCCTTACTAACTCACTCTGTCTCTTGTGAAGCTGCTGAAATTTAAAAGAGGTCAAATCAATAATGCTCCCAGTTCCCAGACTTTGATATCAAGCATCAAGTAAGTAACAGCACTGAGGTGGCTTGGTGTGAGCAGCCTCTCAAGCAGAGCTGGGGCAGAACCTCCCACACAGGTGCCAAAGCCTCATCCAGTTCTGGTGATCCCTTTGACATCCCACATCAAGGGCTAAGCCACTTCACTGCTGCTGGATAAGCCAATGGTTCCATCCATGTTTTCCCCCTAATCTGGAGCAAAAGACAATTACTTGGGGGTAAAAAAAACTAAAGCTCTCTACACAACCCTCAGTGTGGTTTTAATTCTACCACTGCTCTGATTTTGAAAGACAATGATATGCCCCGGGTTTGCTGGGTCTTGGGTATTTTTTCAGATTGGTAAACTGCTAGAAAACATTAACTTTTTTAAAAATTAAATTTACCAGATCGCTGAGGTTCTGACTTGAATGGCAAAGCTGTCTCCAGAATTCAAGAGAGGCATTAATTTGGGAAGGACTAGTCCTGTTACCTTGCTCTCTGCAGGACTGTAATGGACACATCATTACAAAAACTACTTGGTTTTTTTCCCCCCAAAGAAAGGAACTTTTAAAACTCCAGAAAGCTGGAACCTACCTAATGCTCCTCACACACTGGTTTAACAGCATCAGCAGCAAAGGGATACATTTCTAACCAGTTTCCTCCTGAGATTCAGAGCCCTGGGGGCAGAAGCAAAACCGCTAAGCAGCAAGTCAGTGTTACCCTGCTGTTTTAAACAAAAACACACGAAAATAACACAAAATAAAAAATAACCCATATAAACACACAGGCAGCAACAGGCATGAGTTATTCCACAGTTTAAGGTGGAACCCTTCCCATTTTTGCCATAACTACCTCAGGATAAACAGGCAGATCCTCTTTGGACGGACACCAGCACATTTTAACTTTCTGTCTGGGAGCAGGGTGGAAAACAACCTGCTATGGCAACCTAGAACCAAAACCCAGCCTGGAAACCTGCTGGCATTCCCTGGTGCAAAGAGGGTTCCCTCAGGCTGGGGTACAGATACATGTGGTTGTTAGAATTCAGCTTTCTCACTCCAATTTCTTTCCTTTCAGCTCAAATCTCACTGACCAATAAGGGCAAAGTCATTTCACTCCCAGACTCTTTCTAAAATCCACCCAAGTTAGATTTTTTTAAAATGTATTTCCCAGTAAGCCCCAGTCCTTGTACCTGCCCTAACTTATCCATGGGAGTTAAACATGGATTTAGAGCCTCCAGCTGAATTTATTAGCAGCCTTCAAGTGAAACAAACTGTTTCCAAAGCATCCCTACGCCTGGCCAAGCCCTCTGGGAATGCCCCACACCCTCAGCCACTCTATTTTCACACCCTATTTTCAGCATGTGCTTCAAACATCTCTCCCCACCAATGGGGTTATGGAGGATCCCACACTAGGTTGCAGCCTAGTAGTAATTAATTATTTCAGTCAGGCTGCAATCTGGCTTATTTCACTATCAAAATAATTTAGCAGCAAGTCAATGCAGACCAGTAGGGAAACTAAAGGGAGCAACACAAGTGGGAAGAAAATAAATGAGCAACAGTGTGACTGCTCATTACTCTTAAAGGTCAAGATACTTTTGGGGATACTGCCCAGATGCTCACCTGGCTGTGTTACCTCCACTTCTGGAAACGGATATCCTAAAATTTGAGGGAGATAATCTTAAACATAGGGCTTCCCAAAGCACCAAAAGGCCTGTGGCTAAGCAGCTGGTGACTCCTTGGTCTTGTGTATTGGGGAATCAAGATTCCTGCTAGCTCCTTCTTCTTGGAGGCTCTCCCCAGTGTCTCCAACAGGCAGTCCCTACAACTTCTCCTGATGTTCCCTGCAAATACCACGAGTCAGCCTTGTTTCATGTAAACCCACAGGCTTCTCTTCTTCAGAGAGCCTGGTAAGACCTAATTAATTGCTCAGACCTCAGGAAACCTGGACATTTTATAACCCTTAACCTTTCTCTCACCAGGTTACTCTGATCTGGTTTGTTCTTACGCACCTCCTCTACTCCTCCTGGTGTCCAGCTCAACTCCTGCTCCGTGGCTCCTGAAGTGCACATACAGATATTGATACAGATACAGAAAGCAGGGAATTTAGGACAATAACTGAAAACAGACCTGATCACTGCCCAGTGACTGCTCAGACTGGAAGAGACCGAGGCTTTTGCTTATTGCTCTGCAACACTGCCTGCAACACGAACACACATTAGCCCCGCTTAATTGGTCATTAGGAAAACCAAAGGAGGAGACAGTCACAAAGCTCAATGTGGATTTTCTCACCATTTCTAACTCACGAGTCCTCATCTCTACAAGTGAAGCCACCGAAGAACCTGGAGCTCTGCAGGAACTGCAGGATGAGGATGAGAAAAACCTTTAGGAAGGCTGCAGACACCGTCATCCTTCCAGCAAAAAAATAAGATGAGGGAGAACCAGACCACAGCAAGCTTTTCGTTTATAACCTGAGGTCATCCAACACGGAATTCCAGATCCCTGAGCTGAGACATGCTGTTACTCAGGGAGAAGCTATGGGCTCTGCAGAGCAGTTTGGTGGCCTGTGGCTGTGTCCACATTCATCTGTTTAAGTTGATTAATTGATAGCAGCCTAGAGGGGTCCTGATGTCCCAGAGCACCACTTAGCACAACACTCAGCTTCAAAGATGCTCTTTTACTTAATGGAGAGGAGCTCTCAGCTTTATATCCTGAATGAAGAACAGCAGTGCCCAACAGCTCCCTCCCTCATCATGCCAGGATACTCACAGGAAACACAAGATGAAGCTACACTGGGACAAAAGAAACAGCTTTTGAAGTCTGGAGTGGTTGTAGGGGACAGTGAAAGGTCTTGAAGTCTCCATTTTTAAGTTCCTGGGAGCAGAAGGTAACAAATCTGTGCAATAACTTCAGCTCATGAACTTTTAGGTTAAAAGCTATGTGCAAGGCAGGAGAACACGAGACTTACATGGGGCATTGCCTCAACAAGCCCCATTTCTGTGGTTTATCAAAAACAAAATGAGAAGAGCAGCACCTCAAACTCTTGGGAGAGTCACACACCACTGCAGGAAGGCAGCTGATGACATCAATGCCTCTCCAGCATGAGGACCCAAACAGGAACACCCCTCTGCAGAACACGAGAGCCCAGCACTCAAACGGGCCCCCAAGAGCTCAGGGTCAGTCCCAGGAGCTGCTGCAGCCCAGTCTGCAAAGGCTGCAGCCCCACAGCTGGCTGCACATCTGGCCTGGGCACAGCCCTGGGGACAGCATTGCAGTGAATTACTCTCTACACCAAAGGGCAAGGCCTTGGCTGTATCCTGATTTACCCAAACACACAAGGACTTGTCTCTGGTACAGCAGAAAAGTGATGGGAATGCCCTGAGGGGAGAAGGGGTGGGGGTAAATATAGACAAGTTGATTGTCTTGATTGATTGAGGTAAGAACCAGAGCTCTCTCTGGACAATGAAGAAGCAAAGTCACCCAGGCAGCACAGGTAGGGGCATATCAGTCGAGGCAGGGCAGAGGGTTTTTGTTAGGGAGAGCTGGAACTGAACAAAAACTCAAAGCCACCACTGCCAACTTCTAAATCACAACTAAATATAATAAAAAAAAAAGCTCTTGCCTGGACAGGAATTATTAACAGAAGCTCCACAGCCAGTTGCAGAGGTCAAGACTTTGCCAGCACCAAGAGTGAACGAAGCTGGGGTTTAACAGGCTGTGTCCCATCAGGGTGAGGAAAGCCCTGACCTGTGGTCCTGTGACAAACAGACCCCACAGTGCTGCAGGCTCAAATCCACAACCTGGGAAGATGCTCCATGGGTTGCTGCTGTCAGAATGCTGAGGATGCTCACAGCCTTCTCAGGAATTTGTTGCTAACTGAGCCAGACCCCTAGAGAGGGGACTCCAGCACTGCCTGCAGAAAGGCTGGCAGCTGGGTACCTCTGTCACTTGATGCTCTGAGCATCCAGCACTGGATGAAAAGAATAGGAATGAACTTGTTAGAGCTTGAGAAGGCAGAGAAGCACAACCCTCCTCCAGTGGATAAGTCCTCCAGACAGAGCTCAGCTTGCAGAGATCACCCAATCACAGAATATCCCGAGTTGGAAGGGACCCACAAGGATCATCCTGTCCAACTCCTGCCCTGCCCAGACACCCCAACAATCCCACCATGTGTTTGAGTTGCCCAAATGCTCCTGGAGCTCTTGCAGAGTCAGGGCCATGACCACTCCCTGGTAAGCCTGCACAGGTACCCAACCACACTCTGGGGGAGAACCTTTTCCTGATATCCAGCCGAGATGGATGAGATGCCTGAGTAAGTTCAACCTGCTCCTGCCATGCCCTGTTCAAACAGTACCTGGGAGCAATGAAAGCCACACCGAAGGTCACCTTGCCATCAGAAACCAGCTCATTCCAAAAATCAAACCTCAACTTGCACGCATCTACTGTGATCAGCACAAACATCATTACACCACTCACAAAACCAGACTTTGAAGGAAAACCCAAACTGCAGCAGCCTGGATGAAAAGAGGTCTGAGATGCACTCAAGGAGCCACGTCTGTGCAAGCCTGGAGAGAACACAGACTCAAATCCCTGCTGCTCCTCACTCTCAAGTGAATGGAGTGAGACCACAAGCCCATCCAGCAGAGGAAGAGCAGCACAAATCATTCCACGGGTGGGAGGGAAAACAGTCCTTTCCAAAATGAGCTTCACTGAAGTGGCAGAAAGCATCAGCATGGGCAGCACCACATGGGAAATGGCTTGTGTAGTTCAGAACCCTAAAACACTTGACACCCAACAGTGTCCCAGCCATGTGTGATGCTGTGGTCTCCAGAGGAAGGTCCATGCCACTTCAGCTGTGCTGTGAAAATGTTACCAGGGAGACCAATCTCCAAATCCATGGGAAAGCTGGAATTAAAGTACAAAAGGGCTTGAACCTGAATTTTCACCACTGGTGGTGAAAGGTTTGGTAACAGGTGAGACCACAGTAGTCCAGAAAGCACTGTCTGCATGGCCCCCAAATTTCCACACCCAGCAAGAGGGAGGCAAGCAGGAATCTGCCCCTGTGACAGTGCTTGAAGCACAGTGCAAGAATCAGGATTTTTAACATCTTCCCAAATCCACCACAGTCAGGGAGCACTACAGGAAAAAATGGTGTGTGTCCAGTGTAGGATTCAATGTTCACAAATCTCCCTAAATGAGATTTAATGCTCAAGTTGTGCAAATCTGTCCTCCTGCAATGAGTTCCTGGCCATCAGCTGTTTTTGTCTCAACGAGATAACCCCCAGCTCCCTCTGGGAGTCATTCTGCACCCATGGAATGAGCAGTGGATGGCCCAGGTACACCAGAACGATTGGAGCAGAGGATTACAGACACACAATAGGGCTGCAAAAACCACTGGATCCTAAAGACACTCGTCCTGCATGTGTAATTCAAGCCAGATTCTTACCAGCACAGCAGCACTCTGCAAGTACCCTGGCTGAGAGCAAATCCAAGAGGGTTTGTACCACATGGCACCCATATCCCAGAAATGCTCCTCTGCCACAGCCCCAGAAAGGATTGAAACAATTAAATCTGCTCTTTGTCACTGAAGGGTTTATTTTTCCCAGCTATAAATGTCAACAGAAAAGTTGTTCCCACCTGCTGGAGCAGATGAGATCCTCCAGTGAGAAGCTGGGCTGCTGGGAAGGACTCAAGGAATGGCAAGGGACAGCCCAGCCTGGAAAATCCAGCACATCTGAATCTATTTAAGCCAAGGGAAGAATGAGAGGTAACTTGAACACCTCTGCACATCACAGCCCAGGGAATTAATGGGATGGGGAGCTGGGACTGAGACAAAGATAAACCACATGCAAAAGAAATAGAAACCTAGAATCATGGAATCATGGAAGTGACCTTAAAGCTCATCTTGTTCCAACCCTCCTGCCCCGGGCTGGGACACCTTTCACTATCCCAGGCTGCTCCAAGCCCTGTCCAGCCTGGCCTTGGACACTTCCAGGGATGGGGCAGCCACAGCTTCTCTGGGCACCCTGTGCCAGGGCCTCCCCACCCTCACAGGGAAGAAATTTTCCTAATATCCAATCTAGCCCTGCCCTGTCACTGAGAAGACATTCCCACTTGTCCTGCCACTCCAGGCCCTTGTAGAAAGTCCCTCTCCATCCTTCCTGTCAGCTCAAATCAAAGGCAAAGCTGCTCTGAAGGTGGCTGGCTGCTGTGAAATGCACCAATGCTCCATCACTTGACATCTCTGAATCACAAAGACAGCCACTCCACTCATTGGACCCAAGGATGGAATTCTGGAATTCTGAAATCCTCTAAGGTCCAGCAGCTCACTCTAGATCACAGCAAGCATTGCTTCCCAGACAGCTTTGCTGGAGCAGCTTTTCCTGCCTTAAAGAACAGCTCCATGCAAGATTTACAAACAGATTGTTTATTTACATCACAGAGCAGCTAAAACCACAGCCCCCTCACAAACAAGCCCCCACCATCACCACGCTGGTGTTGCCTAAAGCAAGAAATACCAACAGCTGATAGTCAGGTGTGGTTCTCCACCCCTTCCCATTTCATGTGGGTTTGTGGCACTCCCCTCTATGCTCTGCTCTTTCTGAGCACTGAACCAGCATCTTCAAGGTCTTTCTTTTCCTTTTGAAAAACTAAATTACTTTTGTGGTCAACCACAAGCCAGCCCAAACCTCCAGTCACCCATCTGGGGGGAGGAGGAGGAGGAGGTTGCTGCACACAGGAAAACCAACAGCAGCAGAACTGGGTTGGCAGGGATGCTTGGGAATTCCTGCAGTCAGAAGTTAAGATGTTGGAACTGCTTCTCTTCGAATCAATGGGTTGGCATTGACTCTGGGAAAGGCAAGATAAAAGCAGAACTCACATTTCTGCAGTAGCTGAAGAAATGACGTTTTAAAAATGCCTCCAAATTAGTTTGAACAGCAACTTCTAAGAAGGGATTTGTCTCTGCTGGGGAAAGGCTCTCCAGCTGCACCCGCAGCCAGAGGATTTCCAGCCCTGAAATGCTCTCTCAGCCCAACTGAGCCATCAGGAGGACAAGCCTTTGATTCCATCTTCCACACAGATGCAAGCAAGAGAAGCAGAAAACCTCCCACGGGTTTAAGAAAAGGCCTGAAATCTGGTCTTGAAGAAACAACTGGAGCCCATTATTTCAAGACCATTCCTTTAAAACAAAAAGAGCCTGAAAACACCTCCTGACTCACACAGCTCTGACTGCAGCACCTGAGCTTTCCCAGAGCATCCTGCCACTGCAGCCACCTGGTGTGGCTGAAGAGGAGTTCCAGCACTCCTGTGGAACATGTTCCACGTTCCCCATGGCCTGTCATCTCCAAGCTGTGTGGCCTTCACACAACAGCTCCACAGCACAAGGCCAAGGCTCATTTTCCCATGCAAACCTCCTGCTGCTTGGCTGAAACAGCATCATCCAGTGCAGGGCAGAGGGTCCTGGCAGGGCAGGAAAGGGTTTGGCCAAATACTCCATCACCTGCCTTAAAATCCCAGCTCTAAGGTTAAACCTGAGAACAAAAAGCTCTCCACGTGCTGCTGTGGGAAGGTGATGAGTTTCAGGACAGAAAACGAGGCTAAATTCGTGTTCAGGAACACAGGGGCTGGATGGAAAGAACAGAGTGTCACTGAACAAGCAAGAATTAAGGACAGAACACGACTTGTCGGGATGAGGACGCTGTGGCACACGAGACAGCTTTTCTGGGCATGCAACAGGCAGAAATCAAGATGTTCCATTCCTCCTGCAGCTCCCAACTGCACAGCTCCCCAAGCCACCTTCCTCAGAGCCACCAAGTCAGACTCAAGGTCCCTTTCCAAAGGAAAAGCTGCTGGAATGGTTCCATGTGAATCCCCAAATTTGAAACAGACCTTTCCAGAGTGGCTCCAGTCTGCCAGCAGCCTCCTTCCAGCTGCTGATGTGCAGAAAAGCACATGCAGATGGTAAGAGACAGGCAAAAATCTGCACTGGGACCTTTCTGCACACCCTGTTTGAATTAAGAGAGAATGCACCCATGCCACACAACAGAAAACCCTCAGCCTACAAGCTGACTTGCTCCTTTCCAGCTCAACTGGCTGTTGAGACTCAAGATCTGGCTGTGGCCAGGGAATGCAGGTGCTCCCAAGGAAAGCAGCACAGCACCCTTATCTAAAAATAATTTAAAAACCATGAACCTGGAGTGTTTGAAGCACCATTTATTATCCAGCAGCAACGCCTCAAGCTTCTGTCCCCTGATGGGCATTAAGTAGCCTACAGAATTCATGGAAACACAGAACAGTTTGGGTAACAAATGGAACAAGGCAGCCACGTGCTCCTTCATCACCATCTCCCCAGCTCTGTTCTCAGTGTGCAGGATTCCAAAGCCTCTGTGCTCCTGCAGCAATGACAGTCCTCCTGCTCTGTCTCACAGGAGAATCCATGCACGACCCCTCCACAGCCAGAAGTGACTTTTTTTTGTTTCTGGGGGACCATCGAAATGCCAAGCAGCCAATCCTGCCTGGAATCTTACAAAACCTGGGACTTTAGGGTTGGCAACAGCTACCACAACAGTGATCCCTGTAACAAGGTGAATTCTTGACACCCAGGAGCTTTCAACAAGTGCTCATTTGCCAGCAGCTCCAGGCCAAACCCCACAGAGAGCCCAAAGGCTTCAGAGTTCCCTGCAGGGATCATGCAGAGTTTGGGTGTGTGATGGTGCCAGAGACAGCAGCATTCCATCCATCAGCTGCTCCTCTCCTGCACATGGCCTGAGGAGAGGCCAGGCTGTGCCCAGGAACACTCATGGGTGGGACACAGGTCACTCCCTCCCTCAAAGGGGTAAAGCTGGGCATCCCAGTGCTGAAGGAGAGCCCACCCCACTGTTCTGCAATCCAGAAACGTCTACCAGGTCTGTCAGGAGCTGCTCTTGGGGATAAATACCAGCCTTGAGCTCTCTGACTGCTGTTTGACAGGTGGTTTCTTCCCAGCTTGAACATCTCAGGGGCAAAGATGTGTTCAAGGCTCACTTCTGAAGGGAAAGTGGGAGAATCCTCAGCTGCAAGGAGCTCAAACTGCTGGGAGTCACCAAGATGCTCCATCCAAACCCAAACAGCCAGCTCTGGGCTGAGAGGAACCCTCACACCCTGCCAGCAAGCCCCAAAACTGGGGCTGGGGCCTCAACACTCCCTGCACTGACTCTCACCACAGCCCAAAACCACTGGGCAAAGCCAAACCACCTCATGAAACTTTTCCCTCATGCAGCTGCTCACAGGTCTGCACAAGAGCTGAGTCAAGCAACAAGCACCTTGAAAGCCACCAGGAAAATGACTCCAAGAGGGTTTGCAGTGCAGCAATATTTTTCCTCTCCAAAAACATTTGGGTGTGCTCAAGGGAAAGAGATCCCTGAGCAGCAAATCCACAGACATGAGGGAAACACACTGAGAACCCCAAATTTCTATAGTGGGTTTGTTTTGAGGATCTATTCCCAGGGCATGCTGTTCTAATCAACAAGGATCAAAGTGGAAATCTCTCCCTCTCAGGCATTCCAGCATCCCTTCATTCCTTATTTTGCAAATGAAAGGCAGCCCAGGTGTCTGGAGAAGCCCAGCCCAGCTTGGCCAGCAGGTATTTAAGGGATGGGAAGAGGAAGGGAGAAACAACCAGCCAGTGAGCCCCAGCAACACCAACATCCTTCACTCCAGCAGTGTTTGAGGTGCTACAGGAGCCCAGCGGGTCAGGAAAGGAGAAATCAGAGCCAGAGGGAGATCAGAGTGTGTAATTCACCCTCCCAAACATCACCCACATTTACAAACTCAAACCCTGCAGGGATTTCCACAGCATCCAAATCTCTCCTCTCTGTAAAAGCAGGATGCTCCCAAACCAGGAACCAAACCAACCAAACCCAGCCCTTTTATTTCCCCAGGGAATGATGGAACTGGAACGACCCCTCTGGAAAACACAGCCCATGGGGCTGTTCAGCAATTACTCAAGAGCTCTGTGAAGCCACAGCACGTTCCTGTGGAGCCATCAGACTATAAAACAACTCCACAGCAAAGGACAGAGCCGGGAGTGCATGAGCAACCAGAGCAACCCCTGTTACTGGGGGAACTGGGAGGCCTGTTCAGCCCAGGGGCTACAGGGACAGTGCAGCCATGGCCAGAGGGTGCTGCAGGACACAGGAGGGGCCAAAGGAGGGAACCCAGGGGATGTGGTGGCCTGAAAACCCGGGGGAAACATCCTGCTGGGGCTGTCCCCACGAGGGGACACAAACAACTGGCATGCTGTGTCCCTCCCCACTCAGCACCACGGGATGCTGCCACAGCCCGGCCACGGGAGAGGAACTGGAGCCGTGGGGTGAACTGGAGCCCGTGTCCCAAAGGGAGTAACCCAGGGGACACCAACAGAGCCACGGGGAGCCAGGGAATGAGACGCCCCGCACCCAGGGCAAGGGCTGGGCTCAGTCCTGGCAACAACCGTGCAAAGGTTGAGAAGGCTCCAGAAAAACTGCAGCACGGAGAGGGCAGAAGGGCAAGCCCTGGGGACACGGTGCCCCCGAACCCAGGGCCGAAAGACAGCCTGAGGCAGCAGGATGCCCACAGCCAGCGGC
Organism: Phylloscopus whistleri; assembly: GCA_017589585.1. Classification (NCBI taxonomy): domain Eukaryota; kingdom Metazoa; phylum Chordata; class Aves; order Passeriformes; family Phylloscopidae; genus Phylloscopus; species Phylloscopus whistleri. Next base: position 12,018 of record JADMLD010000744.1, on the reverse strand, counting down.
AAAGGACGCTCGGGACAGACCCTGACGGGACCGAACTGCCGGGACGCGGTGCCCCGGAGCAGGGAGCACAGAACGCTCGGGGGAACATCTCCCGGGAGAAGCGACCCCGGCCCGCCCCAGGAGCTCACCCACCCCCCCGTGCCGCCCTCCCGGGGTACCTTGATGCGCTCCCGGCACTGGGACGGGGTGCGCTCGTAGCCCAGCTCGGCCAGGGCGCGGGAGACGCGCTCGTACATGGCGGGCCCGGGCGCTTTGCTGCCGAACACGGTGCCCGCGCCCTCCAGCTGCTGGTACCGCGCCTCCACCAGCCGCTCGTTGCCCCACACGGCGATCAGCGCGTTGGTCTCCGCCGGCGTCCAGGACATCCCGCGGCAAGCGGCGGCCGCGGCGGCGGCGGCGGCGCCGCCGGGCGAGAAGGAGACGGAGGGCGAGGCCCCGCCGCGGGCGCCCAGCGCGGCCCCGCCGGCCGCCGGCCCCGCGCCCAAAGGGGAGGCGCCGCTGGGCGTGGAGGGGTCGGACAGGCTGGGGTTGCCGTCGCTGAGCGCGCCCGGGGAGCCCGGCGACAGCACCTCCATCTTGGGGACGCGCAGCGGTGGCTCGGCCGGCGGGAGCTGCGAGGAGCCGCAGGGCGCCGCCATGATGGGGGTGCGCACCGAGCGGGCGGAAGTGGCGCGGCGGCCCGGGGGGCGGGGCTTCCGGCGGCGCGGGGGCGGGGCGAATGGCGGAGGCGGTGCCAGAGGGGGCGGGGCCTTGACGCGCGGGTGTGGAGGGGGCGTGGCCATTGCAAGCGGGGAGAGCGGGTGGCGGGGTGGGGGCGTGGTTACGTGAAAGGGGCGTGGTCGGAGATGGGGCACGGGGCGGGGTGTAGTGGGCGTGGTCACAAAGTGGGCGGTGTTTGTGTGGTGAGTGGGCGTGGTCTGTGGGTGGGCGTGGCTCACTCCGTAACGTCATCAGTGGGCGGGGCCCTGTGATGGGCGCGCCCCGCCCCCCCCGCCAGGGTCCCCTCAGACCTCTCAGGGCGGGCGCCCTTCAACCCCTCCCTCTCATCGCCCGGGATGTGCCTCGGCCCGAGGACCCCAAACGTGCAGCCGAACATCCCAAACGTCAGGTTTAGCACCCCCGGCCTTGGGGCAGAACATTCCCATCCTACTGGAGCTGAGCTGGCCCCGCCGGGCCGAGCCCCCCACTACCCCTGGTGTGGAGCACCCCTGAGGTCTGGGCTTCCAGAACTCCCAAACGTCGTTCTTGAGCATCCCCCAAGGACGGAGGCTGAGTCCGGGAGGGCGGGGACCTCTCTCTTCCCACCGCCCTGGTGCCTCGGAAGCCCCGGGACCCCAATTAGCGGTGACCGTGATTGATGAGCCCGGGCGCAGCTCGCGGGGGGTGGGGGGGCGCCCCAGCTGCGCCCCAACTCTTCGTTAAGCCAAGACTAACGAGCATCGCGGAGATTCCACCTCTCCAGACCCCCTCAAAAGCCCCCCCACCATCCAAGGGGGGTGGTTAGAGAGGTCCTATGGGACCCCCGCCCGGGCTGGTTAATTAAACGCTTTAATTAGGGCCGTGTTGGTTAAACAAATGGCGGGGGAAGGATGGAAGGGGACATCCCCCCCTGCCTCTGTTTGTCCCTGCCCCTGCCGGCCCTGCCCGCAGCACGGCGCGAAGCGATCAGGAGTGTAATTATACCCCTCTAATTAGCGAGATTAGGGGCTGGCGGCGGCGGGAGGCTGCGGATGTAGCGGGGGGGAGCGCTAACCCCACACTCCATCCCCCACCGCGACCGGGCTCTTTGTCACTGCTGTCCCCAGGGAGTGTCCACAAGGGACATCCCCGATGCCAACATGTCCTCAAAGGGATGTCCCTGCTGCCACTACATCCCCGAGGGTGTAATGAGCCGGCATACCCCCAAAGGGATGTCCCTGTGGCAGTCCTGCGGCATCTAAAGGGATGCATCTGCCTCTGGCATGCCCTCAAAGGAATGTCCCTGGTGCCACCACGTCCCCAAGAGGTTGTCCCTGCTGTCACCACTGTGACATGCACCCAAACGGACACACAGCTGATGTGTTGCCAGAGGGATGTTCCCGCTGCCAGCATGTCCCCAAGGGGATGTCCCCAATGTCAGCCCCACATCATGTCCCCAAAATGATGTGTCTGCCACCACCGTGTCCCAAAATGGAAGTCCCTAATGCTGATGTGACCTCAAGGGCATGTCTCTGCTGCCACCGTGTCTCCAAAAGTATGCACCCACTTCCCTGGAGTGCCCTCAAAGGGGTGCCCCCACTGATGTGTCCCCACTGCCACTCCTGAGGCGTGTCCCCAAAGGGATGTCCCCACAGCCAGCTCGCTCTGCTGTGTGTCCCCAGAGGGCTGCACCCATCACCAGCCATCCCAAGTGTCCCCCAAGCAGGCTCTCCAGAGGGGTGTCCCCACTGCTGGGGTGTCCCCACATTGCCATACCAGCTGCCAGTGTCCCCGCGGCTGCAGACCCCCGTCCCCAAGCCCCCCGGAGCTGGCCAGACCACAATTAGAGGCCCGGGGAGGGAGAGGGGAGGAGGGCGGGCCGGATGCAAATGAGGGTGGCGGTTAATTAGGGCCTGAACACTCATTACGGCCGAGAGCAGCTGATTGCGATGCAGCTCCGAGTCCCGGCAGCGCCATTTGACCGCTCGCTAATGACATGGGGGGGGTGGGGGGCGAGGGTTGAGCGGGGGGACGTGGGGGCCCCCCAGGCCGGTTCACCCACAGCACCTCCGCAGTCATCCTAGGAGGAGGTGGGACGGGGCTCAGCCCCGGCTCAGCCCTGCCGTGAGCTGTGGCAGTTCTCAGCCACGATGGCCCCATGCCGTGAGTTGTGGATGTTCTCACCTCTGAGATGGGCTGTGGGTGCGCTCAGCCAGCATCACCCACGCAATGAGCGGTGGCCGTTCTCAAACGAGACTCACCTGTGCAACGACTCGTGACTGTCCCCAGGCAAGGCTTATCCGTGCAGAGAATTGTGTCTGTTTTCAGCCCCGTGCAAGGATTTTTGGGTGTTCTCAAAAAAAAGTTTTGGGTGAGCCGGGGGTCACCCACGAAATGAATTGTGGCCGTTCTCAGTCAGGGCTCACCCACGGAACGAGCTGTGGCCGTTCTCAGTCAGGGCTCACCCACGGGATGAGTTGTGGCCGTTCTCAGTCAGGGCTCACCCACGGAACGAGTTGTGGCCGTTCTCACCTTCTGGGGATGTGCGGACGGCGGCACAAGCAGCTTGGGGAAGCAGTGGGGAAACACCTCCCTGGTCCCCAACGCTCCCCCGCCGCCTCTCGTTCCAGCCAGCCTTCCAATTCAATAGGCATGATTAAAAGTCCGCCAAAAAGCCGAGCGGACGAGTCATTAGATCCAGGGCAGTGTGTTCTGCAATTTACTGACCTGCTTGTAATTAACCTCCTGCCGCCAAAATACGCTGCTGAAAAGAGGTATAAACTTATTAGTGGCGACGGTGGCTAATTAAAGCGAAAGCTGCAATTATCCGGAGATGTGGCCGCAGGCAGGGAGCTGATGAAAGGAGAGAAAAAGACGCTCGATGCAATATTTGGAAGGACGCGGGGATGCCGAGCGAGGCAGCGCCCTGCTGCCGCACGCCGGTGCCCATCAGCATCCTGAGCGCCTGCATCCCGATCCAGCTGCCCTGCCCGCTGCACAAAGGGGACCCAGGCGGGCTAATTCGGCGCGGGGGCAACCGGCACGCCCCCCTCTTTGTCTCCCTTTCACAGCCAATATCCCGACCCCAGATGGGTTAATACATAATGCAGACAAGCAAGTAATTGCTTGCCTTTGTGAGGCCGTCAGCGCTGGGTCCCCGGCCCTCTGATCCCCCATTAGCGGCCATGCAAACAAGCCTTCCACCCAATTAAGCCCAGCTTTGATAAAGCCTTTCCCAATGATGCGGCGGTCCCAAACTAGCGATTCGCACATGAGCCACTACCTGTTAAACCCGGCGTCGGCTTCCTTCGGGATCGAGCATCCCTCGCCTCTCGCTATGACCCAGCTGCCGAGCTCTGCCCGGCTTCCCCTGGCCCTGAAGGGAGGCTCGGCTGATAAATGATCTCGACAAACTCTATATTAAAGAGGTGGAAATGGGATGTTAATATACCCCAAGCCGCTCGTCTCGAGAACACATGGGCTCCGGCTTTCCGAAGATGCTGGTAATGAGGCGGGCTGGGATGCCCGCGAGGAGATCTCGACCCAGCGGCCTCCTGCGCCTGCCAGGTGTGGAGGACAGACAGACTGATACCCGTCCTCTGAGGCATCCCCGCACCGTTCCACAGAGGCTCCGTGGGTCATCCCCTAAAGCATCTCAATCTGCTCACTGAAAGCATCCCGGCAGCATCCCCTGAAGCATGCCAGCGCACTTTCCTGGAATATCCCAGCTTTGTCCTTTAGCACACCCTGGCATCATCCCCTAAAGCACTTCAGTGCACTCCCCTAAATCTTCTCAGAGTCATCCCCTAAAGTATCTCACTAAGCTCTCCTAAAGCATCCCAGCATTGTCCCCTAAAAAAATCTGTCACCACCCCCTAAGATATCCTGGCATCAACCCCTTCAGCATCCCAGTATCATCCCCTGGATCATGCCAGCATGTTCATCTGAAGCATCCCAACGTTATTCCTTCACACACCCTGGCATTGTCCCCTAAAGCTTCTCACTGTCGTCCTCTAAACCATTCCAGTGTGCTTCCCTAAAGTTTCCCAGGATCATTCCCCTAAAGCGTCCCAGCACCATCCCCTACAGCATTCCAGCGTTATTCCTTGCAGCATTCTAATGTACTACAACACAATGTCTTACTATCATCCCCTAATACATCCTGGCATCCCTCTGTGCATCCCAGACTCATCCCCTAAAGCATCCCAGTGACATTTTCTAAAGCACGATAGTTTGCTCTCCTACAGCATCCCAGCATCACACCCTAAAGTCCCCAAAGGTCCCCTAAAATATGCCAGCATCTCTCCCTAATTCATCCCACCATCATCTCCTAGAGCATTCCAGTCTGTCCTCTGAGAAAATCCCAGTGTCACCATCATCTCCTAGAGCATTCCAGTCTGTCCTCTGAGAAAATCCCAGTGTCATCCCCTAAAGTGTCAGCATCATCCCCTAAAACATCCCAGTGTGCTCCCCTTAAACAGCATTGTCCATGAGTGCATCCTGACACCATCCCCTACAGCATCCCAATGTCATCCCCTACAGCATCCCAGCATCATTCCCTACAGCATCCCAGCATCATCCCCTACAGCATCCCAGCATCATTCCCTACAGCATCCCAATGTCATCCCCTACAGCATCCCAGCATCATTCCCTACAGCATCCCAGCATCATTCCCTACAGCATCCCAATGTCATCCCGTACAGCTTACCAATGTCATCCCCTACACCATCCCAATGTCATCCCCTACAGCATCCCAGCATCATTCCCTACAGCATCCCAATGTCATCCCCTACAGCTTCCCAATGTCATTCTCTACACCATCCCAATGTCATTCCCTACAGTATCCCAGCATTGTCCCCTACAACATCCCAGCATCTTTCCACACACCATCCCAGTGTCATTCCCCACTGCATCCCAATGTCATTCCCTACACATTCCCAGTATAATTACCCACTGCATCCCAGTGTCATTCCCTACAGCATCCCAATGTCATTCCCCACACCATCCCAGTGTCACTCCCCACACCATCCCAGTGTCACTCCCAAAAATGCTCCAGCTCCATGCCCTAACACATCCTAGCGTTATTTGTTAAAGCATCCAAGCATCATCCTGCAAATCATCACAGTGTCATCCCCTAAAGCATCCTGGAGTCATTCCCATATGCTCCCCTAAAACATCTCAGCATCTTTCCTTAAAGCATCACTCTCAAACAATCCCAGTCTTGTCACTCTCTGAAGTATCCATCACCATCTCCCAAAGGATCCTACTTCCATCCCCTAGAACATTCACTACATTCTCCTAAAACCTGCCAGCGTCACTCCTTAAAGCATCCCAGCACTGTCCTCTCGAGCATGCCACCATCATTCCCTACAGCATCCCAGAGCCATTCCTGACAGCATCCCAATGGCATCCCTTAATGCATCCAAGTGTTATCCCCTACACCACCCCAGCATCCTTCCCTGCACCATCCCAGCATCATTCCCTACACCACCCCAGCATCCTTCCCTGCACCATCCCAGCATCATTCCCTACACCATCCCAGCATCATTCCCTACACCATCCCAGTGTCATCCCTACACCACCCCAGCATCCTTCCCTGCACCACCCCAGCATCATTCCCTACACCATCGCAGCATCCTTCTCTGCACCACCCCAGTGTCATCCCTACACCATCCCAAACATCATTCCCTGCACCATCCCAGCATCCTTCCCTGCACCATCCCAGTGTCATTCCCTGCACCATCCCAGCATCATTCCCTACACCACCCCAGCATCATTCCCTACACCACCCCAGTGTCATTCCCTGCACCATCCCAGCATCCTTCCCTGCACCATCCCAGCATCATTCCCTACACCACCCCAGCATCATTCCCTACACCACCCCAGTGTCATTCCCTGCACCATCCCAGCATCATTCCCTACACCACCCCAGTGTCATTCCCTGCACCATCCCAGCGTCATCCCTACAGGATTCCAGCTCTATCCCCTCCATCCCCACTACCCCCACCCTCAACATTGTTTTTCCCTACCCCCCAGCAGCCCCCGTGCTCCCCTTTCCCTCCTCCCCACCCCAAGTGCTGCCACAACCTCTATAAATATTCACAAAGCCGCATTTCCCGGCCAAGCGCCCGGCTCGGGGTGGGGGGCTCCCGGGGGGAATGTTAATAACGGGGCTGCCAGGGATTCCCCCCTGGCAGCGGGGAGGGGGGACCCAGCCGCTCATTTGCCCAGACAAATATCTTGTCGCTCCTCATTATGGCCAAACTTCGTGCCTCAGTTTCCCCCCTCCCCCCCACCCCAGTCCCTCGATGCCGCCCAACGAGGGTCGGGAAAAAGCAGGAGGAATAAGAAAGCAGCAAAACCGATGTGGAATAATGAGGACAACAAAGTGTGGAGGAAGCCTCCCCCCCATCTAAAAACTTTGAGGAGGGTGATTTGGGCAAAGCCTGGGCAAACAGCCGCTAATCGCCAAATCAAGCAGCAATTAAATGCCGTGGCAGTGAGAATAAATCTGCTAACAAGGAGGCGATGCCCCCGCGCTCGCTGTTTGCCCAGCTGATTAACGGGGATGAATCTGAGGGGGATTATCCATCGGGATGAGGCGGCTCCTTTGTCTCCATTCCCCATCACGAGCTCTCTCAGAGGAGGCATTGGATGTGCGTGTGTCAGCCCCGGGAGCCCATCGCTGCAGCCTCAGGGCTCACAGCGGGATTAATACAGAGGTGCTTTAATCCCTGAGGCTCCCCAAACCTCCAGGATTCCCATTAAAAATTCTCCCATTTTCCAAGAACTCCATGAGAAGAGGCCCAAAGGCTTTCCAGGGATTAACGCCCTTTCCCATTCTTTAGTTCTGTGTTGGAGATGTCCCATTCCTCAGGTCAGCTTGTCAGAGGGACCCAAAAGGAGAAGGCAGGGAAACGTAGCAGGTTGAGATATTCCAGCATTGCCATCAATTCCCACCCCAGAGAAGTATCCAGGTAATAGTTGGATAAACCTGTTATTCTGTGGATATTTTTTTTTTTCCCACTGATCCTACTGAGAAATCCCTGTGCTGCTGCCAGCAGGGAGAAACGGAAAAGCTTTGTGCTCCTACTAAATTAATATTTATTTACTTTCTCTGTGCCTGGCTCCAAGGGACAGATGAATAAATAATGCATTGCCCACTGGACACCTGGCAGATTTGGTGGGATATGGAGAGCCCAGAGGATGCTGGTGAGGCTGAGCCCAGATGTGCCCGTCTGCAGCCCCAGCACAGCTCTGGGGGTGGAAAAGCAAGTCTGGGCAAGCTCTCCAGATGTGCAAGCTCTCCAGATGTGAGAGCTTGTGACAGGTGTGAGGCACCTTGTGCCTCCAGATGTGCACACATGGAAACCACCTGGATCTCCAGATGTGCTTGAGCATCCCCGTGCCTTCAGCTGTGTGCCCAGCTGTGACATCAGGGACTTCTCCAGCTGTTGGTCTGAATGCAGCTGCACCCCCCCAGACCACCCACCCCTCCCAGATGTGAACGTCCTGGAGATCCTTGCTACCCCAGATGTTTGTGGAAAAGCCTCCCCCCTGCCCAGCTGTGCCCCAAGAGACCTCTGGATGTGAATGCCCTTGGGGACCCAGGTGTGCAAACACGTGGGGGCACATCTCACCTGCTGCTGTGCATGCAGATGTGAGGACCCCTCTCCCTCCCAATACCCCAGATGTGCATACCCAGATGCATGTCCCCCCCAGCCCTCCCCTACTCCCCCTTCTCCTCCTCACCTCCTCTTTTTCCCTGAGTCTCTTCCAGGTTCCCCACACTCCCGACTTCTCCTTTTCCCCCACTTTTACTCTATTCCAAGTGCCGTGGTAACAAAGCCCTGTAACAAACCCCCCCAGCAGCCCCCTCACAATGAACCTCCCTAATGAATTCCCCCAAACCCCCCTCACCCCACCCGGTGCTGGCTGAAGGAGGCTCATTTCTCTCCACATCAGCCCCGACACAACAATTAAGCGGCCGGTTGCTACTTTACGGATTCACTGGCACCTTGTGCTGATCCCTTCGTGTTTCCCAGCTCCCCCTCCCGCACATCCAAGGCCACTGGTGGTCCCAGCACCCCCAAAGTGTCCCCATCGCTACCGGCACCCCCCGTGTTGGGGGGTGTTACCCACTCGAACTGCTGCATTTCCCCGCGGGGTTCAGGGTTTACTGAGGGGGTGCAGTCCCGAGTGGGGGGTGACAGCAGCCCCATGTGGTGTCACTTAATTTGGGGTGAAGCCAGGGAGCTGCCGCGTCTCTCCCTTCTCCTCCCTCCAGCTCTGGGACCCCCCCTGTTCCTCTGCCCCCTCAAAAAGTCATCCCAGTCCCGCTCCATCACGAAGCCCCCACCCCACACGGGACAGCCCCCGCCTTCGTCCCCATCCCGCCTCTGAGGGACGGGGAGGGGACACAGGGACACCCCCGCTACCCCGCCCAGCACCGCCCCGGCCCGTCCCACACTCGGGGGGCGGTGCCGCAGGCTGAGCCGAGCCGAGCTGAGCTGAGCCGGGCTGAGACGGGCTGTGCTGAGCCGCGCTGCACTGAGCCGAGTCGAGCTGGGCTGAGCCGGACTGGGCTGAACTGAACCAGACTGGGCTGAACTGGGCCGAGTCCAGCCTAGCAGAGCCGAACTGAGCTGAGCCGGACCGGGCTGAGCTGGATCGGGCTGAGCCGGATCGGGCTGAGTCTGGCCAGGCTGAGTTTGACTGGGTTGAACTGAGCTGAGCCCACCCGAGCAGAGCCGAGCCGGACCGGGCTGGGCTGAGCCAGTCTTTGCCGTGCCGGGTAGTGTCGTGCAGAGCGGAGCCGAGCCAAGCCGATCTCAGCCAAGCCGAGCAGAGCCGGGGCAGGATGCTGCGGTACCTGCTGAAGACGCTGCTGCAGATGAACCTGTTCGCCGACTCGCTGGGAGCCGAAGGCTCCAACTCCTCCTCGCTCCTGCTCGGCATCAACCGATCCATCGCCGCGCTCCACCTGCCCGAGCTCGTCCCCGGTAACGGTACGTGGTCCCCGCTCCTCCTGTCCCCCTGCCCCGGAGCTCCTGCTCCTGGTCCAGCCGGGATGCTGGAAGTAGCCCGCAGAGCCCAGCCCCAGCTGGGACGCCACCGGCACTGAGACTGGATTCCCAGCCTGTCCCCTTGTCCCCAAACCGGGACCTGCCCCGTGTCCCAACTCCGGAACTGACCCAGTGTCCCCACTCCAGCTCTGTGTCCCCATTCTGGGACCAGCTCCCTGTCCCCAGACCAACTCCTGCGAGTGATGCCGTGTCCTTAGATTGTCCCCACGACCCCAAGCCGAGACCAGCCCACTCTCCCCAAGTCAGGACTGTCCTGGTGTTCCCAAACCAGTCCTGTGTTCCCAAATTCTGAACCACAAGCAGCTCCCTGTCCCCAAACTGTCCCGTGTTCCTACATCAACTGCCAGACCATGAGCTGGGACAGACACGGCATCCTCAGATTGTCCCCTTGTCCCCAGACCAGTCCCCAGATCCCAAACCAGGGGCAACCCAGTGTCCTCAAACAGCTTCATGTCCCCACATCCATCCCCAGTCCCCAAACCAGGACCAGCCCTGTGTCCCAAAACTATCCCTCTGTGCCCAAAGCGACTCCCAGACACAACTAGGAGAGGCTCCGTGTCTCCAAACCCATCCTATGTCCCCAGGCCAATCCCCAGACTGCTAACTGGAACTGGCTCCGTGTTCCCAAACTCTCTCTGCATTCCTGAACCATCCCAGTGTCCTCCAACCAGCTCCGTGTGCCCTAATCCTCCCCGTGTCCCCAAACCAGCCCCATGACCCCGAGCTGGGACAGAGTGGGGGTGAGGGAGAGGGTGTCTGCCTGAATTTCTGACTCCATTTTGAGCTTCTCCCCTCTTTTTTTTATCTGCCCCCCTCCAGCTGGCCCTGGGTGGCTGGTGAGGGGGCGGGGGTGTTCCCAAACCTCACGGGACCCCCTGCCCCTGCATAGGCAGCCGGGCACAGGAAGGGGCCTGCCCTGACCCCCTGCTTGTCCCAATTAGTCACCGGGCCCAGCTGCGGCCCCCTCAGTCCCCGCTGTGCCCCCCGGGGGTACCCAGAACCCTGCGGCACTGCCTCCATCCCCATGGCAGCCACATCCCATCCCCATGGCAACCCCGGGGGCACCCCGAATTGCAGCTCCCTTCTGCTGCGTCCTGCCCCAGGGTGGTGGGGAGCAGGGGAAGGGCGTGTGCCAGACACGTGTGTGCGTGTGTGTGCAGCGCATGCGTGTGCATGTGTGCGTTTATGGGCAGTGTGCGTGTGTGTGCGTGCATGGGCATGTCTGCACCGTGTGCATGTGTGCATTTGTGTGCATGTGTGTGCATGTGTATGCAGTGTGTGTGCATGTGCATGTGTGCATTTGTGGGCAGTGTGCATGTATGCATGCATGCACAGTGTGCATGTGTGTGCCTGTGTGCATTTGTATGCATGTGCGTGCATGTGTGCATGGGTATGCGGTGTACATGCATGTGTGCATTTATGGGCAGTGTGCATGTGTGTGCATGCATGTGCATGTCTGCACAGTGTGCATGTGTGCATTTGTGTGCATTTGTGTGCATGTGTATGCAGTGTGCAAGCATGTGCATGTGTGCATTTATGTGCAGTGTGCATGTATGCGAGCACATGCAGTGTGCATGTGTGTGCATGCGTGTGTGCATTTAAGTGCAGGGTGCATGTGTGCATGCGTGTGCACGTCTGTACATTGTGCAGGTGTTTGCATGTCTGTACAGCGTGCATGTGTGTGCATGTGTGTGAGTGCAGCAATGTGGGCAAGCGTAGGCTCATGGCCCCACCTGAGTGTGTGTGGATGTGCACGGATGTGCACGGCTGTGCCTGTCCCTGTGTGTGCCCCTGTGCGTGTGCATCTGTGTGTGCAGCCCGTGTGTGCATGGGCACCCCTGTGTGAGTGTGTGTGCACCTCTGCATGCCTGAACACACGTGTCTGTGTGTAAGAACACCCCTCACCTGAATACTTGCATGTGTGCAGGTGTGTGTGTGTGCATGCACACTCTGCATGAACATACACACATGTGAATGCATCTGTGTATGTCAGGGCATGCACCCCCGAATGCATCCACCTGCCTGAATGCACACGTGTTCATGTGCGTGTGTGTGAGTGCAAGCACATGTGTGTGGCTGCATGTGTGTTTATGTGCATGACTGCCCACATGTGTGCACGCACCTATGCGTGCAATGCATGGGTGCACACACCCCCCTGCACTTGTAATGCACATGTGCATGCACGCACATGTGTGTAACACACATGTACACCTGCGTGTGCACAGATACCTGTGAGTGCCTGTGTGTGTGCGCA